>JBBDGP010001487.1:2270000-2965000 GCA_037952835.1 Lithobates septentrionalis
CTGCTTTAATAAATCAGCCCTAATATCTCTTCTAGCATCTCCCTATTTAGTCATATTCTTCATTTAGGCCCCCTTACAAAGGAACCTGGAATGTCAGCTTTCTGTTCCTATATTCAGATTAATGGTGTCCTGAAATGCATGCAGCAAGTGGCCTTCATGCAAGCTTTTTTTTTTTTTTTATTAAACAGTGAGTGAAAATATAAATAATGCAAGATCTGTAAAACAGTACTTTAAATTCATTGTGAAATATTTATATCATGCTTTAAAACAGATAAAACCCTATCTGCAATTTACTTGAAACCCTTGAACATGAAAGGAAAGTTATGCATGAATGGACTGCCAGGCCTCAACAGAGGGAAAAGGAGGAGGTAGTGAATAGAAGGCCTTAGCCATTATTATAGTTCTGCCTGTGATAAGCTCTCATTCCAGAGGTGAACTTGGAGATAAGACTGAAAAATAGCTGTAGTCACTGAAGGGGAATGGGTGAAACAACCAACTGCTTTATAGCAAGAGGGAAGAATGTACATCAAGTACACATGTTCCAAAATGTAAAAGCTGAGCAACTGTTAAAATAGGATTTCCAGCTCCCTGTTCTCTTAAATTCAAACTGTAAACAAAGGCACATAATACTTAGTGCGGTTGGAGATATCGCTGCGCCAAGATACCATGTCAAAGGGTCACAGGCTCAAGTGCTTAGGAATTTAGAGGCACAAAGAACCAGAGTGGGAGATGGATCCAATTTCTAAAATAGGTTCGCACCTCTGTGTGTGGCTGTGGGTATCGCAATGATTCCCGCAGTGAAAATGCCCTGCTCTGTGAAAATGCATGGGGCTGCTGTTCATTCTGAATAGAACTCCCACGCATGTAAGCTCGCAGTGCAGGAACAGCAGGGAAATCTTTGCTGGGAACGCAGGTACAGCAGCCCACTGAAATGAATAGGCTGCCATGCCCACGCAAACACGGCCTGCAGAAACACACGTGTGTGTGAACCTAGGATAAAAGGTTTACTTTACCTTTAGCCATGACTGCATTTTAGGTACACCCCATATTATGCTGATTAAAGTAGAACTATATGCAAAACATTTTGTTTCATTTTGGTTAGAGCAAGAGGCAGTTATAACACATGTCCATTTCTTTCCCACCATTTGTGTCCTATTGCGGAGATTTCCCTTCACTTCCTGTTCCATCGCCAAACCGGAAGTGAGAAGAAATCTCTGCAAATTAAGGGAATTCCTTGGGGACCCTCAGGGTCCCCATTGGAAGATTTCCCCTCTATGACTTTTCTGGGGGACAACCCAAAATTTGGGATTTTCTTTTACGTTCACTTTCAATAATGGTAAACAGGAGAAATAAAGAGAGTGTGAATCTCTTTAACAGGGGCACAGACAGCAATAAAAACATACAGGAATTCTTATCCCCCTCCACTCTGTCCAAAACTTTAAAAAAAACATTGCCTTTAGTTATACTTTAACTGCAAGGTGTTCTTCACTCTAAGCCAAACAGGCATTTGAAAGAAGGGCTGTACAGTGAATAAAAAACGTATCTGTAAAAAGTCTAAGCCAAGTATAAAGTGGTGAGATCACAAGATATTTCACAAGATTTGATTGAATACTTAAAGTGATTGTAAATGCTCATCTTGTAAAAAAGCCCATTCAGCTTAAAATTGAAACAGAAGGCAAAACATCAGTTTATGGATATGGAGATTAGATAGATAGATAGATAGATAGATAGATAGATAGATAGATAGATAGATAGATAGATAGATAGATAGATAGATAGCTATATCTATATATATAAAAAAAAATACAAACACACAGCCATTGTAAATACACCCCCCCTTTTTATAAGTGATCACATTCCCTCTGTTCTCAGCTGCATAAAAGCCGGAGGAGGAAAAGCAACAGTACACTGAGCTTCCCAGTGAAAGGCTCTGCCGGGGGGGGGGGGAATGTCAGGACAAGTCAGATCATTGGAGGAGAGCAGGTTGAGTTCCCAGCACAGCTTGAGAACTGACCACGCTGTGCTTTCCTGCTTAGTGTGGTCAGTTTTTAATAGAAAAGCAGAGGGGCTGGCAGGAACACCACAGGTTTCACACAAAGGAAGCAATAGAAACAGAACAGGATAGTTTTTAATACAAGTACATCAGACACAAATCAGGAATATAAAATGCTGGGGTAACAAACACTTTAACCGCTTGCCGACTGGCTCACGCAGATATAAGTCAGCAGAATGGCTCTGCTGGGGGAAACCCTGTATGGGTACGTTGTGCCCTTTAAAAGCTGCGCGAGTGCCCGCTGCACGACAGGGGACCCGGTGCGTGCGGCCGCGGGCACGAGAGCCAGCACAGGAATGGGTGTGTGTAAACACACACACCCATCCCTGATTTGTCGGGGGAGAGGAGACATATCGTTTGTTCTTACTATCTAGGAACAGCGATATATGTCTCCTCTCCCAGTCAGTCCTATCCCCATACAGTTAGAACACACCTAAAGGACACGCATTAAACCCCTTGATCACCCTCTAGTGTTAACTCCTTCTCTACCAGTGACATTTACACAGTATCAGTGCATTTTTACAGCTCTGATCGCTGTATAAATGCCAATGGTCCCAAAATCGTGTGAAAAGTGTCCGATCTGTCTGCCGCAATGTCGCAGATAACCGCCATTATTAGTAAAAATAAGAAGAAAAATAATTTTAAAAACATGCCATAAATCTTTCCCATAGTTTGTAGATGCTATACCTTTTGCGCAAACCAATCAATATACGTTTACTGCAATTTTTTTAATCAAAATTATGTAGAAGAATATATATTCGCCTAAACTGATGAAGAAATGTGTTTTTTAAAAACATTTTTGGGGATATTATAGCAAAAGTAAAAAATGTTTGTTTTTTTTTTTTAAAAATTGCCGCTCTTTTTTTTGTTTATAGCGCAAAACAAAAACTGCAGAGGTGATCAAATGCCACCGAAAGAAAGCTCGATTTGTGAAAAAAAAAAAGACGCAAATTTTGTTTGGGTACAGCATTGCATGACTGCGCATGACTGCGCAATTGTCAGTTAAAGCAACGCAGTGACAAAAATTGTAAAAAGTGCTCTGGTCAGGAAGGGGGTAAAATCTTCCGGGGCTGAAGTGGATAAAGTATGACTAAATGGCAAAACTTTGTCTCATTTTTGGATATAGTGGATATAGTGGAGAGGAACACCTGTCAGTTTTCAGTTTGTCAGTTTTCATTGCTGTCTGTGCCCCCATAAGGGAGATTCACACTCTCAATTTGTCCTGTTTACCATTATCATTTTAAGTGAAAGTAAGGCCCCTTTCACACTGGGGCGGTGGGGGGCGTCGGCGGTACAACAGGGCTATTTTTAGCGCTGCTGTACCGTCGTTCTTGCAGCTGTATTGGGCCGCTAGCGGTGCGGTTTTACCCCCCGCTGGCGGCCGAAAAAGGGTTAAAATCCCTCGTACAGCGCGGCTATAGCCGCGGTATTGCCGCGGTATAGCCGTGCTGTCCCATTGATTTCAATGGGCAGGAGCGGGGAAGGAGCGGTGAATACACCGCTCCTTCCCCGCTCCAAAGAAGCGGTTTGCAGGACTTTTTTCACCGTCCTGTCAGCGCACCGCTTCAGTGTGAAAGCCCCCGGGCTTTCACACTGAACAAATAGCGGAGGCTGTTTAGGGGCGGTTTGCAGGCGGTATTTTTAGCCCCAGTGTGAAAGGGGTCTTAAAGAAAAACCCAAATTTTGGGTTGTCCACAGAAAAGTAATAGAGGGGAAATGTTCCAAATGGAGACACTAGTTCTGGTGACCTGGGGAGCCCCAAGCAATTCCCTTAATTTGCAGGGATATCCTCCAACTTCCTGTTTTGAGTATGGGTCAAAGTAAAGAGAAATCTCCCCAATGGAATACAGATGTAAAAAAAAAAAAAAATTATAAAAATAAGCTGACAGGGGGTTGTAACCCTCCCTTATGATTTCCAAATTGAAAAATAATAAAGTGTTACCTATAGTTTCACATTTAAAAAAAAATGTAAATACTGTAACCAGCACAGATATGAATGAAGTTTTGCACCAACTACAACTTTGCATCTTTTTCTCAAACTCGGGAAAGCAGTTATTTGGCTCCTGATGCTATATTGACAGCATTATGCAAAAAAAAAAAAAAAAAGGGACAATAATGTTGCATGAGAGTAAGCAATGTTTGGTGACAGACTGTGGTTCACACATACAGTACACGCACACAAACTCAATTCCGAAAAAGGTTGTGTAAAAATCGACATTAAAACATAATGCATTGATTTGCAAATCTCATAAACCCATATTTTATTCACAATAGAAGATAGAAAACATAAAATGTTAAGAAAAAAATTATAAGGTAAATTTTGAAACGGATGGCAGCAACATGTTTTAAAAAAAAAAAAAAGTTGGGCCATGTTTACCAAGGTGTAGCATCTCCTCTTTTACCAACACTCTGTAAACATCTGGGAACTAAGGAGACCAGTTGCTGGGGTTTTGGGTGAGGAATATTGTCCCATTCTTGCCTGAGCATATGCTTGCTCTAAAACCTGGCTATATCTTTTTAGCACTGATGGTGCCTTCCCAGATGTGCAAGCTGCCCATTCCATGTGCACTAATGCACCCCCATATCATTAGAGATGGTACCGAACAGGAGTTTAAGAAGCTGTGTATCTATGTATATGCTACTTTTCTTAATGTTAATAAAATTTTACAAGCTTTCTGAAGATCCCATCAGCACCACATGCTTAAACTCTAGACCAGGAGTAGGCAACTTTAGAGAGGTGCAGATATGCCTGAACGTAGGTAAAGTCAAAGCCCACCAGGCACAGAGTCTTGTTAGGGCCAGTTCACAGCAGAACGTGGTTCAGGAAGGTGCATTTCATGTGGATTTTGTACACTGCAAAGAACACTGCCTTTGCGCTCTGCTGCAGGTGGCAATACATTGTTAATGGCACCCCAAATGCAGATCACAAACACAGTATGTTTGCCTGCACCAGATTGCATGGTAATGCAGTATCATGCATTTGGTGCAGTGCGTTTTTGAAAAGTAGGGCGTGCACTACTTTTTGTGCGATACGCAACCCAATTAAATTAATGGGCTGCAAAACTGCACCACACAATCACACAGGAACACAGACGCCCGCAGAGGCAGCAGGAGAAGGTATACACATGCCGCAGCATTAGTTATACCACCTGTCGTAGATTGTGACCTATACAAATGAATGGGGCCACTCCACAAAATGCCCCACAACCGCATGCAAAGCTCGTGGTTGCAGCATGCCCATGCTGGATCCAAGGGCTTAAAGCAGGTGGTGAGTAGGCAATACAATGCCTTCTTGCCACGTGTTTTAACCCTTTGATCATGTACTTCACAAGGTTGCAGGGCGCTTGCAGATCAGCATTATTCACCTGCTCTTACGCACAACCTGAACTGAGCAGTGACCCCCAGTGACCACATGGGAGCGAGACCCTGCGTACCACACATTAATTGGCACAATTGTATATCCTCCTACTGCAGCATACAGTGGCTGTCAGCTTATCACTTTATGGCTGGGTACGGGATCTACTGCGAGACCTGGGAAAGCAGCAACCGGTGGGCAGAGTGTAGGATAGCATGCTGGAGAAGAGTCTTGCCTCCTGTACAGCTCACTTGGAATTTTTAGGTCTTGGTGTGTCTGAAAGATCACTGCACTCAGTGTGAAGCCCAACATGCCCCTTCCTCACATGTGAGCTCTACCCAAAGGACACCTGCCCCTCCTGGAGCTGCTTGGTCCTAGGCAGTTTGTATCACTCTGCTGGAGCCTGTAGCCATAACTAGAGAAGCAGGCAAATGCAGCCGCCTGCTCTTCCCTGCTATAGAATTGGTCGGCAAGCCCAGGGCGAGATCCACCAGTCACCTGGCCGTGATCGACAAGTAGATCGCGATTGATGGGCTGCCGACCCCAGCTCTAAACCAAGAATTGTGGGTCCTATGTTAAACAAGTAAAGCAGGGCCTTAAAGCAGCCACACAGAATGATATATTGCTTGCATCTCTATGGTTTTCTTAGTAGAAAAACTTGTCCAAGTTATCATTACATGTATAAACATACTACTACTAATCTACTTACCTGTATGCACCTTGATTTACAATTTCAAGCTTAAGAGTTTTGCGTACAATGATTCTTACTCTGCTCCTCCAATATACAGTATGTAACACAGCCAGGCGGTGCGGTACCTGCATGGGACCATTCCATCCCCACGCATAAGCTGTTAAGGCTTTTTTGAGAGCAGATGGAATATATAATAAGATATAACAGACTGATTTTAGTGTATATAAAATATTAAATAAATATTTTTTAAAACTCGCCATCAGCATTTTGCTGAAGCAAAGACCTAAAAATAAGAAGTCCAATTGTGATCTAGAATTTACATTTAAAAACAAAATACTTTTTTTTAATTATAGAGAATGTAACTGATCCAGAAGTGCTTTTTATAGCAAGTTGAAGTACTATCAGTATAGATAACTTCCAGGAAGGATTTCTAAAGCAAGCACTTCAGTGGATAGCAAGTTTCAGATTTCAAAGTCCTACTCTCTTTTAGACCAAGCAGGTATTGATATGAACTTCTCTTCACAGAGCTTTCTATGTCAGTTTTATCTTTATACCAGTTGCCACAGTTATAAGTAATTTATTACACATATCTCTACATACTTAATAAATGAATACATTTTGGTCCCTGCTCTCACTACTATTTCTCAAAGACCACTAGAACTCTTGATTTGTCATTTAATTAACCTTTACAATAATTAAAGACCGAATGTTACCTATTAGCCAATACCAGTTGTCATAGTAACAACCTTGGTTTTACTCAGCTTGTAGGAAAAAAAAAAGTTATAAAGAAGTTCAAAAACGAACATATATTTTTCCTCAACTCCTAAAAAGAAAGCATTGGACATTATAACCTTCTTCAGTAAGAAATTAGAAAATTCATAAGTGACACAGACGCACCCATAGACATTGTTAATATTACATAGATAATCCGTACCTGGATAATTGCTTCTTCCTCAAAAGATACTAATAGAGAATAACCCAAGAAAAATAATTCATGCAAATTAATAATAAAAAGAAATTGCATTATTAGTATGTGCACAAGTGAAAAATAGATGGAGCTGTTTTTATAAAATAAAGTAAAATGCCCAATAAAAAAAAAAAAAAGAAAAAATAAAGTAAGGGGATACGACTTATAAACTGTGTGTACAGCCGATTATAAATGTCGGCACAACATGTGCCCAATAATAGTGACCATATAAGTGGGCAATATCCTTCATGCAAGATGCCAACATATTACTGAAAAAACAATACCTTCTTGACTTCCACCTCAGTGGAAAAAAAAAAAAACAACTCTTCTCCCTTTGCATACCTAATGCTCACTGACCAAATGGGTATGACCTCTTTATCCAAAAAGGTCTATATGCGATAGAGATGATAGAGGAGATAGATAGGAGGAGATAGAGGAGATAGATAGGAGGAGATAGAGGAGATAGATAGGAGGAGATAGATAGGAGGAGATAGATAGGAGGAGATAGATAGGAGGAGATAGAGGAGATAGATAGATAGATAGATAGATAGATAGATAGATAGATAGATAGATAGATAGATAGATAGATAGATAGATAGATAGATAGATATAGATATCCCAGGCCACTCTGCTCCCTTTATTCCAAGTGGTAAATCTCTCCAGATTGGGTTAACTACTGTGTGGAAAAAAAATGGGTGTACCCTCAACCTGGGCAAATTGAACAAATGAATCTATATGTGAATAAACAATGTGATTAAAAAATAAGCAAAGTAATTGAAATAAATATTATAATATTTCCAGAGCTCCCCGTTGTAAGACCCCTTTCACACTGGGACGCTCTGCAGGCGCTACAGCGCTAAAAATAGAGCCGTTTTACCGTCGACGCCGCCCCCGCCTAAGTGTTAAAGGGGGGGTAAGGCACAAATAGCCTTTAGATGATCATACCAATATTAATAACCGCGCTCCTCAAATATTGAAACTGGCTTCAAACAAAATAAATATTACATCAATAAAGTGCATATATGAATACAGTGTCCATAAACTGTCACCAGGTGTCTCCAACCAAATGTAAACAAGTTGTGAACAGAAGCTGTGTCTTATAGATTCCCACACCAATGTTCAGTGTCTTCTTTCAGCAACATATAAGCACACAGCGCACTCACCGGTCATGTATGACCCCCATTATATGTAGTCACAAGTAGTCACGTTTTAGATCTATAGGAATGCCACTCTTGATGATCATCTCATCTGATCTAAGGAGCATGACCCGCAGTCACATCATGAAATAACATGGCATTTAGTGTTGACAATCAATTTCAGCTTATTAAAAAGCAGGGATGCCGGTTGGCATTCCTTCTGCATTCCACAAAGGTGAAGTGACGTGTCGCGCAGATACCAAACGCATTTCGTCAGTAACGGCTAACATCATCAGGGGTCACATCATTGGGGGTGGGGGGTAGGGGAACTAACAACATACGGTTGAGCCACCAACTGCCTTTGCAGCATGGGGGGTGTACAGATGCTGCAGCCATGACGCTGTGTAAAAATTGAACCAGATGTTGCATTTTGCAGGCGGTACCACTTGCCAAACATGACCCATTCAACTGAAGGGGGCCAGGGGGCAGAAGTGCAGGCTTTTAATAGTTAAATCAGGTAGTAAGGAAACTACATAACATTGCTCATCAAATGCCCTCGGAAAAGCATTCCACTGTGGATTGCTGCTTAGAGGTAAAAGGGTTAGTGTAAACAAGCCCTAAAACAAATGCGCAAAATATACACTATACTTATTTATTTGTTCCAGGAAAACAAGTGAAATCAATCCGAAAGCTGTTAATGAACTTTGTTTTGTAAACTATGTAGCGCTGCTGCAGAGTGCACTTCCTCTGTAACATACAGCACCCAGAAAGTACCTGACATGAATATTGGGAGCAATTGTTCCGATACCTTTGTTAGGCAATGGCCTCTCTCTGCAAACTTCAAAGCAGGTTTGAACTTAATCAGACTGAACAGGTATGCATCAAAGTTTAAAAGGAGAAGTATGGCCCAAGCTCTTTTGCCCATACTTCTCCTGTGGGTCACAGGAGTGCACTTTGTTCTGTGACCCAGATTCAGCTGACAGCGGGCTAAAGTTCACTGTCAGCTGACGTCACAGAGCTGGTCCAGGCTCTGCAGAGATCCTGACAATAATGTCGGGATTGGCCCACATGTCTGACCGGCAGCTGGCTTAGCGTCTTAGTGTGCTGCTGAGAGCCTGAGCCAGCTGCTCCCTCCCCTTTCACAGCCCAGTGCTCCAGTGAACGCTGATGGGGCAGAGCACAGAGTGGTGACAAAGTGGACCCGAGAACTGAGCGATAAGCAGTCTTTAATTGCTCAGGTCTCGAATGGGGTACAGCAGCATCTAGGCGAGCATGATTTTTTTTTTTTAATTCCCGCACTTCTTTTAATTTTAACTGGAGTTTACCTGAAGCAGCATTTCAGATAACCACAACAGAGACACCATTCCATATTTTTCAGTTCAGATGTTTTTAAATATCATAAATCTGAGACTTTAACTGATTTAAATGCATTGATAGCCTACTTGAAAGATAAATTATTTCCTCATTTTAGGTTTCAGGTAGTGGACTTACTTCTCTGTCTTAGCGGACTGTTCATCATTGAATTCAAGATAAAGACAATTATACCTAGCAATGTAGTCTTCTTTATACTTGTCCTTTACATTCTCCTTTTGGAAGACACCCTGAGAAGTTTGCATAACTATGTCCCAAGAGTAATCATTTAGTGATATGAAAGTTACACAAATTACACAAACAAAAAAAATTCAACCTTAATTTACAATTAACGTTTGTGCTTGTGCCTCATGCTTCCACTAGAGCAGATCTGAAGTCTAAAGCCCCAAATGTCGGGAGACAACGGCCCGTTCAAGAAACACTGGCCGACATTTGGCCCTTGTGAAGGTCTGTCTGTCGGCTTCTGTCAAACGTGCATGTTGGAAAACCATTATCTGGCCAACTCCCGATCAGCGCTGATCGTAGTGTTCTGGCAGGAGGGCCATCCCCCTATCAGAACACAACAGCTCAGTGGGTGGAGATCGCTGAACTAACCTCGCATGGTTAGTACAGCGGCTCCGACCGGAGCGGATATTTTTTTTTTCCATCCAACCCATGGGGTTGAACGAAAAAAAAACAAAAAACGTGTGTACCTGGCTTTAGGCCTTGTTCACATAAATGGCCAAGCATGGTAAAACCAGGCAGTTGAGCTGTAGTAATACTGCACCTGACCGGCTGCCTGATCGTGAACATCCAGCTGTTCACGGCTGTACAAACACACACCGTGGCCATGGCAAAAACAAAACAGCATGTTGCCACCACCGAACGCGACCAGTGCAAGTCTATAGGACTGACCCACAACCGCATACAATTACAGCATGGTAGTGCAGCTTTTACAGTGTTAAAACAGATGGTGAGGAGGCAACATGTTGTGCAAGAAAGGGTTAAAATCCCAGATAGATTAGTCTGCTTCCTATTGAAGAAATGTCTTTCAATTCCTATCCTAGAAACACAAGAAATCTTCCTAAAGAGAGGGGAATTCCCATCTCAGAAAATGGTCAAGGAAACATGTTTTTGGATTGTCACCATATGTCACCAGAACACAGGAAGTGAATTTTCCCAATGGAGTCACAGACCGCAATAAAAACTGGACAGAGGATCTAACCCTTCCACTCCAAGACTACTAAAGACAAAGTTGGGACCAGCAGACCTACATGGCTGATGCCGGTGCTCTTCATGGAAGTATTTCCAGTGATGTCACAGGTCTTTTTTACCACCTTCTTCCTCCGGTACGGTTTGTAGATCCTAAATACAGCGGCTCTCTGCAGCATTGCTCCTGTGAGGTTCACAGTTAGTGGGTTGAATGACGTTGGGCTCCATTCCACCCTGAAGATAAGCTGTGGTTGGGAACCAGACTGGTAAGTCTCTGGGGAACAGGAGCTGCTTTTGTATTTTCTGGAGCTGTAATGAAATGACTACATTTTTTGTGCATGGGTATAATTATGTACACAATTAGGAAAACAAGCAGTAACTGAGTCAAACATACCACTACACTGAAATGCATTCTAAAATAACAAACGGGTATCCAAACCAGTTGCTGTATAGAAGTGATGCACTTGAAACATACAAGCTTTAGCAATAGGAGGCTCCAAGTCCTCAAGAGCTTTGACATTTATCAAATTGCATGCGACACTGGCAATGTTCTCTTTTTCTAAGATCGATACAAAAGGTGTGCGAGAAATCTCAGCTGCCTGTGACCAGTACAAAGCCCTGCTGCTGTTCGAGCACATCCCCTGCTGGCTGCTGAGAGAACTGACTCTTTCCTGTACACAGATATGCCAGTATATTGCATCCTCTTTTCCTGACAACTACATCATCTTTCTCATCTTTTCTCAAAGCTTGCCATCTACATACATCAATCTCATATATATTTTATTGCAAATTATACTTTTGACCTTAAACAAGCATTTAAAAGATCACAACACAGACAGGTTTTCTAAGAAATTGAAAAAAACTGCATACCTGCTATATGCATTCACATAATATACATCATTCATTTATTGGGCTTTCATATGAATGGTTTTAAACTGTAGGTCTAATCTGATCTGTAATTGTCACTTGAGGACAGACTATAAATTTCACATTTCCTTTCCCCACATTAATCATTTAAACAGTAATCTGAATAAATAATAGAATTTTGGCAATCATTTTTTTGTTCTGTTTGAGGATCAGTGGCTGTATTGCGTAATTTACCATGGTGACTTTGTTTTCAACAGATACTGCACCTGGTCACTAGCAGAGCGAGCCTTCACTCATGATAAAATGTCAGTGATCATAGACCGTGGTGTTAATCTTTCAGCATTCCTAGTCTTGGATGTTGGTTGTTAAGACTTTTTTTTTAAAAGATCCCTTTTACTGTATTTTAAAATGGTTGTGCAAGTACAAAACAGCTATGGGGCATTCCCCAGCTCAAAAGGTAAACCACACACAATAACATATTTGGGCCTCATATACACTGCTGCTGGTAAACGGACATTTAGGAGCAGTTTTTTTCGCATTTTTTTTCAGCTGCCCCTGAACTCTCCTCTATGTTACCTTATCAATACATGTACACGGGGTCGTTTGTAGTTTCTAGGCAGTTGCGTTTACAGGGTTTTTTTGGAACCCAAAAAATAAAAATGCGTTCAGAAGCTGTGTTTAGAGGCATTTCAAACGCCAAATGCGGCTAAACACGGTAACTCGCGTTAAACCGCGTTCCGTTTACAGGCGTTTTTCATTTTTGAAAAAAAACATTTTTTTATCAAACGCTTCTAGACGCAAACACGGCTTAATGCAACTAAACGCGGCATGTAAACACGGCTAAACGGCCGTTTATAGATGCCGGTTTCTAGCTATCAAGTTAAATCGTTTAGGAGAGGTTGAACAACATCCCGTGTACATGAAGCCTAAAAGCATTTTTTGGAACGTAAAAGCTTGTAAATGCTTCTCTACGTTTCATTTACAGACGTTTTCAATCTTAACAAAAAGAATAATGTATATATTTTTTTAAAACGCTCTTAAAACGCAAACGTGGCATGTAAACGCAGATAAACGGATATTTTTAAATGTCGGATTCTAGCTGTCGAGTTAAATCGTTCAGGAGAGGTTAAAAAATGTCCCGTGTACATGAAGCCTTAGACCCCTTTCACACTGGGGTGTTTTCAGGCGCTTTTGGGCTAAAAATGCCTCCTCTGGCTAGTCCTGCAAGCAGCATCTTTAGGGAGGTGAAGAAGCAGTGTATACGCCGCTTGTCCATCGCTCCTGCCCATTAAAATGGGTGCTGCTACCGAAGCGCCTGCAAATCACTTCGACAGTGGAGCTACACAGCGCATTTAACCCTTTATGCGGCCGCTAGTGGGGGTTAACAGTGCCCCGCTAAAACAGTAAAGTGCCGCTAAAACTAGCAGTGTTTTACCGTCAACACCCACCCGCCGCAGTGTGAAGGCAGCCTCACACTTCATGACTTAGCGTAAACACAAAAAGCAACCAACAAATACTCAGGTCCACAAGGTAGGACAACATCAACAGAGTTTCAGGTAAACCTCTTTGCATTACATGAAGACAGACATCAGATACAAAGTAACCCATCAAGGGCAGCAGAGATAGATCCTCTGGCAAAGAGTATACAAGGCACCAAAGGAATACAATGTGCAACACCATCCCCCAACCAAGTGAAAACACCTAAGGAGAAGCCGAATCTGCACACATTGGGATCGTAGAGTCTGAGTTCATCCAAAAGTCCCGCACTTTATTACATTGTTTTTGGAAAACCCCATGAAAGGTAGGTTGCTTCATATACACCGCTCCTAAAGCGCCCCATGCTGCTTGCAGGACTTTTTTTTAATGTCCTGCCAGTGAAGCGCCCCAGTGTGAGAGCACTCGGGCTTTCACACTGGGATAGCAGATGAGGCTATTTTCAGGGCTAAAGCGCCTGGAAAATGCCTCCATTGTGAAAGGGGTCTTAGTAATTTTCTAGCAAAAAAATACTGATGATTTTAACTTGTAAGTAACAAATGTCAAAAAAGGTAAAGGCTACTTTCACACTGAGTTGGGGGTGTGTTAGTGGTAAAGCACCGCTAGTTTTAGCGGCTCTTTTCGGCCGCTAGTGGGGCGCTTTTAGCCCCCGCTAGCGGCCAAAGGGTTAAAAGCTCCTGTGTTGGGGCCCTTTAGCAGCGCTGCCCATTCATTTCAATGGGTAGGGCGTTTTCAGAGCGGTGTATACACCGCTCCCAAAGATGCTGCTTGCAGGACTTTTTTTCCTGCCCCGCAAGTGCACCGCGCCCCAGTGTGAAAGCACTCAGACTTTCACACTGGGGAGGCATGAGAGGTGCTTTTCAGACGCTGTTTTTACAGGCGCTGTGAGCAGCATAGGCCTTTGTGGAAGACGGCACTATCGGTTGGCCAACACAAGGCTGAAATATCAGCTGATAGCCGAAGCAGGCACCATACAGTGTAATTGATGTCACACTGAAGTCCCACATTTCATAATCTGCTTATAAAACTTTTGATGGCCCCAAGAATAACTTTAGAACAGTTTTAATGCATTGTAAGCTACAGCACTACAAAAAAAAGATCCTTTGAATATTACATTTTAATAGCCTGTCTCACTTTCTACAAAATATACAACCCTGAAAAAAGTCATGACAGTATATAATTATTGCCAATAAATAGAAACATCCTTTTTCGCCAGGAAAACATTGAGTAATGGATCTGGCCAATTTTAGGAAAATGACCATGCACAGGGTTCAAAAAATAATCCACCTCCAATGTTATCTCAAGCAGGTTCCTAAACTTCCCTGTGCAGAAAATAAAGGCAATATTTCACTCCTACAAGAAAACTGCACCAACATTTTTATCCTGCACATGAGATGTACACTATTTAGGTCTTGGCACACTTTTCTTATTTTCTATAAGAGCTTCTTAACACTTGCGGCAGTCTCTTAAACGCGATCTACCATGGATCGGAGCGGCTGATAATGCTGCCCCCGAAATTCCTTTTTTTTTCCTAACAGCCAAATGTGGGTTTTGAATGGGAATACCACACTGTAACCATAAGCCTAGTGTTTGGCTACCTAAAGGGATCATGTTTGGCAACGGTACTGCCTGACTAAAGCAGCAGGGGGTTTTTGCAGCAGCACACCATTGAACTATGTGACAAGTGAGACAATAGGCAGTAGGAGAGTTTTAAAAATGTTCCTCAACTGCTCTATTTCAACGCAAATGTAAACCAAGCCAAAATGGCACCTGAAATAGTACATCTTCATTAGCTCGTTTAGTTATTTAGATGGACTTGCATCTGTTTTCAACCCAACTAGATAACCGTTTTGTCCATGCTCTGCTACTTTACAGAGACATATCGGGGAAAAAAACAAGTAAGCTCTAGGGCATGACAAAGAAGAAGAGTTATAAGTAAAAAAAAAAAAGCGGATTGTAGATAGGATACAGATACCCAGCACAGATTCACATGATCCATTTCCCTGGACGTTTTACTTCTTCCTTCTGAGGAAAAAAGTGACAGCATAATCACAATGAGTGACAGCACCATTATTACTTCTTTAGGGAGGAAATAAAAACACAAATTAATGTCAGAACAGATAATGACTGGGTATACAAATAAATCGTCTCATCTCTTACAAGTAACATAAATGCTACCTAAAACCAGCTAATAATTGCTGACAGATCACAAGTGACAATGCCATCTGCCGTGTCCTTACTCACCCTCGCAACATGAGAAAGTCTCAGTGTAATCTTCTCTTTTGGAATGTACTTATTTTACTGTCCGCCATTTTATGATGGTGACACAAATTACAATGCATGCTAGCAAGGCTTCCCATTTCTTTCTTAGATGAAGAGGTTGAAAGCACACCCCCAGCTAACCAGTCATTACTGAAAGCCAAAGAACCAGCTTGGGGCTGATCTAATCATTTATACAAGATCTCCAGTAAGTTCTCTAGACAGGGAATCTACCAATTAATGTACTAAATTCAATTACAAATGTCTTAAGTAAAATTATCATGGATAACATTTCAGACGTCCATTTCTGTTCATCCAATACATAAACGTTTAGTCATTCTGTGCAAGTTCAAAAGGATGATATATGGATGGCAAAAAGGATCTTGCTATAGTGACACTGTTTACCCAAGGTTTCACTATTTTCTGCTGAATTTGGATAACTAATATGGGCCTTTTACTTTACACCCAGTTGAAATCCCCTTGTCCGCCCATAACCACAAATGAGCACAATTATTCCAAAAATATACAAAAGCAATCTAATAAAAGGGATCGCTACTGTCCAGAACAGACAGCCAAGGTACTCGTGGACATCACTGGAGAGAGATTGGGCTCAGGTAAATACTAGAGGATGCTGGCGGGCAGCTGCTGCTCACAGGTTTTTTTATCTTAATGCATAATATGCATTAAGATAAAAAAACCTGCTGCCTTTGCAAGCCCTTTAACTACTTGCTTACCGAGTTCCTATACCCCATTCCTGACTGGGCCAATTTTTAGCTTTCAGCGCTGTCACACTTTGGCAATTGCAGGGTAATGCAGCACTGTACAGCACTGCTGGGTTTAATTTTTTGCTAAACAAATGCAAAAAACACTGAAATTTTTGGAAAAAAAAAAAAAACAAAAACTTTTCTTCGTTTCTGTTCTAAAAGTTTGCAAATAGGTAATTTTCTCCTTCACTGATGTGCGTTCATGAGGTCGCACCGATGGGCAGCATTGATGGGGCTGCACTGATAACCAGGGCACTGATTATCTGTGTGCATGTTCACTTTTGGGATTGCCGGTTATTGGCTCTCCTCTCCTCACGCTGTGACAGCGCGTAAAGGAAAGTACTGTCAAAAATCAACACTGAAGTACACTGAAATCAGCTGTAATTGGACACAGCTGATCAAGTGGTAAAGGGCCGCTGTTGGTGGCCCTTTACCACAACCTGTGATCAGCTGTGTCCGAAGGACACAGTTATCACAGAGCGTGCTGGATGTGCACAACAGGAGGCGTGGTTCTGGGACGAGGTCCATGGTTGCCCTCCCGGGATGAGAGAGCCCAGCTGTAGCCATCTTGGCTGTAACACGGTAAGGAAGTAGTTAAAGAAGTCTTCGCTACCAGTAAGATTGGCCATACATTATACAATTTTCTAGCTAGTTTTTCCTTCAATCTTCCATTTACAAATAAGCAAAAGTATTCCAACTTTTTGCAACTGCTCACTGGAAAAGCCATTAACTTGCTGGCGTTCAGATAAGCAGGAAGTTTAAAAATGTTTCCCCAAGACTCAAATCCATTTGATAATCATCCACAATTTTCTGCCAGGAACATAACAAGCAAGGATCAGTATTCATTACTAAATACTGAGATTCCATGATGAATACAAAGTATGAGCTAACATAAATTAGAGAGTAATCTGCTGTTGGCAGCAGAGGCAAGGTGAGCCTGTTTTGATATTGTCACTTGTTAGCAGTATGTTAGGACTGGTTTAGTACTGTGATTTATCTATATGCTCATAAGTTTACATACCCTGGTAGAGTTTCTGATTTCTTGGCCATTTTTCAGAGAATATGAATGATAAACACAAACTTTTTTCACTCATGGTTAGCGTTTGGCTGAAGCCATTTATTATCAATCAACTGGTTTACTCTTTTTAAATCATAAGGACAACACAAACTACCCAAATAAGCCTGATCCTAAGTTTACATACTCCAGTTCTTAATACTCTGTATTGCCCCCTTTAACATCAATGACAGCTTGAAGTCTTTTGTGGTATTTGTGGATAAGGCTCTTTATCTTCTCAGATGGTAAAGCTGCCCATTCCTCTTGGAAAAAAGCCTCCAGTTCCTGTAAATTCTTGGGCGGTCTTGCATGAACTGCACGTTTGAGATCTCCCCAGTGTGGCTCAATGATATTGAGGTCAGGAGACTGAGATGGCCACTCCAGGACCTTCACTTTATTCTGCTGTAGCCAATGACAGGTCGACTAGGCCTTATGTTTTGGATCATTGTCATGTTGGAATGTCCAAGTATGTTCCATGCGCAGCTTCCTGGCTGATGAATGCAAATGTTCCTCCAGTATTTTTTGATAACATAACATACTGCATTCATCTTGCCATCAATTTTGACCAAATTGCCTATGCCTTTGTAGCTCACACATCCTCAAAACATCAGTGATCCACCTCAGTGTTTCATAGTAGGAATGGTGTACCTTCCACCATAGGCCTTGTTGACTCCTCTCCAAAATGTAGTGTTTATGGTTGCGGCCAAAAAGCTCAATTTTGGTCTCAATACTCCAAATGACTTTGTGCCAGAAGGTTTGAGGCTGGTCTCTGTGCTGTTTGGTGTATTGTAAGCCGGATACTTTGTGGCATTTGCGTAGTAATGGCTTTCTTCTGGCGACACGACCATGCAGCTCATCTTTCTTCAATTGCCTCCTTATTGTGCATCTTGAAACAGCCACACCACATGTTTTCAGCGAGTCCTGTATTTCACCTGAAGTTATTTGTGGGTTTTTCTTTGCATCCCGAACAATTTTCCTGGCAGTTGTGACTGAAATTTTAGTTGGTCTACCTGACTGTAGTTTGGTTTCAACAGAACCCATCATTTTCCACTTCTTGATTAGAGTTTGAACAGTGCTGATTGGCATTCTCAATTCCTTGGATATGTTTTTCCTGTTTTATAAAGTTCAAATACCTTTTCCCGCAAATCCTTTGACAATTCTTTTGCTTTCCCCATGACTCAGAATCCAGAAACGTCAGAGCAGCACTGGATGAAAGATGTAAGGGTCTGTCTGGAGTCCAGAAACTCATTGACCTTTTATACACACACACACACACACACACACTAATTACAAGCAAACAGATCACAGGTGAGGATAGTTACCTTCAATAGCCATTCAAACCCCTTTGTGTCAACTTGTGTGCATGTTATCAGGCCAAAATCACCAGGGTATGTAAACTTTTGATCAGGGTCATTTGGGTTGTTTCAGTTGTCATTATGATTTAAAACGAGTAAACACGGGTGATTTATTAGTGTTTGGCTTTAGCCAAACACTAACCATGAGTGAAAAATGTTTTTGTGTTATCATTCATATTCTCTGAAAAATGGCCAAGAAATCATAAATTCTGCCAGGGTATGTAAACTTATGAGCACAACTGTATGTATTTATATTAAATAACCATTTCAGAGAGCATGTAACATCAATCAGTAGGTTTCTAATACCATGCAGAAAACCCTGCAACTGTTCTCAGAATTCCACTCAGTTGATCTCATCTCAGCTCTCCAATCAGCAAAGCTAAAGTCTCCTTCCGACTAGAGAACTCTAGCCCAGACAAAGCATTGGGCATGCCAGACCTCTGCAGAGACCCCACTGTTTTCAAATAAAGGGTAAGTTCTGATGTGCAGCATACTGACAGGGGACAAGCTTTTCTACTTATAATTAGTTTTCTAAACAAAACAAACTATAAAGACTTTGCATAACTTTTGTTGCGATGTATTTGAAGCCCAATTGAACTTAGTTTAAATCAAGGAAACACTAACACTAGAGCAATAAAAATGAAATATAAGAGTATTAGTACTTTAACCATTTGCCACCCGCCCTATTACAAAATGACGGCGGCAAAGTGGTTTGATATTCCTGACCGGACGTCATATGACGTGATCAGGATATCGAGCCGCTGCGCGCCCCCGGGGGCACGCATCGCGGCGATCGTTGTTGCGGGGTGTCAGTCTGACACCCTGCAACACCGATCTAGGTAAAAAGTCTCTGACGGAGACTCTTTACCACGTGATCAGCCGTGTCCAATCATGGCTGATCACGATGTAAATAGGAAGAGCCCGTGATCGGCTTTTCCTCACTCGCGTCTGACAGACGCGAGTAGAGGAGAGCCGATCGGCTGCTCTCCTGACAGGGGGGGGGGGGTCTGTGCTGATTGTTTATCAGCACAGCCCCCCCTCGGATCCTACCCAGGACCACCAGGGAAACCGCCCAGGACCACCAGGATGGCCACCACACTGAACCACCAGGTGTGCCCCCTAGACCCCCAGGGAAATACCAATCTCTGCCCAGGCAGCTGCCAATCAGTGCCCAGGCAGCTTCCAATCAGTGCCCACTCCAATGCCTACCACTGCCAGTGCCACCAGAAATGCCTATCAGTGCTGCGTATCAGTGCCCATCAGTGCCACGTATCAGTGCGCAGCAGTGCTGCCTATCAGTGCCGCCTATCAGTGCCCAGCAGTGCCGCCTATCAGTGCCGCCTATCAGTGCCCAGCAGTGCCGCCTATCAGTGCCACCCTATCAGAGCCGCCTTTCAGTGCCACCTATCAATGCCCATCAGTGCTGCCTACCAGTGCCCATCAGTGCCGCATATCAGTGCCTGCTCATTGGTGCCTACTCATTGGTGCCGCCATATCAGTGCCTGTCAGTGCCGCCTTATCAGTGCCCATCAGTGAAAGAGAAAACTTACTTATTTACAATTTTTTTTTTAACAGAAACAAAAGCAAAACTTTTATTTTCAAAATTTTCGGTATTTTTTTATTTGTTTAGCAAAAAAAAAAAAAAAAACGCAGAGGTGATAAAATACCACCAAAAGAAAGCTCCATTTGTGGGAACAAAATGATAAAAATTTAGTTTGGGTACAGTGTAGCACGACCGCTGAATTGTCATTCAAACTGCAACAGCGCTGAAAGATGAAAATTGGTCTGGGCAGGAGGTTGTTTAAGTGCCCTGTATTGAAGTGGTTAAATAATAATGGTGCAAACAAGTTTCAGTATTTATTTTATTTAGATTCATTTTTAGTTTTTATGAAAACATGGAGACAAATTAATATAAAATAAAAGAGCATACTAAAGCCTCCAGAGATAAGCGTCAGCTTTGCCATTTGCAACTGGCAAGCTCAAGCAATGACTTTTTCCCAAGGAGGCTGGTCTCAGCTGTAAGCATGGAGCTCTCTCCAACACATGGGGCAACAAATCTACAGCTGCTCCCCTAGACTGACTTGGAAAGTCAATTGGCAAAGAGTTGTTAAAAAATAAATTTTATTTAAAAAACAGAAATGTAAAATATTCACGTTAAACTTTAGTGATTGTTTGGAATGCATATAGCATTACAAAAATAATCCACAATAAAAAAAATTCAAATTTTGTGGTTGTGAAAGTGCAATACTGCCAAGCAGATACTTAACAATGAAAGACTGTTGGCAAAACATATGTATGAATAAGTAATTACTAACATGAATGTTAAGTTAGGCATAAATAGAAGGAGATGAAGCCAGGTTTCACCAATGATTTTTTTGAAATGTTACAGGTTATATGCTGAACACTCCAAACAGCAAGTGTGTAAGAATTTTATTACTATATATCTTAACCAGTTATTGTTATGGGAAGAAAAACTAGACTTTACAATCACTTTAAGGCACAGAGCTGCCCAGAAGCGGAGGAGAATAAGGAGAAGTGTGGGAACCTACCAGGAGGTTGCAGAGTGGGAAAACAGTTGGAATTAAGCCCCTTTTTAAAAAGGGAAGACACAAGTTGACCTATTGCATTTATAGGTCAAAAAAGAAGGTGAGCTGATGGAAGGTGGAAGACACAAGGGTGATCACAGTTTTATGCATGGTGTGAAGAACAAGACAGCTTACTATTAAGAGGAGTTAAGAGATTGTTTATATTGTGGGGCTTTTCCATCACTGGTACATGTGGTAATATCATGTACACTTAGATTATGTATTTGAGTTTTTTTGCATTACTGATTGCAATGAAGTAGACATTTTTCAGCATGCGGGATAATTTTGTTTAGTTGTCGATTAGTGTTGTAATATTTACTGGAACATATATAGAGCAGTGCTGCACTTTTTTAGGAAAATGTACCGAGTAAATAAGATACTCAACATGTCAAGGCCTACTAATGTATGTGTTCGTGAAGTTACGACATCAGTTTAGAGTTACATGTGAATATCTGGCCTAGAATTAGTGCACTCACGACAGCGTGCGTGGCAATATGTAACAATTGATGTTTTTGTGCACAGGCACCCCTGATGTATGCATTTACATTAATAGCTGTGTGTATGGAGCCCAGGGAAATTTATTTTAAGTCCTGGAAAGTCAAGGAGCCTGGCTCAACAGGCCATCTATTAAAAAATTCTTGCATACTACGAACAATAAAACTGTCCGTGCCCCCCCCCTGTTGAGCTGATGGGGCCCGATATACGACAGCTGATTGTACTGCCTTATCTGTGGCCCGGGTTTAACCTTTATGTACATACAGTATCTCACAAAAGCGAGTACACCCCTCACATTTTTGTAAATATTTTATTATATCCATTCCTTTCATGTGACAACACTGAAGAAATTACACTTTATAACAGTATAAATTTTCTGTCCCCTCAAAATAACTCAGCACACAGCCATTTATGTCTAAAACGCTGGCAACAAAAGTAAATACACCCCTAAGTGAAAATGTCCAAATTGGGCCCAAAGTGTCAATATTTTGTGTGGCCACCATTATTTTCCAGCAATGCCTTAGCCCTCTTGGGCATGGAGTTCACCAGAGCTTCACAGGTTGCCACTGGAGTCCTCTTCTACTCCTCCATGATGACATCACAAAGCTGGGGGGATGTTAGAGACCTTGCGCTCCTCCACCTTCCATTTGATGATGCCCTACAGATTCTCAATAGGGTTTAGGTCTGGAGACATGCTTGGCCAGTCCAACACCTTTACCCTCAGCTTCTTTAGCAAGGCAGTTGTCTTGGAGGTGTGTTTGTTATGTTGGAATATTGCCCTGCAGCCCAGTCTACGAAGGGAGGGGGGATCATGCTCTGCTTCAGTATGTCACAGTACATGTTGCCATTCACGATTCCCTCAATGAACTGTAGCTCCCCAGTGCCGGCAGCACTCATGCAGCCCCAGACCATGACACTCCCTCCACCATGCTTGACTGTAGGCAAGACACACTTGTCTTTGTACTCCTCACCTGGTTGCCACCACACACGCTTGACACCATCTGAACCAAATAAGTTTACCTTGGTCTCATCAGACCACAGGACATGGTTCCACTAATCCATGTCCTTAGTCTGCTTGTTTTCAGCAAACTGTTTGCGGGCTTTCTTGTGCATCATCTTTAGAAGAGGCTTCCTTCTGGGACGACAGACACGCAGACCAATTTGATGCAGTGTGCGGCATACAGTCTGAGCACTGACAGGCTGACCACCCCACTCCTTCAACCTCTGCAGCAATGCTGGCAGCACTCATATGTCTATTTCCCAAAGACAACCTCTGGATATGACGCTGAGCATGTGCACTCAACTCCTTTGGTCGACCATGGCAAGGCCTGTTCTGAGTGGAACCCGTCCTGTAAAACCACTGTAAGGTCTTGACAATCTTCTTATAGCCTAGGCCATCTTTATGTAGAGCAACAATTCTTTTTTTCAGATTCTCAGAGAGTTCTTTGCCATGAGGTGCCATGTTGAACTTCCAGTGACCAGTATGAGAGAGTGAGAGCATTAACACCAAATCTAACACACCTGCTCCCTATTCACATCTGAGACCTTGTAACACTAACGAGTCACATGACACTGGGGAGGGAAAAATGGCTATTTGGGCCTAGTTTGGTCATTTTCACTTAGGGGTGTATTCACTTTTGTTGCCAGCGGTTTAGACAATAAAGGCTGTGTGTTGAGTTATTTTGAGGGGACAGCAAATTTACACTGTTATACAAGCTGTACACTCATTACTTTAAAAATTGTAGAAAAGTGTAATTTCTTCAGGTGTGGTCACGTGAAAAGATGTAATAAAATATTTTAAAACATGTGAGATACTGTACACTGCTTGAGCTATTGATTTTGAAGAAAGATGCAGAGAGGCTCTTTGTTGATCATGTGCGATTCTTACGAATTTAAGGGATCAACAACATCTGGTGAGTTGACCTCCAAAGGAGCTGAAATGTGTGTTTTGGTGGGTGAAGGTTGCACAGAGTGGTGTGAAGGAGGAAGATTTTGATCCCAAATTTGCACTGTATTAAAGTCACTATATTTTTAAATCTGCACAAAAGTATTTTTAATGGTCTTAGCACAGAATAATCACTTTTGCATTTTTGTTTATGATTGCACTTTATTTACAATGTGATATTGTTATCAATTGAGTATATCAAATTCTTTTAAGCACTAGATATTTGCGTAGAGAGATATATAATACTTTTATTAATTATCAATTTAAGAAATAGGCACTTTAAGCATAGATACGTTTTATGGGGTAAATATGAAGTTGCAGCACTAGGGTCATCTGTTCAAATCCCAACCAAGGCACTACTTGCCTGGAGTTTACATGTTCTCCCCATCATTGTTAATTTCCTCAACAAAAAAGTTTGTCAAAGTTTGTCAGCTGCATTTTTACAGCATCGAAAACTATGACGAAAATCAAATACCCTCGTGAATTAACTTCCGTTTTTTTTTTACGGAGCTCCGCTTGCTTCCGCTCCCAGCAAGCAAGTTAAAGCGACTGTGTGCACCGAGACGACTGCCAGAGACCAGGGCAGACCTGTGCATCATAGCCAGGCCTCCTGACTCACGAAACGACCGCCAGGCACCCACGTCCAGAGCAGAGCAGACTGAGTGTGTAGTACATTACAATTACAGCAAGCCTGAGGCCTCCCCTCAAACCACCCTTCATCCAGAGCACTGTGTGTGCAGATTACAGGCCTCCTCTGACCACTGGCATCCAAGGCACTGTGCATTACAGGCCATCCCTCAGACCACCATCCAGCACTGTGCAGCATTACAACAGGCCTCCTGTTATCAGTGACCACAGGCATTGCGGCGTATAAAGGACTGTGCATTACAGGCCATCCCTCAGACCACTGTCCAGAGAACTGTTCAGCATTACAGGCCTCCTCAGACCACCGTCCAGAGTGGCTAAATCTGTATATCTGTGAGTTTGTTCAAACCTTAATACCATAAATAACAAACATGTTAAATTTTTTTTTTTTTACTCCAGGAGTATATAATAAGTTTGGAAATGCTATAGAAATGCTTAAATACTGCATTACAATTTAACTAAACACATTAGATTTTAGTTGACTAAAATGATTTTATTAGACTGAAATGTACTGGAGATTTTATACGAATAAAATACGACAAACAATTCAGATGCCTAAATGGGACTAAAACTAAAATGGCGTTTTAGTCAAAAGACTAAAACTAAATCAAAATTTGATGCCAAAATTAACACTGCTCCTTGTGCCTGTGTGGGTTTTCTCTGGGTACTCCTGTTTCTTCCCACACTACAAAGACATGCTGGTAGGTTAATTGGCTCCTGTCTAAATGGGCCCTAGTATGTGTATGTATTAATGTGAACTGGCAACCTTAGATTGTAAGCTCCTTGATGGCAGGGACTGATGTGAATAGATATTATATATGTAAAACTCTGTATATTGATGTTGCTATACAAGTACCTGTAATAAGAGGACAGGGAGCGCTGTAAATTGAACATACAATATGAAGGGAGACCGGCTATAACGGGGCAGATGTGGCCAGTGCAGTGCTGGATGCACCACCAGAGGCCACAGCCATTGAATAATGCATCTGTGGAGGGGGAGGTGCGTTAGGCTAGGTACGGGGAAAAGGACTAAAAGTAGAATTGCACTTTGTTGTAATCAGACCCTTATAATGAATCAATTTGTTCCTTGCTACTGAGATTAAAAAGGTGGGTTCTTTATTCAAAGCACATATATATTTTAGTATTCTGGAACATTTATTTTTCATTGAAGCTCACAAACTCAGAGATTACAGTCCTTGTCACATGACCCAGCTGTATCTAGTTTATCAGGGTTTATTTAAGTGAACTTGTCACAAGGAATAAAGCATTATGCCCTACTTTAGTGCACGTTAATGCATAAAATCATGGTTGCGTGCAAAAGAAAAAGGGAAAATAGCCGTAAACTGTATGTATCAGAACAATCAATATATATTGGTTTTTCTACTCTAGGCTAGTGTTTCTGACAAGAAAGTCCATCGGTCGTAGCATTTCCACTTCTGCTGTAATGAACAAGGTCACACTCACACAGAGAAATGTATTAGCATCAAGTCAAAGTGTCTGCTGTGGTAAGAGCTCACATCAAGGTGTAGACAGGTGGTGTCAGCCTGACATTACTCAGTTTTCCAATATATAAACACACAGCACTCTCCAAAGTCTCAAAGGAAAACTTCTGAGAGACATAAACCAAGATGAACAGAACACGAAGGAACGGAACAATGAATTCATAGTAATACGACACAAATTGGACACTCATTATGCTTGTTTGAATGATTTCTGTAAGTCCTGTGAGTTCCTACTTAAGCCTCGTACACACAATTGGATTGTTGGCCAACAAAGCGTCAGACTTTTGTCCGAAGGGCGTGTGCCAGGAACTTGTCTTGCATACAAACGGTACATAATTGTTGGCCAACTAACACAAATGTAGCGACATATTACGTGGAATTTCAACTCTTGAGCGCCATCCTTTGGGCACCTTCTACTAATGTCATGTTTGGTAAGCATTGATTCCGAGCATGCATGTTTGCACTTTGGACTTGTGTGACGGACTTGTGTACACACGATAGGAAAAATCTGACAACAGACCGTTGTCCACTGAAAATTTACTAGCCTGCCATCCAACATTTATTGGCGGAAAGTTGGCCAACAATTGTCTGATGGAGCGTACCAACGGTCGGATTTTAGGCAGTCTGTCATGACACAATTCCCTGACGAAAATCCGATCGTGTGTGCGAGGCATAACACAACACAAATTGTACATTTAATAATGCTGCAATTATCTAGATACACGAGGAAAGCATGCTTATTTTTTTATTTCATGGACCAAAATTTTCAAATGCCACAATTTCAAACGCCCCAATATATGAAAACATAAGAACATAGGCAGACCAAAGTTTAAGGATATCTATGGAGAAAATGTATAATCATAGATTTCCACATTGAATTTCAATGACTTCTAGCCTACTCCTGTTAATTAGAACAATCTTTAAGATTAGAAAACAAAAAGTGTAGCGCTATACTGTGTCAGTTAGCAACATCAAAGTGTACTAGGGTGGCAAACAGTGTATATCAGGAGTTAAATTATATTAGACCTCATACAAAAGTACAGTAAACCAGTGAGAAATCTAATGCCGCGTACACACGGTCGGACTTTTCGTCTACAAAAGTCAGACAGCCTGTCCGACAGACTTCCGGCAGACTTTCGGCGGACTTGCGGCGGACTTGCGGCATACTTTCTAACGAACGGACTTGCCTACACACGACCACACAAAAGTCCGTCGAATTCTTACGTGATGACGTACACCGGACTAAAATAAGGAAGTTCATAGCCAGTAGCCAATAGCTGCCCTAGCGTGGGTTTTTGTCCGTCGGACTAGCATACAGACGAGCGGATTTTTCGACCGGACTCGAGTCCGTCGGAAAGATTTGAAGCATGTTTCAAATCTAAAGTACGTCGGATTTGAGGCTAAAAAAGTCAGTTGAAAGTCCGGAGAAGCCCACACACGATCGGATTACCAGCCAGCTTTAGTCCGTCAGCGTCCGTTGGACTTTTGTAGACGAAAAGTCCGACCGTGTGTACGCGGCATTATATTCCAAAGAGAACCTCTGTTAACATATCTGCTATACTGTGTCAGTCAGCAACATCAAACTGTGTTGGGGTGACAAACAGTGTATATCAAGAGTTAAGTTATATTAGACCTCATACAAAAGGACAATAAACCAGTGAGGAATCCAATATCCCAAGGAGAACCTCTTTTAACATATCCTCTGTAATGGAACCATGTGAATCAAATGTGCATCACACAAGTTAAACCCAAAACCTCAAAACAGAACATAAGCATGTAAGGGTAGGGGTAAATGGTAGGTCTCTGAGGTGAGGACAGTTCATATAATCAGATGGAGACTTCTTGGAGCATAGGCATCTATCTCAAAATAACATTTGTTGTTGCTGGATTCCTCCAGTGATCAGCCTGGTGTAAGAATAACGTAAAATGCCCTTACCGGACGCGGTGGACTCACAGGCCGTACAGCGGTGAGTCATACGAGCTTGAACCGTGTAACACGGTAGGGTTATAGCTGTTCCTGTTCCACCATCGAATGATCTTGATAGAAAACTCCAATCATGAACGGTCTCCCGATTCGTCCTCCAGCACTCACTTGGGTCTCAAACAATTTGAGACAGGGAAAATAGGAGAAGAAAGGCTCCACATAGTGTGAATTCCGATTTGTCAGAAGATTTTATTGCATAAAAAATTCCAGCGTAAAAATTCCAGATAAAAGCAAAATTCGTAAGAACATAAAAAGATGTATTTAGCGCAGTAGACAGATGGTTTAAGGTAGCGTCCTACACTCGACGCATTTCGTCTGAAAAGACATCAACTGGGGTGAATAAAATCTTCTGACAAATCGGAATTCACACTATGTGGAGCCTTTCTTCTCCTATTTTCCCTGTCTCAAATTGTTTGAGACCCAAGTGAGTGCTGGAGGACGAATCGGGAGACCGTTCATGATTGGAGTTTTCTATCAAGATCATTCGATGGTGGACCAGGAACAGCTATAACCCTACCGTGTTACACGGTTCAAGCTCGTATGACTCACCGCTGTACGGCCTGTGAGTCCACCGCGTCCGGTAAGGGCATTTTACGTTATTCTTACACCAGGCTGATCACTGGAGGAATCCAGCAACAACAAATGTTATTTTGAGATAGATGCCTATGCTCCAAGAAGTCTCCATCTGATTATATGAACTGTCCTCACCTCAGAGACCTACCATTTACCCCTACCCTTACATGCTTATGTTCTGTTTTGAGGTTTTGGGTTTAATTTGTGTGATGCACATTTGATTCACATGGTTCCATTACAGAGGATATGTTAAAAGAGGTTCTCCTTGGGATATTGGATTCCTCACTGGTATATTGTCCTTTTGTATGAGGTCTAATATAACTTAACTCTTGATATACACTGTTTGTCACCCCAACACAGTTTGATGTTGCTGACTGACACAGTATAGCAGATATGTTAACAGAGGTTCTCTTTGGAATATTAGATTTCTCACTGGTTTACTGTACTTTTGTATGAGGTCTAATATAATTTAACTCCTGATATACACTGTTTGCCACCCTAGTACACTTTGATGTTGCTAACTGACACAGTATAGAGCTACACTTTTTGTTTTCTTATCTATTGTCACAATTAGTCTAATTGGTGGTGTTGGCTGCTTATTGTTTCACTATATTTTATCTTTCACTTTCATTGGTTTGTTTGGTTGGCGCAGCAGTTTTCTTCTTTTCAATCTTTAAGATTGTAAACTGACTTTGTGAAGACCCCCAACCCACCCCAAGACCCCCAGGAGTCGCTGTTTATGGCACGGCTCTGAAGGAGCGGCATGGGTATACCATTCCTTCAGAGTGCATACACCAGTGAGATCACCGGCATCTAAAGTAAATATCTCCTAAACAGTGCATGTATAGGAAAGATTTGCCATACCCGTAAGTAAGCCTTATTATAGGCAAAAAATCATAAATGGGAGTTTACTCCCACTTTAACCCCTTCACACCCACGCTATAGCCGAAAGACAGCTACAGCGAGGGCCTAATTTGCCAGCTGGGTGTACATGTTAGTCCTCCCATGATTGCGCTGACCGAGCATCCCCTGAAGTGCACGGGTAGCGCATTCTGTGTTTACCAAGTCCTTCGGACTCTGCTGAACACAGATTGGGGTAAAGGGCCAATCACAGCAGCCCTTTACAACGTGATCAGCTGTGTCCAATAACAGCTGATCACGAAAGTATACCCAAGCCAGTTATCAGCTTTTCTTTCCTCATGCTGACAGCGTGAGGAGAGAGAAAGAGCCGATAACCAGCTTGTGTTAAATGGACATTGCCACTGATTATGTGTCTTGATTATAAGTGCAGTCCCAACAGTGCCCACCAGTGGTGCCAACCCATGCCTCAGTGTCACCTATCGGTGCTGCTACCAGTGCCCATCAGCGCCACCTATGAGTGCAGCCTCATCAGTGCCACCTATGAGTGCAGCCTCATCACAGCACATCCGTGAAGGAGCAAAATTACCTGTTTGCAAAAGTTTATAACAAAACTATGAAAAATGATCTTTTCAAAATTCTCCGCCTTTTTTCGTTTAAAAAAAAAAAAAACCCAGTGGTGACCACCAAAAGAAAGCTCTATTTGTGTGAAAAAAGTATAAAAATGTCATATTGGTACAGTGTCGCATGACTATGCAATTGTCATTCAAAATGCGACAGCGCTGAAAGATAAAAATTGGCCTGGTCAGGAAGGGGGTAACAGTGCCCAGTAGGCAAGTGATTAAAGCTCAATAAATAAAAAATAAAACTCCGCACAAACAAAACCATATTCATAAATAATAAATCTGTGCGACTACAAAATTATCTGAATATCTTTCAATCGCAAAATATAAAGTGCAAAGTCCAAAATGCAGTGTACAGCTTGTATAACAGTGTAAATTTGCTCTCCCCTCAAAATAACTCAACACACAGCCATTAATGTCTAAACCTCCAGCAACAAAAACGAGTACACCTCTGAGTAAAAAATGTCCAAATTGGGCCCAAAGTGTTAATATTTTGTGTGGTCACCATTATTTTCCAGCACTGCCTAAACCCTCTTGGGCATGGAGTTCACCAGAGCTTCACAGGTTGCCACTGGAGTCCTCTTCCACTCCTCCATCATGGATCCGGTGGATGATAGAGACCTTGTGCTCCTCCACGTTATGTTTGAGGATGCCCCACAGATGCTCAATAGGGTTTAGGTCTGGAGACATGCTTGGCCAGTCCATCACTTTTACCCTCAGCTTCTTTAGCAAGGCAGTGGTCGTTTTAAAAGGTGTGTTTGGGGTCGTTATGTTGGAATACAGCCCTGCGGCCCAGTCTCTGAAGGGAGGGATCATGCTCTGCTTCAGTATGTCACAGTACATGTTGGCATTCATGGTTCCCATAATGAACTGTAGCTCCCCAGTGCCGGCAGCACTCAATGCAGCCCCAGACCATGACACTCCCACCATCATGCTTAACTGTAGTCAAGACAGTCCTCGTCGTTGTACGCCTCACCTGGTTGCCACACACGCTTGACACCATCTGAACCAAATAAGCTTATCTTGGTCTCATCAGACCACAGGACATGGTTCCAGTAATCCATGTCCTTAGTCTGCTTGTCCTCAGCAAACTGTTTGCGGGCTTTCTGCATCAACTTTAGGGACGACAGCCATGCAGAACAATTTGATGCAGTGTGCGGCGTACGGTCTGAGCACTGACAGGCTGACCCCTCACCCCTTCAACCTCTGAAGCAATGCTGGCAGCACTCATACATCTATTTCCGAAAGACAACCTCTGGATAGGATGCTGAGCATGCGCACTTAACTTCTTTGTTCGACCATGGCAAGGCCTGTTCTGAGTGGAACCTGTCCTGTTAAACCGATGTATGGTCTTGGCCACCGTGCTGCAGCTCAGTTTCAGGGTCTTAGCAATCTTCTTTTAGCCTAGGCCATCTTTATGTAGAAAATAATAAAAAAAAGTGATTCAAAACAGTGAAAAAGTCCAAAAATGTGAAAAGTCCAAAAAAAAGTTGATTGCATATATGAAGGGCGCATTAAAGTATCCCAATACAATACTCCAACTGAAACAGTGCAGGAAGAGAGAGTTGAGGACCATCAGCTTACGTTCGATCGTGAAGTTCTACTAAGCCTGTATTGACCCCCCTGAGTAAGGGCGGTCGCAGGCTTTTTGGTAAGCCTCCATTTTTCTTACACCTGGTAACGGGCTGCACTGTTTCAGTTGGAGTATTGTATTGGGATCCTTTAATACGCCCTTCATATATGCGATCAACTTTTTTTTGGACTTTTCACATTTTTGGACTTCTTCACTGTTTTGAATCACTTTTTTTATTATTTTCTTTGGTAATTTAAAGTAACACGTTATTGTATGCTGTGTTGATTTTTTATCATTTCATTTACACTGTATTTATTAATTTTGATAACAACTTATTCATCTTATCCAGCGCTGCACTTTATATACATGTACACATTGCTTCTTGCCCTTATATCGGGGCTATAGTGCCCAGCAGCAGGACCTTTACCACAGTAGAATTTATTCATAACATTTATTGAGTTTTCATAGCACATGCACCTAGCGCAATTCTTTTTTTGTATACATCTTTATGTAGAGCAACAATTCTTTTTTTCAGATCCTCAGAGTCCTTTGCCATGAGGTGCCATGTTAAACTTCCAGTGATCAGTATGAGAGAGTGAGAGCGATAACACCAAATTTAACACACCTGCTTCCCCATTCACATCTGAGACCTTGTAACACCAACGAGTCACGACACCGGAAAGAGAAAGTGGCTAATTGGGCCCAATTTGGACATTTTCACTTAGGGGTGTACTCACCTTTGTTGCCAGCGGTTTAGACATGAATGGCTGTGTGTTGAGTTATTTTGAGGGGAGAGCAAATTTACACTGTTATACAAGCTGTACACTCACTGCTTTACATTGTAGCAAAGTGTCATTTCTTCTGTGTTGTCACATGAAAAGATATAATAAAATATTTACAAAAATGTGAGCGGTGTGATACTGTGTATATATTTATTATAGCCCACCTCTTTTTTCCACCTTAATTGGAGTCCATAAAAGAATGAAATGTGCACAATTGAATATTCTTAGTCAATCACCACCACAGAGTGCTTCTTCCACCTTCCAAGCACGCTGCTTAACTCTGATTTTGACCTATTTAAAATCAGGTCAAAAGGCGCCTTGCCCTTTAAAATGGCTTTGTCTCCATGCAAGCTTTCATCTGTGTCTTTCTCCACATTTGAACACCTTTCCTTCAAAAGTAGCTCAAAAGGAACAAAAAGAACCTGATTGCGCAATATATCAGCTTACCAGATCAATTAAAATATTAAAATAAAGGGTTAAAATCTTACGCACAAAATGAGTGCACTTCATCCATATTTTTTTCATGATTCATTATCAGTTGCATATAAGTGGATGTTACACTGCATTTTGGACGTGGCAGTTTATATTTTGCGATGAAAGAAAGATATTCAGATAATTTTTTAGTCACACAGATTTATTATTCATGCATGTGAAAGATTTATATGCTATGTATATGGTTTAGTTTTGTCTGATTGCGCCGAGTTTTATATTTATTTTTATTGTATTTTTTGGTGTGGGAACACATGACAACAGCTGCAGCTGTTTTATAGAATGCATATTTATTGAATTTGGTTCACAATTTGCGTGGTAGCGCGGAAGACTCTACACTAGTAGTTTGTTTCAATATTTTTATTGAAATTTCAAGAAATCATAATAAGCCATGGTTTGCCCACGCACGGGCGACATCGAACAGGCATGTAAAGAAACCCTGTGTACACATAAGTAACATAAGGACCATTGTGGACCAGGTTAAAAATTAGGTAAATATCATAGGCTATACTAGGCTGTCTCCTAGAACAGTTTTTCAACCTTTTTTCTGTCAAGGTACCCTTTAAAATTCTGCACAATCTTAAGGCACTCCATTCTAAAATATAACACTAAAACTAATAGTTTTACATATGACAGCAGTATCCACACACGTAGGACACCCAACCTAGGGTTGATTTTTTTATTCCACCTTTGAACATTGGTACTGACTACTATTCCAAACTTTCTCAATCCACTCACTAGTTTGCTGACAACTTTGGGGCAGTTTTAGGCACCTCTAGAGAACCCAGATGGCACCTCAGGGTGCCATAGAACGCTGGTTGAAAAAATAGGCTGGCATAAATTATTTTTTAATTTTTTCAACCAGCGTTCTATGGCACCCTGAAGTCCCATCTGGGTTCTCTAGAGGTGCCTAAAACTGCCCCATAATGCAACACATAAAATTCATGTTGCCTTTTGATAGGCATTGACTTGCCCTGAATATGGCACCTGTCCTGGAGAAAGGAGTTTCTTTATCTATGACCTTGTACATTCTCCCCCCAAATTTTTTGGACAATTGGGAACAATTTTTAGGCATTTTGCCAAGGTATCCCTGAAGAACCCAGAAGACACCCCAGGGTGTCACGACACCCTGGCTGAAAAAGGCTGCCCTAGAGGACAGACGTCTTCATCAAATAACCTTCATATAAGGAATGAAGTGTAGAGGGAGGAAAGAGAAAAAAAAGAGAAAGGAGAGAAAGAGGAAAGAAGGGGCCCCAAGAGAGGGCAAGTACCGTGAAAGCAGGACCAGTACAACTGAGGTTTAAAGTAGATCATAGCTAGTCCATAATGAGCCAACTGCTCATTAACATCTATGGTCATCCTGGTTCTCACCCCCTGGAAAGCAACAGACGGAGTCTTCCAGGCAAGGGCAATGGTTCGCTTAGCAGAAATAAAAAGATATGGGGCCAATTTCTACTGGGGTGCGAAAAGGCCTGGGCAATGTAAGAGTCAGCCAGCCATCCTTTCGGACCATCACATGAAATAACGTTTGCAGTAGGCCAAAGACCCTGGACCAGAAGCCAATCAAATATGGGCAAGACCACTAACACAAGTAGATTTTTGAAAAGAACACTCACATGAAAATTCTCAAAGCATTTACAGTAATTACTGGACAAATGTAGTTCAAAAATAACTTAAAATTTTGTTTGGTTTTAACCTTCTATTTTGGCATGAGTGGAGTTTCCTGAACAAAATGACACACACAAAATTCTAGTAGTATATGTCAAGCTTTGCAGTTTGTTTTCTTTAGAAAGCAGCCAGAGCCTGTGAAGAAATGCCTCTTTCCTGACATAATGCTGTAAAGAAGGACCCTCACTCCCTGTGAAAACAGTGATCTCTTTGCAGAGGTCCAAAACCAATGAATATGTTCTTGGCCCCTGCGGAGTAGGAAAAGGTTTGTCATTTTTGTCAAATCCAGCCTGCTTATTGGACAATAAGCAAAGGAAGATACAGAGCTGCAGGCTCTTGACAGTGGCATCAACCTCTGGCTATACTGAGCATAAGTGGTATGTAAGTCAAGAATGTCTTATAATTACAAATACAATATACTGTATAACCAGTGGCGGCCCATCCATTAGGGGTGCTCGGGCATCGCCCCCTCTCTCCAGCCACCCCCTATATGACTAATGGATAGATTCATGCATTGCATGAATCTATCCACGGCCGCCGCTACCACCCCCTATTCAGGTGTCTGGCCCCTTTCCGGACGCCTGAATTACAGCGGCGGGGGTGTATTTTTGAAGCACCTGTTTAGAGCCGTAGGCGGACTCGTGGCGCAGAGTATTGAACATTCGCTGTTGTAACACTGATCCTCAACCCGGCCAATCAGAAGCAGGTCTGAGACCCATTTTCTGATTGGCCTAAAAGAGAAGACTCCCTATTGGCAGCCCGTGGAGAGCAGAGGGAGGAGGGAGGAAACAGAAGCCAGGAGGGAGGAAACGGAGGGAGAGCTGAAAGAGAGCCTGAAGCGCTGATTACATGGAGTGGGTCAGTGCACCAGACCCGCCTGCTGGCCGACCAACAGTGTGGGGGGTGTTACTGTTTGCCACTGCCGCACCCCCCTCCCAAAGAAAATAACCACCGGCTGCCACGGTGTATAACTGAACGATAAACTGTGCATTTAGCTCTTTTATGAAAGCAAAATGCCAGCCAAAAGTATTGCATTATAAAAGTATTTCTATATCAGTTATTTTATTGCAACTATATGTAGTATGATATTTTAAAAGCAGCAGATTTTAAAGTTTAGTTCAGAAGTCTGTGCTCCAAAAGTAAGCACCATAAAGAACCATTACCCTTTCAGTGTTTACAGTGAGTTCTGCTCATGCTCAGCGTACCATTAATTGTCACAGCCAGTAATTTGTATGCAGGCTTGCACACTGGGTTATACAAAGCACAGTCTTAAAAAATACTGCTCACAACTTTATGAAACTGAAATGAATAGGTTTTATCCTTGTACTCAGGGACCCCTAACAGTGCATGTTTTCTAGTTCACCTATCATAATTATAACACCACCTGACTCATTTTAAGGAGTCTTTCCACTTTTGCAGCTAAATTACTTTACATCTGTTGGATGTCCTCATTCACATAGCAAGACTTATATTTAAAATTTGCAGCTTAAAGTGCTTGTAAAGCCACTGTGTTATTGCTACAATCCTGTGTTACATTAAAATATGTACCCAATGTATGTGTTTTTTTTAAAAACCTATACCTTAATTCATAGGGCCGCTCAGCGCTCACCTCTCTAGATCTGATAACTACAGTGGGAAGGGCTGAGAATCCCCCGCTGACATCAGCCGGGAGAAGGGGAGGAGAGCAGCGGGCGGTCACATGATTGCCGCTAGGAGAGAAGGTATACAGTGGCATATTTTTAAAAAAACGCATACACTGGGCACATAATTTAACCCCTTCCCGCCGACCCTACGCACATCTGCGTACTTGGCTTTCCGGGGTTATACCGGGATGATGCCCGGAGCTGCAGGCATCACCCGGTGCCGTTGTTTCGAGCCGGCGATCGGCTAACCGTATATAACAACCGATGCGGCTAAAAGCCGCTCGGCTGTTATACTGGAGGAGCGGGAGGGGACATCCCCCCCCTCCTGCCGCTCTTACCGGGCCTCCCGTGCGATCGGGAAGCCCGGTGTCCAATCGGCCGCCTTCGGCGGCTGGGGGCGGGCTGGAACAAAGCTGTGGGCGGCTTAGTTCCAGCCTTCTCAATGTAAACGCGGAAGTGACGTCATGACGTCACTTCCCGTTTACTCGGCTGCCAATGGCGGTGGTTTTAAAAAAATATACAGTGTTCAGAATTGCCGTTTTTGGCGATCTGAATACTGTGAAGTGTAAAGGAGGGATGGGGGGGTCTTTTAGACCCCCCATAAAGAGTACCTGTCACCACCTATTACTGTCACAAGGGATGTTTACATTCCTTGTGACAGCAATAAAATTTAAAAAATGTTTTTTTAAACACAATTTACAAGTATAAAAAAAAATAAATAAATAAAAAAAAATTAAAAAAAAATTTTTTAAAGCGCCCCCGTCCCCGCGCAGCGAAGAAAACACATACGGAAGTCGCGCCCGCATATGTAAACGGTGTTCAAATCACACATGTGAGATATCGCCGCGATCGCCAGAGCAATAATTCTAGCCCCAGACCTCCTCTGTAACTCAAACCTGGTAACTGTAAAAAAAAATTAAAGCGTCGCCTATGGAAATTCATAGGTACCGTAGTTTGTCGCCATTCCACGAGTGCATGCAATTATAAAAGGGTGACATGTTTGGTATCTATTTACTCGGCGTAACATCATCTTTCACATTATACAAAAAAAATTGGGGTAACTTTACTGTTTGGATTTTTTAAAATTCATGAAAGTGTCCCTTTTCCAAAAATTTGCGTTAAAAAAACACTGCTGCACAAATACGGTGAGATATAAAATATTGCAACAATCGCCATTTTATTCTCTAGATTCTCTGCTAAAAAAATATATATAATGTTTGGGAACTCTAAGTAATTTACTATCAAAAAATAAGGATTTTAACTTGTAAACACCACATTTCAAAAATAGGCTTAGTCATGAAAGGGTTAATGTAACAGGGGATTGAAGCAATAACACACAGTTATGATAGCAGCAGGAGGGGAGCAGATCGGCATTGTCACTAGTTGACATGCAGGGAGGGAAGGGGAGAGAGGGAGCAAGGAGAGACAGCATACTGACAGACACAAACACATTGTGACGTCTGTGGCCTGGTCTAGTCGAGGAGGGGGGGTGCTCAACCCCCACCTTTCCTGACCTGGCAGGTTACATGCTCGGATATGGGTCTGGTATGGATTTTTATTTGGGGGGGGTGCCCCACACAATTTTTTTTTTTTACAATACATTGCCATACATACAATACTAACACTGCCTCTGAGTATAAGTCGCATGTCACAAGTCGGATCAGTTAAGATGTTAATCCGACTTGGATGCCACTTCCATTCAATTTTATGGGCTGAAATCGGACAGAGGTCTGACCACAGTGCAAGAACCTTTTAAAAAAATCAGATCGACACAAGTCGGACCAGTAAAGAAGGCTCTCATAGGGAACCGATGATTTTGACAAGTCATGCGACTTGTGCTCTCGAAGTCGGAGCGCTTGTCGCACCAATGTGAACCGGCCCTTACAAGCTGGGCTTCTCTATTGTATATTAACCTCCCTGGCGGTATGATGTCAGCTTTTTGAATCTCAAAGCGGTACATTGTTTTGCATAGAACTTTGGCGTTTTTATATTGTAGGCCTGTAATTCTTAGTAATAACACACTTAAATCTGTCCAAACAAGAGAGTCTAATAGACATCTCGGGTATGATAAAGTTTGAAACACGAAATGATAAAATATAATAACTATAAACATAATCATAAAAAATAATATAATAAAATAATAAAATGAATTTCCCCACGATTCACCATCGCTCAATTCTGCAAGTGTTCTAATTTACTATCGCTGTTTTCTAGCTGGTCTAAAACCACTTTTGACGTAAAGGGACACTTTTTGGTTGCCGTGGACAATCTCAAGTTTCCAGGAAGAAAGAACAGTATATATAAAATTGCATGCAGGGCACTGGACAAAGCAGTGGGGACAAAAGGGAGGTGAAATGATTTGATACAGTAATGTAATCTGTAAGATTACAGTGTACTGTATGCGTTTTTTGTACTTTTTGAAATTTCCAGCCGTGCTCCTCCCCCATGCATTGCGACGTTTGCAGGGAATGGAGCCCAGCACACAGAGGCATCGGGCAGAAGGGACAGCCCACAGACACAGGGGGGTGGACATCTCAGGATCCTGTGGACAAGGTAAGTAACCTGGACCAGGATTCTGCAATGCAATCCAGAGTGTGGCTTGGGGTTACCGCTAATACTGAAATTTAACCCCGAGCTACACTTAGGATTACCACCAGGGAGGCTAATGGGAACTAAACTCAGCCAGTCCCCAGCCCAGCTGTTGGGACAAATCGTGCTGAGCTAGCTGAGAAATGTTTTGCAGTCAGCCATAACACCACCTCCTCAGAAACATCTTGATAAGAAATAATTATAAAAAAATAGGTATGCGGTGTGAATCGGAAAATGTAACATATAGTGGAGGTTTTCAAAAATTGAACTGCAAAAGTGGAAACACACTTTAAAATTAACTTGCAAGCTCACCTTATCTAGTAGCGTGGTCCCAGATGAAAGCCCCACTTGCCATCATGAAAGCAAAAGGGTAAGGCCCATTTCACACAGGTGCCTCTGACTTGCGGATTTTGCTTGATCAGCGGGGGATCGCTCCACAGACCCCTGCTGATCAGGCGGATGACAAGTCCTGTCCGCTCCGCAAAGCGGACACGGACCGTCTGTGCGTTTTAATCGGATTCTACCCGATCTGCCAGACAGATGGAAAATAGGACCACCATCGGTCTGGATTTTGCAGGCAGGATCCAAATCGGATGGCGGCAGGTGTCAGCGGACATGTGTCCACCGACATCTGCAGCTCCAGAGAGACCTGATGGGAAAGCCTGTGTGAAAGGACCCTAAGAAGAGTAATGCTTAGAATAAATATGCATTTTTCATGACAAGTGTAAATACAGCATGTAAAAGAAACTTGCAGTGAGGAAATATGGAGGCCATCATTGTTGACCTCTTCTGCTGAAAACACAAGTTGCCTAACTATGATGCTGAAGTTTCTTTTAAAGGGTTAGTTCACCTTTTCATTTCTTCTAAGGCCTCATGCAGAGGACACGAGACGCTGTTAAACGCACGTTCAGAGGCAGTTGGACGCTTTTTTTTTAACTGCCCCTGCCTGAACCCATTCACTGTTATCCTATGTGTCCATGTAAACAGTCTCGTTTTTTGGCGTTTTTTAGGCAGTTGAGTTTTACCTCCTTTTTCCAGAAGCAAAAAAATGGGTTCAGACGCAAAAGTTTTCCAAGTTTCAGATGCCAAACACAGCTAAACGCCAGTACCGGGTTTAGCCGCGTTTGCGTTTATAAGTGTTTTTAAAGGAACATTTTACGACCCGAGGTTGGGGCCACTTGGAGCTAGGAACCCCAAATTTGGTGTGCTAACAGTTGGACTAACACTATAACATATCCAAATTTGGGGTTCCTAGCACTAAGTGGCCCCGAGATATAGGACCCCAAATTCAGATTGGAAAATGTCATTCTCTGCTGCAGAAGTGCTTGACATTTTGCGACCCAACTTTGGGGCCCCGTATCTCGGGGCCACCTGGTGCTAGGAACCCCAAATTTGGATATGTTGTAGTTCCACTGTGTTAGCACACCAAATTTGGGGTTCCTAGCACCAAGTGGCCCCGAGATATGGGGCCCCAAAGTTGGGTCGCAAAATGTCATTCTCTGCTCTGCAGACACTTCTAGACGCAAACGCGGTAAAACGCGGCTAAATGCGGCATGCAAACGTGGCAAAACGGGCATTTCTAAACACCGGTTTCAGCTTTTAAAAACATGTGTTCAGCAGAGTTTGCACCGGCGTCTCGTGTGCACGAGGCCTAAAGCTGAATTAACTCCCTACACCCTCCCTACTGCTCCCAGCTCTATTTACCTCCGTGAGTGATGAGCTGTCAATGCCCACGCATCTGCTACATTTTTGAACACATGGTTTGTAACATTAAAGCAGGGTTCGACAAACCCCGGGCGCCAGGTCGCATTTGCGACTAGAATTAGCGACCTGGCGCCTGGGGCAGCACAGCTGGGGTATCCTGTGTCCGTTCGACACCCCCCCCCTCCCGGCGCGATCGCGATGGGCCGCGCCGGTAATTGAGGCCCCGGCTTTGCGGCCTACTGCAGTCCTATGGTTCCTTCTGCAATCAGGCGCCCTCTGGTGGTGGCCGTTGGTATGACAAGACATCCATCAATTCTAATGGAGCTTTCCCTACCTGTTTTCACTACCCGCTCATCTCCTTCCCTTTACTTAGAACCCCCAAACATTATATATATTTTTTATTCTAACACCCTAGAGAATAAAATGGCGGTCATTGCAATACTTTCTGTCACACCGTATTTGCACAGCGGACTTACAAGCGCACTTTTTTGGGAAAAAATACTTTTTTTTAAATTAAAAAATAAGAAAACAGTAAAGTTAGCCCAATTTTTTATATTGTGAAAGATAATGTTATGCCGAGTAAATTGATTCCCAACATGTCACGCTTCAAAATTTCGTCCGCTCGTGGAATGGCGACAAACTTTTACCCTTTAAAATCTCCATAGGCGACGTTTAAAAAATTCTACAGGTTGCATGTTTTAAGTTACAGAGGAGATCTAGGACTAGGATTATTGCTCTCGCTTTAACGATCGTGGCGATACCTCACGTGTGGTTTGAACACCGCTTTCATATGCGGGCGCTACTCACATATGCGTTCACTTCTGCAAGCGAGCTCGGCGGGACGGGGCGCGTTTAAAAAAAATTTTTTTTTCTTATATATTTTACTTTTTATTTTTACACTGTTTTTTTAAAAAAATAAAAATGGTTTCACTTTTATTTCTATTACAAGGGATGGGGCACATTTAAATTTTTTTTTTTTCTTATTTATTTTAACTTTTATTAACTGTTCTTTTAAAAAAAAAAAAAAAGTCACTTTTATTCCTATTACAAGGAATGTAAAAATCCCTTGTAATAGAAAAAAAGCATGACAGGTCCTCTTAAATATGAGATCCGGGGGGGTCAAAAAGACTTCAGATCTCATATTTACACTAAAATGCATTAAAAAAAAATAAAATTGTCATTTGAAAAAAAATACTAATAAAATGTCCCTTTTAAGAGCTATGGGTGGAAGTGACGATTTGACGTCGCTTCCGCCCTGCAATGACTTGGAGATGGGCGGGGGGGGCCCATCTTCCTCTCACTCGTCTCCATGTCAGGCCAGGGACAGATCCGGATCGCCTCCGCCATTACCGACGGCCACGGTAAGTGGTGAAGGGCACCGGAGAGCGGCGGTAGGGGGGGCCCTCTCCTGCCGCCGGTAAAAGTGATCTCGCTGCGAATCTGCTGCAGAGACCACTTTTATCTGAAAGAGAACCGCCGGCTCTTGAAGAAGATACCAGGGTTATGGTAGCTAGGTGCTACCATAACAATGGTATTTCTCTTCAAAGACAGGACGTATATAGTCGTCCTGCGGGAAGGAAGTGGTTAATTAAAATGAATTTATTATTTGTCATCTCCCTGCTTGGCCCCTTTCACACGGGCTGTCTGATCAGGTTCGCCTGTCAGTTTTTCAGGCGGACCTGATTGGATCCTTAGCGGGAATATGGCGGTCTTATGTCCCTGCATGGCAGGAAATAAAAGCAGTCACATTCGTTCTAGTCGTCTCTGTGTAAATTTAAGATTGGTTAATTTTTATATTGAAAATAAAGCTGTCGGTCGTTTAAAAAAAAAAAAAAAAAACCTGGCTCCTAACTTTTTTAGCTGGCTCCTAGATTCCAAGCAAATTTGTCAAGCCCTGCATTAAAGCGTTACTAAACCCAGGACTCTGCATTTACTAGATCTGGTCTCCCACAGTACACAGAAATGCAATTATTTTAGTAAATATAAACTGCTAAATATCTTTTCTCATCAGCAGTATATAGCAGTCTTGTGACTTCTATCAGTGTCTGGTTAAAGCTGGTAGGAGTATTCATTCTCCTTGGACTGTCCTATGAGGCTGCATGACTCCGGACCCTCTGTCTTGGCCCTGTGCCGATCACATGCACCCTCTCAAAAATAAATAAATTAGGGGTGCACTGAATGGAAATTTTGGTGCCGAAACCGAAAATGCAGGATGTTCTTAGCCGGAAACTGAAAGTGACAGTTTTAAAAAAAAAATATTTATATTTTTATATAAAATTATATTTTATTTCGACTTTTTAATTAATATTAACCAAAATTAATATGAACTTATTGTTGGCCTTTACTGGCACCTTTAGTGCAAGAAAAGCCCAAGAAAAATTAGGTCTGTAGTCTCTAACCATCTCTTGTATCATGCTTGCAATCTCTTAAACAAACTGCTAATGGTATTCGCAAAATTTCTATTTGGTGCACCTCTAGCAGACATGATACAGGAGATGGTCAGAGACTGCAGACATGATACAAGAGATCAATGCAGCCTCACCAGTGCCCGGATGAGCGGCGATCTCTCGCTGTGGCATGGAGTTGGATTTGAGGTTCCCGGGCCGGGCGGCCGCAGTAAACACGTCCAGCATTTTGTGGTACACGTCGCACTGATTACATTTCCTGGCATTGGATCAGTGTGCCATCTATCACAGGAGGCGGGACATTGCTACTGTGGCCGCCCGGACAATTCAGCTCCGTGACACAGGGAGATCACCGCTCTGTGTAAGGAGGAGGGAGGGGAGGACCCTGTCTAAGCCATCAGGATGACACCAACGCAATGTGTGGCACCCGGAGAGAACCGCCCCCTTTTCAGCTCCATTAGCGGCACCTTTTGTTCTTTCGGTCGCATGCCGAAAACACTGTTTTCTAGGTGTAATCCTAGACTCTGACCTGTCCTTTCAGCCTCAAATCCAATTGCTGTCAAAAGTTTGTAGAATTCACCTCCGTAACATCTCTAAAATTCGCCCCTTTTTAACAAATGAAACCACCAAGCTCCTCATTCACTCCCTCGTTATCTCTCACCTTTACTATTGCAACTCCCTTCTCATTGGCCTGTCTCTCCATAGGAAATCCCCTCTTCAGTCTATCATGAATGCTGCTGCCAGACTTATCCACCTTACCCTCTCCTCCAATCCCTACACTGGTTCCCAATCACCCAGCGAATTAAATTCAAAATACTAACCACAACATACAAATCCATTAACAACTCTGCCCCGAGCTACATCACCAATCTTGTCTCCAAATATTACCCAAATCGTCCTCTCCACTCTTCCCAAGACCTCCTACTCTCAAGCTCTCTCATCTCCTCCTCTCATGCTCATCTCCAGGATTTCTCCAGAGCCTCTCCCATCCTCTGGAACTCGCTACCTCCACCTGTCCGGCTATCCCCTACTCTTGCTACCTTCAAGCGATCCCTGAAAACTCATCTCTTCAGGAAAGCCTATAACGTCTCTTAACTAATCTTTTACCACTTCCATCAGCTCATTCCCCACAGTTACAACCTTTTGTACCACCTGCCCCACCCTATTAGATTATAAGCTCTTCTGAGCAGGGCCCTCTTAATTCTCCTGTATCTTATTGTATTATAACTGTATTGTCTCCCTTTTATATTGTAAAGCGCTGCATAAACTGTTGGCGCTATATAAATCCTGTATTATATTATTATTATAAACCACAACTCTAATGAGTTTTACTTCCTCTTTTTTCCCCTGCAAAGTAAAAGTATTATGGGCTAGTATGCATCGCATACTAGCCCATTATGTGGCACTTGCCTGCAAACAAAGCCAGTGCTGTCCCCGCTGGTGGCCGCATCCATCTTCGCCCCTCTTCCTTCTGGGGCTGCAAACTCTAGCTCTGTGACTGACCGGAGCCGCGTGGGATCCATCAGTCATAGCACTTACAAGTGAAGAAACGGAGCGGAGGTCTGTTTCTTCACAGCACATGCGCACTACAAGGGAAATATCTCCTAAACGGCGCGCATTTAGGAGATATTTCCACTACCTACATGTAAGCATTATTCTAGGCTTACCTATAGGTAAAAGTGACAATCAGGGGTTTACAACCACTTTAAGTCTACTGTACCACCAATAATATAGACGCTAGAGAGTAAAATCTATCCACGGCAGTTCCTGGTCTTCCTTCCATCCATGGACACTGGTTTCGAACTTACCGCAGGCACAGTATCAACAATGTTATATTTCTGGAAAAGTTACAAATACAAAAGCAGTGAAAATAAAGTGCATTGTTACACAAAATATCTTCTAAATGCTCTGAGACCTCTCTGTGGCAAAAAAATAAAAATATAAAAAGGTTCTAGCAACACCGCAAACATAATCAGCCGCATTTGCCTGCGAAAGCCAGAAGAAAGGTCCTGGTCATTGTCATTACAGAAGAATGTTCAGATCATCCAAGGATCTATATAAATACTGTACATTGTGCTGCTGCTGAGGGAAACCAGTGCTGTGAGGGATTGAAAATCAATTGATTTTGGCTTGGCATAGTAAAAACTGTAAACACAATGTAAGTGTTCCTCTCCTCTTAGGAATATCCAAAAAACACAATCATTACAAGTAACAGTTAAATGCAAAACATTCCAGTAACCAATCCAACATGATCTTAAAAGCAGTAGTTTTTTGCTAGTTTTAAACAACTCTTACAAAAGGCAAACACACTAATGAATCCAAAACTAACAGCTAATAAACCGGAGTGTCTCAATCTAATGCAGAAATCTATTGTAAAAGGGAAAAGAGTCTGCAAAACACCCAATTATCTCCAGCAGAAAACAGACCGCGAGCCCTCTGGGCTGTGACAACAATGACCTTCTAATTCTTTGTTTAGAGATGGAAACCATTACAGTGGCACATAATCCATTCTATAACATCCACGGCCCAATAAAAGCTTTTCATAAAATTATATATTTAAAGCAGGGAGATAATTTGACATGTGTCCCATCCAGGCCATGTCACAACTTAGAATGATAATTTCCCTATGTTGATTACCAGCGACAGCTCAGCCATTGTAATGGGAGCTGTAAAGATTATCTGCTGTAGGTGCACACAAGCAAAATCACTATAGATGGTTGTCATTAAAATGAAGTGTAAATACTCACATGCTGTTAAGGTTTTGTTCTTTACTGTCCTTTTCTTTCCCATATTCTCCCATGTGCTGCAATACTCACAAATGTAAAAAGATAAAGCACATCGTACTCTCTCTTTACCTTCAGGCTAACAATGCGTGTTGCACTTTTTTTCTTCAGCTTAACATCCACGTGTCATTTCATGTCTGCAACAGCTTTTCCTTTAGGATATCTAGAAGGACTATAGCTTTTATCATGTATTTTTTTTTAAAAATGATCTGCGTATTGCACATATTGTTCCTGTGGGTTTAAAAGCATTGTATTAAAAAGTACTTTTTTGTATGTAATTATATTTAAAGTGCATGTAAACAAAAACAAAAAAAGAGAATGTAGCTCAACAGGCCTTAGATGATGTGACTGCATTAGTTATCCTTTTGCATGCCCCACCCTCCATTTTCACGTGATAATCATGTCAGTAACACACACTTGTCCTAGGATGACAACCCTGTTTTTTTAAATACAGTCGAGTGAATGAGCATTTTCTTGTTTGGACTAGAAACACTTCACCTCCATTAGGCCTTGTTCACAGGAAGCATAGTTGTCATGGTCTGGAGTCAGGCTCGGAGGCCAGTAGCTATGGCAGTGGAGCAGCACCCACCGACAAGCGGGACAGGTATATAAGCAGGGCACCCTGGCGGATGACATGGTTTCACCTGAGGTGCAGGGTCTAAGTACTAAGCGATATTCACCAGAGCGCCTGATGGTGGATGGGTAGGGATTAAGCAGAAGTATAGTCAGGAAACAAGCCAAAAAGGTCAGTAATGAATGGTTCAGGTTAGGATTAAGCAGAAGCGCAGTTGAGGAACAAGCCAATGGTCGGTAATGAATGGTAGTAAAGATACGGACGGCAGCAGGAGAGACAAGAGAGATTGGCTGGAGGACGCACAATAATCTCACAAAAATGAAATGCAGAGACATGGCTTAAATCAGGATGTTCAGGGGAAGAGCAAAGAGTTCAGGGTTCAAGACAAAAGCAGGATCATTTAAGGAATTGTCCAAGAAACTGTCCAGCATTCCAGGTGGCTCAGCAAGCAGAGTTATTGGCAGACACAGCAGAGGTCCCACCAGGTTCAGGCCCTGACAATACTATAGCTTATGCCCATGTGAGGGCTGTGTCTATACACACGGCACACAGGCATGTACAGGTATCCCATGCATCCCTATGCTATACTACGCCCTGTGTGAATAAGGCCTAATAAGCAGTTCACACTGCTGAGACATCTCATGCAACATGGAACACAAATTTGCATGACAATTCAAAAACATTAATTTCAAAGGGTGCCGTTTTAATTGCTGCGACTCAAGTCACAGAAACAAAAAAATATCCTGCACTACTTGTCTGTGTCTTCCTTGTTACATGAATGCCATAGACTATGTTAAAATCACAAAAGTCGCAAAGTAGTAATTTCTCGGTTTTAACTTTGCAACTTTGGCTGCGACTTCAGAAGGTATTCTAAAATCAATAATACGTGTCACACTCTGTATTCTTATGGAATAGCAAAATATCAAAGTCACATTGAAGGGGCAAGCAAGTCGCAATGCAAAGTTGCATGACTTTGGGGGTCACAGCAGCGTGAACCGAGCCTAAAGCCTGGTTCTCCCTGGCCTGAAAACCAGCAGGAAGTGGCTGAATTTTGGTCCATGTGTACAGCTGTATGTTCTACTGAAGCCTGTATGATGACTGGCTTCTGTCGAACAGGCATGCCGGAAAACCAGCATTTGATTAGAGCACTCAGTCAATGGTTGCGAGAGCTAAGCCAGCTAATTCTGGTAGGGTGTATGTGTGTGTGTCGTGGGGTTGCGGAGTCTCCCTGTCATAATACAATGTCTCTGTGGAGGAGATTGCGGTGTCAGCACTGCTTGTGTTGATGCAGCGAAATGGATACCCAGCTTAACAGAGAGGGGCGTTTTTTTGTTCACAGAAGAGAGCTGGGAAAGCTGATAAGATTTTTTTATATTTTAATTCAGTGCATAAGAAGTTACAAGAAAAATAGAAATAGTTGCCTGGCTCAATGACCTCAGTACTGAGTGACTGACCCCCATATCAAGTAAGCAAAAACTAGAAGAACTATCAGCAAGCCTATAATCTGTTCACAGATCCCTTACTTATTGGAATGGACACAGCTGGTGTAAAAGGGTTCCAACTGATTTTCTTTGTACTTGAAATGCGCTTTACAGAATTGCTGCTTTGATCTTTTATAGAGAGATTACAACTAATAAGTATTTATTTAAGCAAGCAATCCTGTGTTTTGTAGTTTTTGTTTTGTTTTGGTAGCCTACATTTACGAAGGCAGAGGGTTTTGGGATAATCCGGGGTCTGAAGGGTATAGACTGATGCCTGGCAGATTTGAGGTCTGAAGGTACAGAAATTAAAGCGGAGCACCGCCGAAAATGTTTTTTTTTTAAAAGTCAGCTAAAAATACTGCAGCTGCTGACTTTTAAAACATGGACACTTACCTGTCCAGGGCGCCCGCGATGTCGGCACCCCGAGGCCGAACCGTCTCTCCGTCCTCGGGTGCTGCCGCCTCCATCTTCGGTAAGGGAATCAGGAAGTGAAGACGTGCGCAGCGCAATACGGATGGTCCCTGCTGCCTCTGGGACCCATGTGTTTCCCAGCAGGCAGCGGGGAGGGAGCAGGAAGTGGCGTAAATAACCGCAGATTCTGCGGCTATCTATGACGGAAGTGGGTACAGATACCTGTAATATACAGGTATCTGTACCCCCCCCCCCCCCTGAAAGGTGCCAACTGTGTCACCGGAGGGGGGGAGGAATCTGATGAGTGGAAGTTCCACTTTTGGGTGGAACTCCCCTTTAAGGGTGATCTGAATATGAAGGTTCAGGAATTAGGGGTTGATCTGAGGTCTGAAGGAGCAGGACTTGAAACTGATCTTAAAGTATATGAATTTGGATTGATCAGAATTAATTTCGTTAGCAGTATAATTGAGTGCAATAACTGAAATAATAACCGAGCATAACATGCTCTAGAATTTCCTGGTAGAGGGCTGCACTGACTTTGGACTTGATAAAACAGAGTGGACCAATACCAGAAGATGACATGGCCATCAGTCAGTGCAGCCCTCTACCAGGAAATTCTAGAGCACTTAACGCTTCCCTCTGCTGACCAGCTTTATGGAGATGCTAATTTTATTTCCCAGCAGGACTTGGCACCTGCCCACACTTCCAAAAGAACCAATACTTGGTTTAAGGATTATGGTAACACTGTGCTTGATTGGCCAGCAAACTCACCTGACCTAAACCCATAGAGCAGGGATATGCAATTAGCGGACCTCCAGCTGTTGCAGAACTACAAGTCCCATGAGGCATAGCAAGACTGACAGCCAAAAGCACGACAGGCAGAGGCATGATGGTACTTGTAGTTTTGCAACAGCTGGAGGTCCACTAATTGCAGATCCCTGCCATAGAGAATCTATGGGGTATTGTCAAGAGGAAGATGAGACACCAGACCCAACAATGCAGACGAGCTGAAGGCTACTATCAAAGTAACCTGGGCTTTCATAACACCTCAGCAGTGCCACAGGCTCATCGACTCCATAACACACCGCATTGATGCAGTCATTTATGCAAAAGGAGCCCTGGCCAAGTAATGAGTGCATACTATACTGTACATGGCCATATTTTTCAGTAAGCCAATATTTCTGTATTAAAAATCCTTTTAATTATTGGTCTTATGCAATATTCAAATTTTCTGAGATACTGAATTTGGGGTTTTTACTAGCTGTAAGCCATAATCAAAATTACAATAAAGAAATGCTTACAATATATCACTGTGTGTAACAGTATCTATATCTATATATTTGTATCTATATAAAATATGAGTTTCACTTTTTGAATTGAATCACTGAAATAAAATTAACTTTTTGATGATATTCTAATCTTATGAGGTGCATCTGTATAGATATAAAGATATATATAGATGTGTGTGTGTGTGTGTATACATATAATATACAGTTGTGCTCATAAGTTTACATACCCTAGCAGAATTTATGATTTCTTGGCCATTTTTCAGAGAATATGAATAATAACACAAACTTTTCTTTTACTCGTGTTTAATGTTTGGCTGAAGCCATTTATTATCAATCAACTGTGTTTTCCCTTTTTAAAACATAATGGCAACAGAAACTACCCAAATAACCCTGATCGAAAGTTTACATACCCCAGTTCTTAATACCGTGTATTGCCCCCCTTTACCATCAATGACAGCTTGAAGTCTTTTGTGGTATTTGTGGATGAGGCTCTTCATCTTCTCAGATGGTAAAGCTGCCCATTCCTCTTGGCAAAAAGCCTCCATGTCCTGTAAATTCTTGGGCTGTCTTGCATGAACTGCACGTTTGAGATCTCCCAAGAGTGGCTCAATGATATTGAGGTCAGGAGACTGAGATGACCACTCCAGAACCTTCACTTTATTCTGCTGTAGCCAAAGACAGGTCAACTTGGCCTTGTGTTTTGGAACATTGTCACGCTGGAATTTCCAAGTACAGCCCATGCGCAGCTTCCTGGCTCATGAATACAAAATGTTCGTCCAGTATTTTTTGAGAACATACTGCATTCATCTTCCCAACAATTTTGACCAAATTTCCTGTGCCTTTGTAGCTCACACGTCCTCAAAACATCAGCGATCCACCTCCGTACCTTTCATCATAGGCCTCGTTGACTCCTCTCCAAATGTAGCTTTTATAGTTGTGGCCAAAAAGCTCAATTTTGGTCTCATCACTCCAAATGACGGTGTGCCAGAAGGTTTGAGGCTTGTGTCTGTGCTGTTTGGTGTATTTTAAGCGGGATACTTTGTGGCATTTGCGTAATAATGGCTTTCTTCTGGCGATTCGACCATGCAGCCCATCTTTCTTCAAGTACCTCCTTATTGTGCATCTTGAAACAGCCACACCACATGTTTTCAGAGAGTCCTGTATTTCACCTGAAGTTATTTGTGGGCATTTCTTTGCATCCCAAACAATTTTCCTGGCAGTTGTGGCTGAAAATTTAGTTGGTCTACCTGAACGTGGTTTGGTTTCAACAGAACCCCTCATTTTCCACTTCTTGATTAGAGTTTGAACACTGCTGATTGGCATAATTTAAAATCCTTGGATATCTTTTTATATCCCTGTTTTATACAGTTCAACTACTTTCTCCTGCAGATCCTTTGACAATTCTTTTGCTTTCCCCATGACTCAGAATCCAGAAAGTCAGTGCAGCACTGTACGAAAGATGCAAAGGTCTGTCAGGAGTCCAGAAACTCATTGACCTTTTATACACACTAATTACAAGCAAACAGATCACAGGCAAGGATGGTTACCTTCAACAGCCATTCAAACCCCTTTGTTTCAACTTGTGTGCATGTTATCAGGCCAAAATCAACAGGGTATTTAAACTTTTGATCAGGGTCATTTGGGTAGTTTCTGTTGCCATTACGATTTAAAAAGAGTAAACACAGTTGATTGATAATAAATGGCTTCAGCAAAACACTAACCATGAGTGAAAGAAATGTTTTTGTTTTTTTGTTTTTTTTTATCATTCATTATCATTCATATTCTTTGAAATCATAAATTCTCCTAAGGTATGTAAACTTATGAGCACAACTGTATATTATATGTATACACATACACACATCGATATATCTTTATATCTATACAAGTGCCATGTATATTAAAAATTGTTATCAAATACTTACTGTAATTTGCCTTTCCTGGCCTATCCTCACATTCATAATCTCTGAAAAATGGCCAAGAAAACAAATTCTGCCAGGGTATGTAAATTTATGAGCATAACTGTATAAAATATATATATTTTGGAGCTGCGCGATTAATCATTAAAGAATCAGATCACGATTCTACCCCCCTCGCGATCTTAAAGAGGAGTTCCACCCAGGGGGTCGGGTAAAAAAAAAAAAAATACAAATACTGCAGCTGCTGACTTTTGATTGGACACTTACCTGTCCCTGGGTCCAGCAATGCGGGGGATCGAAGCCCTGCTCGTCGTCCCCCCCTCCGCTCGTCGGCATTTCAACTGTGGGCGCCGGGCTGTGGCTTCACAGCCTGGCAAACCACTGCGCATGCACGAGCGGCGCCGCGTGCCGTGATTGGCCGCTCATTCACCTGGGACCTGTAATGGGTCCCAGATGATTGACAGGAGGGAGGGAGCAGAGCCGAGCCCTTCCTGTGCCGAGGAGGAAGTGATGTCACCAGCCCAGGCACTGGAAGAGGCAGACTACGAGGGACCACCTAGCAACAGGCATTTAGAGGTAAGTAAAAAAAAAAAAATAAATATTCAAAATGTTTTTTTGTTTTTGTTTTTCAGAATTTTTCAGGTATTTTAGTTTTTTTGGGTGGAACCCCACTTTAAAGCATTTTCCCGATTCAAGCAGAGTTCTCTGCTCACAGTTGACAGCTGTCAAAAAATAAATAAACAAACAGGCAACCTGCCAAGTTTATGATGTCACTTAGACTACTTTCACACTGCAGCGCCCGGCCGTTAGCGCTAAAGGCGCTTTTGCAACGCTTTTTGGGCGCTAGCAGGGCACTTTTAACCCCAAAGAAGGGGTTAAAAACGCCCATGTTGGGGCACTTTTGAATCACTTTTCAGGTGCTTTGGAAGCGCTGCCCATTCATTTCAATGTATACAGTGCTCCCAAACGGCCCCAAAAGATGCCGCTTGCAGGACTTTTTCTAACGTCCTGCAAGCGCACCATACCAGTGTGAAAAGTCACATTGAAATGCATGGGAGGCTTTTTTCAGACGTTATTTACAGGTTATTTCTAGCGTCTCAGTGGGAGACATTCAAACCATGTGAGGAGGGAGTGGGGTGCAGGGCCAAGCCACGTTGTGTCAATAGATGCACACAGCCCGGCTCGGGATTGCCCGACTGCATGCCCCACAGCAAGCGGCTTGCTATGGGGGCACTTGGAGAAGAGGAGGAGGCTACAGCGCCGGCGGAGCACCCCAGAAGAAGAGGTTCAGAGCTGCTCTGTGCAAAACTATTACACAGAGCAGGAAAGTAGAAGATGTGTTTATTTATAGACAGAAAAAAAAAAAAAACTAACAGAAGCCTTTACAATCACCTTAAGTGACATTATTGCTTTGCCCTGCATATCATTTGTGATAGTGGTCCATATGCTGAAAGGGCTATTGTTGCCAAAAGTTGTTCAAAATAAAACAGTTATAAGTCCACAAAAAATTCTATTTTATGCAAAGGCAAGAAAAGGTAAAAAACAGCCATGCTTCAAAATAACGCATTAAAATATAAAGGAAAAAAAAAAAAAAAATAGTACTTTTGCTTTGTACATTTTTTACAATACTCCGTCACCACCACAACAAAAAGGAAATCTACAGGTCTGAACGTGTTTGTCTGGAGTGGATTCCACACTAATTCCGTTCATTAGTATTTACAGGAGCTTCATACCAGACAGAATACAAGCAAAACAGATCCAATTTTGACGGGAAAAGTCAAAGCTTATTCATACATTAAATAGCTGAATGCCTTCTCACCATTTTAAAACTTGCTGAGTCTTCCTTCCCAGGGGAAAATAGATACTGTATGCCGTTATTGTACAATTGACTGCTTTCGTCTAGGTCACATCATAGTGAGCAATCAATATAATCTTGCAGATACTATACTGCATAATTGTGACTCATCATCGGTTTTGTACACATAGAAGATATGAATGAGCACGAAGAGCTAGTTCAGGGGAATAGAGCGTTAATAAGTGCAAGTCAAATCAGCAGCAGTCAATATAACAATTACATGCTGGCATAGAAAGGTGGCTAATTTATTAATAATAGCACAAAGAAAATATGGGGTATCATTCATTGTGCATTCTAGAGCAAGGCAGTGAAACATAGGTGTCATAAGAAAAGATACTCTACAAAATTGCTGTTTAATTCACAAATTCTGCCCTCCATTGCTAAAAAGTAGCACTGTATCAGAATAAAGCATGCTTATCTTATGTTTTAAGCCAAAATCATTCTCAGATCTCTGCATAACTGCCTCAGATCTTTCTCTGATCTCTAAAGAAATAATAGTTTGGCTAGGATTGCAGGTACAAGGGTCACAAATACACACAAGAAATGTGCCTGCTTCTGGGTGAGCTAGGAAATTATGCATTTAGACGATATAGGAAGCATCAGCATCTCTGTACTAGCTTTTAAAGATGGTCCACATAAAAACAACAACCGTGTGTGCTTACTTACAAATTGCATATCCTAACTAGCTGCAGGGCAATAAACTGTATTTTGGGTATTACTCTCCATGCTTTTCAGACATCTATTATGCACATTAGCTGTGTTTACAGATTCCAGCTTTTCAATAGAACTTTGCTAATGGCGTTAAACATGTGTTGATAATACATTCCACATAGGTCAACTGTGGCAACAACTTTGACTATATTTTGAACCACAAATACTGCTTGTGTAAACATATAGGTAGGCATAGAAAAATAGCACCATGGTTACTGTGCTGTAATTTACAATATCACATCAAAATGACAGAATTGTCTTCTATTTGTTAACAGCTTCAGAAATCTGCCACACAAATTTAGTATTAAAGTGGAGGTCCACCCTAAAAAAAAAAAAAAAAAAATTGCATAAAAAAAAATTCCTAAAAAAAAAAAAATTTGACTCACCTGAAATGGATGTTGCCAGGCAGTCTTCCTAATCTGCCTCTTCCTACGCCGCGGTGATCTTTAGTCTTCTCCTCCACGCGTTCCCCATCTGGGGAATGGGGCGCGGTGTGTTATGGGAACTGTGTATGTCCCACAACACATCGCGTCCCATTCACAAAGCGCTGCGTGACTCGTGCATGCGCAGTAGGAAAAGGGCAGTGAAGCCGTAAGGCTCCACAGCCTGTTTCCCTTAGTTAGGATGGCGGTGCCGGGACCTGAGAGCCGAAGGATGGGTCGGCCTCGGGTGGCCGACATCACGGGCACCCAGGACAGGTAAGTGTACTTATTTAAAGTCAGCAGCTACAGTGTTTGTAGCTGCTGACTTTTAAAAAAAAATTTCCCGGCCGGAACCCCGCTTTAACAGTTTTTATAGCAAAATGTTATACACATCTAATGTTGTAAAGCGCTGTGTAAACTGTCGGCGCTATATAAATCCTGTATAATAATAATAATAATAATACACATCACTTAAAAATCCATTTATCAAATTAAAGGGAGTTTTACTGTAAATTCCACATCCTGGAGTACAGTACAGAACACAGGCTGAGTATTCATATTCTTTGGTTCTTTGGTTTAGAAGCTGGTACCTTCAGGTGATTGGACACTGGCAAGCTTTGAAGACAACCCCCCCCCCCCCAATAACTCTACCCCACTTGGAGAGTCCTCGGTTTTGTAGCAGGCATTGCAGAATAATTCAGGGATAGAAGGGATGGTGCCTTGTGTCCTCTATTGTACGCCAAGATGTGGAATTTACAGGCAAGTCAAAATTCTGATCATGTTAATCGTACAGTACTGGTTACAGGCTCCGTATTCATAGACCCTGGGAGATGTTCCCAAGCTTTGAATGAGAAGCGTGGGCAACAACTAGGCAGACAGAATTCTGTCAAGAGGCCCAGTTTCAGAGTGCTGCACAAAGAACCTTGAAGCCTAAAGCTGCATCTGCAGAGGCCTGTATGTTCACCTAGCAGAACCTTGAAAAGCTATGAACAAAAGGACCAGGTGGTGGCTACACAAAACTGAGAAACAGAGGCCTGTTGCCTGAATGCCCAGGAAACACTCACCAGCTTGATGAAGTGGGCACATAAAAGCACAAGAGCAGCTTGAAAATAGGCAAGTCTGCCTTACTGATAGTAGCAGTTTCTTTGAGGTGTATTCTGACGGGTCTAAACCAGGCAATGAAGAGCAATTTCCTTTGGGTGCTTTGAAGCTGAGCACAAAGAAAGTGGGACTATGTCTTCACTGAGGTGGAAGATTTATATCACATTAGGAAGAAAACATAGGCACAACACTACCTTGTCTTTGTGAAAAATGAGGAATGGATTCTTGGAAGAGGGCCACTAACTCACAGACACGCCTGACAAAGTGGCCTTCTTGGTGGCTATCACGTCTAAGGGATTCCACTTTTGGGGTCAAAGTAATGTTTTTTTCAGGGCAAGGAGAACCAGACTGAGGTCGCCCCAAGAAAGCCAAGGGTGTTTTAAGAGGGGTCCCAACCAGAGATATACCTTGAATAAAGGTTTTGACAAGGGAGAGCGAGACCATAGGCTTTCGCAAAAAGCATGGACGAGGCCTTTCAGAGTGCTTAAAGCCTAACTCCAGGTATTGTGTTACTTAAGTTTGTTTGGGCCAAGCTAGCCCAAAGTATTTCCTTGACTGAGAAATGCAGCTACCGTCAGCGCTGTATAAAAACTGTAGCATCAGTTACATATAGTATACAGAGCTGTGTTGAGGCAACAGTACGGGGACTTCCAGTTCTGTTCTTGAACAAAATCAAGTTGGGCTGAGAGCTGATCAGCCATTTACAGAAAGCTTTGTATTTTTTTTTTTTTTATCAATGAATACAAGGCTTTCTCTAATTGGCTGAGGTGAAAAAGTGGGTAGAGGACCTCTCGATCTCTGCCTCCGCCATGCATTCATTGATAAAAATACAAGGCTTCCTGTAAATATATACAGAGCAGGATTTTGCTTGGGGAATGGAATGGGAAGTCTCAGTACTGCTGACAAAACACAGCGATGTATACTGTATGCATCTGATGCTATAGTTTATACAGTGCTGACTGCAGGCGCAGTTCTTAGTAAACCAACTCGTTTATTTGAGCCGGCTTGGCCTAAACCAACTATTTATAAGCAACACAAAACCTGAACTTAGGCTTTATGGCCACGTTCTAATCAAATTCTGATTATAGGTAAGCCAGAATGCAAGGCACAGAATAGTCTCTGGGATTGAAGTGCCTGTGCTCACACTATTTTCTGGCATTTCCAGTAGACAGTAGATCTTCCTGGAAAGAAGACTTTTGCGTTGGATCTGTCTAGGATCATACTCAAGTATTCTAGGCAAAGAAAAGGCTGGAGAATGGATTTTTGGAAGATCACTCAACCAAAAGCGGGAAGAATTGTCCTGTGGATGTTTGCAGATAGCTGGAAGGGAGAGAAATCCTTCAAAAGAAGGTTACCAAGATAACTTGTGACAAGAGTTTGTAAAAGGGCAAGAAGAGGTGCAAAGTTCTTTGTGAATACTCTGGGGCAAAGGAAAGGCCAAACTGAGGGTCACGGTCCCCTACTGCAAAGTAAATAAAGCGCTAAAGAGGTGGATAAATGGGAATATGCAGATAGACAGATTTCAAGAATTCCCTTTGTCTCAGTAAGGACAAATTTAAACTTGCAGATTCCATGCAAAATTGTGAAATTTGAATAACGGGTTTTGAATAGAATGCTGTGAACCTTTCCAGTAGAGCTACTGCCACAAATAGTCCCTGGGACAAGAGTTAATTCGGGGCATTCTGCACACCTGACTGCCCTTGGATAGTGTTTGATTGATTTGAGAGAAGAAAGGGGTGAGGCGGAAAAAAGATTGGAACTCTATTATTTTGCACCTAATTGAAACCGCCAATTGAACCCACAGGTCTGGGATGTCTGTGACCCAGGGAGAAGCAAACTCACAGATGTCTCCGCCCCCTCTTAGAAGTGTGGAGGCCCTTTCACAGCCCTACATCAAAAGGAAGTGCTAAACATAGCTTTTAAGTTGAAACCTGGGTAGAACGTTGGGGTTGTCTGCGTTTTGAGGAAGAGGCTCCAAAGGCAGGGGATGATTGAACTTTCCTCTGTGGAAGAACCTTTCCTCCTCTGAAATCTTTGATGAATTTGTCAAGTGCCTCACCAAAGAGACATTCTCCTTCCAACAGCATACACGCGAGGTGTCTTTCACAGGCATCTTTAGCTGATCTGGCTTTGCGGCACAGGATTCTGCACAATTGAATAGTAATTAGAGCCATTCTGGAAATTTGTGTCATTACTTGTTCTAGGGCATTCACACAAAACAGCAGGGCAGAAGGTAACTGCTGTAATTGCTCAGTTAAAGTACAGTCCTGGAATACAGGATCATGCTAGTAGTCCAATTAGCTGCAGGTTTGACAAACAGAAATTGCATGAACAGTTGTTTGCAGAGCTGGGCCTACACATTTGAAGAGTTTCAGTCTTCCTAACAGCAGAATGTTTGAATGAATGATGGGACATCTTTAGTTGATGCAGTGAGAGATTTAAGACTGAGATGGTAGGTTTTACTACTGGAATAGACTACTTTTTAGTGAGCTCTGGATTGAGCTCAGCAATGACTTCAACTAACAATGTGTAATGCTGCTTTTACTTTCTGATCTGGCTATTTTTTCTCTCTGCTTTTCAGGGACAAGAAACAGTTAGATTGCTGTTCCCTGTACAAAGAGTTCTGTATGTTTGAAAATACAGAACTCTATGTGAAAGACAGACAGCCAATTAGCAGGTATTGACTGAAATCTGCTGCCAAACATATGTAGTGTCCAATCACAGCACGGGTCAGCAGGGGGTGTGCACATGCTTGCTCCAAACCCATAAGGCAGCAACGTGCCTGTACCTGCCGCCACCAGGAAATTTACTGTGAGCAGTCGGGAGGTGGTTAATACACGCTGCTCTAGTGAAAGATTTTTGTGCAACTCACGTGGACGCTTTAATGCTCTTTTCGGAACAAAAATGAAAACAAAGTAATATTTAATGTAGTAAGTCGCCATTAGCAAGACCCTGTCTGCCTGAAGATGCAGTTTTGCTAAAAGAGAAAATGGTCGCAATGAATGGTGCAATAAGCAATATTACTCAGACGGCACACCAGTTAACCCAGCAGCTAAGGAAAAAAAAAAAAAAAAAAGGTTATTTAATGCCTAAAATCTATCCACACAACGGAGCAGTGAACAATATTTCCTCTTGCTCTAATGATGAAGAAACAACGACTGTGTGGAATTTCCTATTGGCAGGACTAAATGAAATTGCCTGGATCATTTATTTTGTCAACTGCAATAAAAAAAAACTAATTGATTTAATTTTAGTTCCGGTTCCCTATTCTCTCCAAACACTATACTTTGTATCTAGTATTGTATTAGTCTTCCAACAAAATAGCCATCCAGAGCAACAAGGACTGACTTCAATATTCACTAGGGGTGTGTGTGTGTGTGTGTGTGTGTGTGTGTGTGTGTGTGTGTGTGTGTGTGTGTGTGTGTGTGTGTGTGTGTGTGTGTGTGTGTGTGTGTGTGTGTGTGTGTATATATATATATATATATATATATATATATATATATATATATATATATATATATATATATCTGTTCTGTATACAGTTCAGATTTAATCTGTGGCTAAATTAGCTTCCGTTCCAGCACTGGCTGTGTTGCATGTAGTTCCACACTGTTGTCTGTAGGTGTCGTCACCACAGGCCAGTGTTGGAAGAGCAACAGGCTGAAGTGTATTGATTGCTCTTCTTTCTCAGAAGTAACCCAGTAGGGTGGTCCACTGCTGTGCATTCTGGGAGAGGGTACTTAAGGTGCAGACGCCTTTTTTTTCTCTCTTACCTCCTGGCCTAAGGTATGTGGTGACTTACCTCCTGGCCTGAGGCTATGTGACTACAAGTAGGCCCAGAAGCCTGTCTGGGGCCTACTACTGCAGAGGTGGTCCTTAGGCTGTCTTGCCTGTTAGGAAGAAGCCGAGCCAAGCTGAGGAGATCCCCTCAGGAGGACCCTTGCTGGAGAGAGCCAGGATGAAGGCTGGTCTCTCGGGAGGGCCTGGTAACTTACTTAGAGGACGCACCTATACTTAACCAACCTACAGCACAGTACTGCCGGGTCAGCTTAAAGGTTCTGGTACGGTGTTTTGCTGTTCATCTAATACTAAATCCTGTGGCAGAGGATCGTACAACCATTTTTGTTCTTCTCAAGTCTGTGGCAGAGACTTTTCGCCCGTGCGTCACTGCAGCTGCTAGGTCAGTGAGAGAGGCCTATCCGGGTGGGCAAAGATCTGTTGACTGAAGGTGTTTGTCTTCAGGATCTCAAATTCCTCAGTGATCTGCATAAGGTATCTGAACCCTCCTGCAACTCCCTTTCTACCTCTTTACTGCTACTTCTTCAAAAGTTTTGCAATAAAGCATTGAAAACATAAAGTGACTGGTGCATACATTGGTGGGTGTAAGGCCTAATATAGACTTTAAGTTCCGTGTCTGGTAGAAATACAGGTAAGGGGGTGAGGGCAAAGACCCAAATAAAATCAGCCGCTCCTTCGGGGGTAAGCGCTATATATACATATATAGATACATTAAAAATTATATATAAGTGTGTGTATTTATATACCCATACCACACACACAGCAGTTAAGGAACAAATGCTGTAATGTAATGAGGGTGCCTGTATAAATAATGAAAGTAATAGTTTTCTTTTTTCAATTAACAATCTTCAAAGTGCATAAATAGAAAAAAAAAAAAATCTACGTCAAATTGATATTTGGTGTGTCCATCCTTGGTCTTTAAAACAGAATATATTCACCCAGGTACACTTGCAAACAGTTAAAAGATAACATGTAGGTTAAAATAAAATCAATAAATCAAACAAAATCAGCTTTGTAGGAGGAATAAAGAAGGGCAAGGAAAAGCCATGCTCTGCTAACAATTGGAGGCTGCTGAAGACTGTTTAACTATACACAATGGCACCAACAAAAAAGCACCTTACTACAACAAGGTATCTGACAGGCAGAAACATCAATGAACATAGGGGTTTCCAAATGTGCTTCCGAGCTCTGCTGCAGAAGCAAAGAAACAGACAAATGCTGAGGACCAAAAACCCAGTGGTCGGTGAAGGAAACCGTTCAGCTGATGGGACACGTCATGCTCATGCCCATTCACACTTGGAAAGTGCCCAGTTGTACCATCAACTTGGACTTGTCAGAAATCCACGGTACCCTGGCACACCCAGAAGTTGGATAGGAAATAGTTTTCATGGAATGATTGTGGCAAAAAAAAAAAAGCCATACCCCTCAACATGGAAATAGTGCCAAGCACACCAAATCTGCTGCCAGGGTCCCTAAAATTCCTGAGCAAATATTTTACTTTCACAATAAATTTGCACAGGGCCCAGCAAGCTTCATCCAGCTCACATTTGAAACTCTTGCAACTGGCAATCTAAAAGTAGATTTTTTTTTAGTAAAGCAAATATAAACTATTGCCGATTAACCACTTTCCGACAGGGCCATAGGCGAATGACGACTACGGTCAGCTAGTTCTGGGAGGGCATACTAGGACGTCCTTTCTGAACTCGTGCTTCCCACACGCACCCAGAAATGTCTGATCAGGGTAAAGGGCTAGTTACAGCGGCCCTTTACCATGTGATCACTCTGTCCAATGACGGAGCGGTCAATTGTAAACAAATCGGCGCATGTCCGGTTCAGCTCTCTCCTCACGCCGATCAGTACAGCATGTGAGGAGAGGAGGGAGCCAGTGCAGCAGCGCGATTGGGCTGTATCTGAAGAGCCCATCCATGCTCCTTTGTGGCTCCATCCATGCCTCATGCGTGCCAGAGTAGTGCTCATCCGTGCCACCTCAGTGCCCATCTGTGCCTCACAAAAGTGCATTAGGTAGTGAGGAGTAGCAGCAGGATGCGTTTTGGGGTGTCATTTTTGCAATGTACATGCTATGTGTTAGAAATATCTTAGAAATGGACAACTTTGTAAAAAAAAAAATATATATATATATTTTTAAAAACGCGCTCTCATTTTCTTTCCACATTTTCCAAAAACTTGCGATAAAAAAAAAAATAAAAAAATGACATGTTCAAAAGACTCGTTATGCCTCCTCGATTATGTGTTGGGGCGTCCGCTTTCCAAAATGGGTTTTGTTTTGCGTTTCCATTGTCCTTGTGCTACAGGGCCTTCAAAAGTGTAATAAGTAGTCAAGAAATTAAAGGTGTAATTTATGTCCCTAGAACACCTGATAGTGCTCCCTGCATGTTGGATCTTTTTTATGTGGCCAGGCTGTGAAAAAGTCTCACACATGTGGTATCGCCAAACTCAGGAAGAGTAGCAGAATGTGTTTTGGGGTGTAGTATGCCATGTGAGAGAAATATCCTATTAATATGACTTTTTTTTTTTTTTTTTTACAAAATTTATTTTGCATAGAGAATTGTGGGAAAATATGACAACTTAAAAAAAACTCACCATGCCTCTTACTAAGGTTGCTTTCACACTGGGCCTGTCCCACTGACACTGGGACGGGCGTTGAGGTTAAAACGCTGCTAGTTTTAGCGGCGCTTTAGGGCCGCTAATCGGCTGCTAGCAGGGCGCTTTTAACCCCCGCTAGCGGTCAAATAAAGGGTTAAATGCGCCCATGTAGCGCCACTGCCGAAGCATTTTGCAGGCGCTTCAGCAATGGTGCCCAGTCATTCCAATTGGCAGGAGCGGTGTATACACCCGAAAGATGCTGCTTGCAGGACTTTTTCTAACCTCCTGCAAGCGCACTGCCCCACTGGGGATGCAGGGGGCATTTTTCAGGCGCTATTTTTATCCCAAAAGCCCTGAAAAATGCCCAGCGTGTTTAGTGGGGTCTAAATACATTGGAAAGTCGAATTCCCAAAAAGGGGTCATGGGGGGGGGGGGGGATTTGTACTTTCCTGTCTTGTGTCTCAAGAAATTAGATGCCATGAGTACATCAGGTGTGATCAATTTTCATGACTGGCACCATTGCTTGTAGACTATAACTTTCAAAAAGACCAAACAACATACACTGATTATGGTTATGTTTGCCAAAGATATGTGGTATTATAAATTTTGCCCAAAATGTATAAAGAAAAATTACTAATTTGCAAAATGTAATCGCAGAATCAAAGAAAAAAAGCATTTTTTCTTTACAATATTTGTAGTCTTTTTTTTCATCTATAGTGAATAAAATAAAAAAACCCAGTGGTGATTAAACACCACCAAAAGAAAGCTCTATTTGTGTGAAAAAAAGGACAAAAAATGTAATATGGGTACAGTGTTTCATGACTGAGTAATTGTCATTCAAAATGTGAGAGCACTGAAAGCTGAAAATTGGCCTGGTTAGGAAGGGGGTATAAGAGCCCAGTGGGCAAGTAGTTAATGTTATGCAGTCTTCAAATTGTCCAGCAAGTAGAGCTCTGCCACAAACATTACTAGACCCTGATGTCAGACCCAGAAGACCTGGGAACAAAGAGGAAGCAGGGTAGGATTTCTAAGGCTTTTGTAAAGTAAACCATTCATCTACCACTGACCACCAAGAAAAAAAGGGGGACAAATTCCAACAACCAATTTAAGAGGGATAAAAAGTCCTGGACTGCCGCACTCCATGCAAAAACATCTTTATTTAAAAAAGAATGCATTTAAAATCCAAAATAGCAAACAAAACAGAAGGTGGACATGGCGGGCATAAAATAGCTAACGCGTTTCACATTCAAAGATGCTTACCCATAGCTAGGTTTAATCAGATAACAAAAGTGCATATAAAAAGGAAAAGAAAGAGGAAGGGAGGGACAGGGTGTAACCCCCAATCCTCATCAACGGACAATTAAATGAATTAAATTAAATGAAGACACATGCTGCATGATTAAAATTGAGTTCGTAACCATGAGACCCACCTAAACATTGGAGACAAAGTCAACAGATACAAAATATATGTTTATACAACTGTCCCAAAAATTAATGTAAACATAGATATAACACATAGATGTGAACATCCATATAATACCATATAAATGGATTCATGGTTAGAAAATATCAGAAATGACAATAAGAAAAAACGGACATTGAATGGAGTGCCTACTATATGAAGAGATGAGCCAGGTGTCTGAAAAGAGACAAGAAGTGCATCAAAGTACATATGTAAATAAAAATTAAATTACACAATTAAAATTCTTCATATAGTAGGCACTCCATTCAATGTCCGTTTTTTCTTATTGTCATAAAGATATATTTTGTATCTGTTGACTTGTCTCCAATGTTTAGGTGGATCTCATGGTTACGAACTCAATTTTAATCATGCAGCATGTGTCTTCATTTAAATTGTCCGTTGATGAGGATTGGGGGTTACACCCTGTCCCTCCCTTCCTCTTTCTTTTCCTTTATATGCACTTTTGTTATCTGATTAAACTTAGCTATGAGTAAGCATCTTTGAATGTGAAACGCGTTAGTATTTTATGCCCGCCATGTCCACCTTCTGTTTTGGTTGCTATTTTGGATTTTAAACACATTTTTTCAATAAAGATGTTTTTGCATGGAGTGCGGCAGTCCAGGACTTTTTATCCTTCGTAGACTTGAGCACAGCCAGCACCCAGCACTGTGTGGTAGGACGGGAGTTCTCCAAGGGATTACGGAGGCTTATTGGAGCGGCTTTTCCCTTGCAACCAATTTAAGAGATTGCCATTGTTATAAAGGAGCTAACTGACCACTGATGTTATAAAGATGAACACCGACAAATGTTATAAGGGTCATATTGACCACTAATTAAATGGGACTTATACTAGCCACTGAACATTGGTTTTAGGGGGGGGGGGGGCATGCACCACCCAGATTACATTACTTTCACCTATACTAAAAGCAGCTGGTTGCTTACAAAATTCAATGAGTCATACACAAGAGCAGTGACTCCTCCCCCTTGACATAGTCCAAGCTAACTCACAGTAGTTTAAAAATACTATTCTGCAGTAAATATTTGTAAAACTACAAAGTGTATATAAAAAAGAACTATTGGAAAAAAAAAAAAACACAACACAACACAACACAACACACCACAACCTATATAAAATTTACCCATAACCATTAGTTTCCCTTTAGCGGCCCTTTCACACTGATAAGTTTTGATGCGCTTTTCTTTTCGTATTTAAAAAGCAGAAGAAAAATGCATAAAAATTGTATCCCTTTCAATACTATGGAACTTTACAGTCTACATCAATCTGCTGTACGTGTGGTGAGTTTTATAAAGTGCATCTTTGGTGCAAGTTTTAAAGAGCGCACCAAAAACGCACCTCCCACTGAAATGATTGGAAAACACAAAAAAAAAAAAAAAAAAACACACCACTGTGGTTGCGTTTTTGGTGCATTTTTCACAAGTGCGTGACTGGAGTCAGCAACCAGAAAATGCACCAAAAACACATGCATTTTTTCAAGGGAGCAGTGTGAAAGGGGCCTAGGTATAGCCCTTCAGCCATTGATAAAAAAAGGTGCCTTGTTAAACTACATTAGGCATAACAATTTATTTAGCTTTGTAAACAACTTTAATAATTGAAAAATTTAAACAGCTTATAGAAATATGTATAAATAATTTAGATCATGGACACTAGATGAGGACTAGGCCCATACCTGAAAACATCCACATTAAATTATTCAAAACAACGCTGTTCAAAAGGATTACATTAAACATCTTGCAGTGTGACACAAAGCAAAGTTCCCCCACACAGACAGCATTCCTTGCCTTGAAATACTTTTGTGCCAGCCCCCTCCCCTCCACCGCAAGACTAAAAAAAAAAAATAATAAAAAAAAAAAAAAACGCTCCGACCTTTCCACAATGCAATGCTTGTGCTGCACGAGTGACAAATTGTTAAAAAGCTATGAAATAGTGGGTTTCGTTATATATTCATTTTCAGATTTAGAATAATCCCAAAGAGAAATTATTGCGATACAGTTGCATGCAACAAAGACAACACAAGATCACAATAATGAACAGAAAAAAAAAGCACAATGACAATAAAATTACCAACAACAGTAATTAAATCGTTTAACCTGAGATAACAAGGAGCAAATGTGAGGTCAGATGGCTATTCCCTAGTGTTATGAAGGGTGCATACACTATATAACCAAAAGTATCGGGACACCTGCCTTTACACGCACATTAAATTTAAAGCGGAGCTCCGCCAAATTTTTTTTTTTTTTTAAAAGTCAGCAACTACAAATACTGCAGCTGCTGACTTTTAAAACATGGACACTTACCTGTCGAGGGCGCCCGCGATGTCGGCACCCGAGGCCGAACCGTCTCTCCGTCCTCGGCTTCACTTCCCGGTTCCCTACTGCGCATGCGCGAGTCGCGCAGCGCAATACGGATGGTCCCTGCGGTCTCTGGGACCCGTGTGTTTCCCAGCAGGCAGCTGGGAGGGAGCAGGAAGTGGCGTAAGATTCTGCGGCCATCTATGCCGGAAGTGGGTACAGATACCTGTAATATACAGGTATCTGTACCCCCCTCCTCCCTGAAAGGTGCCAACTGTGTCACCGGAGGGGGGGAGGAATCTGATGAGTGGAAGTTCCACTTTTGGGTGGAACTCCACTTTAATGGCACCCCAGTCTAGTCCGTAGGGTTCACTATTGAGTTGGCCCACCCTTTACAGCTATAGCAGCTTCAACTCTTCTGGGAAGGCTGTCCACAAGGTTTAGGAGGGAGTGTGTCTAAGGGAATGTTTGCCCATTCTTACAGAAGCGCATTTGTGAGGTCAGGCACTGATGTGAACAAGAAGGCCTGGCTCGCAGTCTCCGCTCTAATTTATCCCAAAGGTGTTCCATCAGCTTGAGGTCAGGACTCTGTGCAGGCCAGTCAAGTACCTCCACCCCAAACTCGCTCATCCCTGTCTTTATAGACCTTGCTTTGTGCACTGGTGCGCAGTCATGTTGCAATATCCTCAAACTGTTCCCACAAAGTTGGGAGCATGACATTTTCCAAAATGTCTTGATATGCTGACCCCTTAAGGAGTTCCCTTCACTGGAACTAAGGGGCCAAGCCCAACCCCTGAAAAACAACCCCACACCATAATCTCCCCTCCACCAAATAAATGGAACCAGTGCACAAAGCAAGGTCTATAAAAAGGCATGGATGAGTGAGTCTGGGGTGTAGGAACCTGACTGGTCCTGACCTCAACCCGATAGAACACCTTTTAGGATGAATTAGAGTGGAGACTGAAAGCCAGGCCTTCTCGTCCAACATCAGTGCCTGACCTCACAAATGCACTTTTGGAAGAATGGTCAAACATTCCCATAGACACTGTGGACGTCTTTCCCAGAAGAGTTGAAGCCGTTACAGCTGCAAAAGGTGGGCCAACGCAATATTGAACCCTACGGACCAAGACTGGGATGCCATTAAACTTCATGTGCGTGTAAAGACAGGTGTCCCAATACTTTTGGTAATCTAGTGTATAAAATAAAGCTGTGAAAGGAATTCAATCTTCTCCACAACTCTAAGCCAGAATCTTCCTTCCATTTAAAACCTGAAAAGAAATCTGGAGATCTTATAGATAACTGCAGAGAAAGAAATCCAAAATTCCAGATCTTTCATAGAACCATTGATAACACTAAAACCTATTCCGACAATATGAATATCCTTCCCTGGAGAGCTAGACATTATCAAACAAACAATCTAACAAACGCTCCCAACCAAACGTTGTTCACTGACCTTTGTATAAATCATATTATCACAGATAATTTGTGTTTAAATACAGTCATGTCAGTTATCAAATGCAGACATCAGGCTGGATGAAATAGAAATTCCCCAGCCTATGTTGAATATTCAGTGTCACTACAATGGCTCTAAAAGCATACTGGAACATGCATACTCTATTAATGCTCGGAAAATGCTGCATGATTTTTTTTGAAGGCAATCATTCCAGTCCATTACACTACATGCTGTGAATCAAAATACTGCCTCATTGCTATTCTAAATATATTTCCATTTAATAGACTTGACACAAGAAAAATGGCTTGAGAGAAGCAAGTGTCAACTACTCAACTATGCTTAGCACACTCCCAACAAATATCATGCACCAACCAGCACACAAAGCAGCAGTCACAGGCTCCACTAGCAACCACATGGTCATTAATGATAAAATTCTTTGTGATCACATAACATGCAAATGCAGAAGCTCAGGTAGCAGCTCTGATTAAACACGTTTACAGAATGCAGCTTTGATTTTAGGTATCTTACTTCATCCATGATATATTGTTAGTTCCACACATGTTGGTAAGCCAGTTTGCCTGATGGCCCTGGTACACACTATAATGCATATTAAAACGTAAAAAAATGCTTCTTAATTGGTCTGCAGTCACATGCCTTCCCTCCATGTTTATATGGGTGTTTGTGTGCAACAGCCTAATGCCCCGTACACACGAGCGGATTTTCCGTCAGAAAAAACTTGGCTGGTTTTTCGACATAATTCTGCTTAAGCTTGCCTTGCATACACACGGTCACACAAAAGTTCTCTGAACTTTCGACCGTCAAGAACGCGGTGACGTACAACACTACGACGAGCCGAGAAAATGAAGTTCAATGCTTCCGAGCATGCATCGAATTGTTTCCAAGCATGCGTAGGAATTTTGCGCGTAGGAATTTATACAAACAATCGCATTTTCGGATAGGAACTTTTTCCGACCGAAAAATTGAGAACCTGCTCTCAATCTTTTGCAGGTGGGAATTCCGCCAGCAAAAGTCCGATGGAGCATACACACGGTCGCATTTTCCGACCAAAAGCTCTCATCTGTCTTTTGCTAGCCGAATTTCCGATCGTGTGTACGTTTTTCAATAGCTAAGCAGTTCACACTGCCTGCACAGCCTCCTCTATCTTCCAAACTGCCAGAGAGAACAGAATTCAACAGAGTGCAGTGCCGAGTCTACTCATCTCCTGATTTGTTTACACAGAGTCTGGAGCTGCAGCTTCTTATTCAGGAGAACAGAAAGTGGAAACTGTCAGCTTGTGTGGTCATTGATTGCAGCTCAAGAAGTCTGTTCATCCACAAAAAAAAAAAAAAATAAAAATAAAAATAAAAAAGCATGCCGACAACAGCACAAGCCAAGTACTACACTGCTGTGTGCTGTAGTCAGCTTGCGTGTTTGTGAATGAAAGCACTCTTCTCGAGCTGTAACCATTCACAACACAAGCTGACAGTTTCCACGCTCTGCCCTGAATGGAAGGCTGTAGGTCTAGATTCTCTGCGGGTAATTTACTAACTGGAGCATGCAGAACCTGGTGCAGCTCTGCATAGTAACCAATCGGCTTCCAGGTTGTCAAAGCTTAATTGAACAAGCTGTGACAAGTTAGAAGCCGATTGGCTACCATGCATCATTACACCAGATCCTGAGTGCACAGATTTTAGTAAATCTACCTCCACTGTGTACTGAACTGTACACATGAAGTGACAGATACTGCAGAATGTTTCACTAGCTCAACAAAATAAACAGTAGTACATTATTGCATGTTTCTGTGTGCGCCAAGACAGATGCTTTGGAAAAGTGTATGCCATTCACAAGAACAGCGGTGCGCTGCAATGCAGGTGTGCTGAGGTTATCTTGGCAAATGGCATTGAATGAACACAATGTTTTTCTCCTGCCTGCAGCAGAATGAGGACATCTCAGTTTAGGTGAAGCCAGGAAATGGGGAGGCCCAATCTGACATGCCGCTGCTTCTAATGTCCACTAGGAAAAACTCACATTTAAGGCCTCTTTCACATGAACGATCCGTTCAGGTCCGCCTGTCAGTTTTTTAAGCGGACCTGAACGGACCCTCCATAGACCTCTATGGAGCGTCAGATGTCAGCGGTGACATGTCCGCTGACATCCGACCCGCTCCGATCAGAAAAAGTGTAACTAAGGAAAAACCTACTTTTCCATCCGTTTTCGGATCGGATCAGGTGACGGACTCTACGGTCCGTCATCATCCGATCCCCATAGGGGAGAGCAGCACTCTGACAGGTCCGTTGCTGCACAGTGTGCAGCGATGGAGCTGTCATCTGCCTGCTCAGCGGGGATCCACGGAGCGATCACCGCTGAGCAAGCGGATGTTCACGGGGCGGATCATCTCGGATCCGTCCCGTGTGAAAGGACCCTTACTGTGAAATTAGAGAAAGAAATTTCAGTAAAAGAGAAGAGCTTGTACAACTGTGCAAGACTGATGGGAAGGCCGGAGTTCACCTTTAAAAAGGAGAATCCATCACTTTGCCAAGATTCTCTTTTGCTATCCTCAGAATTGGCAAAGTGATTGCCTCTTTAATCAAAGGCAAACAATGTCAATTGTAAACTACAACAAAAATATCACAAAAAGAATATTGCTCAAATTATCCCAAAAAATCTCAGCAATAGAAAAAAAAAAAAAAGTTTGCCAAGTCCGATGCCCAAACAGCCAAAAATTACTTTGTTTTTAGATCGTGTTATTTTTGGATTGCCGTTATATAACAGCACAAAGCCACAGGTTTTCATTGTGAACCATTACAACCGTCCAACCACCGGTGTTCTAACAACCAATGAGATGGGGGGGGAGCGCATCGGGCGCTGGGGTCACGGATTGGAGGAAGAGAAACTGAGGGAGAAGAGAAACATTAGGACACAAGTCAGTACCAGTGTGCAAAGGTGCATTTGCTTTGGAAGAATAAATCACCTCTAATGTTGGGTGCCCTACGTGTGTGTACGTTGCTGTTATGTAAAACTATTAGTCCAGTTTTATACATTTTAGAATGGGGTGTCTCGAGATTGCAGAATTGTAAAGGGTGGCTTGACTGAAAAAAGGTTGAGAAAGACTACTGTAAAGCATCTTTATGTACATACAGGACTAGGTTCACACCTGTGTGCACAATAATCAACGATAGGTGGTGCTATATGTTGTAGTCCCAATAATTTTAAGTAGCACTCTGATGAATCTTGAAAATGCAGTCCAATGCAAGTGCTGTGTTGTAGCACACCACAATATACTATAATAAAGTGTGTGTGTGTGTGTGTGTGTGTGTGTGTGTGGGGGGGGGGGTAGTACAAGCCTGATATTTGGTGCCTTGTATTGTGCATTTGCAGCCCATTCAGAATGTACATTAATGTGAAAAATACCAAACTACAAAGCACCATATAATTTTAAAGAGGTCCTAAGGGTATTTCTAGCTCTGGCCATGAGAGTGTTTAAAAAAAAAAAAAAAAAAAAAAACACTCTCATGGATAATGTTATATCACAAATAGACAAAAAGGACACAAAAGGTACAATGAAAACAGTCTTTTTAAAAGACACTAGCAAACAAAATGTCCAATTTAAAATGATCCAGAAACATTTGGTTTATTTACATATTGTTTCAGGTTAGCCATTACAAAAACAATATATCCAATCTATTCATGGACAAAACAAGCATATCAGATAGTTTTGTTCCTCAGTGTTTTATGGCCCCACATGATTTATATGCTCTGCATTGTAAAAGTAATTAAGTACCGCAATATGTTCAGAGCACTTCTTAAGATTAAGCCTTTAGTGATCACGCATTTTTTTTCATAATTATGTACAGCAAAAAGGAAGATTTTTGACAATAGATAATTAACACGGTTTTGGGAGTTGGCACCAAAAATAAAGCTGCTGTAAATTACCAGTCTTTACATAATTACATATTATTAGATAACATCATTTATATTATCCACACTTTGGGCAACAGGGCTGAAATATATATTTTATATATGGATACATTTTCCACTGCCAGATTAAATAGGTTGCCTTAAACTGAATCGGTCACATCTGTGAAGATCACAGTGTTCTAACAAATCCCCCTTGTTATTGAGAAGTAGTCAGCAGTGTAAAAATCACCCGTATCTATTTAAATCTCCAGCTGTGTGTCTCTGGGCACTCTCAGCAATGTCCTGTGCCTATATGCTGCAAAAAATATTTGAACATGTGCTGAACGTTCAACATCGGTAAACATTAACATGCTGGGAAAAATAAATTACATCATCTCATTGTGAATTGCTGCAGGTCCCAGCATTCTTTCTATCATGCAGAGTGCCCTTAAAACGAAAAAAAAAATAAATAAATAAAACTTGTAAAACTGCTATTTACAGAATGCATATCTCCATAAACTCCCAGCTTTTGAGATAATTGGCATGGAGTTAACAATTGCTATGGAAAAACAAAAAACTTACAAATGCACCCCTATCTATTATTCATGGTTGATCAGTTATTAGACCTGTACCTGACCATTAGAAAATTGTGTTCATGCCTGACACATAAATATACTCATTAGCATTTATTTTATAATCACAAATTTGTTGGCAAACCATGGTCCAGGGTTTACAACTCACAGTGGAGAATTGGAAAACGAGTCTGCTGTGATTATTTGTACAAGCTACACTTTCCAATTAGGGCTCAATTAAGGCTCAAAGCTATGCAAAATTTCTTGTATCACATGAATTTTATGTTATGTTCATGCATATCTTTAGACACCACTTTCAGTAGGACATTTACAAGTCCCTTATTAAAACATCATTTTTATTTTTTTATTTTTTTTTAAGAGCTAGTTTATACAACAGCACATAGAAAACTCATATGTATGCTCATTGACATATGTATTTTCTACTAAGCTGGCCTTTACTGTGCATTGAACTGCTTTTTTATCTCACAATTTCTTCCTACATCACCAAATGCTTTGACACACAAAGTAAAATATATAAATATATATTACCTGAAATAAATAAATATATTACCTGAAATCAGTTTGAGATATATATTAAAAAGTCCAGGGAGTTCTGCACTTAAATTGTAATAATTCCACATGTAATAAATTACATACTTTTCATGTCGTTCCAATTAACAGTTTCGGGCTACAAAGCTTACGCCCTTCTTCAGATGAGAACAAGATGTATACTGACATTATTCTATATTGTTACATTTCAAACCAGAAATACATTAGGTATCAACCAATTAATCAATACAAATTATCATAATTATTTTCATCTTAGATTCCAGAGAGATGGCTCAACAAGATGTAATCACGCACCAATCACATAGAAAAAGTTCCATTTATCCAAGTAGCATACAATTCCATTAACAAATGTCCAGAAATAATAATAAAAAAAATATATATATATATATATATAATAAAAAATAATGCATTCAAATCATAATCTATATACAAGAAACCTAATTTTAGTGATCTATAGAATGCATAAAATGCAAGTCAAAATCCGAATTTAAGTTCAGACTGAGCTGCGGGAATGAAGCCCAAATGAAGATTTCATTCCCGCATGTCAGTCCCGATTTCGGCCACGATTTCAGAGACATCTGTGCAGGTTTCTGCACAGATGTCAATGTAAATTGCAGCCCGAAATCGCAAAAAGTAGTACAGAAACTACATTTTGAAATCGGTGCAGCGCCGCAAATGCAGCATCGCACCGATTAAGACGGTGCCCTTGCCGGCAATTGCTGCCGATTTGACATGTCCATGTACCAATGTGAACCAGGGCTAAACTTCTAGGTTGTAAAGTACTATTTATCCACTGTACTTACATTTTTTTTTAAATTTAATTCACGATTTACCCCCCCCTCCGTTTGTTTAGGGGAACTGCATCAATGACCATAATTTCACTTGCGATACAGTATGTCCCATCAATGGTAATTTTGTGAGTTTATCCCTTACAGAATACTTATGTCTGGCAATTCTATCTTTTATGTTTACCGTGTGATGCCTACCACATCTGTGATATAGATATAGATATAGAGATAAAAAAACGCTTGTTCAGGGGGGGGGGGTTGGGGAATCGCTCTGCTGATCCACGCTGAGCAGGCGGTTGACAGGTCCGTCTCCTCTCAGTGTGCAGAGTGGAGAAGGACACAGTCCCGCTTTTCGCGAAGGGGAAATCGGGTGAAAAACAAACCGCCTGTCCGTTTTCATTTGATCATAACTGATCCGCCAGACAGATGGAAAATAGGACCACCATCTGTCTGGATTTTGAGGACAGGATCGGATCATGGCGGATGTCAGCGGACATGTCACAGCTCCATAGGGGAGACTGGAAGGTCCAAACAGGTCCGTCTCTTGCCTGATTGGCTAACTGACTTTGTGAGGTCAGCTGATAGCGGGCTTCAACGGGTCACAGGAGTACAAAACGAACTGCACTCCTGCGATCCACAGGAGAAGTACAGCCAAACGAGCTTTGGCTGTACTTCTCCTTTAAGCTGCATTCATACCTAAGCGTTTTGAGCTCATAAAACCCTCGTAAAACACCCGAAAAAACGCCTGACAAGGAAAATCCCATTCATTTCAATGGCACCTGTTCACATATGAGAGTTTTGTCACCTGAAACAAAACGCCTGAAAAACGCCCTAAGCTGAAAAAATAACATGAGCTTCTTTGGGGCAGATTACAGGCGTTTTTCTGCCTTTTACATTGGTGACCTGAACAAAATCGTGGCAAAATGCGCTGAAAACGCTCGACTTTTGAAACGCTCAGGTGTGAATGCAGCCTTAAGGCTAGGTTCACACTTGTGTAACCCATGTTCTGCATTTAGACCGCCTATTCATTTCAATGGGCTGCTCTTTAGTAGACGTGGGTGGTGTCATTAATACTTGATAGCACCTCCATGCAGCGGCAAACGAGTTTCAGCAGGTAGGAGCTTACACAAAGATCTGCGAGCGCTCCTGACCCGCACAAGTATGAACCTAGCCTAAAAGACAACTGTGTGTGCTGTTTTTGAGTCTAAGGGCTGGTTCACACATTAATGGAAACTTGCCTTACCTGCACCGTGTTCTGGGGTGAATAGCCCTCAGACAAACTATAAAAATGCACTAATCCCAACGCGCATGTTCCTGTAGAATTGGCTGTGCATACAAGTGCTAAAGTGACCACCGGCTGGAACAGTGTCAAGCCAAAGCAGAAGAATGTCATCAGCACACCAAGGATCTCCAGAGTGGGCCCAGAGCTTTTAATCAGCGATCACATCGTTGCAGCAGATTGCAACGTTTTGGAGCCACACAGGACTCCATCAGAAATGTGAAAAAACATTTCTGATGACGGGGTCCTGCGTGGCTCTGAAATTTTGCAATCTGCTATAACAATGTGATCGCTGATTAAAAGCTCTGGACCCACTCTGGAGATCCTTTGTCAGAGCAGAAGAATGTCACCAGCACACCAACTATGGCACAATTGTTCCATTTGTCAGAAGTAACATTATGCATCAAGAGTGGAGTAATAGTGTTGACAAAATAAACATTACTATACAGATTTTAGTAGGGTTGCTTGATATCTGGTTTGGATTTTTTTTTTTTTTTATAAAAAAAAAAAAAAAAAAAATTAACAAAATCTATAGAACTGTCACCTATGCTGCAAAAAAAGGATAAGTGAGGGGGGGGGGGACGACAAAAAAAAAAACCCCAGTTGTTAACCCTTCGTAAGCACCAACATAATAGCTTTCTGATAATCCGAGAAATATGTTATGACTATGGACGAACTGAGGACTAGCCAATAAGAATAGTGAGCATTCTACAAACGCTACCTCTACATCTTTTCCTTGGAACAGGCTCCCTGTCTACTGTGAAACTCATGGCACCAAAGCTGGCAAACCATAGAATCTGCGCTCACAATATTGTGAAAGGGTTCAAAGTTATTTTTCCACCACACATCCTTTAACTTGACTGAGTCTCACAGTCAAAACAGGCTTGTTGGGATGTGAATGTTTAGCTTTGGAGTTAAATTCCTCAAAATGTTTTAGGATTGCTCTCCATCCAGAAGTACTGGTATTTGATACTAGGAGTGATACATACCAAAATGTTTACAAAACAGTTTATCAGACAAAAAAAAAAAATATATAGCATACACACTCAGTGATACCAAAGAAGACCCAGCAAAAGAGCGAGAAGATGGCGGAGAAGACCCAGCAGAGGCAGAAGGCAGTGGACAGAGGGAGAAGAATCAGGGAGGGCTAAAAGGCCTCAGCGGAGAGAGAAGACCCGGAGAGGCAGAAGAGTCGGAGAGGGGAGAAGAGATCAGAAGAGACGACGGAGCTCCCTTAATAAATTACTTTAAAAAAAGTCAAAAATAAAACACTTTACACATATTTTTAAGGTGAATGGGTAGGGGTACCCTATTCACATAGGGTGGGGGGCCGGGACCTCGGGGCCCCCTTGTTAAAGGGGGCTTCCAGATTCCAATAAGCCCCCCGCCCACAGACCCCAACAACCAACGACCAGGGTTGTCAGGAAGAGGCCCTTGTCCTCATCAACATGGAGACAAGGTGCTTTGGGGCGGGGGGGGGGGGGGGTACAGGACCCCTCTGCCCCAAAAGCACCCCCCCATGTTGAGGGCATGCGGGCCTGGTACGGTTCGGGGGGTGCTCGGATGAGGGCCTGGTATGGATTTTGGGCCCCCCCCCCCCAACGTCATTTTTTCGCCCATTGTGCAACGTCATTTTTTTTTACATTGTGCGTGGAGTTCCCCCTAAAGATACATACCAGACACAGAACCTGGTATTGTCGGGGATCAAAGTCGGACACATGTCGGACTTCAAGTCACAGGGCAAAGTCTGATCCAAAGTGGTACGACTGTTGTGTCGTACCAGTGTGAACCCAGCCTAAGAGTGGAGTTCAAGGGTGTTAAAAAAAAAACCAAAACACAATAAACACAAAAACGTTTCAGGGGGAGTAAATTGCATAATTTACTCTATACAAATGTATATATATCATACATTTACTCTATTGGCTGCCCCTTGGCAGGGCAGACATGTGAATATTAACAATTTGTGGTGCCAGTGGTGCCTATGCTGCTGATTAAACACTATTTATAAAGTGTATATTATATTAAGGGCTGTTCTTGTGTTCCCGACCAATCAAATTAAATTGAATGACTCCTTCCATTAGCCATCAGAGCAGACCTGCTGGACAACTTAACCATGCTGGCTCCCCCCCCCCCCATATCCATTAACAGTGGCATGTCCATTAGGGGTGCAGGGGCGTCACCCCCTAATTTCCATGCAGGGCGCCGGACACTTCGATATTTTTTGGATTTTATTTTATTTTTTTGAAGCACATGATTAAAGCCTGAGGCTCCAATTTGCTTCAAAAAGGGTGGGCTCGGGGCGGAGAGCACTGTGCCCGGAGCCCACCCACTTGTGTGACATTAGTGAATATACTGGTGACGAATAGAAAAAAGGAACAGTCTGAAAGCAGTCTTTGTTATGACACACCTCCATCCCAAAATAACATAATACAACAAAATTTCACCCGTGGAACTTTAAATGAGCTGATCATAATGGTCAAAATCAGTAATTGGAGTAAGTTGAGTATGTAAAATCTCAGAGTTAATTTGCACAGGAAATAAAATAGACATGAATAATAGACCCATTGAAAGAGCATAGTGCAAATTGGAAACAGCCATACACATGATAATATGCAATAGTAGTAATACAAAAACTGTATGTACATCTGTATATTTGACACGTTTGGCAAGCTCAGCTCGCTTCTTCAGGAGTTGATGTCCGCTTGTGCAAAATGTGTGTAAAGTAAATATCAATGAGATAGGACATACAATATTGGTTATGGTCAGACAGCAAGCAAGGGGCCTGATAGGACATCCCATACTTACATTGGAAGATTGGGTCCGAGGGCTAATCCCCACACAGCAGCAGCGAAAGGCATTCCAACCGGGACCCAACACACCCAGACAGAGACCAGCTGGAGGGCGAAAAGGGTAAGAAAATGAGTAGAAAGAGTGTCCCTTGAAGTCCCCCATTAGCCATAGGCAGCATAACAACTAACAAAAAAATTGTATGAGTATATGTAACTGAGTCCATTAATAGCTACTAAAAGGTTAGAGTCAAAGTATATGAAAGTAGCCATGTAAATGTACTGAAGTCCACAACAATATGGGCAGGGATGCACAAGGGAAAGTGAGAAAGGGAATGGTGTAAGAAAAGTCAGAATAATAAGGGTCATCATGAAGGAAAAGATACATGGTTGAGTGATGCAGGGGGTATAAGTGTCTGATTCATACAAGTGTCTGATATATACTTTACAGACATTGTGCACAAGCAGACAAACTCCTGAAGAAGCGAGCTGAGCTCGCGAAACGCATTGAGTATACAGATGTACATGCATTCTTTGTATTACTACCATTGCATATTACCACGTGTATGGCTGTTTACAATTTGCACTATGCTGTTTCAATGGGTCTACTTATTCATGTCTGTTTTATTTCCTACGCAAATGAATTCTGAGATTTGACTTGCTCAACTTACTCCAATTACTGATTTTGACCATTATGATCACCTCATTTAAAGTCCCACGGGCGAAATTTTGTTGTATTATATATACACTGGTGAATGGTCGAGCTCAGTGTCCCCCCCATCACCTGGCCCGAGCCGGCTTCTTCTATCTGGGCACTTCCTACCCGTTCCTTCCTCTGGGGAACCAAGCCCAGCAACGTCTGCATCCCCCAGCAACCGGATTGAGCTGGAGACTGGGGTTGGGATCATTCCCCACCATACGCCCTATCGAGGGCAAGCGACGGGGGGGTGGTTTGTTTGCCGCCACCCAAAATAAATGGAGCACCAGCTGCCACTGTCCATTAATGTACTGTGCAAATATCAGTGCCATGATATAAAGTACAGGAGACTCCACAATACTCATCCTGAATGCACACCTGATGGGAAACATATTGCCACAAAAAGAGCTCATACCAAAAGCTATACACACACACACACACACACACACACACACACACAGGTATATAAAAGGAACAAGCCCCGCCTACACAAGACCAGACTCTGTGACCAACTCAGGTCCAACATGTAAATATCAATAGTGTGTAATCATTACACATGCATGTTTCATGTATGTGGTGTCAATATTGTGGATTGGCAATCCTTATGCAGAGGTCACATTGATCGTAGCAACTCGCTGAGCCATAGTGGTGGCCAACATAGGCCATTTACATGTAACTTTGTATGCATGTAAAATGTTGCTCAAATGCTACATGTGTACAAAACATACAGCACTTTTTACTCCAGATCTTTCTACAAGCTTCTGCCAGCAAGATCCTGCATTTAGTTGGTGTATTTTCACATGGCTGCATACGTGGGCCCTTGTACTGGAACGATTTTAATTCACCCTTCGCCATCTACAATCAGGGCAAAAGCTATTTTAGGGTATCATATTTTTCATTTTTCACAAATGATGAAATCAAGTTAGTCACTTTAGTCTGAATGCTTTAAATAATTCCTCTAGAGATTTTACCTGGGATTAATCACAGTAGCCTGGTGAAGCAAGAGATCTGCAAGAGTTGCTGGGTTGAGATTACGTTTCATGTTACCTCCACCAATTTATTACATGTAGATATGACAAATTCAATCAAGACACCCACAGCTCGCTGCTAAAATGTGAATTGTAAGGATGGTTAGAATACTGCTCCTAATATCAATGCACAAAACATCGGTTAGCATTCCAGCCTCAATTGCTTGAGTCCCGAGTTCAATTCCCACCAGGTATCCTGTTTGCATATCTTCAAGTTCCCTGTGTGTGAATATATTTCTGGAAGCGCTTTTCTCCTCGAACAATCCACAAATGTATTAGTCTTTTCTGGCCCTTTATAATTAGGTTAATAAATATAAACAAAAATAATTTCATATTATACTAGCAACAATTTTCCAATCACAAAATCAGGTGGAGTTCAAAGCGGAACTTCACTCTTTAAATCAACATTGACCATTTTTTAATCTTTATGCTGCTAGCATTAGTATACAGATACAAAAGATATCTTATTTACTTGTTTAACCTCTTCCCGTCCAACCGCCACAGTTATACTGCGGCAGGTTGGCTCCCCTGCGCGAGCCGCCGTAGCCATACGTCGGCTAGCGGGGTCGGCCTAGCAGGCGCACCCGCTGCACATCGGGGATGTCTGTGCTCGTGGTCGACAGTCGCGATGACCGCTGGCCACGAGCGATCCTGTGAAGGAGAGACAGAACAGAGACGAGTGTGTGTAAACACACGTTTCCCTCTTCGGACAGGAGTGACACATCGTGTGTTCCTATTAGCTAGGAACCGCGTTCCGTCACTTCCTCCAGTCAGTCCCCTCCCCCTTTAGTTAGAATCACCTCCCAGGGAACACAGTTAACCCCTCGAGCGCCCCCCTAGTTTTAACCCCTTCACTGCCAGTGACATTTTTACAGTAATCAATGCAATTTTATAGCATTGATAGCTATGTGTCATAATTGTCCAAAGTGTCCGCCATAATGTCGCAGTTCGCTGCCATTACTATAAAAAAAAAATAATAATAAAAATGCTATAAATCTATCTATGCTATAAATCTATCCTGTATTTTGTAGACACTATAATGTTATTTGCGCAAACCAATCAATATACGCGTATTGTGATTTTTTTTACCAAACATATGTAGAAGAATACATATCGGCCTAAACTGAGGGAAAAAAAAAAAGTTTTTTTTTATATATTTTGGGGGACATTATAATGTGTTTTTTCAAAATTGTCGCTTTTTGTTTATAGTGCAAAATATAAAAAAACGCAGAGGCAATCAAATACCACCAAAAAAAAAGCTCTATTTGTGAGAAAAAAAGGACATCAATTTTGTTTGAGTGCAACATCGCACGGCCGCACAATTCTCAGTTAAAGTGATGCAGTGCCGAATAGCAAAAAGTGCTCTGGTCAGGAAGGGGGTAAATTCTTCCGGGGCTGAAGTGGTTAAAAAAATTTTCTTCAGTTACTTCCTGATTTCCAGGCCTAGGCAAATTATGTAATACAGCCCAAGAGTCATCAGGAGGGGTTTTATTAGCTAAGTACACCCTCCTATCGGCATGCGTAAGCAAAGGGCAGATAGATTCCAGAAAGTAAATGCTACATAAATCATCTGCCCTTACTCAAGATGGCCACGGACAGAAATAATAGGAGTGTTTTTCAAAGTACTTTCTCACCAAAATAAAGCATGGAGACATGGGTGAATAGGGAAGATTGCTTTGAAAATTAAAAATAAATGAAATAGCGTTTTTGGTTTGTGATGCTGAAGATGCAATGTAGTTCTGCTTTGAAGCCCAAACTACAATAGCCAATTTTCAGTCCCTTGAAATGCAAAAACTGACCCAGAAAAACTGTAGTTGTCTACGATTAGTGACTCCATCCTCCTGACTTCCATTATACAGATAAGTGCCTGCTGTTGTAATCATCATATCGCCAACACCGGTAAGGTCTCAACCTCTTTGGGTGCTGTAACAACTTGAGCTATAATTCCAAAATAGGATAGTTACACAATGTATTAAAGAAATACTGACAAAAAGGAGCACGAGAAAAATTTTAGACCAATTATATAGACTAAAACAGCTAAAATGCTCCAGAAGAACCCCAAATATTTTGACATCTGAAATACTTACATTTGTTTTTTCCTTTTTACAGACTTAGAAACGTCCACCGTTTAGGATAAATTCACTACTTCTGCAGCCTGTGATGTCACCAGCGCATTTGCAGTGCAGGGATGTCATTCCGCCCCTGCAGAGCATAGTGCCGCGATTGAGGCTCTCATGTGCATGCATGGGAGTGATGTCACTGTGGCTCAGCTATTGAAACGTCGGGAACAGTGCGTCACTGTCTTTGTTTTAACCACTTTCAGACTGCTCTATAGCAGATTTACTGCTACAGGGTGGACATCCTGTGCAGGATCATGTATATATACACGCGATTCTGCACTTCTGCCTACAGGGGGCGCCAGCGGGCTGCTACTGCTGTGATTAATGACAGCAGAATTCGTACTGTGAGTGCCAGACATTGGATGTCCGCCGACACGCACCAATCGTCAGTAAAACACACAGAACAGAGGTCTGCCTATGTAAACAAGGCAGATCTCCATTCGGACAGGGATCTGACTGCTAATAAAAGCAGAATAATAAATAAATGCCGCGCTAAAAAATCTATGTGAAAAATTAGTGAAGAAATCTGAGGCTATGGGGATGGAAATGAAGGTACCTGAAATGCAACAGATAAAGACGCAATTCAACTTTACATGGTCAGAATCCCACATAAGCTACTTGGGGACCAAAATACCAAAGAAGCCTAGTAGAATGTTTGAACTAAATTATGCCCCGACAAATTAAACTAGACTTCAAGAGATGGGATAGGGAGATCTTTACATGGTTTGGAAGGACAAACATCATAAAGATGAACGTGATGCCTAGACTTCTTTACCTGCTGCAAACCCTGCCAATAAAGATCCCCCCGAGTTTCCTGAAAGACCTCAGATCAAGATTTCTGAGGTTTATCTGGGCTGGGAAGCCAGCAAGAGTACGGAGAACTATTCTTAGTGCTCCCTAAAGAAAAAGGAGGTATTGGTTTTCCAGATCCAGTGAGATATCAGGAGGCCTCACAGTTAGCCAGAGTAGTGGAATGGTGCGCCTCTGAGAGGAAACCATACGTACAATTGGAACAAGCGATGGTTAAAATTCCCCTGGAGGGGCTGGCATGGATAGCGAAATCGAAACTACCAATAATAGTGAAAAAACACCCACTGACAGGCGCAACTCTCCGTACTATTAACACGATTTTCAAAAAGACAAACCTATCATTACATCCGAGCCCTATGTCCCCGGTGCTGGGTTCGCCAGACTTTCAGCCTGGCCTAACAGACCGGGGGTTTGAGGTACTAAAACAAAGGGGGAAAAATAGGTTCATACATTTTTCTAGGGGCAACTGCTTGATGACACGAGGTGAGATAGAAGGAGAAGTAGCACCAGACCTAGACTATTTCAGGGCGATGCAGTTAGGAGCATACATCCGCTCGAAAACCAAAACATACCCAGAGATACGGGAAGTATCGTGCTTCGAACAGAGATGTCTAGATGGAGAGAGCATGAGGCATTCCCCATCATATTTCTATGAGGTATTAACGAGCCTGGAAGCTCCCGAAGAGCTTAATTTTATTCAAGCTTGGGAGAGAGAGATGGGGATAACATAACGTTCTCCCAAAGACAGAAGGTCAAAATTTTAAAATATACCCATAAGACATCGGTTGCAAGCAGGTACCAAGAGGGAGGATATAAAATCCTCACCAGGTGGTATAGAACATCTGTTCTACATAAAATATTCCCACAGGCCTCAAACGTATGCTGGCGTTGCATGAGGTCAGAGGGCACGATGTTGCATATATTCTGGGAATGTGAGAAGATTAAGGGATTTTGGAAAATGGTTGAGGAAACGGTTAAGGATATTACAGGTGCATCTCTTGGGGATAACCCGGCTGCATTTCTACTAAATGATGTTCCCATGTCGGTGGAAAAATATAAGAATTCCCTGCTTAAACACCTTCTCACGGCGGCGAGGGCCTGTATACCAGCCCTGTGGAAAAGTTCAGTCCCTCCGACCAGAACACAGTGGTGGGCTAGAACTACAGAAATCCAACAAATGGAGAATCTGACTGATGCTGAAAGAACAGGACGAGAAATACTGGAAGATATGGGCTCCCTACTTGGCTTATAGAAGTAGAGAGCAAGAGAGGTAGATCACGTGCGATCGAACGGGAAGGGGAGGGGGCACCCCTTTCCTTTTTTCCTGTGTTTATTTCATGTTTTTTTGGGTTTTATAGAGGGTGGGGGTTGGTACTAGGGTTAGGATAAGAGAAAAGGAAAATTATATATGTCTATCGGGTAGATGAGATTGAGTTCCATTTAAAAGGAAATGTATAATGTTGTTATAATTTGAAAAAATGGAGATGTAAGAGATGATATGAAGAACATGTTAAGTGTTATATGTGGAATGTATATGATATTCAAAAATAAATAAAAAAAAAAAAAAAAAAAAAAAAATTAGTGAAGAATATTCAAATCCTAATCAATAGTCCATATAGTGAGAGTTCACTTTTTGCTTCTAAAGTCAGAATAGCAAGAGGCCAGAGGCCAAGATAAGATCAACACATAAAACGTAGGCATTGTTCCTATACATCGTGTGAATCGTGGAGCCCTTGGTGAGATTGTGGGGACGGAACATCCACCCTTCTATTTATCAGCTGTTTATCCATCCGGTTGACTATCAATTTGCCTTTTGGGATCTGGCATCTGTATTACGCTATGTTTTCACCTTATTTTTTGGGATAAATGAATTTCCGTGGAGCGCGAATCACCATACCCCACTGTGACTGGTCTGCATCAAGGCCCAGGCCGGGTTAGGCCACCTGCCCGTTTTGGCTTGCAATCTGGTAAGCACGCCATTCATCAGTTGGGTTTATACACATTTTGTTTTGGTTTGGCATATTTTTGATTATTAATGATCCGACAGTTGGGATTATTTTGGACTTTTATCAGTTATATCATCACCCTAAAAGACTTTCCATGGAGATCAATATATTTTTGGATTCTTATTGAACTCTCACTATATGGACTATTGATTAGGATTTGAATATTCTTCACTAATTTTTCACATAGATTTTTTTAGCGCTGCATTTATTTATTATTCTGTTTGCTGTGTTTACCTCACTGATTGCTGCAGCTTTATTCGAACAATTTTTTATGTTTATTCTTTTAGCGCAGTTTTTTTGTTTATTATTGCTAGTAAAAGCAGCACATACAGTACACAAAAACACTGGCTAGGGACAGTTAACTCTTTGATAACCCTAAATGTTTAACCCCTTCCCAGTGTTATTAGTACAGTGAAAGTGCATTTTTTTAGCACCGACCTAAGTATTAGTGTCACTGGTTCCCACAAAGTGTCAGTGCCCGATTGTCCACCATAATATTGCAGTGCCGCTATAAGTCGCTGACCGTCGCCATTACTATATAAAAATAAATAAATACAGGCATACCCCACTTTAAAGTACACAATGGGACCAGAGCATGTATGTAAAACAAAAATGTACTTAAAAGGTGAAGCAATTCCTTTATCCACTTCTGGGGGGTCAGGGGCTGTAGATCAAGGCCTATAGTAAAAGGAAGGGCCATGGGCTGTAGTGGGGGGGGGGTCAGGGAGTGAAGTTTATAGTACTGTATAGTAATTCACTTACGTTTAGGCAGCAACGCTGGGCTTGTTGGTCGGCATGGCTAGCAGGAACTTTGCCTCTTCACTGGCAACAACTTCAGGTGGCAGCTCCGCCTCTTCCAGGCCATACTGCGTCTGCGCGGGATGTCTGTACTTGTGAGGTACTTTACGTACACTCGTGGGTATATACGTTCTCACGAGTGTACTTAAAGCGGGGTATGCCTGTATATACCAATGTTTGTAGACGCTATAATGTTCGTATAAACCAATCAATATTTACACTTATTGGGATTTTTTTTTACCAAAAAAACATGTAGCAGAATACACATTTTATGAAGAAATTAGATTTTTTTTTTTAACCACTTACAGACCGCCCGCCATCGTTATATGGCAGTACTTTGAAGAGGGATATCATTATGGCAGCAGCTAGCTACCATAACCCCGGTATACTCTTCTTCAGCGGGCGGTCTGCTTTCAGATAAAAGTGGTCTCTGTGGCGGATTCGCCATGAGATCACTTTTATCGGCGGCGGGGGAGGGGCCCCCCCCTCTCGCCCTGCCTGGATGCCCTTCGCCGCTTACCGGAGCCGTCAGCAGCGGCAGAGGCGATCGGATGCTCTTCCTTGCTGGGTATGAAGATAAGTGAGGGGAAGATGGCCCCCACCCGTCTCCATACCACTGCAGGGCGGAAGCAATGTCAAAACGTCACTTCCGCCCATAGCTCTCAAAAGGGATTTTTTTTTTATTGCATTTTAGTGTAAATATGAGACCTGAGGTCTTTTTGACCCCAGATCTCATATTTAAGAGGTCCTGTCATGCTTTTTTTTCTATTACAATGGATGTTTACATTCCTTGTAATGGGAATAAAAGTGACACAATTTTTTTTTTTTTTAAACGCGCCCCATCCTGCCGAGCTCGCATGCAGAAGCGAACGAATACTTGAGTAGCGCCCGCATATGGAAACGGTGTTCAAACCACATGTGTGAACGAGAGCAATAATTCTAGCACTAGACCACTAACTCAAAACATACAACCTGTAGAATTTTTTAAACGTCGCCTATGGAGATTTTTAAGGGTAAAAGTTTGTCGCCATTCCACGAGCGGGTGCACTTTTGAAGCGTAACATGTTAGGTATCAATTTACTCGGCGTAACATTATCTTTCACAATATTAAAAGAAAAAAAAAAAAAAAAAATAGGGCTAACTTTACTGCTGTCTTATTTTTTAATTCAAAATAGTGTATTTTTTCATTCAAAAAAGTGCGCTTGTAAGACCGAAAAAATATTCTAAGTAATTTTATTGCAAAAAAAAAAAAACTATTTTTAAACTTGTAAACACGAAATCTCAGAAAGAGGCTCGGTCCTTAAGTGGTTAATTTTATTCGATATGTTTTACAGCAAAAAGTATAAGATTTTTTTTTTTTTTAATCAAACTTGTCTTTTTTATAGCATAAAATTTTTTTTTAAAAACGCAATGGTGATCAAATACCACCAAAGAAAGCTCTATTTGTGGGGAAAAAAAAAAATGACATATTTTATTTGGGTAAAGCATTGCGTGACCATGCAATTGTCAGCTAAAGTAACATAGTGTCGCATCGCAATAAAATGGGCTGAACATGGAGGGGAATAACCTTCCTGAGGTCAAGTGGCGATGCATACTAACACATGATATCAACTTGCAGGGGGAAGTTTTTCTTTTTTTAAAACACTGTACTACCACTTTAATTAGTGAAGTGCTCCTTCTCAGTCAATATTAATCTACTGACCTGCCCTTTGTACTAGCTATAAAACTACTGCAGACAGGGGAAATGGCAACACAAGCCCTCTGATGCTGGCTCAAGTTAATGACCAGCCTACCTGTTGAGTCTCCAAGGGCGCCATATCAAACAGAACTTTCCCCTCTAAGCCCCCCACCCCGGCAATCATTTGATCAACACAGAAAAGGCAGGGAAATGAGGACAGTACACCGATTCGGACTTGGCATTTGTGACTTTTCCTTGCCTGTGTAGCCCTCAGATCTTTTATAGACCTCCATTTTCAGCTGACTAGTCTATGGCTACCTTTTCTGACTGCCAGCCGAGCCTGACGTTTGCTCAGCTACAAAGCAGTCATGACTAAGGCCAGGAACAGGGAGAAAGATTCCTTAGCTTGCGCTCAACTTCAAACACTACAGCACAGGATGATCACCACACACCACGCTTCTCTCAGTTTCAGAAAAGCTGACTTAAAAGGATTATTCCACCCAAATTTTTACATTTTAGGGGAAAATCTCACAACTTGAATCACTCGTTCACTTCTCACATTTCTTATGAACTTCAGGAGGCAAGATATCCAAAGCTTCACTTCCCAGGTTTCTGCACATAAATAAGCTCTTATTAGGATGTCTCACTGGCCCTGTTGGATTTTTTTTTGCACTACTGAGAGACTCGTGCCCCGTACACACGATCAGAATTTCAGCCCGCAAAAAAGATAGAGTTTTGCGACCGTGTGTATGCTCCATCAGGCTTTTGCTGGCCGAATTCCAGCCAGCAAAAGATTGAGAGCATGCTCTCAATTTTTCGGTTGGAAAAAGTTCCTATCCGAACATGCGATCGTCTGTGGCAATCCCGACACACAAAATTCCTACGCATGCTCGGAAACAATTCGACCCATGCGCGGAAGCATTGAACTTAATTTTCTCGCCTCGTCGTAGTGTTGTACATCACTGCGTTCTTGACGGTCGTAAGTTCAGTAAACTTTTGCGCGACCAGGTGTATGCAAGGCAAACTCGAGTGGAATCCCATCGGAAAAGCCGTCATATCTTTTTTCTGACGAGAAATCCACTTGTGTGTACATGGCATAAAAGTCAGAAGCGTTGCACCTACCTAGAAAATGGCTGAATTGGGAACCCCCCCCCCCCGTTAGGTGAAATGCTAATCTTGCCACAGATGGTTTCAGACATATTTTAACATAGGGGATTCTCCAGGCATAGCAGGGCCCATCAATCACTTTGTTCTGAAAGCAGCCTAACAGCTTCATCCTCCTTCCCATACTATTTACACTTACTTGCACAATATTGCTTATGTCTGGCTTCTCCCCACAGACCCAAATGGAAATAAAAGTGTTTTACTTCAAACCTACAGGAAGATAGCCATTCTATTATGCCAAAGAGAATAAGTTGTGCCTGTGCAGTACCCTGTAGCCCCATTGGTCTAGAAGTGGACAGGAATGCTGCCATACCCAGCACAGGTCGCAGTTCCTGCACTTTATTTATGAGCCACTCATCTGTTGTGCGAAGGGGTAGCACGGTATAGCCAAGGGTGGCTGCTAGTATAAAAGTATAGCTAATATTTAATCTATGCCGTGAGAATATGTAGGCTGCCTTCTCATTCTAAACATAGAAGTCTGTCCTCTTGGATTTCGGTACTTTAAGTAACAGACTAGGAACAAGCCAGCAGTAAGTGACCTGACAAAACTCTGAAGCTATTGGATCATCATGAAAACTAAGGCACTAGCATTTTCTGAATAGGTGGTCCGCTATGGCAGCCAACACATTTTTCTCAGCAGAGGCTTCCTTTCCTTTATGTTCACCTGGTCCACCTGCATGAACAAAACAAACTGTCCTGCAGATGTAGCAGTTAGAGGGGTGAGACAAACAATTTCCCACTGATGGGGTGCTTACAAAAATGAGCATTTTTGCAAATCTTTTTCCCCCAAAAAGAAAAGAAAAACGGTTTGCTTTAATTGCTTAAAAAGGGTTAGCTGAAGTTTGGCTTATGTTTGTTAGTGTATCTAAATCTGCTAATATATTTAACACTTTCCTCCCTCCAGACTGAAAATGTTGTCCAAAAGGAGAAAGGAGCCTCTGTGCTCCTTCAGGCTCCATTCACATTTGTGCGTTGTATGCGTGGACAAACGTGCCAAAGAAGCTCTTACACCTTTTTTGAGCGTTGTGCTTTGCATGTTTTTCTACCACAAATGAAAATGTGCATCTGGTAGCTCATCCAGACTGTAGGCACCATAACACAGGTGGTTTGTTAAATGCCAGATCACCAGGTAAAAAACAGAGCAGACAAAAAAGAAAACTAATGCAGCCATCACACCCAAGGACTAATAAGCTGTCAAATATTAGGGCCCTTTCACATGGGCTGTCTGATCAGGTCCGCCTGTCAGCTTTTCAGGCGGACCGGATGTCAGCGGACACATGTCCACTGACACCTGCTGCCATTCGAATCGATCCTGTCCACCAAAAAAAGAGTTGGATGGTGGCCCTATTTTACAGCTGTCCAGTGGATCAAATGAAAATGGACAGGTGGTCTGTTTCCATCCGATTTCCCCATAAATGAAAGCGGGACAGTATCAGTGTCTGCTCTGCACAAGGACCTGTCACCCGCCCGCTCAGCGGTGATCACTGAGCAAGCCGATTCCATTAGGCAGAGGCTCCCGTGTTAAAGGGGCCTTATACTTTTGGTTTTTGGCTTAAAACTGCATGAAGTTTAATCTTATCTTTTATCCTGAATTGACAAGTGGATGTATGTAAACCAGATTCATGAAATGTGACCTAAGCACATATCTGCAGTGTTTTCTTATCTCTTTCCAAAGCGCTAATTTCTGTGTCTTTCTGCTGCTCTGTTTTTCTGTTATCAGCATGATAACTTCTGACAAGTTCAACAACCGAGATAAAACCAGGTGTCGGGGAGGGTGCTATAAATAGATTAGCAGAGAGCTGGTCTATTCACAGCTCTGCACAGCTCTTCCTTCGCCTATGTGGAGAGGGGGTGTGTGGCTTTCCTCCAATCAGCTGTCTTGGCTGAATGCCATGAATCCACACTCAGTGCTGGAAGAGAAAATTTCTATAACCCAATGTGCACTTTCTAAAGAATATAGCAAGCTGAAGACAGCAGATATACATGTAAAACTTGTGTAGGGAGATTGGTTTCATCTCTGTGTATCATCTGAGGCTGTTCACTTCACTGGGTATATGTGAGGGTTTACATCCACTTTAAGGAATGCAGCCTGTCCTGCTGTGATTAGCCAATCATCTGCCTGACACTGGTTCCAGCAGTCTCTCCCCAATTTATGGCACCAGTCCCCTGCTGATGTGTGCCCAGCCTGCCTTTCTCTAGCTGCAGTGTGTGAAAGCAAATGCTTCCTAGAATATATAATTGTAGATGTCCAAGGAGGCTGCAGGGGGCACACCATTATCGCCTAGGGTGAGAATGAGAGCGGGAGGGGGTGGAGTGCTGGATCAAAAGAAAATAAATCTCCTCCCACCCCAAAAAAGTCCTTTATTTTACCCAATGGAAGACGAGGGATAAAATATGGAGAGGGGTTTAGTTTTAAGGAAGGGTGCAACGAGCACAAAGTTTTCTACTATAAATAGTATGATGCCATCATTAGGATAAACATAATAAAATATATTTCCAAAGAGCAATCAAGCCCCCAGACTCCTTTAATAGCAAGGAATTCTGCCCACCACCAGCATCCAACAGACCTTCCTCCCATAGGTAAACATGCTGTAAAAGGTAACAGCTACAATCACATACTATGGAAGCTGTGGGAACAAACTATGTCCAGACCATCATCATAAAAACACTGCAGCCTTCAAGAACATCCCAAGCACACTGCCAATGCTTGTGATTGAGTATTAACATCACGTGCTACTGTAAAACTTGAATTTCTTTTTCTTTGCTCATAAAGCACATTTCATAGGCGATATATTTAAAAAAAAAAAATTTTTAAAGAATCGCAGCAGTTGATTGCTAACTGTGTACAGCAAAGATTCCGGTCATGGCTCTGCACATAATATTATGTGACACACCAAGTTTCTGTGAATATTGCATGGCCTGTAGTTTTCTTGTCATCGACTCCTCAGGCAGATCTGGCTGTTTGTAAACTAAAAGGGACAAGCATGAGACTGGCTGAAAGAACATAGGAGTGACAGTCACACAAAACAACCACAGCACCAAGATGAGTCTCCTTAATACTCTAGCACATCCAAATACTTCATAAGGTTATAACAAAACTGACATGTTCAAGGGGATACCAATACAAAAATCTATTTGATCTATACAATACGGGTTTTTATACAGAACTGACAGTGTACGCAGAGCTTTACATATATTGTCCCTGTCCTCAAGGAGTGCACAGCCCATAACTCACATACACACAGTACAGCCAATTTAGACAGGAGCCAATGAACCCGTCAGTGTGTCTGTGGACTGTTTATATTGAATGATGGAGAATATATATATATACATACATACATACATACACACATACATATACACATACACATACACACACAATGACATTTATATATATATATTTTGACTTTTTTCTTATAATAAAACTATATATATTTTATTTTATTTTATTTGACAGTTCTAGAATTTCATATGGTATTTTTACTTTAAATCTGTTTTATTATAAGAAAGAAGTCAAAATATATATATAAATGTCATTGTACATAAAGGGTTGCACAGGCTGGAGCCCCAGCCATAATACAGAACAAGTATAATGTCTGTTTACACCAGAACATGTAAGGCAACTCAATTGCATATGGAATTTTATACAACGCAACAGAAGAACTGCAACTCGCATCAACCAATAAAAAATAAATAAATAATAATAATAGTAATAATAATAATAAAACTTTGTTTACAGCACATAGATGGAAGACTAATCAAGGCTTATATCTGTTACCATGCGTTATTACACATTTATGGTCTTTGCCGCTTTTTTTCTTTTTATATATGTCAAAATCAATAGATCCATATCTTACTGGAATTTTGGATACTTGGGTTTAGGTTGAGGAAGCAGAGTGCAGGACACATAGCAACCAATCAGTATCCATGTTGAACTGATGTGATGGCAAGAGCATAAATTGTGATAGGTTGCTATGGGTTACTGCAGCATTACTCTTGTAGAGGATGACAAGCTCCTAGTAATGTCCCCCCCCAGTATGATCTCCAGGGGGGTGGATCTCATATGACAGAGGAGGTAAGTTGTGATCCAGGTGTGATGATGATGATGATGGTTGCAGACAATGAGTGACATGTGCGGCGCTCATGCAGGTGATGACTTACTCCTGAAATGCTCGGATGCATAGTAATAGACGTCCTCGTAGCCCTCATGGTAATCCTCCTCCGGTCGGTACTTTTTGCCTTTCCTCCTCCTGGATCTCCGGATCTGCCGTACAAAGCCCAGGAACCTTTCCATGATGCCCGTGTGATGAAGCGCGGTGTGTGATCATCCACCTCTATGTCCCCATACACATGGCACTCACCTCCCCGGGGACACCAGGCTCATGGTTTCCTTGGCGCTGATCCCTAGAGGAGCGGAGTGTAGGAAAGTTGTGTGTCTCAGGCTGTGTATGTGTATGGAGTGAAAGGGATCCCTGCATTGACATCTCCTCCTTCCTACCTCTCCATCATTGGAGGGACACGCCTTACTGCCAGGGCTGAACCATTGCGCTGCAGAGTCAGGTCAGGCAGTCTTTTGTAGGGGGGACCGAGGAGAAGAAGTCACGGCGAGATCCCCCCCTTCCTGACTACATAAGAAGCTGCCCATGGTGCATCCCACACAGGACAATAGTACCACTACACCGCAATAATCCTGTGTACAGGTAACACCTGAGTACACGACTCTTCACACAATGGATCTCATCTCCTGTCCATCACTGCAGGGCTGGGCATGTCTTCTCAGCAATGCCCACAACAGGTGTGAGGAGGACTGGCCAAAGGTGGGCCCCAATTTCACAGACTAAACCCCCCCAAATCTGACCAAAAAAATACAGACTGTGAAGCGATTGTCCAATAATCCGATCGTTAGTACACGGCTTTCAAGAGCCAATCATAGGCACGAAAATCTTTCTCACACAATACCAAAATGTACGATTTTCATTTAATCAGTACAGTATTATGGCCCATACACACGATCCAAAAATTGTATGACAGATCTCCTTTTTTTTTGTTGGATGCTAGTCTCATATCGAAAATGAAGAGTTTACTAAAGTGACAAATTCTGGTACGACAGGATAAAAAATCGGAAGTGATGTTACCCTGTATGTGTTGTATTGTATTTTCAAACAATAACTGTACTAATTAAACAAAAATCGTACAATCTGGTATCATACGAGGAAAATGATCGCGCTTGTCCCTTCGGATGAACTGTCGTGATTGGCTCTTGAAAGCTATGTACTAATGATGAGATTATCATACAATCACTTCGAAAGCGGTATTTTTCGTCTGATTTTACAAGTTGGGTGTGTACGGCCAAAAGTCCGAAAAAAAAATAAATGGCAAGAGCAAGACTACGCATGCTTGGAAACAAAAGAATACATTACAACACAACACATCACTTCTGAAGTTGTATTCTGTCGTACGAGAATTTTCATAAATTAAAAAAAGTATCATGGACAGTACTCAATTTTCTCTGTCATAAATTAAGTAACCTCTTCATTTACAATATGAGATTAATATGCAAAAAAAACCCAAAAAGGACAATCATTGTCTGATAATCTCATCGTGTACACACGATCAGAATATTGTACAAAAAATACTACTTTGGAAGCGATCGTACGATAATCTGATTAGTAGACAGCTTTCGCTTGAAAGGGACAAACACAAATTTCTCATACAATTTTCGTCTAATCAGTACAGCTTTTGTCCGAAAATACAATACATTACATCATTTCCACATTTTTTTTCTGTCATACCAGAATTTTCATACTTTAGTGACCTCTTCATTTTTGATATGAGACTAGACGATCATTTGTACGCTAATTTCATTGTGTGTACAGCCTAGATGGATGACGCTCCATTGTATTCAGCCAGTCAGGCAGGAGGAAACCTCTGATAGGACATCCTTCACATGACATGTTCCCACTTGGCCCTGTCAGTTTTTAAATAGACTTTTTTAAATAGATTTTAGTCAAGCCAGGTGCTGCTTGCAGGGCCACCCACAGCATTCCATCAATGGGGAATTTAAAGGAGAACTCCAGGTTTCCACATCAAACCGTAATACAGCGCTGAGGATGTTACGCAGCTCATGGAATTCATTTTTACACACAACTACTTCACTTTTAATAATGACATCTATCTTCAGCGTATGGGTAGTAAAATTGCATCCCAATATGCTCACTTATTTATGACCTGGAGGAAAAATTCCACAACAAACAGCAAGACATAGTCACTATATTGGTTATATTTTCATTGTATGGATAAAAGGTGAAGAAAACCTACAAAAATGTTACTCTATCAACACCTTATACCCTTCAATCAAATTAAGGGCTCGTTTACACTTGCTTCAAAACATGGCTTTGGACAGGCTTTTTAAAGCTCTTTAAACGCCAGTCAAAGCTCCTGTTACTAAAGAAAATGGTTAACTTACAGTCCAGTCTACACCTTGCGTTTGCTTTGCTTCAGGTTCGCTTCAAAAATTACCCCATGTAGCTTTAGAGATTCTTCAAAGCCTCCATAGAAGTCTATGACAAAGCTCGCTTGAAGCACCTACAGCTTTTGTGAGGCTTTAATTCAGCTTTAGCTTCGCTTTGTCTTGGAGGTAATAGATATCAACACACACACACAGGGCATCTGCCCAGCTTCATTAAAGCTTCAAGAAAGGCTGACCCCTCCCCCAAAGCTCTGAAGGAGTTCTTAGACTTTAAACGAGGTTCGGCAGGGTCTGCAGTGATATGGGACGCTTTAAAGGCCCACCTACGGGGGTTGATTATCACACAGATCACCTCTATCAAAACCAACACTAAAGCATGGGAGAACTTCGTGATGAATGAGGCTGCCAAGGCGGAGGAAAGGTATATCTCTGACCCTAGCCCTGATTCGGAACGTAAATGGCAGGAGGCACAAGTCCTGTATCAACAGGTTTCCATCTCAGCTGCAGAGAATAAACGTTTTTTTCTGCAGCAAAAATACTTTAATGAAGGGGAAAACACAGGTCATTTACTTGCTGTAATAGCTAGGGCCCAACAAGACACTACACACATTGATTCTATCCAGAACGCGTCAGGAGATACGATTACTGATCAGAATCGTGTCCCTGAAGTATTCTCTGATTTTTTCAAAGATCTATACACATCTAAGGTACACCCCACGAAAGAGGAGCTGGACCAATTTTTGGACCAGTGCTCTCTTCCTTCTCTGTCACAACAGGGCCTGGTTGCCCTTAATAAACCAATAACTCTGGAGGAACTTACTTTGGCGGTAGCACAAATGGCAAAAAACAAGTCACCTGGAGCCGACGGTCTGCCCACAGAAACATACGGGAAATATGGAGACATCCTTTTACCACCCTACTGACAACCCTGAATGATGCCCTTCAGGCAGGCAGTCTTCCCGCCTCCATGAATGAGGCTATTATAGTAGTCATTCCGAAGCCTGGTAAGGATTTGTTACAACCCGACTCCTACAGACCCATCTCACTTCTGAATGCAGATGTGAAGTTGCTGGCCAGGGTATTAGCCACCAGACTGTCGGCAGTAGTGGCGGACTTGGTCCATGTTGACCAGTCTGGCTTCATCCCCACCCGCTCTACAGCACTAAATATCCATAGACTATTCCTTAACATTCAAATTCCAGTTGACAATTCCAATACTAGAGCTGTCTTTTCCCTCGACGCTGCCAAAGCTTTTGACAGCGTGGAGTGGAACTACTTGTGGGAGGTGTTGCGTCATTTTGGATTGGGAGACAAATTTATTTCCTGGGTGCAGTTGCTGTACGCTGCCATAGCGAAAGAAAGAATTAACGATACCCTCTCTGAGGCATTCCCTTTGTTTTGTGGCACGCGGCAGGGGTGTCCATTGTTGCCCCTGCTGTTCGCCCTTGCATTGGAGCCTCTTGCAGCTATGGTGAGGGCCTCTCCTAACATCGTAGGTTTTTGACGTGGACAATTCGAGGAAAAAATCTCACTGTACGCAGATGATACGCTGCTGTACGTGGGAGACACTGGGGACTCACTAAGGGCAGTAATGGCACTGATTGATCATTTTGGGCAATTGTCTGGTTTTGCTATGAATCGGCTCTTCTACCATTGGACCCTTTGCTGACCTCTTTACCAGAAGATCTCTCACACATACAGGTGGTTAACTCCTTCAAATATCTGGGTGTGGTGGTGACTAGGGACCCGGGAGATTACATCAAACTGAACTTAAAACCGATATTGAAAAAATTTAAACAAAAACAAGCTAGTTGGGGTAGGTTGCCATTATCAGTAACAGGCCGTATAAATCTTATTAGGATGATATGGGCACCACAACTTTTATCCATGCTACATAATGCACCAGTCTGGATACCACAATGCTGGTTCGGATGGATTGATTCACAATTCAGGGCCCTTATATGGAGAGGTGGAGTGGCACGTATTAAGCTGGCCACTCTACAGCTGTCAAAGGATCAGGGTGGAATGGCTGTTCCGCATCCACAAATGTACTATTTTGCGGCCCAATTACAGCATTTTACAGGGTGGGACCTAGAGACAAGCAAGGACCCTTCCAGGAGGCTCCTTGGTGGCCCAGACGTAGCTTATACCGCCTTCTCCTATATGGAGATGGGATTCCCTAGTACACCCTCTAGTTGCCCCATGACCCAACTACTAATGAAAATATTGAAGGGAGTCAGGAATACACTTAGAATCACAGGATATATGCGTCAGACTCCCATCTGGCACAATCACAGCTACTCAGACCTTGCCAAGATTCCAAAACATCCAATTTGGGAGAGAGCGAGGATTAGATTCATATCTCAGATTGTAGCTGACTCCAAATTGAAGCCATACTCTCAATTAGTAGTAGAATTCCCTGAGCTTAAGGCCATCACTTTCAATATCTTCAACTACAGCATGCTATGAGATCCCAGAGTAAACACTCTAATTTGTACCTGGATGATTCAGAGTTTTTGAATTCTATATTTGTTGAACCCAAGAAGAAAGGGGCTATCTCAAGAATATATATCCAACTACTATCACATATACAGGCCCCTGACCTTTTACCATACAGGGAGAAATGGGAAAGAGATATTGGCCCTATAGATGAAGAGCAATGGGCACAGATTTTGGAGGTGGGTCCACTGGTGTCAGTATCTGCAGCACAGAGGGGTAGAATGGGGTAGAAGGGACACCCCTATATGTCCGAAGTGTCAAGCCCAACCTGGTGACCTTATTCATATGCTCTGGAGATGTCCTAAATTGGTGAGGTACTGGAGTTCCATCGTAACCAAAATAAATAACATTTTTCAGGTGCAGTTGGATGCAGACCCGCTGACGTGCCTATTGGAGAGTCTAGATGAGGCCCTGTACACCCCATTGGTGTGCATCGCACTCACAAGACTCCTATACATAGCTAGAAAATTGATTGGCCGTATGTGGCTCTCGGCCACTGCACCTACAATAAAACAATGCATCCAGCAGGTTAATACCACCCTTATTAGGGAAAAAAATACATACCAGCATAGGAAATCATCAACTAAATTCTATGGTATATGGCAATGCTGGCTGGTCTCACCAGACGTGGCACCGCCACAACTGGTACTAGATAGATTGCTGTTAGGACAGCAGCTTTAGTGTGCGAACTCCTGGGAACTAAAGGGCAGAGATGAAGACTTGGTGGAGGGTGCTTGGTGGAAAATGTATACTCCTAATAACTCTGGTACCAACAGTGAGACTAAAGAGTTATTTGCTTTTGTTTTCTGTTAGGTTTTTTATTTTTCCCTTTTTCCGCTCGGTTTGTGGTGCCCCCATCGGTTGGGGATGCACAGAAGGCACTGGGTATTATACAAGGGTCTTTATGATATGGCATTGACATTGGGTATGCACTTTCAAATATTTATAGATTGTTTGAATTACATAACCTGTTTGGATTGTAAAAAACATTGATGTACATTACGTGTATACTCGATAATATACAATAATATATGTAGTGCCTTTTCATTAAAAAAAACCTTTTTTGTTGATTAACCACTTGCCGACCGCCTCACGCCTATATACGTGAGCAGAGCGGCACGGGCAGGCAAAATCACGTACCTGGAACGTGATTGCCTTCCCGCGGGTGGGGGGTCCGATCGGACCCCCCCCCCGGTGCCAGCTGCGGTCGGCATTTGGCTGGGAGCATTGAGAGACGAGGGGGAGGCCATCCGATCGTGGCCCCCCCCCTCGTGATCGCTCCCAGCCAATGAGAAACATCCCCTGCCTCTGTATAGTACACAGAGGCAGAGGATGTGATGTCATCTCTCCTCGGCTGGCCAGTTTCCGTTCCAGCGCCGAGGAGAGATGACATGTAAGTGCACCAAACACACACACACACACACACACAGTAGAACATGCCAGGCATACATTACACCCCCGATCCCCCCCCGATCGCCCCCCGATCCCCCCCCAATCACCCCCCCCCCCCGTCACAAACTGACACCAAGCAGGTTTTTTTTTTTTCCTGATTACTGCATAGTGTCAGTTTGTGACAGTTAGCAGTGTTAGCACAGTTACTGTTACCCCCCTGTAGGTCTAGGGTACCCCCCTTACCCCCCCTAATAAAGTTTTAACCCCTTGATCACCCCCCCTCACCAGTGTAACTAAGCGATCATTTTTCTGATCGCTGTATTAGTGTCGCTGGTGACGCTAGTTAGGGACGTAAATATTTAGGTTCGCCGTCAGCGTTTTATAGCGACAGGGACCCCCATATACTACCTAATAAATGTTTTAACCCCTTGATTGCCCCCTAGTTAACCCTTTCACCACTGATCACCGTATAACCGTTACGGGTGACGCTGGTTAGTTCGTTTATTTTTTATAGTGTCAGGGCACCCGCCGTTTATTACCGAATAAAGGTTTAGCCCCCTGTAGGTCTAGGGTACTCCCCTTACCCCCCCTAATAAAGTTTTAACCCCTTGATCACCCCCTGTCGCCAGTGTCGCTAAGCGATCATTTTTCTGATCGCTGTATTAGTGTCGCTGGTGACGCTAGTTAGGGACGTAAATATTTAGGTTCGCCGTCAGTGTTTTATAGCGTCAGGGACCCCCATATACTATCTAATAAATGTTTTAACCCCTTGATGGCCCCCTAGTTAACCCTTTCACCACTGATCACCGTATAACCGTTACGGGTGACGCTGGTTAGTTTGTTTATTTTTTATAGTGTCAGGGCACCCGCCGTTTATTACCGAAAAAAGGTTTAGCCCCCTGATCGCCCGGCGGTGATATGCGTCGCCCTAGGCAGCGTCAGATTAGCGCCAGTACCGCGAACACCCACGCACGCACCGTACACGCACCGTACACCTCCCTTAGTGGTATAGTATCTGAACGCATCAATATCTGATCCGATCAGATCTATACTAGCGTCCCCAGCAGTTTAGGGTTCCCAAAAACGCAGTGTTAGCGGGATCAGCCCAGATACCTGCTAGCACCTGCGTTTTGCCCCTCCGCCCGGCCCGGCCCAGTCCAGCCCACCCAAGTGCAGTATCGATCGATCACTGTCACTTTTTTTTGTAGCGTTTTGGTGAACTGGCAAGCACCAGCGCCCTAGTACACCCCGGTCGTAGTCAAACCAGCACTGCAGTAACACTTGGTGACGTGGCGAGTCCCATAAGTGCAGTTCAAGCTGGTGAGGTGGCAAGCACAAGTAGTGTCCCGCTGCCACCAAAAAGACAAACACAGGCCCGTCGTGCCCATAGTGCCCTTCCTGCTGCATTCGCCAATCCTAATTGGGAACCCACCGCTTCTGCAGCGCCCGTACTTCCCCCATTCACATCCCCAACCAAATGCAGTCGGCTGCATGAGAAGCATTTTCTTTATGTCCTCCCGAGTACCCCTACCCAACGAACCCCCCCAAAAAAGATGTTGTGTCTGCAGCAAGCGCGTATATAGGCGTGACACCCGCTATTATTGTCCCTCCTGTCCTGACAATCCTGGTCTTTGCATTGGTGAATGTTTTGAACGCTACCATTCACTAGTTGAGTATTAGCGTAGGGTACAGCATTCCACAGACTAGTTACAGTTACAAAAAAAAAGTGTAAAAAAAAAAAAAAACACAAACAATAAAAAAAAATAGTTGTCGTTTTATTGTTCTCTCTCTCTCTATTCTCTCTCTATTGTTCTGCTCTTTTTTACTGTATTCTATTCTGCAATGTTTTATTGTTATTATGTTTTATCATGTTTGCTTTTCAGGTATGCAATTTTTTATACTTTACCGTTTACTGTGCTTTATTGTTAACCATTTTTTTGTCTTCAGGTACGCCATTCACGACTTTGAGTGGTTATACCAGAATGATGCCTGCAGGTTTAGGTATCATCTTAGTATCATTCTTTTTAGCCAGCGGTCGGCTTTCATGTAAAAGCAATCCTAGCGGCTAATTAGCCTCTAGACTGCTTTTACAAGCAGTGGGAGGGAATGCCCCCCCCCCCACCGTCTTCCGTGTTTTTCTCTGGCTCTCCTGTCTCAACAGGGAACCTGAGAATGCAGCCGGTGATTCAGCCAGCTGACCATAGAGCTGATCAGAGACCAGAGTGGCTCCAAACATCTCTATGGCCTAAGAAACCGGAAGCTACGAGCATTTTATGACTTAGATTTCGCCGGATGTAAACAGCGCCATTGGGAAATTGGGGAAGCATTTATCACACCGATCTTGGTGTGGTCAGATGCTTTGAGGGCAGAGGAGAGATCTAGGGTCTAATAGACCCCAATTTTTTCAAAAAAGAGTACCTGTCACTACCTATTGCTATCATAGGGGATATTTACATTCCCTGAGATAACAATAAAAATTATTTAAAAAAAAAAAAAAAATGAAAGGAACAGTTTAAAAATAAGATAAAAAAGCAAAAAAATAATAAAGAAAAAAATAAATAAATAAAAAGCACCCCTGTCCCCCCTGCTCTCGCGCTAAGGCGAACGCAAGCGGCGGTCTGGCGTCAAATGTAAACAGCAATTGCACCATGCATGTGCGGTATCACCGCGAAGGTCAGATCGAGGGCAGTAATTTTAGCAGTAGACCTCCTCTGTAAATCTAAAGTGGTAACCTGTAAAGGCTTTTAAAGGCTTTTAAAAATGTATCAATTTTGTTGCCACTGCACGTTTGTGCGCAATTTTAAAGCATGTCATGTTTGGTATCCATGTACTCGGCCTAAGATCATCTTTTTTATTTCATCAAACATTTGGGCAATATAGTGTGTTTTAGTGCATTAAAATTTAAAAAAGTGTGTTTTTTCCCCAAAAAATGCGTTTGAAAATCGCTGCGCAAATACTGTGTGAAAAAAAAAAAATGAAACACCCACCATTTTAATCTGTAGGGCATTTGCTTTAAAATAATATATAATGTTTGGGGGTTCAAAGTAATTTTCTTGCAAAAAAAAATAATTTTTTCATGTAATCAAAAAGTGTCAGAAAGGGCTTTGTCTTCAAGTGGTTAGAAGAGTGGGTGATGTGTGACATAAGCTTCTAAATGTTGTGCATAAAATGCCAGGACAATTCAAACCCCCCCCCCAAATGACCCCATTTTGGAAAGTAGACACCCCAAGCTATTTGCTGAGAGGCATGTCGAGTCCATGGAATATTTTATATTGTGACACAAGTAGCGGGAAAGAGACAAATTTTTTTTTTTTTTTTTTTTTGCACAAAGTTGTCACTAAATGTTATATTGCTCAAACATGCCATGGAAATATGTGAAATTACACCCCAAAATACATTCTGTTGCTTCTCCTGAGTACGGGGATACCACATGTGTGGGACTTTTTGGGAGCCTAGCCGCGCACGGGACCCCGAAAACCAAGCACCGCCTTCAGGCTTTCTAAGGCCGTAAATTTTTGATTTCACTCTTCACTGCCTATCACAGTTTCGGAGGCCATGGAATGCCCAGGTGGCACAAACCCCCCCCCCCCAAATGACCCCATTTTGGAAAGTAGACACCCCAAGCTATTTGCTGAGAGGTATAGTGAGTATTTTGCAGACCTCACTTTTTGTCACAAAGTTTTGAAAATTGAAAAAAGAAAAAAAAAAATGTTTTTTCTTGTCTTTCTTCATTTTCAAAAACAAATGAGAGCTGCAAAATACTCACCATGCCTCTCAGCAAATAGCTTGGGGTGTCTACTTTCCAAAATGGGGTCATTTGGGGGGGGTTTGTGCCATCTTGGCATTTTATGGCCTTCAAAACTGTGATAGGTAGTGAGGAGTAAAATCAAAAATGTATGCCCTTAGAAATCCTGAAGGTGGTGCTGGGTTTTCGGGGCCCCGTACGCGGCTAGGCTCCCAAAAAGTGCCACACATGTGGTATCCCCGTACTCAGGAGAAGCAGCTGAATGTATTTTGGGGTGCAATTCCACATATGCCCATGGCCTGTGTGAGCAATATATCATTTAGTGACAACTTTTTGTAAATTTTTTTTTTTTTGTCATTATTCAATCACTTGGGACAAAAAAAATAAATATTCAATGGGCTCAACATGCCTCTCAGCAATTTTCTTGGGGTGTCTACTTTCCAAAATGGGGTCATTTGGGGGGGTTTTGTACTGCCCTGCCATTTTAGCACCTCAAGAAATGACATAGGCAGTCATAAACTAAAAGCTGTGTAAATTCCAGAAAATGTACCCTAGTTTGTAGACGCTATAACTTTTGCGCAAACCAATAAATATACGCTTATTGACATTTTTTTTACCAAAGACATGTGGCCGAATACATTTTGGCCTAAATGTATGACTAAAATATAGTTTATTGGATTTTTTTTATAACAAAAAGTAGAAAATATCATTTTTTTTCAAAATTTTCAGTCTTTTTCCGTTTATAGCGCAAAAAATAAAAACGGCAGAGGTGATCAAATACCATCAAAAGAAAGCTCTATTTGTGGGAAGAAAAGGACGCAAATTTCGTTTGGGTAGAGCATTGCATGACCGCGCAATTAGCAGTTAAAGCGACGCAGTGCCGAATTGTAAAAAGTGCTCTGGTCAGGAAGGGGGTAAATCCTTCCGGGGCTGAAGTGGTTAAAAAAAAAAAAAGCTTCAAGAAAGCACCACTCAAGCATCACCAAAGCATTGCAGAAGCATCAAAAACATGTTGAAGCGGTAGGCGCTGTGTGTTGAAGCGAGTGTAAAATGAGCCCTAAAAATGAACTGTTTTAACACGTCAACCACCTAGACATCAGTATCCATCAGGGAAGAAAAGATGCACAGCTCAATAGACAGGAAACTTACTGATTGATGCACTTATCTCACAGTTTCAGCTTCCATCCCCAGCACACCAAATGGCCCATCATACACAGCCAGACCATCAGATACCATCAAATATCCTAAGATCCAGAAGACAGAAATAAACATCTCAGAATACTGGAAGGTTCCTTCCATATAAAAGATTACAGGAACAAAACCACCAATACAAGCATCAACACAGCCTTGAAAGCCCAAAGAGAAAATCTCCTCCAATACAAAAGGGAAAAAAATAAAAATAAAAAAATAACCATGCACCTCTAGTAACCACACACAATCCAGCACTAGAAGGGATAAGAAAGATAATCAAAGATCTGCAACCCATCATAACAGAGTATGAAACTCTGAAAGAAATATGCCAACAACTCCCAATACTGGCTTTTAGGCAACCCACTCAAGCTCAGACAAACTAATCAGCAGGAAACTTCATTCCGACTACTAATGCCTAAAAAAAAAAAAATAAATAAATAAAAAAAAAACACTTTCAGATCGATCGTCCGATAATCTGATCTTTAGTACACAGCTTTCGAGAGATTAGATGCGAAATTATCCAAAGGGACAAAACATGAAAAGTTCTCTTGTACAATAACAGAACTAACAATTTTTGTGTAATCAGTACATTATTCATCCATAAAAAAAAAAAAAAAATCTAGTGACCAAGGCCACGCATGTTCGGAAACATGAGAATACATTATAATACATTACATTATTGCAGGAAGTTGTATTCTGTCTGAGAATATTTGTACTCATTAACCTAGTAACCCATTCATTTTCAATGTGAGACTAGCATGTGAAAAAAACAGACTTCATTTGTCTGATATTCTCGTTCTGTATACCAGGCTCTCAAATAAAGGATACATGCCCTTCAACAAAAAACACTGCAAACTGTGCATTTAAAGAAATTTATTAAAAAAGTCACACCCACAACAGGGATCTTCAATATCAAGGGATGACACTGCTGTACCTCCAGTAATGTGGTGTACCTCATCCAATGCAAAAAATGCAACCACGGATGTTACACTGTCGAAACAGGACATTAGTTACAAACAAGAAGGAATTTACACAGACAGCATAAGACTTCATTCACACAGTCGGAATTTTTTTACTGATTTATTACACCTGTGTTTACTAGGAGAAAAATTCCTCCATAATGATAAGTAAAATACTTGTGTATAGATACGTTTAAAATGCGTAAAGACACATATGCATACATAATTTATTTACCCCTTTGTTTAGGCATAATTTGAGTGCTTACAAACACACATGTATGCGTTTATATGCGGAAGCGTGTAAAGTGCATGTTCTGCGACAGAGATTTTTGGATTCTGTGTTACGGATCTGAATGCAGTGCATGTTTATGCACCTGTCTGAATGGCTCAATTGAAAGCATTGCAGCTGTGTTCACAACTGTTAGTGCTAGTTCACACCAGACGCAGTTCTGTTCAGTTCCGTGTGCTTTTTTTTCTGGACTAAAAATGCATGCACAGTGTTTTCCATGTATTCCAATGGCTCTAGTTCACACCATGCAGTAAGTTTCCGTTCAGTTTCCGGTGCAGAAACTGACCGGAAACTGACTGCATGGTGTGAACTAGAGCCATTGGAATACATTGAAAACACTGTGCATGCATTTTGTGCAGAAAAAAAACACACAGAACTGAACGGAATTATGTCTGGTGTGAACTAGCACTTAAAAAAAATAAAAAAAAATATCTTGTATATGTGGTTTTTACAGCTGTGTGAAGATGATTTCTGCACACCTGTGGGACATTATTTTTCACAACCAGACCACACTATGGAAGACATGATTGTTTTGGTTCTTAAAGGGTACTTCAAAACTACTCAGGAAAAGAAAAGTCTTGAACTAAACATAATCATTTTTTTTTTTTATAGTTTCCTAGTGTAACGTAGCATTCTCCACACAAGTGTGAACAAGCCCTTACTCCCAAAAGATATGTCATTTTTATAGAAGTAATTTAGAATTGTGCAGTACAACCTTTTGAGATCCCTCTAAGAGCCTCCTATAAATGTACAAGATTGTATAATTGAAAATGAGTGCTTCTGCTTTCAGAATGAAATACATGAAGTAGTTTTTGGCTAAAAATTCATGCTGCATAGATAATACTCATTCATTCCATTATAAACGATTCTGAGGGTCAAAAAGGCAATTCTATTTTGTGATTCACAGCCAATGTAGCCAATTAAACCTTCTATTCTCCCAGGTTACCAGAGATTGCTGAGTTAGCAAATTTACAAATTACCGCTATCATAAATATGGAATGAGCGCTACGCTAAACAATAAAAAGCACAGGGTGCAAATTTCCAATGGTATCAATATCAACTGCACCAAAGTGGAGTTTTGGAGAAGGTTGATTAGTTGTCCATTGAAGGCAGTAAGATTATATGGTTAATCATTTAGAGTAGTTTAAGAATAACAATGAATACCTGGTTTGGTCTTCCCATAAACCAAAACCCGCTAGAGCTGATGAAAGACACATTCTCCAAATTTTGCTTCTCACAATCTAGTTATTTGTAACAAATAGTTGTTACAAGTAACAAAACATTTATGTGCTCCACTGTAAAGTCCTGTTTTGCTGCATCAGTGCCTGGATATGTGGACCCTACCAGTGCCTTCAACACCCAATGTTTAGAGAGAACACTGGATAGGCTATGAATGCAGCATAATTTAGAGAAAGAACATGCAGATTTCTTACAACATACCCATCTATGCATCTATAGCTACACTAAACATATCAGACCACACACCAGCAACAGTCAAGCTGTGTTAAAGTGGAATCAAAGTCTTTTTTTTTTAAATAACAAACATGGTATACTTATCTGTTCTGTGCAGTGGCTTTGCAAAGTGCAGCCCCGATCCTCCTGTTCTCGGGTGCCACGCCTGGCTCATCCCTCCTGCTGGGTGCCCCCACAGCAAGAACCTTGTTCTGGGGGCACCCGAGCAGCCATGCTCCCAACCTGTGGCTGTGTCCATTCACACATGGAGCCGTGGCTCAGCCCCACCCCTTCTGTTTCCTGATTGTCTCACTGGCTGTGATTGACAGCAGTAGGAGCCAATCAGGAGTGTGAGTTCCTGGAGTGGCAAGGCTCTAGTGGACATCGCTGGATCGAGAACGGGCTCAGGTAAGTATTGGGGGGGAGGGCTGCTGCACACAGGTTTTTTACCTTCGTGCATAAAATACATGAAGGTAAAAAACCTTGTGCCTTTACAACCACTTTAAAGCTGAGTTCCACCCACATTTTTCACTCCTCACCATGCAGCACTAATGTAAAACGAATTGGCAATTTATTAATTATTTTCGGTTCACTTACCTGATTTAAGCCTATATCTAATTTCACTTCCTCCTTTAACAGTCGTGCATGTTATTTCCGGTTTTGCATTGGCTCCTGGGAGATCTTAGTCAGCTTGGCATGGCACTGCTCCCGTAATATTTACCATTGGAGTCTATGGAAAATCTTGGTCAGCTTGGCATGGCAGATTGCACCGCACTATACATGGGTGAAATCGGCAGGTGCATGTTGGGTAGCCAGCATGCACTGGATCCAGGAAGGAGGACACTGTGACTTCAGATGCCCACACTGGAGATGGCCACGCTGTGCAGGAACTTCACAAAGTAAGAAAACAATGCTGCACAAATAGAAAACTGGGCATAGTTTACAGCATACCTTTGTTACATTGCATGAGGCATGAGTATTCTAGGGGTAATTTTATCTTAAAAGTCATATTTTGGCTGAAACTCCGCTTTAAGGAGTTTACATATCAAAACCTTTTATGAGAGAAATTTTAAGACATCCTGAGAAATTGAATGTACTCATTACCATATGTGGGGTGATGAGTCAAAGTGCACCTATCTAACATTTATTTTAGAACACCCGCATCTGCTCAACTCCCATAATTAAAACAAGAAAGCTTTCACATGTCCAGCCGAATACCATAGCAATACAGTATTGATACAATTTCCATAACACTCTCCGGCACTTATGCATAACACAACACAATATTTTTTGTATTTGTTACACTGTGTGTATTCACGTTAACCAGCAATGTAACTGATTTATTCAGGTAGTGTAGGGGTTACAAAGCATGTTTGAATGTATAGAATTGTTATCTCTATTTTGAAACAATGGTATTATAAGCTTTTCAATGAATATTCCAACCTAGTTGTGTCTCTTCCAACAGAGATGCCATATCTTGTCACTAGGAATCATATTTGTACAGACATCATTGATGGATGATTACGAATGTTCACTTACAGTAAACAGTGTTGTCCTGCATGTACTTAGACTCTTTATGTTATTTTTGCTAAATTGTACATCTTAATTTAGGTTGTGATGCCCATATGCATGGGCTCAAAATAGAGAATTACAAGCAAACAGCAAATTTTAAAGCCCAACTCCATCTGCACATCTTTTATTCTTTTCAACTTGCTGATGCAGTAAAAATGATCTTTTATGCTCTTCTCAGTCTCCTTTTCTCTCAGTGCAGCACATAATGTCAATTCTAATGAATGCATTTGTCCCATTTTCTGGTATTATGATGCCCATTGTCATTAAACAACAAAATGGAGCAGCATTGGAGCTATGGGATTCTGGGATTTGAAGTCCCTGGGCAGCCACACATATCAATGCTGTGTGACACGTGTGAGCCCATTTACTTCTACAGTCTGATGGTGCAAGACAGAATAGAAATGTCACTTACCTGTAATCTTACAGCAGTTTTTAAGATATCAGCAAGTTAAAAAACAAAAACTTCATTATGTGGAAGGTATTAAAGTGGATGTAAACCCAATGTCATCCTTTCCAAACTCCTGCCATAGGGGTTATTTATAAGGATGTACATGCCTCCTGCATGTATCTTTACCTGTCAAATGTCTCCCCTCTGTCTGTTATGAGACCCGAAAAACTGCATATTCTGTGGGTGGGTCTGTTGTCTGGAGCTCGGTGGGTGGAGTCGTGATGTCAGTAGACTCCCCGCCCACCTCTACACTCCCCTTGTCAATATGCATTTTCTCCTGTGTATTTCTTACACTGAACTTCTGTTATGATCTCTAACATCCAGTGAAAAGACAGGAAAGTAACCACAAGACTTCAGCATGCCCAATCATGCTGAGGTGTGGAACATCCAATCCTGGCAGAGCTGCTGAAGAAAGGAGTGGGAGGGAATTAAAAAATAATGCATGTGTCTTAGGCTAGTGCACAAGATATGTAAATCACCTGTCACTCACAGCAAGGGGGAGGATTTGACAAAGTTTCTCTCTGTTTGTCAAGTTTTATCTCACTGAACAATGAAAGAGGATTACTCAGAGCTGGATTAACTCTTTGTGGCAAGACTGGGCTAAAATGATAGGAAATCTTATACTCTACATTATGACATTAAAAAAAAAAAAAAAAAAACATTTCGGGTTTAGATCCACTTTAAGGGGAGAGACACATTTTGATACTGGGGTTGATCTTTAATAAAACCCTACTTATTGGTATTACTGCCAATGACATGGTTTCTGCATGTCCAAAATGTATTGAAAAAAAATATATATATGTTACTGGACCATCCATCATCAATACCATCCATTATCAATCCAAGCAAGTAACTAAAGCCTGTCAAACGTCAAACCTTTCCTTTATAACAAGATTGATTTTTCTTCCATAGATTTTTCACCTGTTCATTCCCTTATATTTCAGCTGAAAGGTTATTAATCTTTCCACTCAATGAAAATGAGAAATATTCAAATGCTTTAGTGGAAACTACAAGTTCATATATAGCACAGTTTTCTAATACTACTCCACTGCAACAAATTCTAATTACATTTAAGTTAACTAAGCCAGGCTTCTTGAGGGTCATTGGTCCAGAAGGCTGCAGCTACGACCACTATTTTGTTTGAGCAAAGTACACAATTTTTTACACGTACAGTATGCTCCAATTGTGAGCCAAGGAACGCTTCCTGTTAAGTTTCAGTGCAGACTGCATCTATCTCGCACATTCATGTAGTTAACGTCAAACATAGCAGGCGTGTGTCCATACCTGTTAATTAATGTATACAGTTATGCTGTTTCAAATTAATCTAACGGTTCACAAATAGTAGTTGGTTTCTTGTCCACAGATTCAGTAAAATATAACAAAGGTCACCTCAAGTCAATAATTGACTTTAAATCCCCTGCTGTTCCTTGCTATGTCCATTAAGAAAACCTCTATAGCCTGAAATCCATTGGTGAAGGCTCCCACCGCACACGACCAAGCCATAGTTGCTCTAATTTTCCCTTCCACTTCTTTACTGCAGCTGAGGACAGGTTCTGTGTAAGGCAAAGGCAGCAATTGACTGTACAGCCCGTGGGCCCTGCACTCACAGGACCCACGGCACGAACCAAAGAGCCCGAAAAGCAGCAGCAGATCAGACCCAGAGGCATCCCTTCCAGTGAATGGTTAGGTTTTTTAGGGTTTTATCGTATTTTCTTCAAGGGAGCAACGAGCTAATTTTGACTTCAGGCCTGCGTTAATGTGGTTTTAACAATTACATTCAGTCAAGTAAAAAACTATTAGGAAACTTAAATAGGATCAGGTTATGTCCTATTTTGAGTGTGATTTAAATGCGAATTCCTGAGGACCCTGTATTGACTTTAACCACAGGGCTACATGGATGATTACATTTCTTTGCTACTGAACAATTTAGTCACTTGTTGTCCGATTAAAATCAATGCACAGCTAATGAGATGATTGTAAGCAAGTGGTTAAACACAGTAGCAAAGAGTGTTTGTTGCCCCTGTAGCCCTAGCCTTTAGCAGTCTGCAAACATTACACAGTGGCTTACCATGCATGACCAGCCTGGCCACCAAACTAGCTTAACTTATTATTAGAACTAATACAAGCAGGGACATCTCATGCTGTGAACTTGTATGTTTGCACCCATGGAAAAAGGAGAGGAAGTTCTACAGGTCATCTCAGGGAAAACTGAGCCCAGCAATCAAGTCCAGCCAGAGAGCATCATGGGTGGGCAACAAACACCTGGGCGTTCCCTAACCCAATGGAAGAATTGTCTGAACATTCAATTATAGCTTTAAGCAAAGGTATTTGTAAAACTTCAGTTTTCTTAGTTATCTTATCTACTATACTGACTGACTTTTGGGTCAGTTTGCATTGGTTAGTATTGTTAGTATTATATGCAGAAGCTCTAGCATTCGAGGTGAGCCATTGAGGTTATAGCACACAGACTTCTAATGTGGACCTTATTTTTTTGCCAAACAAACAATGCACTTAAAAGCAAAATATAGAATCAAAATTTACACAGGACCCCCTCCTCACCCCCCCCCCCCATCCCACTGACCTGCATCGTGGTGATCTCCCGTTCTGAGCCCTGCTGTAGCCACTTCGCTGGACCGGGGCTTAGAAATCCACTTGGCTTAACCTCCAAAACCTCAGTCAGGAGGGATGTTTCGAAGCATTCTAATTGGTCGGCGCTGTCACATGGGCGATGCCGACCAATCAGACCCCGTGTAGTCCATCCTGTCAGCGGGGAGGAAGTAGAGAGAATGCCAAGAGGATTTCTAAGCACTGATCCAGTGAGGCGGCTATAGCAGGGCTCAGAATGGGAGATCAACGTGCAACAGGTCAGTGGGACGGGGGGAGGAGGGGGTCCTATGCAAGTTCACCTTACAAATTTTTCCGTAAAGGTGAACTTGCACTTTAAGGGAGGCTCTTGATAAGTTCTCCATCTATTTCTTATTTCCCAAAAAAAAATCAACCACCTTTGGTAATATGACAAAGTTGCAGCAGGCCCTCTTGTATTACAGTGTTGGAAAGCTCTCTCATTTAGACCCAGAAAAAACTGCAGATTATTACACTGTGGCATGAAGGGGGAATTTTGCCGCCCTTTATGACGCATCTAAATCAAACAGCAAATTCTAACTGTATTGGTAGCTGTGGCATTAGTGGTGCTGGCCAAGTTCCTATGTGACTTACTGTATGTGTTGAATACATTGTGCTAATTTTTTGTCCCGTAAGAGCCTCTACAGCATCCACATTGTTTTTGAGAGACCAATCCAAAGTCTTATGAAGTAATGAGGCTATGTAGTATTTTCTAATATTTGAGAAGTCCATGCCTGTGAAGCCATGAAGTGCCTTGCCCTCACAGGGCCCATGGCAAGAACCAAAGAACCAGAAAAGTAGCAGCGGGTCAGACCCAGAGGTATCCCTTTTAGCGAATTGTTAGAGCATGTTGGGGCCCAGGCCCATGTGTTGCAAAGTCATGAGCTTGAATGGCCAGTCTGCATCGTCAAATTTCTTGTTGGCATCAATATGTGGATTTTAATGTAAATGGGCAAAGAACAAAATTAGAATTGATCACAGTAATTTTTCTTGTGTGTCTCTCCCTAAAACAAAGCCAACTTGGAGTGAGCGGATCCAAGAGGATAAAAGTGGTTTGAGATCTGAGCCCAGAATCTTTGCATATACTGTATGTTTATGTTGACACTCACCACCTTTTTCCCCCGTCCGCAGCTCACCACCTTTTCCCCCCATCCACAGCTCACCTCTTCTTCCCTCAGTCCACAGCTCACCACTTCTCTCCCCCCTGTCTGCAGCTCACCACTTCTTCCCCCTGTCCACAACACACCTCTTTTTCCTCCTGTCCCTCCTCAATTCTGCACCCCTATCCACATGTCTTCTTAACACCCCCCACAACTCACCTTTGTACCCCATCAACAACTAAACTCTGCAGCCCCCACATCTACAGCTTACACCCCCAGTCCACAACTACATTTTGTCTCTACCCCCCTTCCACATTTCACTATTGCACCCCCATCTACAGATTACCCCAATCCACAGCTTTCACCTCTTCACTCCCTGTCACCTTCAAACAACCTGCCAACCCCCACTAACCAGCTCGTACCACCTGCCCCCCCCCCCTCTCCACTACTCGGCTCTCAGTTTGCACAACCGCTCCCCTTTTCCAGCTCTAACAACTTCCCCCCCTCTTCACAAATTCACCCCCACTGCGGTTCACAGCTGTCACCTCCCCTGCAGATGCTACTCTCCCCTCCCCCTCCCTTTCCCTCCCACACTCACCTCCCTTCCATAGCTTGCGGTGCAGCTATCATTGGTCCGTTTAGAGCATGCAGGCCTTTTTCCAACACAGTGCCATTTCGTCCGAACACGGCTCTGAGCTACACACGTCTGACAGGGAGGCAGGGCGGGAGCCGCAACTCCCAAAGCTAAAAAAAAATTTAAAAAAATGCAGCGGTTGTGGCGTGGGGACTCGGGGCACTGACTGATATATACACATGTCCTGACAATAGGACACAGAAGTCGGTGGAGTAAACGAGTAATGCAAAAACTTTCTCTACTGCCTTCTGTGTTCAGTGACAGGATAGAGAGGACAGGGCTGCCAAAGATGGCGGAACGCCTTTCGGGCAGAAAAAAGCCCTGGCTGTAAGCAAAAAACACATACGGGAAAGATAAAAACAATTAACTTGAAAAGAGCAAATTTTGCAAGGATGGGGGCTGCTCTCCAAGGCTTAGACTGGGCGGGAATATTGGCTTTGATGAACACAGAACAGAAATGGGAATTTTTCAAAAAGACTGTTTATGAACTCACTGCAAAGTATATTCCCATTGGCAGTAAGTTTAAAAGGATAAAAATAAAACCTATGTGGCTCACAGCCAAAGTTAAAAAAAGCTATAAACAATAAGAAAAGAGCTTTTAAAAAAATCTAAAAATGAAGAAACACTATTGTCGTTTAAATGTTACAAGTAATATACTGTAACAGAATATGTAAAAAGGAAATCAAGGACGCAAAAATTCTAAACGAACGACAGATTGCAAACGATGAGGGCTACACACGTCTGACAGGGAGGCAGGGCAGGACAAACCCCCAAAAATTCTTCAAATATATTAATAGTAAAAAAGGTCAGGTCTGAGCATGTAGGACCTTTACAAAATAATCTAAAGTGGGTGACTGGGGACAAAAAGAAGGCAAATTTATTAAATATTTTCTTCGGTTCTGTGTATACAAAGGAGCATGGGGGAGCTCAAGTCCATAATAGAGATGGTATTGACGCAGCCCCAAATGATCCACAATGGCTCAAAAGTGATATGGTCCAGAAATATTTAGACAGAATAAAGGTGGATAAAGCACCTGGGCCAGATGGCATCCACTCACAGATCCTAAAAGAATTGAGCTCTGCCATTTAAAGCCATTGTATCTAATTTTTGGGGACCCAATGATGGGAATAGTACCATTGGATTGGCGTAGGGCCAATGTGGTGCCTATATTTAAAAAAGGGAACAAAGTCTTTACCAAGTAACTATAGACCTGTTAGTTTAACTTCTATAGTTGGGAAGATACTGGAGAGTTTATTAAAAGACCACATAGATGAGTTCTTGCTGGAAAAAAATGCTTTAAGCAACAGACAACATGGATTCATGAAAGACAGAAGTTGTCAAACAAATCTGATTTCTTTTTATGAAGAGGTAAACGAAACCTTGAACAGAGGGATGGCTGTGGAGGTGGTATACTTGGATTTTGCAAAAGCGTTTGATACAGTTCCCCACACACACACGGCTCATGTGTAAAGTCTACAGGCTTAGAAATATCAGTTTATAAATGGATAGAAAACTGGCTAAAAGACTGAATTCAGTGAGTAGTGGTTAAAGATTTAAACTCTGAATGGTGTAAGGTTTATCAGATGACACCAAGCTATGCAGTGGAATAACGTCCTTACAGGATGTCTCCAATTTACATGTCAACCTCAATGCACTTTCTAATTGGGCAACTATGTGTCAGATGAGGTTTAATGTTGATAAATGTCAAGTTATGCACTTGGGGGCCAAGAATATGCATGCACATACATACTAGGAGGAGTACAACTGGGGGGATCCATAGTGGAAAAGGATCTGGGGTTTTTTGTAGATCATAAGCTCAATAATAGCATGCAATGCCAAGCTGTGGTTTGTTTGCAAAGCGAGCAAAGTCCTTTCTTGTATTAAGAGAGGTATGGACTCCAAAGAGAGAGATATCATTTTGCCCCTGTACAAATCATTAGTAAAACCTCATCTGGAATATGCAGTTCAGTTTTGGACACCAGTTCACAAAAAGGATATCGGGGAACCGAGTGCTGAGAAGGTCAACCAAACTGATAAGAGGCATGGAGGAACTTGGCTATGAGGAAAGATTAGAGGAACTGTTGAGTTATAACTTTACGGTTAACACAGAGGACAAAGGGGCACTCTTTACGCCTAGAGGAAAAGAGATTTTATCTCAAAATACGGAAAGTATTCTACACAGTAAGAGCTGTGAAAATGTGGAATAGACTCCCTCCAGAGGTGGTTCTGGCCAGCTCAGTAGATTGCTTTAAGAAAGGCCTGGATTCTTTCCTAAATGTACATAATATAATTGGGTACCAACATTTATAGGTAAAGTTGATCCAGGAAAAATCCAATTGCCTCTTGGGGGATCAGGAAGGAATTTTTTCCCCTGTTGTAGCAAATTGCCTCATGCTTTGCTGGGGTTTTTTCGCCTTCCTCTGGATCAACTGTGGGTATTGGATTGGGTATATGGGATTGTATGATATTTTTTTATTTATTTGGTTGAACTAGATGGACTTGTGTCTTTTTTCAGTCTATGTAACATGGCACCTCATGGCAAAGAACTCTGAGGATCTGAAAAAAAGAATTGTTGCGCTACATAAAGATGGCCTAGGCTATAAGATTGCCAAGACCATGAAACTGAGCTGCAGCACAGTGGCCAAGACCATACAGGACAGGTTCCACTCAAAACAGGCCTCGCACATGCTCAGCGTCATATCCAGAGGTTGTCTTTGGGAAATTTAGACATATGATTGCTGCCAACATTGCTGCAGAGCTTGAAGGGGTGGGGGTCAGCCTGTTAGTGCTCAGACCATACGCTGCACACTGCATCAAATTGGTCTGCATGGCTGTCATCCCAGAAGGGAGCCTCTTCTAAAGATGATGCACAAGAAAGCCCGCAAACAGTTTAAAGAAGACAAGCAGACTAAGAACATGGATTACTGGAACCATGTCCTGTGGTCTGATGAGATCAAGATAAACTCATTTGGTTCAGATGGTGTCAAGCGTGTGTGGCGGCAACCAGATGAGGAGTACAAAGACAAGTGTGTCTTGCCTACAGTCAAGCATGGTGGTGGAAGTGTCATGGTCTGGAGCTGCATGAGTGCTGCTGGCACTGGGGAGCTACAGTTCATTGGGGGAACCATGAATGCCAATATGTACTGTGACCTACTAAAGCAAAGCATGATCCCCCTCCCTTCAGAGACTGGGCCCCAGGGCAGTACTCCAACATGATAACGACCCCAAACACACCTCCAAGACGACCACTGCCGTGCTAAAGAAGCTGAGGGTAAAGGTGAGGGACTGGTCAAGCATGTCTCCAAACCTAAACCCTATTGAGCATCTGTGGGGCATCCTCAAATGGAAGGTGGAGGAGTGCAAGGTCTCTAACATCCACCAGCTCCGTGATGTCATCATGGAGGATTGGAAGAGGACTCCAGTGGCAACCTGTGAAGCTCTGGTGAACTCCATGCCCAGGAGGGTTAAGGCAGTGCTGGAAAATAAAATAATAGTGGCCACACAAAATTGACATTTTGGGCCCAATTTGGACATTTTCACTTAGGCGTGTACGTACTTCTGTTGCCAGCATTTTAGACATTAATGGCTGTGTGTTGAGTTATTTTGAGGGAACAGCAAATTTACACTGTTATACAAGCTGTACACTCACTACTTTACATTGTAGTAGAGTGTCATTTCTTCAGTGTTGTCACATGAAAAGAATAAAATATTTACAAAAGTGTGAGGGGTGTACTCACTTTTGTGAGATACTGTATATGGTGTGGATGAGGCCACTAACATAGGGGACTAATCACTTTAATTATAGGCAGATACTTTTTAAATCCTTTTGTTTTGTTCGGTATTTTAGCACTAATTTGTTAGTTTAAATTGAGAAACCTGATTTGTTAGTTTAAATTGAGAAAACTGAATACTGTCCATGATAGTGCAAATAAAAAAAGTATCACGGACAGTACTCTATTTTCTCTGTGACAATTGCACTAATACGGTTACAATCACCTTAGTTTAAATTAACATTTATAAAACGTTGCCTTTCATTCAATACATGTTTGTCATTTTTGAGAGGCAACACACCAATAAAGTCCACCCGTACTTTTTGCTGCTTTTATAGACTTACTATTTGTTCAGATGGAATGTGGTGCTAGGTAGGTTATGAGCAAACCTTTTGGCCCTATTTGAAATCTAGGAATGTACATTACCAAATACAATACACAAAATGTGCGTATTGTAACATGATTAGCAAACAGCTTTTAAGATATTTCTGTTTATTCTAGAATGATATAAACGAGATCTGACAGCTATCAAAGATGGAGGCATATAGTATTACTGCTATTTTCAGTTTGCTATTAAATAAACACTTCATTGGTAAATATAAAACCTTAAGGAAAACGTACAGATTTTCCACACTGTGGCAGTTCCAGTGCTTGTCATTTCGATATCACCATAATCGCATTAGTAATAATTTGGTTTTATTTGCACTTTACCATCCCATAGAGACCTTTAAAGGTGGGAGGGAATTGGTCTTTATTATTTTTTATGAGGCACAGTCCAAACTTGCATCCTCGGGCACAATCTTTCATCTGTTCACTTTCAAAGCATCAAAACATTCCTCACAATCCTAATTCAGGAACGCTTATTCTTTTGAAGTGTTCTTTTCTAGCCAGACATGCTTAGAAATAAAAACATCCAATTTACAGTCCTGCCATACATATTTGCTGCAACAGCTGAACATTTTAGGTGCTTTCTACACTAGGTAATAGCAGTTCATCATCCCCATCATTACAAGCTGCAGTGTTTCTCTCACAGTCCACAGCATAGCTCTCACAGTTTTTATGTGATCACAGAAATCACGGGAAGCTTGGCAGCTGCTAACAAAATTGCAGCTTGCAGGCTGGCTCTTGCTTGATGAGAATGTTTACTGTAAACTGTTAAATGCTTGCACTGAAGTTATATGTTCATCTCGCCATACACAAAGGGCTCTCGTCATCCAAGAAAAAAAATGATCAAAACCTACAGCAAACTTCTGTAAAACATACTTTATTCCAGGTGATATTTCATTACAGCTTACATGAAAAAGCAAGGAGTATACATTCATCAATAGAGCCAGAATATGTAGGCTGCCATTGCTGACCTTTCCATCCAAAATATCCACTGTCTAGCCAAATTCTGATTCTATATCTTCAATGCTTCTAGACCACACTGTCATGGAACAAGCAAGGCAATCTTGAATTTGGACTACACTCTGACTTTAAATGTATAGACTCAGGGTGTTGATTTACTAAAGAAAAATAGGCTGTTCTCTGCAGCGGACTTCTCCCCAGAGCTTACTGAAAATGTCACTTTTTTGCAAAGAATACCCAATCGTGCAAGGGAACTAAACAAAAAAAGAAAATAATTTTTTTCTGCTTGCACATTAGGATGATGGAAGTAAGCAAAGCTTCACTTCATTCACCAAGCCCTGGAGAAAATTCCCTTGCATAGTGCACCCTTGTGAGGCTAACAGTCTATCTGCCATTAGAAAATCAACCCCAGCGACTCAAATCATTGCAATATGACAGCATCAGAAACATGCCAGCAAAGTTACCCTGCTGCATATTGCTTTCAAACAATGAACCAAATTTTCCAAAACGACATCATAAAAAACTATCAAAAAACACTGTACTACATGCTGTTCATACTCACTTGGGCACTTTGAGATTCATTTTCTCTATTCTGCTAAATAAATGGTTGATCCTGCTGTTCTCTATCTCCGCCTTCTGTTCATGTCCCCAATTCAGCTAAGGATTTTGCAGCTGTGGTAGCAGCTCTGCACATGCTCACTTTTCAGTGAATTTCTATGATGAGCATTTCCTCCCCATCACATCTGAGCAGCACATGTGAATATACAGTTACGCATGTAGGCGTATACACCAGCTAAACACAATGGGGTTGGGATATTAAACGTAGATTAATGGAGGCTTCACCTCCCTCTTATTTGAGGACACAGGCTGGAGAGGTGTGACACAGCCCGTGACTGGCAGAAACCTGCCCACACCATGTTATTTTACTCTGTATTCCAAAGGCTGTTTTTTTTATTTTATTTTGAACACTTGACCAGCAGCAAAAGGACTAGACATTTCTCCTGCTCACGTTTCCCTGCAGACAGGCTGGGAAAGACCTGGGTCATGTGACAGCTGTGTTTCAATTAGGAAAAAGGTACTTAGATTTTGTTTAATTAAAGTTACAGTGCCATCAGTCACATACAGAAATAGAAGGGGCAACGTCAATTAAACAGTGCATTTAGTATCACTTTAATGTCAACTATTTTTTCATATGTGAGCAGAGTTTTGGAAAAAATAAAATAAATGAAAGCTACAAACAAAACTGCTCTATCATATCTGAATGTAATATTTTTTGACCATACATGAACCAACGATTTGCTCTCCTAAAAAAAAATTACCTTCATACAAATTTTTTAAATTTTTTTATTCTAGGTTTTGTGGTAAACATTCCCAGAGGCAGAAATACAATGTAAAAAGGCAATAAAAAGCAACATACCACAAGTTACAGATAAATCCAGGTACAAGGTTAGAATCCGATAGAAATTATAACAGAAGTAACCATGGCATAAAGTAACACCTCAGATATGTGGTGGTTACAGACTGGTAGTTGGGGTTATATCACTGTTAAGTAAAATTATATCTTGTGCAATAACCCGGAAAGGTTGAAATGAAAAAACTCTGCTCTGAAAATTTTTAATAAAGGAAAGAAAATCAGGGAATTTTGAAGAAGGAAAAGAACAATAATGAGATGGTACCATGTGGCTGAGCAGAGGGAAGAAGAAAGAGGGTTATAGAAAAGGAATTGAGGGTGGAGAGATGCAGTATGGGGAGTCAGGGGGAAGCCTACAAAGGATGGGTGGCAGTGGGGATTAGTGGAGGATATAAAGAACTGATAAGGGTGGCAGAAAAGTCACAATTAGGTCATGACATAAGGAGGGAACTGTATATACAGTGAGGGAAAAAGTATTTGATCCCCTGCTGATTTTGTACATTTGCCCACTGACAAAGAAGTGATCAGTCTATAATTTTAATGTTGGGTTTATTTTACCAGTGAGAGACAGAACAAAAAAATCCAAAAAAACACATTTCAAAAAAGTTATAAATTGATTTGCATCTTAATGAGTGAAATAAGTATTTCAACCCTTTGCAAAACATGACAGTACTTGGTAGTAAAACCCTTGTTGGCAATCACAGAGGTCAGACAATTCTTGTAGTTGGCCACCAGGTTTGCACACATGTCAGGGGGGATTTTGTCCCACTCCTCTTCGCAGATCCTCTCCAAGTCATTAAGGCTTCGAGGCTGACGTTTGGCAACTCAAGCCTTCAGCTCCCTCCACATATTTTCGATGGGATTAAGGTCTGGAGACTGGCTAGGCCACTCCAGGACCTTAATGTGCTTCTACTTGAGCCACTCCTTTGTTGTTTTGGCCGTGTGTTTTGGGTCATTGTCATGCTAGAATACCCATCTACAACTCATGGGAAGGAGGTTCTCACCCAAGATGTGACGGTACATGGCCCCGTCCATCATCCCTTTTGATGCAGTGAAGTTGTCCTGTCCACTTAGCATAAAAACACCACCAAAGCATAATGTTTCCACCTCCATGTTTGACGGTGGGGATGGTGTTCTGAGGGTCATAGGCAGCATTCCTTCACCTCCAAACGTGGCGAGTTGAGTTGATGCCAAAGAGTTTGATTTTGGTCTCATCTGACCACAACACTTTCACCCAGTTCTCCTCTGAATCATTCAGATGTTCATTAGCAAATTTCAGTCGGGCCTGTACACGTTGTGTTTCTTGAGTAGGGGGACCTCGCAGGCTCTGCAGGATTTCAGTCCTTCACAGCGTATTACCAATTGTTTTCTTCCTGACTATGGTCCCAGCTGCTTTGAGATCATTGACCAGATTCTCTTGTGTAGTTCTGGTGAGATCTTACATGGAGCCCCAGACCGAGGGAGATAGCTATTTTGTGTTTCTTCCATTTGCAAATAATCGCACCAACTGTTGTCACCCTCTCACCAAGCTGCTTGGCGATGGTCTTGTAGCCCATTCCAGACTTGTGTAGGTCTACAATCTTGTCCCTGATATCCTTGGAGAGCTCTTTGGTCTTGGCTATGGTGGAGAGATTGGAATCCGATTGCTTCTGTGGACAGGTGTCTTTTATACAGGCAACAAGCTGAGATTAGGAGCACTCCCTTTAAGAGAGTGCTCCTAATCTCAGCTTGTTACATGTATAGAAGACACCTGGGAGCCAGAAATCTTGTGGATTGATAGAGGATCAAATACTTATTTCACTCATTAAAATGCAAATCAATTTATAACTTTTTTGAAATTTGTTTTTCTGGATATTTTGTTGTTATTCTGTCTTTCACTATTAAAATCTAATAAATAAAATCTAATAAAATCTAATAAATCTACCATTAAAATTATAGACTGATCATTTCTTTGTCAGTCGGAAAACATACAAAATCATCAGGGGATCAAATACTTTTTTCCCTCACCATAGGGGCAAGGTTTTCCCGAACTTGTACTCTTGATGGTGGAGGGTGGCCATTGGAGGGAGGTCTTCCATTTGCCTTATTTTTTTGATACGGGCAAACCATTGTGACATAGTTGGAGAATTGGGGGGGGGGGGGGTAGTATGCAGGTTCTTATAGCATTTAGAAGATGAATTCGCATGGAGTTTTTATATCTCTTAATGGAAAGGTGATCAATGTGGAGCAAAAACGAGAGGGGGTCAAAATTAAAAGGGACATCAGTTAGTTTTAAACACATAATCTGTAACAAGTTCCAGTTAGGTTTAAGAAGATAGAAATCGACCAATCCCAAAATACATAAAGAAGGGTACCTATCTGGGATTGGCATTGCCAACAGCATGGGGAAATCTGAGGGTATATCTTGTGAAGCAAGTCTGTTTTTTTCATACCAGTGTGTATGTAGTTTATATCCCGATTTCTGAGTCTTACTAGAAATGTATGCTCCAGTAACAATACCCAATCTATCTGGTTTTGTATACAAAAACTTTTTACAATCGTGTCCAGGGACGTGCAGTCAGGGGAGAAAAAAAAAGGCTCAAGCTTCGAGGGTTGTTGGTCGGCGACCTGGGGTCACAGAGATCCATTCAGGAGGTAGGTAGCAGAAGTCCTACCCCACCACTCATAAAAATTTGGGGCTTCTAGCACCTATGGTTCCGTAGATACGGGGCTCCTTGCGCAGCCTGTCAGAAGCTACAAATGGCACGGCCAGTTTAAATACCAGCTGGCACATGCTGTTTGCAGCAGACTGAGAGGATGAGCTCACAGTGCATCTGACTTATTGTCAGAGGCACTGAGCTCAATGGACAGCTTGGAGCCTTGGACTAATGGTAAAGCACCATTGGTCAAAGCTGTCCAATAAAAATGCTGTAGTGGAGGCTCTCCTCTCACCGCAGTGTCATAGAAGGGGACATGTGTCTAAAAGACGCATTCTCCCTTTCAGTCCAGTCCTCCTAACTATAAGGAAAAAACATGGGTTTATGGGTAAAAGGTTTAGAAGCGTGGAGTCCTCTCACCCCCCCCCCGCCCCCTCTCCCCCTGTCCTCCTCCCCAATCTTGCTGCCTAGTCCCGCTGATTTCCCTTCCTCTCTTCACTCTGTCCTTTTCTCTTCTCTGAGACCCTAGTATAAAGGGGTCTGAGTTGCGCCTCTCCATGATATGGGGGACGGCCTCCCTGAAGTTAGTAGGGAGGCGAGTGTCTCCTGAAGTGGAGGACGCACTAAGCCCCATCACGTTAAATTAATGTAGGGATACAGAGTATGGTCTAATGAGCAAGGTGGAGGATCCACCGTATAGTCTGCTATAATCAACGTAGACAACCCAGTTAAGGCAACGTTGATAATAGAGCCATTGTTAAATGACTTCGAGATAGTAAGAGGTTAATTGTCTATACCTTTACTATATGTTAGACGGACTATAAAAACTGTACACTGTATTGCAATAATGCCAAGGTCTTAATTTGTACTGTCAAAAAAACTGAATAAAAATCATTGAAAGGAAATAATAATTATTTGTATATTACTTATTGTAATTAACCACTTGCCACCCAAGATAATTCTGACACTTCTCTCCTACATGTAAAAATCATCTTCTGCTAGAAAAGTACTCAGAACCCCCAAACATTATAAAGATTACATGTTTAGAGTTACACGCTCCAACGTCCGCGGCGATACCTCACATATGTGGTTTGAACTCCGTTTACATATGCTAAAACAAGTCCTTAGGGGGCGTGGCCTAGCGCATTGAGCCGTAGGACAGCCGTTTCACAGCAGCTCCCGGTCCGGACGGTCTCCACGAGGCACAAATACCAGCATCGCGGTCTACGTCTCTCCCAAATCGCTCCGATGGGCAAAGGGAAGCCCAGGGAACAACCCAAGCCCGCCAGCGATCGATCCCAGGGCTATTTAGGAAGATTCCTAACCCGGTCTTCTGCGGCCTGCATGCCTCAGCCAAAATCCAAGATGGCGCCGGCGCCTCCGTCTCCAGCCAGATCTGAACCTGCAGAAGTTTCACAGGTACGATCCAGGGGCCGCTTAGCCTCCTTTGCTGACCTAGAACCATCCCTAGACAGCCCCCACAGCCACTCACAAACCTCCTTATGCTCTGGGGACGGATGGGACATGGAATCGCAGATGCGATCCCTGCATACATACATGCGTTCCCTACCCACTAAAAATTACTTTGAACACCATGTCTCCCGCATAGAGCAGACATACAGACAAGAAATAACAGAGCTTAAGAGAGATATAGGGATCCGCATCGAGGACATAGAAAGCACCACTGAGGGTATGTGCAATACTCTACAGTCCCATGAGGAAACCTTAAACTCACACACTGTCCTGCTGCAGCAACTCATGTACCACCAGGACGACATTGAGAACCGTAACAGACGGAACAATATAAGGATCCGTGGTATTCCTGAAACTATAGAACATAAAGACCTCGCTAATGCAGTCACTGTCATCTTTAATCAATTACTCCAGCAACCAAAGGACACTCATATAGAGCTGGACAGAGTACATAGGACCTCGGGCCGGAGGAATCCTGACTCTTCTTTCGTCCGTGACACCTTCTGCAGGGTCCATTTTTATAAAATTAAAGAAGACATCATGCGAGCCGCCAGTACGCAAGATTCCATCAGACTGAATGACACTCCTGTGATGCTGCTCCCGGACCTCTCCCGCCAAACCTTGGCCATGAGACGCTCCCTTAAACCACTTACATCGCTTCTACAGGAGAGACACATTAAATATCAATGGAGGTTCCCATTGCAACTCAGGGTACATCACGAAGGCAAGACGGCCCTCTTCCGCACCCTAGGAGACTTACTACGATTCCTAAGCACCCTGGAACTACCACAGGTTTCCATAACAGATTGGCCTATCCCGATTACTACGCCTGGCCTCCCATACAACTCTCAGTGGCAAAGGTCCGGCAAGCAGAAACGCCGCAGGTCTACCTCTCAGAAGCCACCGGATGACTGACTCCCCAAGAGGCCTCAAGTCTTGAACACTTTTCCCATGGAGCTCAGCTTGCTTTTTTGTTTTTTTAGCTCCAATACAGAGCGTTTGTTTTTCAGCTCTGTTTTACTGAACGCCCTCAAAGGCCACACGCTGATTTTGACGTTCATTGCTGCACAGGGCAAGCTTGCCCTGCCGTTCACCCCCCTCCTCTCTTTCTGAGCGATTTTACACTGACTTTCTACTTTTTTATTTATTTTTTATTTTTATATATATTTTGTTCCTCCCTCTTTGGTGGGGTGGGGGGAGGGGGTGAGTAATGTTTTCTTTTTTTTCTATATACCTAGATATGTATTTTGACGTGTATGGTTCTTCCTCCACACTGGACTCAGCCTAGATCACCCTCACAGGACGGATAGTTCTTCCGCCCCCCTCTCTCCACCATGCCGCAATAAACTTCTCCTGCCCATGGAGCTCTTTTGACTCCTCTCCGACATGTCTGGTGACAGTGTGGAGGAACACTTGTTCTCCGACAAGTATTGACGACACCAGCTTAACCACATGTGTGACCGCTGCCTTTAATTTTGTCTTCATTGTTTTGCTTCGTGGACCCCGGGACCGGGAGGCACCCTGTGTGCTTACCACTATACCATGCTTAGTTTGTTATGCACTTTAGTGCTACCAAGTTTTTTTGCTTTTGGTTTAATGTCGCCACCTAGTGGCCAGATATTTTTTCTCCTCCATTATTTGCTGAGGTGGCTTTTGTCCCCCTCCATTCTCTTGATTTTTGGCTCCACAGCCCGTAGGAGGACTCTTCCCACCCTCTCCCGTCTCTTCTATATCTTATTTCTTACTTTGCTTTACTATTCCCCTTTGCTTGTTTCCCTACCCCCTTTCTTCTTCCCCAGGTTGAGCAGTCACCTAGATACAGATGGATGGTTGTCGGCCGTTCTAAAAGTAATTCATGTCCCCCCTATTCTCTTCCATTATGCAACCCCTTGATCATATAGCATTATCCTCTTATAACTGTAGGGGTTTTAATACCCTGGAAAAGAGAAGCCAAATCCTGTATCATTTTCACAAAGCTAAAACCCAAATCTTGCTTTTGCAGGAAACACATTTTAAAAGTTCAGCAGTAAAAATCCCTACTACCAACAATGGTTTCATAGTACAAATCCTCACGCAAAGTCCAAAGGAGTGTCAATAGCTTCTCACAAATCATTTCACCCGGAAGTCCTAGACTCTCTCACTGACCCCTCAGGACGTTTTCTCTTTCTCAAATTGAAATTTAACTTTTCTATTTTCACAGTGGCTAACGTGTATGGACCGAACCAAGACCAGGGGGGCTTCTTATCCATGGTCCTTGACAAATTACTTTATTTTGGTGGCCCCTGTTTCATTCTAGGTGGAGATCTTAATGTGACCCTCTCTCCGGCCGTGGACACCTCCTCCGGTAAGTCATCCGTCTCACACTCCACCCTCACACACATAAAATCACTCTTGCACTCTGCCCAACTTGTTGATGTTTGGCGGGTGCAACATCCATTTGAGAGGGACTACAGCTGTTATTCCGTTGCCCATTCCTCCTATAGCCGTATTGATTATTTTTTAATCTCCCAGCCTCTATTAGACGTTCCAATTAAGTCATCCCTCAGTAACATACTGTGGTCTGACCATGCCCCTGCACATTTAAGCCTAGCCCACCCCCCCAAATCTCGTAAATCATTTTCCTGGCGCTTAAATGACAACCTACTGAAAGACACCCCATGCGCTGCAGCTATTGGGCAGACAATTCGTGATTTTCTCCGGGACCACCAAAATGACGACACCATTCCCCTCACTAAATGGGAAGCTTTAAAATGCGTAATTCGAGGGACGTTTATTCAACACGGATCTCACCTAAAGAAAGCCAGGACCGCTGACATCTCACAATTATTGACCACTATACACACACTTGAACAGTCACACAAACAAAACCCAGATCCCACAATGTATGTGGATCTTTCGAATGCCCGTAGGGAACTACTCCGCATATTAGATACCCACTCCCTCATAGCCAGGGACAAAGGACGTAACCGACACTATATCGCTGCTAATAAATGCGGACAACATCTTGCAAGGGTTCTTCACCCTCGCCTCCCACATCGACCCATTCCACACATCTGTACTCCCGACCAAAAGAAGATTAGTAATCCCCAGGGCATAGCAAGTGCCTTCCAACATTACTACTCCCAACTATAAAACTTACCCACACAGACCAGACAGACGCCTGAAGGAGAATCACACCTATCCGGTATGCGAGAATATATTTCGGAAACTGCTCTACCACAAATAGATCCCACTGAGTCTATGAACCTAGATAACCCCCTAACAGGATCTGAATTCCTATCTGCTATCAAGGGACTGAAATCTGGTAAATGCCCTGGCCCAGACGGGTTCTCTCCTAGGTTCTATAAATCATTTGCTCAATCCCTTACCCCACTTTTAGTTGCAGCATTTAATCACATTGACGACTCTCATCTCCCCTCCACAGACCTCCTATCCGCCACTATTTCCGTCATACCCAAACCAGGCAAAAATCCCTCTCAGTGCAGCAGTTACCGGCCGATTTCCCTGCTTAACCTGGATATTAAGCTTTTCGCAAAAGTTTTAGCGACCCGCCTTTCCCCTTTACTTCCCACACTTATTCACAAAAATCACTAAAACCATACACCTCATCTTTTACATTCAGCGACATAACCTGAAGGCGTGCCTTTTGTCCTTTGACGCAGAAAAGGCGTTTGACCGGGCCAATTGGCAGTTTTTACGCCTTTCCCTAGAACAGATAGGACTAGGCCCTGCCTTCATATCTAAGGTCATGGCATTATACTCCCGCCCCTCAGCTTCCGTCTTAGTCAATGGCTCCTTATCTACTCCGTTTCGTATTTCTAATGGAACCCGCCAGGCTCTCTCCCCCCTACTTTTCGTTCTGGTGATAGAACACCTAGCACGTGCTATTAGACAGAACGAAAGTATAAAAGGAATTCAGACACCATCCGCCGACCATAAACTTTCACTCTATGCAGACGATTTATTAATGTATATTCAACAGCCACACACATCCCTCCCCTCCCTGATGCACGAATTTCATAGATTTGGGGAATACAGTAATTTCAAACTCAATATGTCCAAGACCGAAGCCCTTATTATCTCCTTACCATCTCCTACACTTGCCCAATTGAAGACTAACTTCTCCTTTCAATGGGGTTCCAGGGGCATTTCTTACCTAGGGATAACGATCCTGTCCAATCTCTCGAATCTCTATACCCTCAACTACCTCCCTTTGCTTACTCAACTTAGGAGGGAACTGGACACTTGGAACCTAACACCATTACCCTGGTATGGACGTATTAATACTATTAAAATGGATACCCTCCCCAAGTTACTTTATGTGTTTCAGACTGTGCCCATTTCTGTCCCCAAACACTTCTTTAAATTCCTATGATCTATGACCATACGCTTCATCTGGCACCAGGGAATGTCTCGTATCCGCCACATGCTACTAACATACCCCAAAACGCAAGGTGGAATGGGCCTCCCAGATTTCAAACTCTATCATAGAGCAACAATACTATCTAGGATACTGGAGTGGTTTCCCCGGCCCTTCGCTAAAGCCTCCACTATGGTAGAACAAGACCTTTCCACACCAGACCTTCGCGCACAACTTTGGGGCTATGGACAAAAACTACACCTTCTTTCCACCTCCTCCCCACTGACAATAGCCGCGTTGCATCTCTGGTACAAACACAGACTAGTATCGTTGCTGTCCTCAGACCCCTCCCCGCTTACCTCACTATTCGATCACCCAGCTTTCCCTCAGGGACTGGCCATTGGCAAACTCATTTGTGAACCAGACTATGGTCACACCTATTCTGCCTGGGGACCAGGGCAATTGGCTCACGGCTCTGGGAATTTCTTCCTTCTGCTCGGATTTATTTTCTTCTTCCCAAATTCACAGATCTTTAACGGGATACGAACAGCTGTGCTCCCTTTCAGAAACACCCAGACACCTGCTTTCCAACATTTACAAATTACAACATGCATTGATACACGATCAACCCCCCTCTTACACCAGGAGGTGGGCCACGGACCTGGGAAGGGAACTCTCAATCATAGATTGGCAAGTCATTTCATTTCACTCATAAATCCTCAATCTCCTGCTATACCCAGGAGAAGAATTTTAAACTCCTATCTAGGTGGTACAGGGATCCTCAATCTCTTAATAAAATCTTCCCGTCCGTACCTTCATCTTGCTGGAGATGCGGTTCTGTGGAAGGAAACTACCTCCATATTTGGTGGGATTGCACAGCCATACAGCCCCTCTGGTCTCAGGTTTTCACCATATACAGCAGTCTATATGATCGACCGATGACACCATCCCCAGAGATAGCGCTATTATCAATGCTCCCGGGCTCCATAGCCTCCCAAAAACGTACCTTGGTGCGCTTCTTTTTATCAGCTGCCAGACAACTTATCCCACTTTTCTGGAAGACCACTACCACCCCACCTCTATCCGTCTGGGTCTCAGCGGTCAACGATATCATGCGCATGGAGGAAATGATAGCCTTAGACAATGACACCTTTGACAAATTTAAAGCCCTCTGGCTTATCTGGATAAAATATTCTACCTCTGCCTCCCTGAAGGCGATGCTGACACCTCATAGCTAACCCAGAGTTTATCTTGAGCCTTATCTCCCCAACCTGTTGTGTAGGGGCCTGCTCAACCCTCCCTAACCTCCCCCCCATTTTCCCTACCCCCCTCTTCCCCCTTCACTTCCTTTATGTCTCTCTTTCCTCTTTTCCCCCCTTCTTCTCTCCCTATATTTGAATGACTGTTACTCAGATGTCTAATCCCCCATTCTCTATAGATCTGTTATGCAATACACTATAGTTCTCCATGCCTTTGGATGGATAGGCGAGTACGCTCGCATACCACACTAAGGGATATACAGATTTGTATTTGATAAGAATCCAATATTGTATTGCTGAAATGTACAGAACATCAGATCATTATTTTTGTACTGTTGTTTTTACTCCTAACCTTATGCCGGTTAAATTAGTAAACTATGAGAACGAATGAAGGTGCTATATAATCAGAGAATGGCTCAGGTTCTATTCTTTTATTATATAAATTATATATGGCACTTTCATTAGTTCTCATAGTTTACTAATTTAACCAACATAAGGAGTTGTTTTAATAAAATCAGGACTATTGGTGGCTAATGAGAATCAAATACGTAACTTGTCAATATGTAACTTGTGTGTATCTGGCTTTGATACTAGACAGTTGGGGGGAGATTTACAAAAACTGGAGCACTCAGAATCTGATGCAGCGGTGCATGGTAGCCAATCCGCTTCTAACTTCAGCTTGTTAAATTAAGCTTTGGCAATGAAACCTGGAAGCTAATTGGTTTCTATGCAAAGCTGCACCAGATTTTGCACTCTCCAGCTTTAGTAAATAACCCCAAGTGCCTCCCCAGCCACTGACCTCACATCCCTGTTAGTGACTAACTTTTACAGTCACAAAAGAGTCAGAAGGCCTAGTTATTTTACTACCCCAATACTAAAAGAAAAGGAAAATCTTCTATTGCAGAAGTATATTTTTAACCTAACAGATCTGCCTTACCTGTCACGACTAGCAACACAACATGAAATGTGATAAAATGGCTAATGTGGTGAATGAAAACCAAAACCTACCATCAGGAAATGTTCCCCAATTCGCTTAGGCCGGTGTCACACTGTGGCGACGCAGTTTGGCCACAGTGCAAGTGTAACCGCGGTTTTTGCACGTTTTACCCGCTGCCCCATAACCTAAGTAAAGGGTTTTTATCGCATTTTCTGAAAGCCCACCAAAAGTCCTGCATGCTGCATCTTCAGATCAATAGAAAATCTACTGCAGCTAAAACCACAGGTAAAACATGTGAAAACTGTGATTTCACCTGCGCTGCAGCCAGTCGCACAGCAGTGTGAAACCGGCCTTATTCTAAAAATGTCACTGCATGCCTGCACACAAAAAATATAAATAAATACATGGACTTTAATAGAACAGGCTTAACTAGGAACACACAAATATAGAAGTATGTGTTTTTTTGTTTTTTTTTCTTGTTCAAATTTTTATTGAAGGTAAAACAAAACAAGAAATCTTAACAGAATACAACTGAAAGACATTTTCCCCTGGATGAGGGGGGTAATGGTGGAATGGTATCTCAAAGAAGAGGTAGGGGTGCAGCCCTGTGCAACAAAACATACAGAAAATATCAGCAAAGTAAGATAAAGCAACATATGACTACACCACGCAGACCAGGTAACTTACAGGCAGGGGATTATGGTTAGGTGAGGTCTAGGAACCGTTCAAGTCTCTGAGAACCTTGGTTGATTATTGGTGACTCCTGTTGAATTCACCTGCAGGTTTACCAGGTGTCTGAGTGTCCTCATACCGGGTATAGGTTAGATTGTGTAATGGGCCTGTAGGCATTCATGGATCTTGACTCAGGGAGATTGTGGTTCGACAGAGATGCCTAGCTTACACAAAATGCGTATTGATGTAAGTTGGAGCTGGATGTAAGTTTACATCCAGGAGAGCAGAGAGGAGGTGAGAAGGGGTGAGAAGGGGGGAGTAGAGGAAGAGGAGGAAGGCAGCTCAGAAAGAGAAGATGAGGGACAAAGAAAAAAAAAAAAAGGAGGGGGGATTTCACCAGGAGGAGGGTTTTTTTTTTTTGTAATCATACTTATCTAGTTGGATGCAATATCTGTCCGATTCGGCATTTGTCCCCCTGCCGGATCTAAGACTGAAAACCAAACAATCAAAACACCACTGATCAGTCAGTTCTCAGTGCCCCGTGTGCAGAGAGCTGGTGACTGCGAGTCTCCACCTGTCTACTCTGCCCCCCGCACCTTCCCACGCTTACTGGAACGCTGGGCTTTGGACGGGGTGGGAGTGGCTGGCCCAGGCTCTCAGCAAGTCACTTAGCGGCTGAGCTAGTTGCTGGTCCAGACTCTTGGTTGGATCCCGAACATATGGTTGTAATCTTTCCCCAGCCTGGACCGCCTCTGTGATGTCAACCAACAGTGGGCTTCAGTTAGCTGTCAGCTGAAAACGGGTCAGAGGAGTGCTGAACGAACTGGACTCCTGTGATCCACAGGAGAAGTACAGCCAAACAAGCTTTGGCTATACTCCTTTTAATGTATCCTCTTAAAAAGGAGCTGTTTACATTATATACTCAATTAAAGGTCATGTATACACTATGCTAGTGAAATATGTTCTATTAGCTACAGTGGGACATCCATAACCTTTCACATTCAGACAAAACTGCCAACAGTAAAAATATGGAACAAGTGAGGATTGCATGGTGTGTACATAATCATGTCATAGAGGTCACATAATCAATAGCTTACTATGAGCTGTCTGACTTGAGAACACTCCAAGCACAAAACAGTGACACCAGCCATATGTGTATAGCTATAAAGTCACTCTGTGGCCAGTAGGAACATGTTAAAGCGTATGAAAAAGGAAAAACTTTTTTTTTGGCTATACATTCAATGGTTTTGTTAAAGTTACATTCTATAGGAAACAAGGCTTCAAAGTTCTCAGAATGGGGAAATAATCTCTCCAAGTTTGGCTTATTGCAGCTTAAAGTGGATGTAAACCCTCACATATGCCCAGTGAAGTGAACAGGCTCAGATGATACACAGAGATGAAACAAATCTCTCTACATGAGTTTTACCTGTATATCTATCTGCAGTCTTTCCTTTTCTACAGGCTTTGAAAAGTGCAGATCATGTTAGAAATCTTTCTTCCTCATTCAGCAGTGGGTGGGGAGTCTGGACTTACAATGTGTGTGAGCTGATTGGAGGAAAGGCACACCCCCCCCCCTCCACATAGGCGGAAGAATGAAGAAACATGCAGAGCTGTAGGCTCTCTGCTAATCTACCTCTAAGCTCCTTCTCCGACAAATTTTTAGCTGCTGTTATCTCGTGTGTCGGAGAGCTTGTTAGAAGTGACTACTGATAACAGAGGAGCGGAGCAGCAGAGACAAACGGCACTCAGAGCTTTGTAGAGAGATAAGTTAACAATACAGATATATGTGCCTAGGTCAGATTTCATGAATGGTGTTTACAACCACTTTAAGGCCCAATGCCTGATCCAGGGTAGGAAATGGCTCTCTAGCAAAAGCACTCGTTTTGTGCATTTTTGAGAACTTGGGAAGCCAAGCACCTCTAGACATATTTATTCTGACAGTAGTATGAACTGCCTCAATTAACGAGTCTACAGTAGAACAGTACAGTACAGTATACTAGTAGTAGTAGTACAGTCTACAGGCATATAGAGAAAGGGTAGTTGAGGTAGTTCCACAACTGGTGGTGGTGAAAAATCTTGACCCGCCTCCACAAGAATTTCTATATCTCCTTTAGTATGTGCCTTAGCCTATGAGCCTGGGAATGATGGTTTTATGCCATGTGCATAGGCTTGGGATGGAAGGGGTAAAGAAGCACTTGCATCTAGTATCCCTCAGATTCCATAAGTGGTGAAGGCTTCTGGGACAAAGCAGAAATAATGGCAGTACATTTAAATAGGTTGCTTGAGTCAGGGTCCTGAAGGGGTGTCTAGTGGTAGACTTTGCTCCTGAACAGGAAAACAACTATTGCTTTGAGAGGAACTTGAGAATTTCCTCAGGGCCTGTGGAGGACTCAGACTCCACTCCCAATCATCCATTGCCAGTTGAAAGTTTTTCCCTGTGGGGTAGTCACGAAATAGATATGGATCATGGGGGTTCAGCCTCTCCTGTATACGGGAATACTGACCAAGTTCTGATCATTTAAACAGAAGAAACAGACAGCGCAAAACCTAATTACTAAAACTCAGCAGCTGGACACTGTAGACCAATATACAAAACCTAAGAAAACATACACAGCGAATCTGAGGAAGTCCACACGGACGATACGTGTGCGAGGGGCTCTGTGATGTCAGTACAGCCACCCATCTGGTTCATTTTATGCTGTATACTCCTGCACTGGGAAACAGTGCTTGCTTTGTGAGTAATATTTGTCTTATTTAATAAATTTTATACCTTTTCGTATGGAGAGCACTATGTCCTGTTATTTTTGTTTTTAACATGATATATATCAACCAATGAGACTGAATTTGGGATACTGCCTGTGGACCCCTATCTCCATAATCTACCCTGTGGAAGGGAATGCATGAGTGACCTTGCTGTTAACGCAGAAGGTCCACTCAATAAGGTGAGCAGCCTAGACCCTTGGTGGAGGTTCACATTGGTGGTGATACAACAAATACAATCTTATCCTATCACTGCACCCTTTCCTTGCCAACTGAGGCATCCCCCTTTTGCAAGTGGGCAGCTTTTGATCTCCTCGGACTAAGATATACCTTTTGGGACTTTGCCTCATACGTTTTATTTATGTACGTTTAATATGTACATTTTATGTGTATACATTTGACCTGTATTGAGCGCTGCACTGCTATATTTTGTGTAAGTTCTGATCATTGTACCTCAAAGGAAAACAACAACAGGCAGCGTGGCAGTTTGTGTTCTTGGCAAAAAATGGTAGCCAGAAAGGCCCAGTTAGATGTTTTATAAGCACACAAAAGCAGCTAGAAGGAACTTCCTGTAGTGAGTTAAAAAAAAAAAAAAAAGACCACCGCTGTTTTCCTTACCTCTGTACATGTCTTATTTTGCAATAAAAGTTTGTTGGAGTGAAAAAAAGACCACTGAATTTGAATACGTAAACGCTATAACGTTTACTATAAAGCCAAAAGCGAGACAATGACATTAGGGAAAGACACAGATAGTGTAGATTCCCTTACTCCTGTGTCTTGTAAACCATTTGTGTGCATGGCACAACAGGATGTCTTAGAGATAAGGATGTAGTTTACACTAGTGGTTCCCCCAACAGGCCATGTTTTGGGAATTTCTCTTAGATAAAATAACTGTCCAAAATACCAAGCCATTGACTCCGATTTAAAAGCACCTGTGCAAGATAAAGGAAAACCTGCAAACATGGCCTGTTGGGGGTACTTGAGGACAGGGTTGAGAACTACTGGTGCAAAGTTACCCACCGCTGCCCATTCATGCTAAGCTCGGCTCAAACACAGAGCGCAGCGGCATGTGCGGGACAGAGGAGAACGTGATTGGAGGAGCGGGTCACATGTGGATGCAGGGCTGGACTGTGCCTGAGTAATCGCGCTAGCCCTGCATGCCCAGGAGTGTCCTATAGCGCTGTGTGTCTTTCATCTGCTCTGTCAGCCGCCCCCCCTCTCCTCTCTGTCAGCCGCCCCCCCTCCTCTCTATCAGCCGCCCCCCTCTCCTCTCTGTCAGCCGCCCCCCCTCTCCTCTCTGTCAGCCCCCCCTCCAGCCATCCCCCCTCCTCTCTGTCAGCCGCCCCCCTCTCCTCTCTTTCAGCCGCCCCCCCTCTCCTCTCTGTCAGCCGCCCCCCTCTCCTCTCTGTCAGCTGCCCTCCCTCTCCTCTGTCAGCCGCCCCCCCTCTCCTCTGTCAGCCGCCCCCCCTCTCCTCTCTGTCAGCCGCCCCCCTCTCCTCTCTGTGTGCCGCCCCCCCTCCTCTCTGTGTGCCGCCCCCCTCTCCTCTCTGTCAGCCGCCCTCCCCTCCAGCCGCCCCCTCTCCTCTCTGTCAGTCGCCCCCCTCTTCTCTGTCAGCCGCCCCCCCTCCTCTTTGTCAGCCGCCCCCTCTCCTCTGTCAGCCGCCCCCCCTCCAGCCGCCTCCCTCCTCTCTGTCTAGATGGAGCTCCTGTGTCGCCGCCCACCCTCCGCCCTGCCTACCCCCCCGCCCTGCTCCCACCACCCCCCTCACCACTCCGCCTCGTTCTATTGTAACCACGTGGCCGGCGGAGACCTTCTAGGAAACCTAGCTCCACTGGGGAAACCTGATGTAAGGGGGGGGCTCCGCTGGGGAAACCTGATGCAAGGGGGCACCGCTGGGGAAACCTGATGCAAGGGGGGCACCGCTGGGGGCACCTGATGCAAGGGGGGGCACCTGATGCAAGGACGGACTCTGCTGGGGCACCTGATGCAAGGATGGACTCTGCTGGGGGCACCTGATGCAAGGACGGACTCTGCTGGGGGCACCCGATGCAAGGACGGACTCTGCTGGGGGCACCCGATGCAAGGACGGACTCTGCTGGGACACCTGATGCAAGGACAGACTCTGCTGGGACACCTGATGCAAGGACGGACTCTGCTGGGGGCACCTGATGCAAGGACGGACGGCTGGTGGCATGCGACGTGGCAGGTGACACGCTCAGGGATCCCACTGATTCGACATTATGGTGAGTTGAATGATTTAATTTTATATTACAATGTAATAATAGAAATAATGCACTTCAATCATCCTGACACCGTAACAATCATGGTGCCGGGATGACTGAAGTGCCAACACCAGGTGTTTGGAGAATCTTTATCTGCTGATTGTTAAACTTTCTGGAATACACATATTTCTATTGTTGTGTAGTATCTGGGGCTGCTGTCCCTCCATCCCTCCCTCCCTCTTCCTCCCTCCCACCCTCTGCATCCATTCCTCTCCCTCCATCCCTTGTTCATCTCAGACGCTAACCACACCCCCTTTGAGCCACGCCCATTTAAGACACGCCCACAATTTTGCGCAAACCACGCCCATTCTTTGCCACGGCGCCCCGCATTTTTACTTTAACTATGCTGGTGTACACTACAGAGCCATCAAGAAGTATATAGCCAGGGACGAGTATAGTAGACTCTTGTCTTACTTTGTACAAATCACTCTGTCCTGTCCAGGCCTGGATCATCATGGTGGGCATACATTTAGAGAATTATTGAGGGTCTGGGTTTCATAGGAATAGCCCATTGCCCTGGAACTATATAGCACCCTGCGGTTGACTTGTTGCTCCGCATACCAAGATATGTGCCAAATGCAGGGTGCAGTGCTGAAGCAACTGCAACCGTTACAGGCCAGCCCTGCTCCTGTGGGGTTCAGATATAGTTTCAATTTCAAAAACTGCTACTGAGCCTCAAAGGCACTAAGCAGTCAGATGTTTAATTGAAGTCAAAGAAGGTAAAGAGTACTATTGAAATAGAAATAAATAGGGAAATCTTTTTAAATAGGAAAAGGAATCCATCACTGCCAAGCTGCCTCCCCCTCTTATACTTACCTAAACCTGAACCTGATCTATCAATATATATCTGCTTTCCTTAAAAAAGTAACAATGCTCTGTGACTTCAGACTATTATAGTCAGGCCTCGTTCACGCAGAGCATAGTACACTGTATACACGTGCAGGGCCATGTTTACCCGCATGGGATGCACAGGTGTTCTGTGAATCCTCGTACAAGCAGTCCCATTGAGGTCAATTGGAACAGAGCTGCTCTGTCCCAGTATGACATCCATGTGGGTTTGCATGCTTGTCCCTGAATGCACACAGACTCACCTTGGATCTGAGGCACTCATCACTCCCTAAACACATTTGTCAGGAAGGGTTCCACCCGCTGATGGCTCTGTCAGGCATTTGGCGTGCAGTACTGATGTCCACCAGTGGGTGTCTCCTGACAGTCTGGAACCGTCAGGGGAGCTCTCTCCTGCTGGTGGCATTTGATCTTTGGGCCGCAGTACTGGCACCCACCAGAGGGTGGTTCCTGGCAGTGTGGAGCCGACATAATCTCCTGCGATCAGGCATCACCTTAGCCTGATTGCAGGAGATGTGTATAAATACCCAGCAAGCACACACACACCTTGCCTTGGTATCTTCCTTGCGCCCTGACCTGAACCTGAGCGCTCTGAACCTGAACCTGTCTCTGAACCTGATCCCTGTACCTGAACCCGTTCCCTCCTGTGATCCTGTTACCCTTACCTTTGCCTTACAGCCTGTTCCATCCATCCTCTCTTTGTCCTGTTTGTTCCCTGTCCCCATCTGCTGACCTCCCGTTGATGACCCTGGCCTGGCTAAGTTTATTATTCTGGTATTCCCCATTATATGTATATATCTGTCTGTTTAGTATTATTATTCGTGGGTCACTGTGGTTGGTTGGTTGCACACTGTATTATATTGGAGGTGGTTGTGTTTATATCATTCGCTTATCTCAATAACTCACTATATTTTCACTTATATACGTTTGGGTTTCCTCTGTTGCGGTCCACGCAGTTCTGGTCTCACCTGATACGTGACAACATTGGACATATGGCACATTTTCCTTGCAGCTATGCAAAGGTTTGTATAGGTTTTTTTGTTTGTTTTTTTACTAGGCCCCCAAAACTTAACAACTTTTATTATGGGATTCTTTTTGATCTACTAAATACTCAACTGAAAACTATTTTTATATTGGTTTAATACGTTCAAAAAATACCTATTGATTCTGTCAAAATCAGAGCTCTTCTGTGCACACTTTGTGTGTAATATAAAGGAGCTGTTAGCTTGCACTACAGAACCCTATACTGTGGAGATAACGAGAATGAGCAGGATTCAATAGTTTAACAACAGACAACTGATAAGAACTGACAACAATTCTTGCAACTTTGGTCCACAAAACATGTGATGTCATTCCACAAGATGTTTTTAGTTGAGTTAAGTGCATTTCTGGAAAATCAACAGTTTTCTGTACTTACAGTTTTTAAACCCTTGATTCCTGGGTCTTTTCCCCCATAACACCTTTGAGTCCCAAAACATTCGGTGATGTCTTACTTCTACACCTTATATCTTAGTTTTTTAGCCTACCTTAACAGATCATACATACCTTTCCTTGGGCCAGATAGAGGTTTAATTTGACACAAGATTTGGACGTATGCATTTTTTTCTAGGTTTTTGTGCAGAAGATATAATGTAAAATTTAAAACTATAGGAATTTTGACTTACTTGTAAATTCCATATCTTGGATTAGAGTACAGGACACAGTCTGAACATTCATAAACCCTGGGTTATAGGCTGCTGCCTTCAGGTGATTGGACACTGGCAAAGCTTTTAAAACACACCCTCCTTGAGCGTACACCTATACCACTTTCCCACTCTGTGAGTCCTCAGTTTTGAGGAAAGAAGAGAAAAGGGAGATATGATCAAAACCTCTAAATACATCAATGAGGCGAATAAGGTTCAGGAGGGCAGTATTTTCAATTTGAAGCTAAGATAAAGAAAACAGGGGCATGACCTTAAATCAACAGGAGGAAAGTTCAAAACTGAACTTATAATTATTCTATCAAAAGACTAATTGATGCTTGGAATAGACTTCCAGCAGTGATAGCGAGTCAGTCAACAGTAAGCGGATTCAAACATGCCTGGGACAAACACAGACCTATACTGAAAAATTAAAAAAAGATGAAAAAAACAACAGAAAATATATAAATAAAAAAAGGTAGAATCTAGGGACCATTTAGATTCTTTTCTGCCTCACTCTTTTAGGTACTCCAAGATATAGAATTTACAAGTCAAAATTCTGTTTGTCTTAAACGTACAGTACAGGACACAGGCTGGGGATGTCCCCAAGCAATGAGATTAGAATGGTGAGCAACAACAAGGCAGACAGAACTGTGCCAATAGGACCATTAAAACAGACATGGCTCAAGAACAGAGTGCTTCCAAAAGAACATTGTGGCCAAAAGCTGCATTAACAGAGGGCTGGACTTGCACCTGGTAGAACTTGCAGTATATATGAACTGAAGTCAGGTATTGGCCTTACAAAGCCGAACATACGCTTGATGTCACAATGCCCAGGGAGCCTTTACTAATCTGGTGGAGTGAGCATGTACCTGAGATACCTTATTCTTTAGAGAACAAACTCTGACCATAAATTGTCCTCGGTTTGGTTCCCTGACGAAGTCGATGACCAAACACATAGGGCGGAGCACTGAGATTTGTCAGTGTTGTAGAGGAGAAAAGGTAAAAATGCAACAAATAGACCCAAGGCGCTCAACCATAGAATGTGTAAGAAGTTTTGTGTGGTAGTAACATACTTCCTATTGACTGCCAGTCCCGTGCTGCATGCAATCCACTGGGGGAATGCAGATATCCAAAACAGTAACACAAAGGCTATATTCTGCGCACTGATAAAGGTAAGGTATCCATGAGAAACAAGTAAATAAATTGGAGGATGATGAAATAAAACTTGCTTCCATATAAACTGTGTTTAATATTAATTATATGGCCATAAAGCACCCAGTGCAGATAAAGACAGACAAATACAGTCATGTGTGAACAACAGTATCTAATTTAAAAAGGTAAAAGCCCAAGTCTCATCCACCCTTAAACACTAAACGGAGGGCCCAGTACTTCTGATGAAAACAGGCTCAAGGTTCACATACCAGCCGGGAGGCTCACTGGGATCAGCTGTTGGTGTCCCACAGGGAAGGCACACTTCAGTGTGGTGTGTAGTAAAGCTGGAGCCCACCAAAAAGATGGCCACTCACATGGTTGGAGACAATGTGGCAGGTCAAGGGAGAGGACATATCCACTCCGGCAGCCCATGTCAGAGGAAGGGGAGGGACCAGGGGGCTCTCCCCTGGCAAGAGATTTGACAAAGAGATTTGACAAAGAAGCCGAGAGCTTGGAAACGCATTATCTGATTGGAGAGAGCATCCCCCTGGACCCTCCTCTTCCTCTGACACGGGCCGCCGGAGTGGAATGAATAGAGGTTTTACATGTATTTTATGTGAGTTTTTAAATAAATATCCTTGATTTTTAACAAAAGAGAGAGAACCAAGTCTTTCCCTTTTCCTTTTCCATAGGCTACAAGATGTAGCAAATTCAGAAGACCAGGAGCTGATAGTCCCACTAACAGCTGGTGGTTCAGGCAGATATGCTGGCAGGGATTTGCAGCAGCCACCAATTCCCAATGCATCTTAAAACAGCACGCAGGACTCAATTAAAGATAAGCTATAAGAAAATGTTTGTATTGTAGAGATGTACTGCATATATGTTTTTTCTTTATTTAATTTTGCCCTGACATAGAAGATAACCGCTGCACACCTGTGGGAGATCTTTCCAACAACTGGCCTCTGTAGAGGGGCCGAATGCCATGGCATGAAACAGAAACTTCTAAACCATTCAAGAAAGAAAAACCTTGAAACGCGAGAATAATAATTTTGTTTAACACAACAGAAATAGCTGATCTTGATATCACTCTAGGATCATTATAATTTCTGAGACTCTACCCTCCCTACTCCTTAGCCTATCATAGATTCTTGTTGGACTAATTTTTATAACCATGTATGATTTGTTTCTCTTAGCCCCGGTTCACACAGGGGCGGCACGACTTGCAGGTCGCCTTACCGAGGCGACCTGCACACGACTTCCACGGCGACTTGCAAAACGACTTCTGTATAGAAGTCTATGCAAGTCACCTCAAGTCGCCTCAAGTCGCCCCCAAAGTAGTACAGGAACCTTTTTCTAAGTCGGAGCGACTTGCGTCGCTCCTATTAGAACGGTTCCATTGTACAGAACGGGAGGCGACTTGTCAGGTGGCTAGGTCGCCTGACAAGTCGCCCCTGTGTGAACGGGCATTTATAGTTATCCTAATTAGCAGAATTTGTCTAGGCTTCCATATCAACAACTTCAGTGATCTCTCAAAAGCCAGTCTTAAAAAATGAATCACTATTGCAAAAAAAAAAAAAATCTATAGTACTCCAGATATTTGAAATTGCTTGGCCTGCTAACCTACAGTTTGCAACAGTTTATTATACAGTTTCTATTTGACAAAGGTTTTTCATCTTCCAGAGGTTTGCATTCCTTTTAGCTGTAGAGATAAGGAAGGCATTTCTCAAACCGCACTCCCTATGTAGTCTTTCAAACAACAAAGCTTCGTAGTGCTGCTATTGAGATGGTTTAGGCAAAGTACTGCAGTCAGACTGGTAAAGTTTATGCTTCTGCAACAGAACAGTGCACAGGAACCCTCCTGTGGTCATACTGAATTGTGCTAGTCAAACAATGTGCTGAGCAAAGTATATTATATCCTCCCACTCTATGGAACAGCTCCAATCCTTATGAAAAACACTGTCAAGAGGGACATATTATCCAGGTCTGCGGATGGGAAACTAGCATCTGCATAGAGCAACACATACAAGGAAATACTCAGGACAGAGCTTAGAATTATAGGTCTTCAAAATGAACTGCCTCCTAAAAGTGGCAGTTTTCTTTTTTTCCCCATTTATGAAATATGCATCAAATGCGTTACGTGTTGAAAAGGCATAGTAGAAAGCTATAGTCACAGCATTTAGATTTTAAGCTCCGTCACCTAGCAAATGGTACGCTTGAAATGAGTCCTGTGACAATTTATTGATAGAGACTCAAAATATAATCTATGAAAAAAAAAAAACACAAACAAGGAAGACCAGTATAATAGAAACAAACAGACAGAAGGTGCAGAAAAAAAAAAAAAGTCAAAATTTTCATTCTACCTGACCTCATACAAGGTGGGTGGATAATAGATTACAGAGCATTTAACACATCAAAATGTACCCAGTCATTCGGGAATTTTATACATTACTTAAATATAAACTTAAAGCATAAAAGGCAGCCATGTGTTGACTTTTCATAACTTTGTTGCCCACGGTTAATTCAATTCAAATACCAAAATTCATGAAATGGACAGAACATATCACAATAAAGTATATTGCTAAATTTCAAATGCTTTCTTAATGTATTACTTTTGACTTTTAATTCACTGTGCTGTCCTCAGCATTTCCAGGTCTATGCAAACTAGTGCAGAATGACATGGCATGTTCATGTCAGCTAAGCTGGGTGTGGCCCTGATGCTGTATTTAAGAGTGGTTGGCACAAATTTAAACATGCTGAATGTGCTGGTCTGCACATTAGCTTGAACTGCCTATCCAAGGGTGAGCCTGCTAAGACTCACACTAAAGTCCGGTATACACATACCAAAATTCAGCCGGTTAAGAAGGAACTGGCTGAATTTCAGTCTATGTGTAAGGTTGTCTGTTCAAAAGAAGCCGGTCTAATGACCAGTTAATGGTATATGTCAAATGGTCATGCTGGGAAACCAGCATTAAAGGTAAATTTGATCACCCAATCAAAGGCCCGAAACATTTGAAAAGTCCTCTGGAGGTTTTCATATAGTTCAAAGGGAGAAGTGTGTATGCTATGAGGAAGGCTTCGGCTAAAGCGTGTTAGCATTTTATTGGATACTATTATCTCTGTTAAAAATAAAGTCCTTTGAATGAAGAAGCTATTGGGTTGCCCTACAAAGGGGGAAGAGTCCTTCAGAAGAATGTGGTCTAGTTATCCCGCTACCTGAAAGCCTTAAGTTCCTAACAGCGCAACAAGAGTTATGAATACCCTTGTGAATGGGTGCAGATAATAGGCTTATATAGGTCTATTTGTTAATGAATGGGAAAGGTCTTTTTTTATATTTCAATATCTTTATTGAAAAAGTTCAGGCAGTAACAAAACAGGCCATATAAACAATAACCTGTGCACGGGTTGTCAATATGGCAAAGTTATAAGACCATACTGCAATAGTAAACAGAAATAATGTAAATCATCGGCAGGAGAACAGACATAAGCAATAGGACTTTCTCAGGTAAACATATTGGTATGAGACAGAGGTAATGATCATCATCAACAAATGGAGAAAAAAGTGTGGGAAGAACTGCACCGCACAAGGGAATAGGGAGGGGAGGGTAAAAGGGGGCTAATGATTAGGAAGTGATGGGAAAACCTCTATAATTATACCGGAGAATGTTCATGTATCCAGAACCATGTAGGGCCCTTAAGATAACCTGACAAAGACAAGATTATGCGACAGGAAAAAGGGAGAAAGAGCAAATCAGAATGAAGGAAAGAGAAAAAAAAAGAAACTAAGAAAGAAATGGGTCAACCTGGGACTTGTTAGGGAATCAATATATGTCAGATCCACGGATCCCATATTTTATCAAATTTCTTGATGTTATTATGGAGTGTATGGATGAGTTTATCATTGATTATAATCCAATTAAGCTTGCTCTTTACATAGTCAAGCCGAATTACCGACTGTTTCCAATGCTTAGCAATAGTAATTCACGCTGCCAACAATATATACGTGATCAATCTCACTGACTTCCTGGGAACCTCATCAGGTAACATATGAAAGAGCAGTCTCTGGGATCTATGGATATTTACCCCGTCACTGAATTTATTGAATTAAATATCCAAAATCTAAAAAGGATTTTTTTTTTTACTTAGCAGGTCTCTTAGTACCCAAGGGAGCATAGCAAGATTAGGGAAAATCCACAGAGACAATGACGAGGCTTTTACATACAGCAGTAGTGAGCATATCTACATTGTCAAGCATGTTGTGTGAAGCCATTACATCAGATGTATGAGAGGCTGGGGGTGAGAAATTTTCTGTGGCCTCCTGTAACACCCTGGGCTTTCTTCATTCCCTTCAAGGTCTGTGTCCTTTAGAGGAAGCATTTCACTTTCCAACTCCACTAGAGATTGTGAGGGTAGAGAAGAAACTTGGCGCCTTTGTGTTCTGGACAGTGATGGCTGTATTAAAGCTGTTAGAAAGTCTAACATGTTTGCAGAGAAATCTGCCTTGTTCAGGTAGGCCACTTGTGTTACTAAAACAGAGCTAGAAAAATGCAGAGACCAGTGTAAAAATTGGGTCCTGCTAAGATACAAGGTAAGCATTGTAATTTTGAGTGGCTTGCGGGCTCTTCAGGACTTCGGCAGAGTGAACTTTCACCGGAATTTCTGCTGCGGTTCCCTTGCTTTTGGTTTCCACCTCAAAAACCACATCAAAAACACGTGTGCATTGTGTTCTTGCTGCGTTTTCAATGCATTAGAACTGGAAGGTGCGTTTTGTGCGTTTTTTTAACTGACCAAAAATGCCCAACGGACCAGTGTGCAGACATAGAATTTAAAAGGTACACATTTTTCTTGAGCTTTTCTTATGCTAAAGGTGACATAATTCATATTCATTTAAATTGATGATATTAATTAAAAAGTTGAATATAATAAAAATTTAAAAAAATATTTATATTTTTATATACAAACTATAATTTTTGGTTTCTGCACACCTCTAATGTAGACTATCCTGTAGTGAAGTCCTTATGGCAAAAGAACTGTATAAATCCCTAAATAGCTTTTTAAAGGGTGGAAGTGGTGGTATTAGTATGACCTGTGGTGTGATGTAAAATGATGGTGGAGTTTGACTGCTAAGTTTGAAAAGTTTACACTATATAGGTAAATAAAATGTAAAAACACAATTTCTGAGTTTCTTAAAGTTTTATTGTAAAACAAATACTATTTTTGAAACCTAAAAATAGTAAGGCTACAGTATCAGTCTAGAACAGGGCTAACTTACCTCTCCATGTCACTGTCCCTAATCAGGGTCCAGGCTTTGTCCATCACTCACATACCACCCGAGGGGTCTCCAGGATGTTGATTCCATAGGGATGGACCACAGCCCTGGACCTGTATAGCACCCTGTGGCTAACCACACGGGTTGCATACAGAGGTGAGCGCACAAGCAGGATCCACTGCCCAAAGCAACATTACAAGCAGTCTATACTGCAGGCTAGTACCAATGTTGGCTGCGGTAGGAAATGGTTCCTTGTTACTGCTTAATTGTTCTCTTTTAACTTTATTTGAAGTGTCACATAGTGACACTTCATTCATGTCACTGCACAGGAGCATTGTTAAGAAAATTGCAAAATGCAAAGTAATTTTTATTTTTATTGAATTTATATTTGACATAACAAACAAGGTGACAAACCACCATGAAAAAGGCCACACAGGGCCATAAACATTCTAGAAAAGCAAGAACCTGGTAATCAAACAGAACTAAAAGAAAAACCGTCTTCCCTCCTCCCCTCACACCCTCTATACTCGTCTTCTTCCAACTTTGAAGCCCCTAAGTCCTGCTGCAAAGAAGTAATACATCCACCCTCCAAAACCAGTGATTAATAGCTGAATGAGCCCGTAGGCCATCCTGGTCTAAAAGTACCTTGGATAGTAAGTTCAACCATACAAAACAGCTCTAAAACCGTAGAAGTAGAGGACTTAAAAGGCTATTAGTTATCAACATGCCACTCACATCCAAGTGTCTAGGCTATCTTATAGGAGGAGTGCAAGCATTGCTCGAGAATTCTCAATCCACACCTGAGAGGTCAACCTGTGGTAGAAGAATCCATATAGGCTCGCCAGACCTTTTGAAATTTCTTTTTGCAACCTCTGGAGATATATGTGGCCTTATAAAAAGGGATCATAGAGTTGACCAGACCTTTCCAGGAGGACACAGTTGGTGGGGGCTGGCTTCTTAAAATAGAGAAGAATAGCCTTCTGTGCGCAAAATAGTATGACATTGAGTAAGGTTCTAAGGGCATTAGACAGGACCACAGCATCCACTAAACCCAGGAGGCACATTGAGATGGACTGGGGTATAGGTACAGTAAGTATTTCGGTTATAAACTCAAGTACCTTTGACCAAAAGTCTTGGATTGCCAGACAACTCCAAAAAAAGTGTTTAAAATTGGCAGGGACATACTTAAATATCCAGCACGTGGCGGAGCACAAGGAGTAAATCCCTGCCAATTGGGCCGGGGTATAGTAGATTTGATGCAAAAAGTTAAACTGTATCAGTCTATCCCTAGCTGACACCAGATGTCTAAATCAGTGGTTCTCAACTCCAGTCCTCAGGACCCACCAACAGGCCAGGTTTGCAAGATAGCTGAAATACATCACAGGTGATATCACTTGCTGCTCAGTGATTCCAGTATTCTAGTCTGCAACTCCCCAAGGTAATACTTAAAATCTGGCCTGTTGGTGGGTCCCGAGGACTGGAGTTGAGAACCACTGGTCTAAATGGCCTCTTCCACAAGTCATCTCAATCCTGCCTATCAATGTTTGGGACCTCTATCCGCCAAACGCAAAGTCATTTTTGCATGTCCTTATTTTAAAGGATGAGGGAGTAGAAACACTTGCATGGAGGTTTGTGCATACCAATATCTTGGTCACCGAGACATATTGTAACAAGAATTTTGTTTCTTTCACAAAAAGTTTAACTGCACTAGACATTTCCAAAGATTTCTAATTTAGACCCTGTTCACACTGTTGTGCCAGAAAAGATGGGGGTCACCTTTACCTGAAAGCTGCGGTAAGTTTTATTATCTACCCCCCACAGGCATGAAGGCAGGCCAAGAAAGAAGAAAGGCGGATGTTGCATTTTTTGGTGCAAGCTCCCATTTAAAGGTACTTTGGTGGTGTTGAATAAACCTCAACCCCGGCTAATGTACATACTGAGTGCAAATTCTCTAAAACAGGGGTCTCAAACTGGCGGCCCTTCAGCTGTTGCGGAACTACAAGTCCCATGAGGCATTGCAAAGCTGACAGTTACAAGCATGACTCCCTCAGGCAGAGGCATGATGGGACTTGTAGTTCCGCAACAGCTGGAGGGCCACCAGTTTGAGACCCCTGCTCTAAAAATACTTTTATCTGAAAATTCAGACAGAGGTGCAATATTTCAATATACACAGTTATGACAAAAATGTGGCCATTAAAAAGACTACGCAAACTGAAAAGTCCATGCAGTAGAAAAAAGAGAATCAAATTTACTGACACTTTCCTGATGCGCTATATACATACATACAGTACATGCAAAAGAGAAAAAGGCTTAATTTCCTTTTTCTCTATGGTAGAATGCTCGTTGGCTCTTGGCTTGCTATATTTGTCTTAAGCCAGAGGAAGGAAAGCCACCATGAAAAATGGTATATAGTGCAATCATTGCCAGTTTATGGGTGGGATTACCACAAAAAAATAGAACAAAAAATGGATTTTCTGCCATGTGCCCCTGTTTTTAAATCAAGTAATTAAGAAAAAAGAAATTAAAAAAAACACCATTCTAGAATTTGTTGCAACACACGAGAATGAAATACATGGAAAAATGCATTCAATTTGGGAAACAAAATCTTGCGTTATTTATCCAAACTGTCATTGCTGACCCAATTTCTGGCTTCAGCAACAGCGACTGTCAACATAAATTATAACTTAGCTTGTGATTGTTGTATACTAAGAATATACATACCATTGGACTTGTATGATTATTTTAAATGCTCAAAATCTAAACTGGAATAATCCAGTGCCAAATGAAAGTATGAGAATCTACTGTCTCTTAGAAGAAATGCATGAAAAAGAGGAAATACACCAGTCTTAGAATATTTCTATATTTTTGATAGGAGGGCATTGTGTTGCTGAATTAGAACTGGGGCAACTTTTCTCATCAAAGCAAGTGATGCACAGTTTAGTAGTTAAGAGGTGTACTAAAACGATAGCTTGCTTTTTTTTTTTCATCCAAATTGGTGAAAATTATAAAAACGATAAGCACAGATCCTTCGAGAAAATCCCAACAGGCTGGTTGTACACAAGTCGATAAAGAGAATGACTTGTCTACAACCAGCTAGCCCATACATAAATAAAAATTCAGCAGGTCCCTGCTAAACCAGACAAATTTGCATCCATGTATGGCCGGCTTTAGTCTTCTTACAGTTTATGCAAGTTTAATATGGGTGACCACATCTGAGAAGTCACAAAACATAAATAATTCTCAAATAATTTGTGTGTGAAGCTGAACCTCAGGGTAGGAATTTTTTTTACCACTTAGCAGTGGTTAGTTGGCGTTAGAGACCACCCCAGACTGGTTAAGCCATTCCTATTTGGTATTAGGTGGTTCCGCTAGTAAGTATTGCTGTTTAACTCCTTTTGGATGTATGAGCTGCTACCTTACTACTAAGACTATGATGTCTCTTCAGTGGCAAAGATATTTGAATGAGAAGAGAGGATCTCCCCGTGTCCAGAGTAATATCACATTCCATGGGAACGTAGCAATCATTTATTGAAAGTAAAGTATGTACAAGTCGAGCCAACACATTTTGGGAAAATGCTTCCCCTTTCTTCAGGGTTTTTGGTCTGTGGGTGGCTCTGCGGAGGTACCTGAATCTCCGTACGTCTGCTCTCCAGGCAGGTCACATGTGCTGGATAAAAAAAAAATTAAAAAAAAGGAGGACCAGCACACATGACCTGCCAGAGAGAAGCCAACATATGAAGATTCAGGTATCTCTGCAGAGCCACCCACCTCCATTCACACAGACCAAAGGCCCTCAAGAAGGGGAAGGCATCTCTCCTGAAATGTGTTAGTTCAACTTGTACATTCTTTACTTTCAATAAATGATTGCTTCCCTCCTATTACATGTGATACTACTCTGGACACTGGGCGCTCCTTTCTCCTCATTCAAATATTTTTAAAAGCAGTTTGTTTAAGCACCTGAATTTCACCTGGTATCATCCCCCTGCAATCCCCTGTACAGCCAGCTCAGGCTAGAAAAAGGAACTGCAACACAAAGTCATAAGTCCTGCAGTTCTCATATGCAAACAAGGAGCATACTGACAAGGAAGCAAGAGCAACATGATAGAGATGAGTACATCGGTCTGTTGATTCAGTATTTTTTTTTTCTGCCATGTCGGTGTTCCTTAAAAGCTTCACAGCTTTTTGGCACTATATGTTGCAAGGTGTTGTGCCACAGGTGGCTAATGGGGCCTGAGCCTATCCTTCAGGCACGACCTTCTCTAATATTGTATTCTTCAATGGCTGGCCATGAGATGGAAGTGAACACGTCAGGATATAGGTAAAACTGATGCATGCTGACATTGGCACTACAGCTAAGAAACAAAAAGAAATACAACAAATTATAGTGGCAAAAATAATTTGATCCCCTACAGATTTTGTAAGTTTGCCCACTAACAAAGAAATGAAGGTTCTACAATTGTTATCATAGGTGTATTTTAAATGATAGAGACAGAATATCAACCCAAAATCTAGAAAAAACACATGATATAGATGTTATAAATTGAGTTGCAGTTCCGTGAGTAAAACAAGTATTTCATCCCTACCAACCAACAATAATTCTGGCTCCCAAAGACTGGCTACAGTATGTACTTATGTGGTACACAGATTAGTCCTGTTAAATTAAGAAGGTGTTCCCAACGACAACTCCTTATGTGTATAAGACACCTGTCCACAGAATCTTTCTTCCATTCAAACCTCACCATCATGGACAAGAAAAAAGAGCTGTCAAAGGACGTCAGAGACAAAATTGTAGACCTGCACAAGGCTGGAATGGTCTACAAGACCATCAGCAAGAAGCTTGGTGAGAAGGAGACAACTGAACCAATTACTTGCACATGGAATAAATACAAAATAATTATCAATCGCCCTTGGTCTCGAGCTACATACAAGATTTTGCCTCATGGGGTAAGGGTGATCATGAGAAAAGTAAGGGATTGGCCCAGAACTACACAGGAGTAGCTTGTGAATGATCTCAAGGCAGTTGGGATCACAGTCACAAAACAAACCATTGGTAACACAATACACTGCCATGATTTGAAATCCTGCAGTGCTGGCAAGGTCCCCCTCCTCACGGGCTCATGTACAGGCCCGTCTGAAGTTTGCCAATGAACGTCTAAATGATTCAGAGAAGGTCTAATGAGACCAATATTGAACACTTTGCAATAACTCGACTCGTCTTGTTTGGAGGAAGAAAAATGCTGACTATGACCCCAAGAACATCACCCCTACAGTCAAACGCGGAGGTGGAAGCATTATGCTTTGGGGCTGTTTCTCTGCTAAAGGTACCGGCTGACTTTGCTGCATTAAGGAGCCAATGGAAGGGGCCATGTATTGTAAAATCTTGAATGAGAACCTTCTTCCCTCAGCCAAAACACTGAAGATGAGTCATGCATGGATCTTCCAGCATGACAATGACTCAAAACATACTGCCAAGGCAACAAAAGGAGTGGCTCAAGAAGAAGCACATTAAGGTAATGGAGTAGCCTAGCCAGTCTGCAGACCTTCATCCTATAGAAAATTTATGAAGGGAGCTAAAGTTGTTAAGTGACAGCCAAGAAACCTTGAAGGCTGAGTTCACCATTATTTTTTTCTAGATTCCAGCTCCCCTATGTACCAATATAGCATTATTGTACTTATTTTGCAAGAATAAAACAACTTTCCATTAATTCTACACAGGCTTACCTCACTCTCTTCATAGCTGTTTAAACACACTGCTCGATTGCTTTACTTCCTGGTCAGACTTTAGGTCATGACACAGGAAGGAGTTGACCAGCTGAGGGTAGATGATACCGGGTGTGTGCTAATGAGATTAGCTGTGACCTAAAGTCTGATCGGGAAGTAAGGCAGAAGTAATCAAGCAGTGTGTTTAAACAGCTATGAAGAGAGTGAGGTAATGGAAAGCCATTTTAATTTTGCAAAATAAGTACAATAATGCTATATTGGTTCATAGGTTGAGCTAGAATTTAGAAGAAAAGAAAAAAAAAGGTGAACAAAAAGGTGAACTTAGCCTTTAAGGATTTAGCGAAGATCTGTAAAGAGTGGACCAAAGTCCCTCCTCAGATGTGTGCAAACCTGGTAACCAACTACAAGAAACATCTTACCTCTGTGCTTGCCAACAAGAGTTTCTCCACCAAATACTAAGTCATGTTTTGCTTGGGGATCAAATACTTATTTTACTCACTGAACTGAAACTCAATTTATAACATTTGTATCGTGTGTTTTTTTCTAGATTTTTGGTTGGTATTCTGTCTCTATAATTTGAAAAACAGTGGGCAAATTCTGCAGGGGATCAAATAATTATTTTCCCCCACTGTATTTACAAAAATTATTGCATGCAAGAACTAAAAAAGCAATCCAATAAAAGAAAAAAATATTGGATGTGAAATAAATATTGACAAAGCTTCAATAACGTCAATTTACTAAAAAAATAAAAAATATTGGTTAATAATCCCAAAGTACAGCACTCAATATTTTGAGACTATAGAAATAATATTCAAGGGAATTCTGCACTGGCCAGTAAGTAAAAAGAAAACCATGTGAGCATCCAATATTAGCTCAGTAATTTATATCATAAAGCTCCTCCTACAGGTGTGTTTCGTATTTAAAAAGTAAATAAACCCTGGTGGGTTTTACTTCCTCTTTTTTCCTTGCAAAGGTAAAGCATAATGGGCTACTATGCATCGCGTCAATCTTCACCTCTCTTCCTTCGGGCCCGTGAAGTGTGGCTCTGTGACTGGCCAGTCACGGCATCACCCCTATTAGAAACGGCACAATGTGCCCTTTCTAAAGGACGCTCGGCTTTTTAGTAAATATCTCCTAAACCGTGGAGGTTTAGGAGATATTTCAAGCGCCTACAGGTAAGCCTTAATATAGGCTTACCTGTAGGTAAAAGTGGTTGTACAGGATGTACAACCACTTTAAGTTCTTGCTGATGAAGCGCATAAGGCGGCGGAGCTGTATGGAGGCACAGTTTTCCTGGTTACACAGGAAATTCTGATGCCATTACACTGGTTATACAAGTCATGATAGTGGCTTTTTTCAAGGATTTTTGCTATTGCCATTTTGACATCATCACATGCGAGTGAATTTTTTTTTTTTTTAACATTGACATTTTTTTTTAACTATTAAATCTCTGGTAAATCTCTAGATATACCTGTCTGTGATGGCAGTGTGTGTACATGCTTTATTTAGATTTATAATCATCCTTGCGGTTATTGTGGTTATTGTCTTGATAAGCCCAAACTATCCGTGGCAGTTTGGGGTTAAAGGGTAATTACTTAGTTAACGTAACCCAGTGACAATCGCTTTCAGTCTGTTGGCAGTTAGATTGTGGTCCCGCAAGCTGGAAAATATTTGTGCAGGATGAGGCCAACAGTGACATTGTTGCGTATCAGTGACAGCACGGTGTGAGGTTGACCAGTCATTTGTCACATGTTGGTGAAAAGGGCAGTGGTCTGAACCGTGTTTGTCACAGCGGATACACTTTACAACAGAGAATTGTTGTTATCTTTATATTACCACACGTGATGTTAAGGCTATATAGTATTCAATACTAGGACTTTTGTTTATATTATTTAGACACATTTAACACTTCTACAGTGTTTTATTTTTCTTAAAGTGGATGTAAACCCTCACATATACCCAGTGAAGTGAACAGCCTCAGATGATATACAGAGATGAAACAAATCTCCCTACATAAGTTTTACATGTATATCTGCTGTCTTCAGCCTTATATACAGTTTAGAAAGTTCAGATCGTGTTAGGAGATTTTCTCTTCCTGTTCAACACTGCAGTGAAGCCTGAGCATACAGCCAAGACAGCTGATTGGAGGAAAGGCACACACCCCCTTTCCTCATAGGGAGAGACTTTCAGAGCTATTTTTTGAATAGTTCAGCACGCTGCTAATCTATTTATAGCTCCCTCCCCAACACAAAACTGGGGCTGCTTTTGTTTCATGTGTCTGAGATTTTGTCAGGAGTTATTAGGCTGATAAGTGCCGGTTCACACAGGGGCGGCACGACTTGCAGGTCGCCTCACCGAGGCGACCTGCACACGACATCCAAGGCGACTTGCAAAACAACTTCTGTATAGAAGTCTATGCAAGTCGCCTCAAGTCGCCCCAAAAGAAGTACAGGAACCTTTTTCTAAGTCGGAGCGACTTGCGTCGCTCCTATTAGAACGGTTCGATTGTATAGAACGGGAGGCGACTTGTCAGGCGACTAGTTTTTGGGTTGGAGCACCCCTCCCCCTCCTCATTACCTCCTATTTAGTGGCCACCAGTGTTTAGGATGTATCCCTTTCAGTTCTCCCACATAGAGGAGTTCAGCTCCCATGGTTGAGACAAAGGATCTTCCATTCTATTACTAGTGTAGGACCCACTAATTCGGGGTACTTTGTCGCAGTAAGTGGGCTTAGCACTATATGACCATATAGTGTGACCAAACCCCCGTATTTTTGAATATGTTCAGGTGTTTTTAACTAGCCCTGCAGGAAATGTCATTCTTGTATGTGTGCGCTGTAAAATATTTTGTACTGTTTGTAGGTCTTATAGCAGCACCATCTTGAATTTAAATGCATTGTAGGGTGTGCCCCCCAAATATGTTCTTGTATGTTGTCAGGCGACTAGGTCGTCTGACAAGTCGTCCCAGTGTGAACCGGGGCTAACAGAGCAACGGAGCAGGAGACAGCTACGAAACATAGTGCTTTGAAGGGAGATAACAAACGGGGTGTCCCCTCATTGTAAGGAGCACTTGCTTGTAAGGTTGGAATGATTGGGAGTTTAAAGTTTGTGATTGAAGTCCCAAACTTGGAATTTGATTTAAAGGTCTGGGAGAAACAAAAGGAACTCTTCTTAGCTTCAGAAGTATGAGGTCTTCTAGACAGAAACCTAGATTGCTTTTGCTGGGAGCAAAATGGTACTCATTCTTCCAGCAAAATTCTTGATAAAGCTGTCCAGGGAGGCACCAGAGATTTAGATTGGCCATTCACTAATAGATTTTCTAACAAACTTCAGTATAAAAACTCAGTACATTTGATGACTTGACAAATTCTTTTTGAGAGTACTTCAAAATGTCATTTGTTTTTAAAGTTTGATTTTAGAATTAATGGACTTTCCCAAACAAAAACCACATACACTCATTCTTTCAAGAAAAATTTTCCATCCTACCCCTTTGTACATTCTTGTCACTGAAGTTGACAACGAGCAGCGATTTGACCCCACAAAACAATTGGAAAATAGAATGAACATCTTAAAACAAAAAGTTTAAACTAAAACTACTAACATATGAACAGCCTTACACACAACACACATGTGATTATGTAGTAAAAGAGGATACTGTCACGGAACGTCCCACACTCCGCTTGAGTGCTTCCGTCATATACCACTTCCTCCCAGTCTGTATACAGATATCAGATATTCCAACCTCTCTGAGCACAAAACAAGGCGACACTTGGTTGTTGCTAACATGAACTCACTTTATTCAGAACCAGAATACAGTCTTATATACAGGAGAAGATGAGGTTCCACCCTCCTGCTCATATTACTCTAACAATACAAACGTAACCTAATTAACATGAGCTAATTAACTAATCCTTTATACAGCCTAGGTGACTGAGACATGACCTTTTGCCCAGACTGAGGTAATTATCACAGGACATTTTCTCACAATAGCAGCAGCTCCAATAGGAGTCGCCCCGTCTCCTACATTGTATAGAGGACAATGTGATCAGCTCATTCAATTAACAAACACAGGTAGTTGGAGTTGATGACACCAGCATCTCCCCACAGTATGTGTCCCAACAGTATAATTCAGTCTTATCAGCAGGGGGCTGCTGGAGGAATCCCCCCTCCCTCTTCAGGGACACAAATCCCAAATGGCCACAGCAAGGAGTCCCCAACAGAATCAAACAACATACAATATATACATATATACACGACTGAGTCCGATTAGTGCAGTTCAGACTGGATTCACCTCACAAAGAGTATTGTTCCATTGAAAATCCAGGGCCCATAATCAAAAGGCAAGAGGCTAGCATTCAGTCCTCTCCAACAGCCTCTGTCCCGGCTAGGTCTGTCACATTTCTCCCCTTTCGGCAGGAGATTAATGCCCCGTACACACGGTCGGATTTTCCGACGGAAAATGTGTGATTGGACCTTGTTGGCGGAAATTCCGACCGTGTGTAGGCTCTATCACACATTTTCCATCGGATTTTCCGACACACAAAGTTTGAGAGCAGGCTATAAAATTTTCCGATCGTGTGTACACAAATCCGACGGACAAAGTGCCACGCATGCTCAGAATAAATAAAGAGATGAAAGCTATTGGCCACTGCCCCGTTTATAGTCCTGACGTACGTGTTTTACGTCACCGCGTTCAGAATGATCGGATTTTCCGACAACTTTGTGTGACCGTGTGTATGCAAGACAAGTTTGAGCCAAAATCCATTGGAAAAAATCCTAGGATTTTGTTGTCGGAATGTCCGAACAAAGTCCGACCGTGTGTACGGGGCATAACACAGGAGGAGACCCCAGACGGGTTAACTCCAAAGTTAGTCCGTAGTTCCAGTCCTCTACTGCCTGTACCCACACAGTACCCCAAACAAATTGTTCCAAACAGAGTATTACTCACCCAGCCAACCTCTGCGTCTCTCAGAGAACATATCCGCCGCTGGGGAGAGGCCCGGACTGGCCCTTCTCCCTGGAGTCCTTTCTGCCACTGGAGAGAAGACAGGGGGACTGGGCTCACTCCATCCTGCTGCTGGGGATCTGGGCCGATTGCCCAGAATCCCTGGGGTATACAGGTGGGGACTGAAGCCCCATCCACCGACACCAGATCAAGCTGCAGTTGTGAGGTGTTGACTGCATTCTCTCCTTGGATCCTGATCTGCAGCTCGCGATAGACTGCCACCTCCTCACCTTGGGCCTCCACAATTGCTGCAGGTGTGGGGCAGAGGTCTTGGACCCTCTGTCCGGTTGCCAGCACTTCTGCTGGGGGTTTGCCAGGTGGTTCCTCCTCTACAGAAACGTCTATTAAATCCCCAGTCTCTGGAATTGGTAAAAGTGTGGGACAGAGGTCTTGGACCCTCTGTTCAGTTACCAGATTTCCAGCTGGAGAAGTTTGTTTTAACTCCATAGATGCTGCTGGCAGAAAATCACATGTCCCTGTCAGTGTTGTGGGAGAAAGGCCGACTACCTCTTCTCTCAAGAAGGCCGAAGCCACTGTTGGTGCTGGGCAGAGCACAGTGAACTTTGGCCCTGATAGCAGCTCGCCTGCTGGAGGCTCATCATGTTGTTCTTCCTCAGCAGAAAAGTCTATCAAATCCCATGTCTCTGCAACTGATGTCTGGGGATATAGGTTCACCATCTCCTGTCCATGGAACCCAGAAGATGCTATCATTTCTGGGCAGAGGTTAGCAGAGCTCTGCCCTGTTGTCAGCACTTCAGGTTTGGGAACGGCAATCTCCGGATTTTCCACTGCCGATTCTCTGGCATGCTGCTGAACGTGTTCTAGCAGTTTCCTGTATGGCCTTTCCAGATGCTGTTCCTTCCTTAGCAAATGGTCCAGATCAGGTTTGAGCTCTGAGACCCCTGCAAGACCGAGCATAGTCTCTCTATATTCTCGCAGGTCCTCAAGGTCAGGTTCCCCTTCATCGCCAAACATAAAATGATCGGTAAGGCTCTCCCACAGCAATCCAGGACCTCCAAAGTCATATCCCTCCGGAGAGCATTCTGTTGTCTCCCCTAAATATCCCTGCTCTGCGTGCCATTGCAGAGCCCGAAAACGATTGTCCAGCTCCATCTCCTGCTGGACCCACCTGTCCAACTCAGTCACCCATTGCTCCTGGGGCCGCTCTCCCAGGAATGCCATCCGCAATGCCCGTTGGTCACTGGCCCGTTGCTCTTGGGTTAGAAAGCACTTGCCCTGTTTTATACCAGCGAGCTGGAGGGCTCCAATCCAGAGCTCTACCCGAATCTGCTGCCTGAGCTCCAGGTATTCATCCTCAGACACAGTCCTGGTGTATGTTGAAAGGATGATCCGCAGCAGCCCCAGGAACTCTGATGCCAGGTCCATATCTCCGCTGGGGTGGTTGAAGTCTGCTATGCTGATCTTGGATCCAGTTGGAGGTTTGGATGTCCCAGACTGCAGGAAGCTTTCCCGCTGCTTGCCACCAATGTCACAGAACGTCCCACACTCCGCTTGAGTGCTTCCGTCATATACCACTTCCTCCCAGTCTGTATACAGATATCAGATATTCCAACCTCTCTGAGCACAAAACAAGGCGACACTTGGTTGTTGCTAACATGAACTCACTTTATTCAGAACCAGAATACAGTCTTATATACAGGAGAAGATGAGGTTCCACCCTCCTGCTCATATTACTCTAACATTACAAACGTAACCTAATTAACATGAGCTAATTAACTAATCCTTTATACAGCCTAGGTGACTGAGACATGACCTTTTGCCCAGACTGAGTTAATTATCACAGGACATTTTCTCACAATAGCAGCAGCTCCAATAGGAGTTGTTCCCTCTCCTACATTGTATAGAGGACGATGTGATCAGCTCATTCAATTAACATAAACACAGGTAGTTGGAGTTGATGACACCAGCATCTCCTCACAGTATGTGTCCCAACAGTATAATTCAGTCTTATCAGCAGGGGGCTGCTGGAGGAATCCCCCCTCCCTCTTCAGGGACACAAATCCCAAATGACCACAGCAAGGAGTCCCCAACAGAATCAAACAATATACAATATATACATATATACACGACTGAGTCCGATTAGTACAGTTCAGACTGGATTTCTAATTCACCTCACAAAGAGTATTGTTCCATTGAAAATCCAGGGCCCATAATCAAAAGGCAAGAGGCTAGCATTCAGTCCTCTCCAACAGCCTCTGTCCCGGCTAGGTCTGTCACAGATACTAATCTTTGGACAGAGCATAATCAGTTACTGTGAACAGTCATTGCTTTATTACTATGCATGGAATGCCAGAGTAGTAACTTAAAACATTTTGTGGCCACAGGTGAACAATAGCCAAGAGTCGCTGGAAGAACCCTTGGAAGCAGTATAAGGAAAACAAATACTTGAAGAGATGAGTGAGTTGTGGTCATGCTGCACGCACACCCATTATATTACTTATAGTATACCAATACAGAAACTGGCTACCTTTCACAACTTACTCCCTTTAATGGACATACAGTGGGGACGGAAAGTATTCAGACCCCCTTAAATTTTTCACTCTATTATATTGCAGCCATTTGCTAAAATCATTTAAGTTCATATTTTTTTCCTGATTAATGTACACACAGCACCCCATATTGACAGAAAAACACAGAATTGTTGACATTTTTGCAGATTTATTAAAAAAAGAAAAACTTTAATATCACATGGTCCTAAGTATTCAGACCCTTTGCTGTGACACTCATATTTAACCTAGCTGTCCATTTCTTCTGATCATCCTTGAGATGGTTCTACACCTTCATTTGAGTCCAGCTGTGTTTGATTATACTAATTGGACTTGATTAGGAAAGCCACACACCTGTCTATATAAGACCTTATGGCCCGTACACACGATCCAAATAAAACGGTCGTCCGAGGAAGGATCGTAGGATATTCGGATCGTGTGTACACTACTTTCGACAGCCGATCACGACCGTTCATCCGATATTATTCAATCGAACATACCCGGAAATCTTCCTTGTACAATTCCAGATAGTACGATTTTCGTTTAGTCGGTATAGTTGTCATCCGAAAATACAATACAAATAAATTGCAACAGGTGACATCACTTCCGATTTTTTTTTGTCTGTCGTACGAGACTTTTCGTGACTTTATTTTACCTATTCAATTTCTACTTGCGACTATTAGCGAGAACTGTCGTACGATATTCGGATCGTGTGTATGGGGCATTATAGCTCACAGTGCATGTCAGAGCAAATGAGAATCATGAGGTCAAAGGAACTGCCCGAAGAGCTCAGAGACAGAATTGTGGCAAGTCACAGATCTGGCCAAGGTTACAAAAAAATTTCTGCTGCACTTAAGGTTCCTAAGAGCACAGTGGCCTTCATAATCCTTAAATGGAAGACGTTTGGGATGACCAGAACCCTTCCTAGAGCTATCCGTCCGGCCAAACTGAGCTATTGGGGGAGAAGAGCCTTGGTGAGAGAGGTAAAGAAGAACCCAAAGATCACTGTGGCTGAGCTCCAGAGATGAGACCAAGATAGAACTTTTTGGCCTTAATTCTAAGCGGTATGTGTGGAGAAAACCAGGCATCACCTGTCCAATACAGTCCCAACAGTGAAGCATGGTGGTGGCAGCATCATGCTGTGGGGGTGTTTTTCAGCTGCAGGGACAGGACGACTGGTTGCAATCGAGGGAAAGATGAAGTACAGGGATATCCTGGATGAAAACCTTCTCCAGAGTGCTCAGGACCTCAGACTGGGCCGAAGGTTTACCTTCCAACAAGACAGTGACCCTAAGCACACAGCTAAAATAAGGAAGGAGTGGCTTCACAACTCCGTGGCTGTTCTTGAATGGCCCAGCCAGAGCCCTGACTTAAACCCAATTGAGTATCCCTGGAGAGACCTAAAAATGGCTGTCCACCAACGTTTACCATCCAACCTGACAGAACTGGAGAAGATCTGCAAGGAGGAATGGCAGAGGATCCCCAAATCCAGCTGTGAAAAACTTGTTGCATCTTTCCCAAAAAAACCTCATGGCTGTATTAGATAAAAAGGGTGCTTCTACTAAATACTGAGCAAAGGGTCTGAATACTTACTTCTTTTTTAATAAATCTGCAAAAATGTCAACAATTCTGTGTTTTTCGGTCAATATGGGGTGCTGTGTGTACATTAATGAGGGAAAAAAATGAACTTAAATGATTTTAGCAAATGGCTGCAATATAACAAAGAGTGAAAAATATAAGGGGATCTGAATACTTTCCATCCCCACTGTATGACAGAAGGGAGATTACCTACATATTCTAGAGGGACTGCTTCTTTGGGCATCCTCTAATGCTGGTCTAGTGAAGATCTGTCATAGCATTGGTAATCTGATGTCCAGGGCCGCCGATAGGGTGGGACCACCGGTCCTCCTGTAGGGTGTCCGGGCACTCAGAGGGGCCTAGACAGGGAGGCGGATTGGTGCAGTGTGGCAATTACAGGAACAATGCCCTCTGTGTCTCTCGCTCCAGCAGCTGAAAGCCAGCGGGAGAGAAACCAACCTTCAGCTGCTGGAGGGAGAGACACACAGGGCATTGTTCCTGTAATTGCCACACTGCACCAATTCGCCTCCCTGTCTGGGCCACATATGATTCCCCCCTGTGTGTTCCTGGGTGCCCCTCAGGTGGATCTATCTGGACTTCTTAGGGCTATCTTAATGCACAGGCACCTCTGGGAACTGCCCAGGGGTCCTAGGTGCATTGAGGAGACTTGAAGTTTCCTCCCCGCAGCTTCCTGCCAACAGTTTCCCCCGCTTTGGCCGGTTCTTTTGCATTTTCTACAGGTAAGTTCCGTTAACTGTTTCTCACATCTCCAGCAGTCTTTATGGCTTCTCCCCACCTCAGCCACTATCCCATCCTGCTTCTCTCTCAAATCTTTGTTAACCTTTGCTCCTTTCTCCCAGCCAGCCGGTTTTCCAACATCCAGCAGCCCTGCTAATTTACAGCCTCTTCCCCGGCTGGCTGGAATTCCCTTTCTGACACTATCCCAACAATAGTCCCTCCAGTTCACTTTACCTCACCCCCCCCCCCCCTTCTTCCCTAGAGGCACTTCACCCTAACACAGGTGTGTATCCCTGCATACACAAACACTGCAAATGGCCGGAATCCCCCACCCTGCACACCACCAAAATTGAATCTTTACTAGTCAGTCAATGGAGATCACTTCCTCTCCCCCTCCCTGCCAGCTAGCCTATTTGCTTTAATTATATTATGGCTATTCCTCACCAGCCAACAGTATTCCCTATGCCCATCCCTCTCCAGTCCCCTTGACCCTCATCTATTTGCCTTTGCTCCCCCCTCCCTCATGCCAGCACAAGTTCACCTCCTTTTTTTTCCCCCAATACAAACCAGTATCCCCCAGTGTCACTCCAGTTCTTCTCTACCCACCCCTCATCTCCTACCAACTCCCCCCGCTCCCCTACCCCATGGTTCCCATCCCCACCCCCCATTTTTTTCCAGGGCTAAGGAAGAATCCCAAGGCAGAGCATCTTACTATTGCTGCTGCTTGTGTGGGCGGGATGTGTACTGCGCCAATACCTGCTGACCCTCCTCTCCTATTCATCCCATGTGATTGGCGCAGTACACATCCTGCCAACACAAGCAGCAGCAATAGTAAGTTGCTCCACCTCGGGGGTTGTACGGGCCCCCGTGATTTCTAACAGCAGCCCTGCTGATATTCACTGAGAGGGTTTAAGGCAGTGGTGGTCAACTTTCTTTATATATAGGGGGGCGTTAGGTATGTTCCCCGACATCACCAAAGGGATGCACATAAAATTCAGTGAATATTCAGTGCCTGAGATACCAATACACAAAAGAATATAGTCAAAGACTATGAGCATGATAGAAAAGATGGTCAGAGACTGGACATAATAAAGAAGGTGGTCAGAAACTGCGAACATGACAATATATGATTAGAGACTGTGGTTGTAATACAAGTTTTGGTCAGAGGCTGCAGACATGATACAAGAGACTGTGGACAAGATTGTGGACACACTACAGAAGACTGTCAGATTGTAAACATGCTACAAACACTGCTGGAAACTGGGGACATGTCTCCAGTCCTAGTCTGGATTCATTATACATCAGATTGCTAGAAATCACTGCTCTAACAGGGCAATAGGGATATTCAAATTAGTGTTTGCAGGGGCTCCCCAAAAAATTCCAAAGGGCCGCATTTGGAGCAGAAAAAAAGCCTTTAACCACTTGCTTACAGGGCACTTAAACCCCCCTCCTATCCAGACCAATTTTTAGCTTTCAGCACTGACGCACTTTGAATGACAATTGCGCGGTCATACAACACTGTACCCAAATGAAATTTTTATCATTTTTTTCCCCACAAATAGAGCTTTCTTTTGGTGGTATTTGATCACCTCTGCGGTTTTTATTTTTTGTTAAAAAAATTTAAAAAGACAGAATTTTTTAAAAAAAAATTATTTTTTTTTTATATTTTGTTATAAATTTTTTAAAAAGGGTAATTTTTCTCCTTCATTGATGTACGCTGATGAGGCAGCACCAATGGGCACTGATAGGTGGCAGTGATGGGCACTGATGGGTGGCAGTGATGGGCACTGATTGGTGGCAATAACGGGCACTGATCTTGTACACTGCTAGGTGGCACTGATTGGCACCACTGGTGGGCATTGTTAGGTGGCAATGGTGGGCATTGATAGGTGGCACTTATGGGCATTGATACGTGGCACTGGTGGGCACTGTGATGTGGCAATGTCAGGTGGCACTGGCAGGGGGTACTTGTGGCACAATTGAGGCATTATTGCCTCCTCCACTTCGGGACCGATGTCCCTTGCTGCTGCGCCGGTGATCGTTTTTTTTTTCTCCTCGCACTGTCAGCGCGAGGAGGAAAAAAAAACGATCACAGAGCTTTTGTTTTGATCATGTGATCAGCTGTCATTGGCCGGCCCCTTACTTGGATCGGTGATCACCCGAGTCTCAGTGACTCGGTGATCACAGCGCGCTCCACGCGCGCCCTGCAGGGCGCGCGCAGGGCACGTGCACAGGGGAGGCCGTCCTATGACGGCCTCCCGGGAATTCAGGTCCGCGCTGTAGCCGTCATTCGGCTATAGCGCGGATGTCAAGCAGTTAAAGTAACAATGCGTTTAAGTGACAGGGACAAGGTATGGAAACAAAATTTGTTAATGCATATCCCTATTGAGTAGGGAAATGTTTCTACCTTCTTGTGTATAATACATTTTGATAAAATAAAGAATTAAAAAAAAGTGACAATTATGGAATGAGTCAGTTGAGGGTTAATTTCAGTGTTCAGTTTATATTATGAAATGGGGTCTTTACTTGCAACAATTGTCACATCATGAATAGAGTCATTGCATTTTCTAGCTGGAGGTTGTCAATAACAAAAAATCACTACATACTATCCAACTCCCCTGTAAAACGTAGGCTTTTTATTCTTATAAGAGGCTACCACTTCTGCTCTACATATTTAGGTGAAAATATCTGAGGCATTAAAAAGAATTTCCTATTGTGAAGTGGGAATGTACTGGCTCTGCTCCTTCAATAAAATTGAAGGTATGTGAAAATGTTACAAAAGACAAAGTTGTATTTTTGGGACACCTAGCATCAAAGTAAGATTGCTATTTTTCAGTGCTTTTACAAGAACATTACATGATGTGCAATTGCCTGCCATTGTAATCAGAGTTGGAATGAAATGTGGGGCATTTATGATGAACAGCTAGTGATAACCAGAGCTCATGACTCCTTTAAATCAAAATACTTCAAGTATGCCTGGTCTATAAATCGGTTATAGACAGCTTTAATGATTATAGGCCGATAGCTTCCACTTCGGTGAAAATGAAGTGCTTTGAGAAATCATTCTCAAGGTACATTAAAGGAAGTCCACCTAGCAATTTTGACCCCCGTCAAATTGTGTCTAGAGAGAACAAGAGCACAGAGGACGCTACTGCCTTGCCACTGCATGTTGCATTGAGCCATCTAGAGAGTCTGGAAAACTATGTAAGAATGCCATTAATAGATTACAGCTTGTCCTTTAATGCCATTCCAGATGTAGTGTTCAAAAAAAAGTAAAACTGGATTAGCTACTTTCAATCTGTTCCTGGATGAGGATTTTTTTTCTGGGCCTTTATTTTTCTTCAAAACATTTAAGCAAAGGCTCTCCTCAGTGATGTGTATTGAGCTCCCTTCTTTATCCTCTTTAGAGCAATGATTATTCTCCCTGCTATCGCACACATACCATCATTAAATTTGCTGATACTAAAAGTAGTGGCTTGTATTTAAGTGGGGGATGAGCAACCCTATAGAGAAGAGGCAAATACAAAAGTCTTGTGGTGTTATGAAAACAATTCGATCTTCAATACTGGTAAGACAAAAAAACTTCTTTGCTGCTGTGACCCAACTTCCTGTTAAATGGTGGCTACTTTCATTCTCCATAATCCCACAATAGATAGGAGTGTAGCCACCACCTCATGCTTGCTTCTGAGATAGACTAGAGACTATGGTAATTGTAGTGTACATAGAGCAGTGCACATGACCCTAACTAATGTACACTGCATGCTCTGCTCAAAACGGAAGTACGAGGGAAAAGGAGAGGTTTAAGAGGACATTACAAGAAGGCAAAAACACTAAGAAACCATTTCATGAAAAAAAGAATTGCATTGCCATTACAGTATGTGTATGAATTATTCCCTGGAACAGGAATCTCCAAACTTTCTAAACAAAGAGCCAGTTTACTGTTTGTCAGATTTTACGGGGGCTGGACTGTGGCCAGTGGGAGTCGAAAATGCCCCAGCGACAGTGGGAGTAAAAAAAAATTCATAGCACCTGTGGTCAGTAGGAGAAATAGTTTCCCATTGTTGGTGTCAGTGGGAGGACTAGTACTCCATTGTTGGTGTCAGTGGAAAGAAATAATGGCTCATCCTTGGTGTCAGTGGGAGGAATATGCCCAATGGTTGGTGTTACTTGGAGATATTATGCCCCACTGTTGGTGTCAGAGGAAGGAATGGTGCCTTAGTGTTAGTCAAAGAAATAGTGCCTTGTATCAGTGGGAGGAACAGTGCCGAAGGTCCAGAAAAAATGCAAAGTGCTGCATCTGGCCTACAGGTCACAGTTTGGAGACCACTGCTCTGGAGAATAATATTTAGTTTCACTTTTCAAAGAAAAATTATGACCGCAGCCTCCAGTGTTGTAAGGATTTTATTTAGTGCCACTTTAAAGCTTTGTTAACTAAATAGAGAAAAGTGAGTACTGTCCATGATACTTTTTTTATTTGCACCAACATAATATAATTTTTCGGGACAAGCTTTCGGGGTATGTCCCCTTCTTCAAGGTCCAAGCATTACTGATTCACAAAGGTTTTAGCAGAATGTTAAAATAAAAAAAAAACAAAAAAAAACTTTTTTGACACAAAAAATAATGGCTTAAAAATTTAGATATTGGTTTCCTTACCCATTATACTACAGTTTTACGACCCCCTCTGTGAATATCATCCCTACCCTCCCCCCCTCCAGTCTATAGCTCTCCCTCTGTCTTATCTCACTTCCTGCTAGCTTTATTACCATACACATTGATTTGTATGTGTTGGGTTTTTCTTTTTTTCCCCATCCCCTCAGAGATTGTTTTTTCTGTTTGTTTTTTGTTTAACGTTTTAACCACTTCCGGACCGCTCACTGTATATATACGTCATATTTTTGAAGATGGATATCTCGGTAACGGCAGCAGCTGCTGCCACAACCAAGGTATCCATCTTTTCAGTGAGCGGTTCCGTACATGATAATGGTGGTCTCTGCGGCGGGTTCGCCGCGAGATCACCGTTATCGGCGGCGGGAGAGGTGCCACCCCCCCTCCCGCCGCTCTCCCGCACCCTCCGCCGCTTACCGGAGCCGTCGGTAGTGGCGGAGGCGATCGGGTCCTGTCACTTCCTCGGTATGGAGACGAGTGAGGCTAAGATGGCCCCCACCCGTCTCCATACCATGTGACGGCCAGAGCGACGTCATTACGATGGCTCCGCCCACGTCTCTTAAAAAGGCACAATTAATTTTGTGTCATTTTTTTAAACGACTTTTTTTTTTTTTTTTTTTTGCATTTTAGTCTAAATATGAGATCTGAGGACTTTTTGACCCCAGATCTCATATTTAAGAGGACCTGTCATGCTTTTTTCTATTACAAGGGATGTTTACATTCCTTGTAATAGGAATAAAAGTGATCCAAATTTTTTTTTTTTTTTAAAAACAGTGAAAAAATAAATAAAATAAAGTAAAATAAATAAAAAATAAAAAAAAAAAAAATTTTTTAAAGCGCCCTGTCCCGACGAGCTCGCGCGCAGAAGCGAACGCATACGTGAGTAGCGCCCGCATATGAAAACGGTGGTCAAACCACACATGTGAGGTATCGCCGCGACCGGTAGAGTGAGAGCAATAATTCTAGCCCTAGACCTCCTCTGTAACGCAAAACATGCAATCTGTAGAATTTTTTAAACGTCGCCTATGGAGATTTTTAAGGGTAAAAGTTTGACGCTATTCCACGAGCGGGCGCAATTTTGAAGCGTGACATGATGGGTATCAATTTACTTGGCGTAACATTATATTTCACAATATAAAAAAAATTGGGCTAACTTTACTGTTGTCTTTTTTTTTTTTTCAAAAAAGTGAATTTTTTCCAAAAAAAGTGCGCTTAGAAGACCGCTGCGCAAGTACGGTGCAAAAAAAAGTATTGCAATGACCGCCATTTTATTCTCTAGGGTGTTAGAAAAAAAACAATATATAATGTTTGGGGGTTCTAAGTAATTTTCTAGCAAAAAAACCTGTTTTAAACATGTAAACACCTAAAATCCAAAACGAGGCTGGTCTTAAAGTGGTTAACATTTTGCTAAAACTTTTGTGAATCAGTAAAAAATTATATGTTAGTGCAAATAAAAAAAGTATCACGGACAGTACTCAATTTTCTCTGTCACAATTGCACTAGTACGGCTACAATGTGCATGAGCCAATTTGCAATTTATAGGGGAGGTGTGATGTGTTGTAACAATGCTTTGCAGCACTTTTATTTAAAGCGGAGCTCCACCCAGAAGCGGAAGCGCCACTTGTTCGCACCTTCCCCCATCCACTGCCACATTTGGCACTTTTTTTTGGGGAGGAAGGGGTAAGATCACCAAATCGATGATCTATGACATCCCATCCTCCTCCTCCCCCCCACCCGCTGCCTTCTGGGACACACACAGGTCCCAGAAGATGGCGGGACAATTTAGAAAACGCAGCGTGACTTGTGCATGCACAGTAGGAAATCACACCCAAAGCCGAATCGACTCGGGGTGCCCACATCGTGGTATCCCTGGACAGGCAAGTGTCCTTATATTAAAAGTCAGAAGCTACAGTATTCTTTAAATTTACGCATTTATTAAGTTAATAGTCTTTGGAAAAATGGTCCCTAAATCTACTTGTCTTCACCTTAACCATTTGCTTACTGGGCACTTAAACCCCCTTCCTGTCCAGACCAATTTTCAGCTTTCAGTGCTGTCACACTTTGAATGACAATTGCACGGTCATACAACACTGTACCCAAATAAAATTGTTATATTTTTTTTCTACAAATGCAGCTTTCTTTTGGTGTTTTTTCCTTTTTATGTTAAGAAAAAAAAACGAAAAATGCAGAAAATTTTGAAAAAAACAAAAAAAGTTTATTTTGTTATAAAATTTTGCAAACAGGTAATTTTTCTCCCTCATTGATGTACACTGAGGCTGCACTGATATGCACAGATAAGGCGGCACTGGTGGACACTGATGAGGCGACACTGGTGGACAATAATGGGTGGCACTGATAGGTGGCAGTGATGGCCACTGGTGACACTGATAGGCAGCACTGCTAGGAACCACTGGTGGCATGGTGGGTATTGGTAGCTGGCACTGATATGCACTGGTGGGCACAGATGATGTGGCTGTGCCTCTTCCTCTACGAGACCAATGTTTCTTTCACAGAAGGTGGTGATCGGCTTTTTTCTCCTCATGCTGTTCATGTGAGGAGAAAAAAAAACGATTACCGTCATTGGCTGACACCTGATCACGTGGTAAGGGGCCGGGATCGACCCCTTACTCCGATCTGTGATCAGCCGAGTATCATTGACTCTGTGATCACAGAGCGTGCCGCAGGGGGCATGCAAAGGGGCGGACATCATATGAAGCGTCCTGGCAAAGTAGGGCCGCGCTGTAGCCATCATTCGTCTATAGCGCGGACGCGAAGGAGTTAAAGTGGTCGTAAAGTCCGCTTTGTGGTTCTTACCTACAGGTAAGCATATAAATGAGGCTTACCTGTAGATAGAATGAATATCTCCTAAACGTGCACTCTTTAGGAGATATCCAACCTGCATGCCGTCAGTGACATCACCGGCGCATTTGCTCTTAAGGTTCGGCATACCATGTGCAGGAGTGATGTTGTCGCGGCTCCGGTCAATCACACAGCCGAAGCAACTGAACCCCGAAAGAAAAACCGGGGGAAGAGGTTAGCCCTCTCAGCTGTGACAGCGCGCTGCGGAAAGGCTTCGTTCTAAGGCAAGTATTCCATAATGTGCTAGTATGCGATGCATACTAGCACATTATACAATTGCCTTACAGGTGTTTTTTTTTTTTCCAGCCGTGGTTTACAACCACTTTAAAAGTTTCTGAAACGCCTACCCGATGGCATTAGTTCAAATAGATGGTGGCCAGGAGGAGAAAAATCATTTACTTTTCTGTCTGCTCCACCGAGGCAACAAAACTGATAAAATTCAGCTAAATAAGCCAGTTTGCAGACCACAATCATCTTGCGGTACAGACAGCCCTTTCAGCCATTGAGCAGCTTGAGTACCACACTTAAAGACAATGGGGGTTATTTACGGAAGGCAAATCTACTTTGCACTACAAGTGCACTTGCAGTGCAGTCGCTGTAGATCTGAGGGGGACATGCAAGGAAAATAAAAAAACAGCATTTTAGCTTACACGTGATTGGATGATAAAATCAGGAGAGATTCCCCTCATATCTACAGCGAGTGCACTTGTAGTGCAAAGTGGATTTGCCTTTCATAAATAACCCCCAATAATCTAATCAACTCTCAATGGTTGACTAGTAGAAGATCTCCAGCAATTTCTTCTCTAGGCCACTTGAACAAGTTAAGAAACTATAGGCATTGATGACATTTTTTTAATAACTGTCTTTTTACATTTGTTGACTAAGAAAAATTTTCCAAAATGTAAATGCCGAGCAACTTGAAGGCAAAAACCCCATCATACATTCATTGTTTAATCCTAAAATCTATTATAAGGAATTTGTGGTGATTTGGAGAAGGCAGAAAGCAAAGGAAGGTAATTTAAGAATACATACTTCGTAATACATTTTTTTTCTCAAACCAGAGTTTGATGTCACTTTAACGGCATTATGAAACTTCCCGCCTGCACCTACTGTTTTTAACCTGCATAAGATGTGCATTGATCATGTAGTTTTATGGTATCATTTGTTCCTGAGAGTTAAACAGTAATTACATTTGACAGTCATGCAGGCAAAACAATTAAGAGAGCAAGCTCAAGTGATACGGTTTCACCTCCCTAGCACTCCTACATTTGTGGTGCAATACACAGGAAATGGCAAGGTATTAACACTGTGTGACCCAGAACAAGAAGTTTTCTGTCACTAGGGACAACCTAGGTTAATGAATATATTACCATAGAGAAATCGATCAACCATGGCATTACAAACTGCAGCAGCAACATGTAAGCCCATCATCAAGGTAAGGCAAACAAACACAGGGGAAGTAATTACCGTATATACTCGAGTATAAGTCGAATTTTTAAGCACATTTTTTTGTGCTGAAAGTGCCCCCCTCGACTTATACTCGAGTCAAGCACTTTTCTGCAGCAAAAAAAATTCATTTTCCGAACCGACTTTGGGGGCCCGTATCTCAGGGCCACTTGGTGCTAGGAACCCCAAACTTGGTGTGCAAACCCAGTGGAACTGGTATCACAACATATCCAAAGCTGAAGTTCCTAGCACTAAGTGCCCCGAGATACGGGGCCCCAAAATCGGTTCGGAAAATGTAATTCTCTGCTGCAGAAAAGTGCATGACATTTTCTGAACCGATTTTGGGGCCCCATATCTCAGGGCCACTTAGTGCTAGGAACCCCAAATTTGGAGTGCAAACCCAGTGGAACTGGTACCATAACATATCCAAAGCTGGGGTTCCTAGCACTAAGTGACCCTGAGATACGGGGCCCCAAATCCAGTTCGGAAAATGTCATTCTCTGCTGCAGAAAAGTGCTTGACATTTTCTGAACTGATTTTTGGGGCCCTGTATCTCGGGGCCACTTGGTTCTAGAAACCATAGCTTTGGCAATTTTATGGTGCTGGTTCCACTGGGTTTGCACACCAAATTTGGGGTTCTTAGCACTAAGTGGGCCCGAGATATGGGGCCCCAAATTTGGTCAACTGTGTCCATCTGCAACAATGTCATTTCGGGACCCTTTGGGTTCAGAGACCCCAAATTTTGGCTGCAGCTAGGGGGCATCTAGGAACCCTTAACTACCGAGTTTGAAGTTCAGGGGACCTATGGCTGCAAATGGGCACAGTGAGGCATGCATATGGGCACAGTGATGCTGCAAATGGGCATTGTTGACCCTCTTTTCCACTTACAGTAGCTGTGCATTTCTCACCCTCGTCTTATACTCGGGTCAATAAGTTTTTCCCATTTTTTTGTGGTAAATTAGGGCCTCGACTTATACTCGGAACGACTTATACTCGAGTATATACGGTAATACCTAGCTAAAAAAACAAAAACACACATTTGAATGTGTACAATATCTTTTAGTCTTTAGTTTTTAATTATCTTTAGTATCTTTGAGTAAAAAAAGTATAGGTCTATCATTATTTCTACAAAAGTCTCTTCCTCCGCCACTTGTAGTAAAATGTTATACCCGTTTTGCAGGGCAGCCTCCAGATTGACACAAAGGTATGTATATTACTCAATATAGCTAGAACGATGTTCCATAATTCATAAGAGTAGAACTGCCACTGGAACATCCTCATTCCCCATTTTGAAAAATCCACCACGTGGTCATTGAAAATATTTATATATTGCATCATAGACTTTTAAATGGAAGAGCATTTTTAAACTCAATGCTGGCAGACCAAACCCAAGGTCATAAGGTTATAGCTCAACAACACTAAATGGCCACGGTTATTAAAAATGTAGACCTGTTCATTTCATTTAAGTGAATTTTAGACATTGGATTTTTACAGTATAAACACAGAATATGGCATTAAACATGATCTCACAAAACATCAAGCTACTAAACCATACTCAAGGTCACAAAGCATCTTTTTACTCAGTCTACCCTTTCACTTATGTTTTTTCTCTTTTAATGTAGTTCTTTAAAAAAAAGTGAAAAGCTTAGTCAAAATAAAAAATGTCAGCTGCATATAATGTGTCAGCCTTGACAGCCCTGCTTTCCACCTCAGTAAATCCCTCTCCAGCTGTCTATGTGCCAGTAGTCAGTTGAAGAGTCTTTTTTACAAATGCAGACCTTTACAAGAACAGGCACAGGACCCCGATCCCCGATGTAACCAGGTGTATAGGATATACAAGGGTTTCTCAATATTTAAAATATTTCTAAAGCAGCATTAATAAATAACTGAAGGAATTAAGTCACTATTTAAAATATGCTAGTTTATAATGGGTTAAACAGGGTGTATGCAAATTAACTTTTTTATTAAGCGTTGAAAGTACAGTTTTGCTATAATTTTGGTAATCTGACACTTAGGGCTCAGTTCCTGAAGCTGCAGAATCAATTGCAGCAGCTCTGCTCACCTTTCCTCTCCACTTGCCCAGTCATGGAAGACTTTGTAATACATGAACACAGAATACAAAGCCTTCTGTGAATAGACAGGGGAGACACGGGCAGTCACATCACAGCACGATAGCTGTACTCCTGGTGCTCAGCAAAAATGTAAATTGTTATTAAAAGCAATAAATCCATGACAAGGTTTTAACCATCCCCTACTGTATCCCAAAGTTCACAAATAATTGCAACTAAGCTTGCACCCAACCTTAGAGATTTGGGTCAATACAAAGACAGAACAAGGTTCATTTTGCTGAAGTACTCAGAACAATTGTACCTACAGCATTATTCAAGCATTAATGCTTGGTACCTGTTCTCAGCAGTTCCTCAGAGCAGCAAAAGTACTTAAAGTAATGACAGCTTGCCCAGTGTGACATTTTTAAAACAGAAGTGCATACTTTTATAAGTAGAGAAAGTTTTCCCAGCAATACTCTGATAAACTCACATTATAATTATAGTTCTAATGTTAACGTGATTGTCAAGTCTATTTTTTTAAAATAACACACGACATACTTACCTTGCTCTGTGAAATTGAATTGCGCAGAGTGGCTCTGAACCTCCTCTGCTCGGGTCCTCCGCCGGGCATTCCTGTGGGCTCAATCCCAAGTTGCACTGCCTGCATCCCTAAACACAGACTACACAGCTTGGCCCTGCCCCCTCATCAGCAAAGCCTGTGGGACCAGGAAGAGAGCGTAGCACACCGCTACAGAAGGGCACAATACAGTTCTGTCCACGTCCGCTCTGCAGAAACTGGCTGGATATGGATGTGTCATCCACCCACTTTTCTTCGATCAGCAGGGGATCTGTGAACTGATCCCCTGCTGAGCGGAACGGATTCAGCACAGAATTCGCCCCATGTCAAAGGTGTCGGAGGCTCGATTCACATCTATGCATGTTGCTTTTGAGAGTTTCTGCAGCGCTTTTTGGTGTGCTTTCCGCAATTCTAGCGAGTTTTTTATTTTTATTTTACACTGTATATAGCGGGTTGCTAAGGAGGGGGCCGGGAAGCCCGCCACAGTGTCGTTAACAACTGATGAGCCATCAGCTGTCAGCGGGCTTCCCTGCTGACAGCTGAATATAAAAAAAAACAAGACTTGCCGGCTAAAAATTTTTTTTAAAAGTCTTATTAAAAATATCTTCTTCCTGCATCTTCTCCCACATCTTCCTCCTCCGGTCTTCTCCTTCTCCCGCTCTTCTTCTTTCTCCTGACTTTTTTGTCCGGTGTACTTCTTCCTCTGCCACCGCCGACGACCCTCCTCTGATGCTGCGTCCCGCTGATCTGTCCGCGCCGATGTCAAGCATGTCTTATAAGGGTCTGGTATGGATTTTGGGGGGGACCCCACGCCGTTTGTTTTTACATTTTGGCATTGGGGGGGTCCCCTCCAAATCCATACTACCCGAAGGGCCTGGTATGGACCTGGGGGGGACCCCACACCATTTCTTTTCACCAATTCTTTTTTTACATTTAACTGTCAGCAGGGAAGCCCACCGAGAGCTGATGAATCATCAGTTGTTAAGGACACGGCGGCTGGCTTCCCGGCCCCCTCCTTAGCAACCAGTTATATACAGCGAATGTACAGCTTAAAAAAAAAAAACACACACAAATTGCGGCACTTGTGCTTTGGATGCGAGTCCATTGAAGTCTATTACATGCAAAACTCTGCATTTTGCGGGGAAAAAAGTCCCCGATCCTTTCCAAAAACAGAGGTACAAAAATGCATTCATGTGCTAACTAAAAAGAGCGAGTTACGGCCATATTGGTCCACTGACCCAATTCACCATATGCCCGTGTTCTCTGCCTCCATGACCAGGACACAATACGAGCAGATCTTGCGGTTCATGCACTTCAATGATAAAAAAACTCTGTCGTCCTCGGGGTGACCCTGGATACAATCGGCTCTACAAAATTTGGCCCCTCGTAAACCACTTCAACCAACAGTTTGCAGCCTTGTTTACTCCCGATCAAGTGGTCTGCGTTGATGAGTCCCTGATTAAGTTTTCTGGCCGCTTGTCTATCAAAAAGTATCTTCCCAGCAAGCGATGGTGTTAAGATGTATAAGCTCTGTGACAGGGCAACAGGCTATACATATAGTTTTATGGTTTACGAGGGAAAAGATAGTCACGTAGAGCCGGAGGACTGCCCAGACTACATAGGGAGAGCTGGTAAGATTGTGTGGGACTTGGTGTCCCCCTTTTTGGAAAGGGGTACCACTTGTACGTGAGCAATTATTACATGAGCGTACCACTTTTTAGTCACCTTTTTGATTATGGAATTGGTGCATGTGGCACCGTGCGATCTAATCGCTGGGGCTTCCCCCAACGGCTTGTAGAATCCCAACTTAGACGGGGGAGAGAGCCTGCTTGAAGCGCAATAATTTGTTAGCAGTGAAGTGGAGGGATTCACAGAATGTTTTCAATCTGTCCTCCCTTCATGCAAATATGACAGTCTGGTGTTGTGGAGAAACCCCTCTGTGTCCACGAATACAACCTTAATATGGGAGGGGTGGACCTCAACGACCAGTGGTTGGCGCCATACCTAATTGCCCGTAGGGCCAGGCGCTGGTACAAAAAAAAGTGTCTGTATACTTATTTTAACTGGCTCTGCTGAACGCTTTTGTGCTATACAAAGCTTCAGGATGGACTGAATCCTTCCTTAAATTCCAGGAAGAGATTGTCACAGCCCTTCTGTTTCCAGACGGTGCTACGTCTTTTTATTGATTTTATCAACATAGTAAATCATACAACATTAAGGACGTGTCCAATAAGACAACGTCCCCAATAGGCCAGACATGGCCTTATGCTTATCTAACAAAGATCTACTAACTACATTTCCCCGTGCCCCCCTGGTTCCCCCCTCCCCCCACCCACGAACCACAGCTCGCCAAGAATTACAGGATCACTGGTGTAGCCTATATCAAAAGCTTGTGCTATATTACTTGTTTGCATATATCATGACCCTCTACCTTCTGAATTTATTGTCGCTACTCATTGAGATGTCTATGAGAAGTGCCTTCATCCAAATATGTTCACTTTTTATCAACACAGTACCTCCTCCCTTATCCCACCGTGGTGTTAGACTTATACCATGCTTGCCACACTCTATCGAATTTCTTTACACACCCCCTAGATTCATATGTAGGCTTGTAAAAGGGAAGCATGGAGTTCACCAAGCCCTTCCAGGCTGAAATAGTCGGTGCCTCTGGCTTTTTCCAGGCCAACAAGATAGCTTTTCTACCGTAAAACAGAAGTATATTCAACAGTGTTCGCATGGCACGTGTTGGTACTATGTCAACCACTAGTTCCAGCAGACATACCTTAATATTCATCGGGATTGGTACTGATATCAATTCCTTGATACAGGAAGTAATATCTGTCCAAAATTCCTGAATCTTTGGACAGCGCCAAAAAATGTGATCTGCATCTGCGGTTACATGAGAGCATCTCCAACACTCTGCCGAAACTGTGGGGAAGATCTTATGCAGCCTAGCTGGAGTAAGATAGCTTCTGTGCAGGAATTTGAACTGGATCAGCCTATCTCTGGCAGATACCAGGTGCCTAAATGGTTGAATCCATAATTCATCCCAGTCTTCCCCTTGTATTTCTGGAACCTCCATCTCCCATCTCTCTCTGCATTTGGTAATTGCTGGTGGGGTTAACTTAAAGAATTCTTTATAGGCCACTGAGAGAGGTTTGACCAGATCTCCATCCGCCAATAGCGATTCAAGGGACGAGGGCAAAGATTCTACCTTTAGTTCTCTAAATTGCTCCTGAAATGCATGTCTAACTTGTAAAAATCTAAATAGGTATGTATTTGGAAGATCATGCCTCAACTGTAGTTGGGAAAAGGTCAGTAACTCTCCAAAAGATGTTAAGTCTCTCAATGTCTTTATTCCTTTTACCACCCAAATCATAGGATCTGGTAGGTTGTAGAATTGTGGTAGGGTTGGATTCATCCAAATCGGGGTTGAAGGCGAAAACCCCCCATAACTAGGGCATGCTAGTTTCACCGCGGTCATCCACGCTTTAATAGTGGCCTTCATTGTCAGCGTCAGGGGCAGTTCAGACCTAGAACCTCTAAACAGGGCAAACCTAAGACTTTCATAGGATCCGAGTTGGGCCGCTTCCAACACTGTGGCAGCATCCCCATCCTCAGCTATCAACCATCTACGAGCGAATACCATTTGTCCTGCTAAGTAGTATTTTTGCCAATCAGGCAGTGCCAGACCCCCTTGATCCCCCGGTTCCTGCAGGACTCTAAGGCCTATTCTTGGAGGCTTCGGAGCCCATATAAAAGATGAGATGATGCTATCCAGCTTCCGAAAATACGTCTTCGGACTCCAAATAGGTGCATGCCGCAGAAAATATAAGATGACAGGGAGGAATTTCATTTTGATTAAACTAATGCGACCTATAAGGGACAGTGGGAGTTTGGTCCATGTTCGAATCTTTTGCTGTAGGGATGTTAACAATGGCAGTAAATTCAGGGACACATATTCCTGAACATTTGCTGTAATCTGTACCCCTAAATATTTAATAGTCGTTACCCACTGCAGCGGTAAACTAGGATCAACCCTTGCCTTGGCCCCTTCATCAATTGGTAAAATGGACGATTTACTCCAGTTTACTCTTAACCCGGAGAAAGTAGCAAAAAGATTGATGATTTCCAATGCCGCTCTTAGGGATTCTTCCGGGTCGTCAAGGAACAATAGCATATCGTCAGCGTATAACGCCAGAGACTCATCTATCGTTCCCACCCGTATAGATTTGATACGATTTGAGGATCTAAGCGCTACTGCCAGAGGCTCCAGGGCGAGAGCAAACAAAAAAGGTGAAAGCGGGCAACCTTGGCGGGTCCCCCTTCCCACCACAAAGAAATCCGAAATGGATGATCCTAGCCGAACAGCCGCTTTCAGATTTCTGTATAACATGGCAACCCATTTCCTAAAGTTCGGGCCAAACCCCATAACCTCTAAGACCTTAAACATAAACTTCCAATCTACAGAGTCAAAGGCCTTTTCAAAATTGATAGAGACCACAACACTGGAGTTAGCGTTCCTCGACTGCAATTGTAAATGGGTGAATAGTCTTCTTAGATTTGTGTCAGTTGATTTCCCCGGCATAAAACCTGTCTGGTCGATGTTTACAATAGATGGGAGTACCGTAGATAGTCTAAGGGCCAAAATCTTAGTCAGAATTTTCAAGTCCGTATTTAGTAAAGCTATGGGTCGGTATGATGCACAGTCCTTCGGGTCTTTCCCTGGTTTCAAAAGAAGAACCATATATGCCTCTAACATAGAGTCAGGTAAAGTATCGTGTTCATGGCAATAATCCAGGAGTAGGTTAATTCTAGGGGCCAAGACTTCAACATTTGCCTTATAAAAATCGGCAGGGAAACCGTCAGGTCCAGGAGCTTTGTTGGGGGGGAACGAGAAAATCGCTTTCTCAATTTCTTTGGTTGTGATTTTCCCTTCAAGGTTATTTTTGTCATCGTCCGAGAGTCTAGGTATAGATAAATCCCCTAAAAGGGAATCTAAGTCTGCAGTTTCATAAGAAGGTATTGGGGAGTAAAGAGATGCAAAAAAATAGACAAATTCCTGCATAATACTCTTGGGTTCACTAATTAGGTCTCCTCTCTGATTTCTAATAATCGGGATATTTGTAAGTGGGTGGTAGTCAGCGACTAGCATGGCCAGTAATTTGCCATTTTTGTCTCCCTCTGTAAAAACAGTTTGAGCCCTCTTTGTCATGTCTGCACGAGCTTGACCTGTGAAAAAAATAGATAAGGAGCGTCTCGCCTCTAGCAAGGCTTCATACGAGGCCCCAGTAGGGTTCTCTGCATGGGCTCTCGCACATTCCCGTTCTCTAAGGTGTAGAAGCTCAATCTCTTCCCTGTCATGTTTCCGTGCCGCCTTTACTGCTGATATGCATTCCCCCCGGGTCACTGCCTTGAAGGCGTCCCATACCAGTGGAGGGTCTGCCGAGTCAACATTAAGCGACCAATATGACTGCATGGCTCCTGTCAGCTGAGCAGCCACCTGTTTATTTTGCAGCCAACCAGGTGACATGCGCCATATTCCCCCCCTGTTTTTCCTGATACAAAGGTCAGAATTACCTCAAGAGGGTTGTGATCGGTCAGGCCTCCTGCTAAATATGATATGTCTTTCACAAATGGCAGCATTAGGTTATTTCCAAATGCTAGGTCAATCCTAGCCGAGGACCTGTGGGTTATCGACACATGTGAAAAACTAGTGACAGTTGGATGTTTCCAGCGCCACAGTTCCGTGAGGTCCGCTACCGATTTCCAGCCATTAAGATCAACAGAGCTTCGCCTAGCTGGGTTGGAAGTATCCAACGCCGCATCAAGAACTGCGTTGAAGTCCCCCAACAATACCATAGGGAGATGAGCAAATGGTGCTATTTTATTTAAAAGATCATATAACATTTTGGCCTGAAATGGAGGAGGTACATAGATATTCACCAGTACAATGGTTTTTTGACATAGATCCAAGACAACCGCCACATATCTTCCTCCCGTATCAGAGATCACCTGGTGGATCGTGCAAGGTATAGTTTTACTGATTAGAATAGACACACCTCTTGCAAAGGTGGAATATGTTGAATGAAAGGCCCTTTGGATCCACGGTTTTCGCAGTGAAAATATTCTACTGCCATTCAGGTGCGTCTCCTGTAGGAGTACAACATGCGGTCGGGTGTGCTTAAGATATTGGAATACTGAGGCCCTTTTTAATTTGTGATTAAGGCCTCGAACATTCCAAGACACAATCCTTATATCATTAGCCATTATTTTTTATATATTTGAATTTAAACCATCTGCTTTTCCGTATTGAGTAGTCAACCCTATAAACTATGCATATCTTAGCTACTGCAATAACAGTTACTATATGAAAAACCCTAGGTCGAGCTGTGGTTCCAGAACTTGCCACCCTTGCCTTCATACCAAAAACAAACAAAAAACGATTGGTATGTAGCTTCATCCCTAAACAGAACAACAAAAAAATTGCGGTGAATTCCCGCCGCTGTAATCTAAAGTTCGGCAGTTCCTTGTATCTTCTTTGCACCTCCATTTGCTCCAATTGCAAAAATAAAAAAAAACTGTGGAGCTTCACATGACCTGTGAAAGAGAGCTGCACCATCAGTTAACTCTGAAAGGGCGGGTTCAAAGTATCAGGGGCTTGTAACCATTAAATAAGTACAGGGAAATTCTGCTCTTGCCCCGCAGGGAGCCTTGTAGCGTGTCGGTAAGTAATGAACAATAAAAAAGAAAAGAAAAACCCCCGTCATCCAAGGAAGAAAAAACATTGAGAACCCAAAACAGAAAAAACTATCAGGGTGATATTCCTAACACACTGCAGCACTTGCCCATGTTACTAGAGCAGCTCATCAGAATTAATCATGAAAAAAGGATAGTAAAAAAACAGGAAAAAAAGGAAAAATAAAGTTTACCAGCCTCCAGTACTGATCTGTGGACATGCTGTAGAAACTCAAAGTTCCTTGTCCATCCAGTCACACGCTTCTTCCGGGTGCTCAAAAAACTTTAACATCCCCTTGTGTTGAACCCGAAGCTTGCTGGGGTAAAGCATGCTGTACTTGACTTCTTTTTCTCTGAATCGCCTTCGGACTTCATTGAACGATCGCCTTTTCTGTTGCGTAGCTGCTGAAAAAATCAGGAAACAGCATCACCTTGGTGTTTTCATGTCGCAGATCCTGTAGTTTCCTGGCCTGTGTCAGGAGCATGTCTCGGTCGCGGAAGTTCAGGAATCTGACCAGGAAAGGCCGAGGAAAGGCACCTGGAGGTCTGTTACCAGTAGGAACCCTGTGGGCTCGTTCCACAACATATGTGGGGGGCATTTCTTGTATGGACAGCAGCTGTTTAAAGAAAAGTTCAGCGAATTGAGCAGGCTTGTCTCCTTCAGATCCTTCCGGAAGGCCCACCACCCTAATGTTGTTCCGTCTCTGACGGTCTTCAGCATCTGTGGCTTTATGTTGCAGTGCCCTGACCTGATCTCTTAGTTCAGCAAGCTGAGCACCATGATCTTGGGACGTGTCTTCTACATCTGAGACACGCGTCTCCACTGTTGTCAGGCGGCCCCGAATCTTATCCAAATCATGCCTTATTAAATTACACTCAGAGGATAGATGGTCTATTCTCCCCATGAGTTCTGCCTTGCTAGTGCTGATTGCCTCCAGAATCGGCCGTGTGATCGCTTCTGCGTCCACTGCAGGGTTCAGATCGGGCGCCGGAGCTGTCTCCTCTGCTATTTTGGCCTGTGCCATCTTATCTGCTGCGGCTTTTGCACGTTGCTTCTGTGGAGAAGAAGCCAAGATGGCGGGGGCGGGGCCAGGAGATGTGGACTTTATGGAGCGGGTCTGTCTATGATCTGTGGGAGGCTTAGCTGGCTTCTTTGGAGCGGATGATGGCATCCCTGGATTCAGCGCACCTTCCCCTGTGTACCTGCGGTGGTTTTGTGTAGCTCAGGCCAGTGAAAAGTGCTCCAAAGTCCCGGAGATTTGTCAGGAGTAACGGAGCTGTGGAGGGAGGTGTGCTGCCCTGATCACATCCGGCCGGAAGTCGTCACGGCCCACCTTCCTAACGCAAATGCAGTGAGCCGGCTGCATGAGAGGCATATTCTTTATGTCCTCCTTGGTACCCCTACCCAAAGAACCCCCCAAAGAAGATGTTGTGTCTGCAGAAAACGCAGATTTAGGCGTGACACCCGCTTTTATTGTCCCTCCTGTCCTGACTAACCTGGTCTCTGCATCGGTGATTGTTTCAAATGCTACCACACACTAGTGGAGTATTAGCATAGGGTACAGCACTACACAGTGCTAGGGCACACTAACACAGGGTCTCTAAAGATGTGTCACATTTTTGAGAGACCCTAATCTGCAACATTCAGTTTACAGTTTTTATAAAAGTGAAAAAAGTAGAAAAAAAAAAAACACACAAAAAAATATAAAATAACAAAAGCAAAAACAGTTGTGGTTTTATTTTTCTTCTCTCTCTATTGTTCTCTCTCTTATTTTCGCTCTCTACTGTCCGCTCACTATTGTTCTATATCTATTGTTCTTGCTCTGTTTTATTTTTACTATGTTTTATTGTATTTGCTTTGCGGGTATGGTATATGTTATACTGTAATGTTACTTTGTTTTATTGTTAACCATCATTTGCTTAGCAGGTACGCCATTCAGCTGCAGCACGGGTTTATTTATTATGACAGCAACAGCGTTTGCTCCCACGATATATAAAGCCGTAAATTCTGCGCCGTCGGAGGTGATTTTACCAAGAAAAGTGCATATATGCCGAAGCATGGGGGCAGGGGTGGAGGAGCGATATGCTCCTAACATTAGGGGCGGATTGCCCTCATGCTTCAGCATATATTTTTTAGGCACAGATTGCAATGTTTTATTTTTACTATGTTTTATTGTATTTGCTTTGCAGGTATGGTAAGTCTTACTGTTATACTGTAATGTTACTTTGTTTTATAGTTAACAGGTACTTTATGGTTAGCAGGTACGCCATTCAGCTGCAGCACTGATTTATTTATCTTGACAGCAACAGTGTTTGCACCCACGATACGTAAATCAGCGACTCCAGTGCTGTAGGAGGTGATTTCACCACCACAGTTCAAAAAAAAATGGTGCATGTATGCCCATCATTAGAAATGGGTGGATGAAGGGCAGTATTCTAATGGTGGGCATACCCACCGATCAATCTCACAGGCTGCATGAAAAAAAAAACATTACAATGTATGCACAAGGACCAGCGACGTACTGGTATGTTGCTGGACTTTGAGTGGTTATACCAGAATGATGCCTGCAGGTTTAGGTATCATTCTTTTCAGCCAGCGGTCAGCTTTCATGTAAAAGCAATCCTAGTGGCCAATTAGCCTCTAGACTGCCTTTACAACGCCCCCCCCCCAACGTCTTCCTTGGTTTTCTTGGGCTCTCCTGTCCCAACAGGGAACCCTAGAATGCAGCCTGTGGTTCCACTGGCTGACCGTAGAGCTGATCAGAGACTAGAACAGCTCGAATCACCTCTATGGCCTAGGAAAACCAGAAGCTACAAGCATTTCATGACTTAGGTTTCGCCAGATATAAACAGCGCCATTGGGAAATTGGCAAAGCATTTTATCACACCGATCTTTATGTGTTCAGATGCTTTGAGGGCAGAGGAAAAACCCCAATTTAAAAAAAAAAATAAATAAAAAAAAAAAAAAAAAAAAAAGGAGTACCTGTCACCAGAGGCAGCTCTTTAATTAGGCAAATTATTTGGCCGCTGAGCCCCCGTGAGTGCGAAGCCTAAGGCGGCAACCTAATTTGCCTAACGTATGGTAATGGAATGTCCCCGGTTGGCGGCAGGGCCATCTTTAAAAAGCAGCTGCTGGCGGTTAGTATGGAGGGAGACCGACAGCGGGAAGATCAGCAGCAGGTATCCACCGCTGCACACAGTGCCCAGCTGAGTAGGAAGTGGAGGGGGTTGTTTGACACTGTGGGCCTGCAACAGTGACGATTGCGCCGCCCCCTCACCTCTCAGCCAATCAGCATTTGGCACTATTCTGTAACCCGCCCCCCTTCCTCAGACCTCCACTTGTGACTCAGAAGAGGCAGCTGGAGTAGGCTAGATCGGAACGGGCGGGGAATAAGACTGTTCCCTGGGCTTTATTGTTTACCTAGCAGTAGGTACTGCACCTGAAGAACATTTGAGTTTGCTTTTTAGAAGCTGTACATTGCAGAAAGGTAGAATTTAAAAAATGGCTACTTAGTTGTTCCTGGGAGTTGTTGCTGTATTTGCCAAAATGGTTTCCATATAAGGGACAGTTTAATTATATGTGCCTCCAGATTGCTGACATTATTGACATAGTATATATTCGATAATCTCTTAATAATATGTGCAGTCTCTGGTCATCTCCTGTACTATGTCTCCAGTCTCTGACCGTCTCCTGTACTATGTCTGCAGCCTCTGATCATCTCCTGTACTATGTCTGCAGTATCTGACCATCTCCTGTACTACGTCTGAAGTCTCTGATCATCTCCTGTATACTATGTGCAGTCTCTGATCATCTTCTGCATACTATGTGCAGTCTCTGACCATCTCCTTTACTATGTCTGCAGTCTCTGACCGTCTCCCGTACTATGTCTGCAGTCTCTGACCGTCTCCCGTACTATGTCAGCAGACTCCGACCGTCTCCCGTACTATGTCAGCAGTCTCTGATCATCTCCTGTAGTATGTCTGCAGTACCGGACCATCTCCTGTACTACGTCTGAAGTCTCTGATCATCTCCTGTGGTACGTCTAGCACTAAATATTATGCACAACCCTTTTGTGTGTCAGGGGCTGCAGCTGAGGCCCCCAAAATCTCAGCAGTTGGACATTCTGGAATGCAGTCTCCAAAACAAGCTTTACTGTATGTTTGCAAAATACAGTCAGATCAAGAAAATGTTTTCCCAAGGGCCAATCAATATTAAAGACAGCCCAGTTGCCTGTAAAAGGCCGCATCGGTTCCTCCGCAAACATGCCCAGGGCTGGCATCAGCATAAGGCAGCCACCTTAGGGTGCCAGGATAGTGGAGGTGGTAAAATCCAAAACCCTAGCGCTTCCTCTGTGTCTCCTCTGCACTCTCCAGCACTCCCTTCTTGTAACCCCTGGCACTCCAACACTGCTGCCATCTCCCCGAGCACTTTCCAAAATTCCTTCCCTCTCCTCTATGGTTCTGGCTGAATAAAAAATAAAAAGAAACTGAGGTAGAGGGGGAGCATATATACTGCCGGGCCGGCTGCTGTTTGCAAGAGCTGGAGAGAATTACCCAGCCTCAGAGATCCCGTTCGAAGGGATGCAGGCTACAGGAGGGGAGATAAGTCAGCAGGTTTGTCATGAGGGTTTGTGTTCAGGGACTCAAGAAAGGGTAATAAAGTGGTAGGGAGGTTCAAGGGTTAGAGGAAGGGGGGGGGCTTGTGGTCGGAGTCAGCATAGTATGCAGCCTGTTTCAGTTTTTTTATGCATGCCACTGCCCAGTGTCCTCTGCAGTGACAGAGCAATCTCTTTCAGACAGGTGGCAATTTTTTTTGATATGTTGGTGTTATATCTTTCAATTTGAGGTTATAAGTTGCACTAGTAAATACAGCTGGATAAAACAAAAACAGTGTCTGTTTTCATTTCAGGCTGCAAAGCAACAAAATGGGATTATTTTAAAAGGGGGATTCTTTTCTATACCCAATGTATGTAATTTATATTGTTAATTTTAATTGCTTCAATTATTTTTCTCATTACGGGCGTAAGTGGGGCCTCATGTCTAAATTTTGCCTAAGGCCTCACCAAGCCTAGAGCCACCTTTGCCTGTCACTAACTATTGGTATCACAGGGGATATATACATTCCCTGAGATAACAATAAAAATGATTAACAAAAAATGAAAGGAACAGTTTAAATATAAAATAAAAAAGCAAAATAAATAATTAAAAAAAAAAAAAAAAAAAAAAGCACCCCCTGTCACAAAGGCGAAGCATCAGCCTGGTGTCATATGTAAACAGCAATTATACCATCCATGTGAGGTATCACCATGAAGGTCAGATCGAGGGCAGTAATTCTAGCAGTAGACCTCCTCTGTAAAACTAAAGTGGTAATCTGTAAAGGCTTTTAAAAATGTATGTGGTTTGTCGCTGCTACACGTTTGTGCGCAATTTTAAAGCATGTCGGGTTTGGTATCCATGTGCTCAGCACCCACCATTTTAATCTTTAGGGCCTTTGATTTAAAAAATATATATATAATGTGGGGGTTCAAAATAATTTTCTTGCTAAAAAAATATATTTTTAATTTAAACAAAAAGTGTCAGAAAGGGCTTTGTCTTCTAAGTGGTTAGAAGAGTGGGTGATGTGTGACATAAGCTTCTAAATGTTGTGCATAAAATTCCAGGACAGTTCCAACCCCTCCAAATTACCCCTTTTTGGAAAGTAGACGCCCCAAGCTATTTGCTGATAGGCATGTTAAGTCCATGGAATATTTTATATTTTGCCACAAGTTGCGGGAAAATTAAATTTTTTTTTGTAACCAATCACGGCTTTCAGGCTTTCTATGGGTGTAAATTTTTTATTTCACTCCTCACTGCCTATCACAGTTTTGGAGGCCAGGTAGCACAACCCCCCCCCCCAATGACCCCATTTTGGAAAGTAGACATCCCAAGCTATTTGCTGAAAGTCATGTTGAATATTCTGCAGATCTCGCTTTTTGTCACAAAGTTTTGAAAATTGAAAAAAGAAAAAAAAATACATATTTCTTTTCTTTCTTCATTTTCAAAAACAAATGAGAGCTGCAGAATACTACCCATGATTCTTAGCAAATAGGGGTGTCTACTTTTCAAAATTGGGTCATTTGGGGGTGGGGGTTGTGCTATCTGGGCATTTCATGGCCTTCAAAACTGTGATAGGCAGTGAGGAGTGAAATCAAAAATTTACAACCTTAGAACGCCTGAAGGCGGTGCTTGGTTTTCAGGGTCCTTTACACGGCAAGGCTCCCAAAAAGTCTCACACATGTGGTATCCCCGTACTCAGGAGAAGCAACAAAATGTATTTTGGGGTGCAATTTTACATATGCCCATGGCATGTTTGAGCAATATATCATTTAGTGCCAACTTTGTGCAAAAGAAAAAGAAAATTGTCATTTTTCCTGCAAATTGTGGCAAAATATAAAATATTCCATGGACTCAACATGCCTCTCAGCAAATAGCTTGGGGTGTCTACTTTCCAAAATTGGATCATTTGGGGGGTTTTGTGCTATCTTGCCATTTTATGGCCCTCGAAACTATGATAGGTAGTGAGGAGTGAAATCAAAAATTTACGCCCTTAGAAAGCCTGAAGGCGGTGATTGGTTTTCGGGGTCCTGTACGTGGCTAGGCTCCCAAAAAGCCTCACACATGTGGTATCCCCATACTCAGGAGAAGCAACAGAATGTATTTTGGGGTGTAATTCCACATTTAACCGTGGCATGTGTGAGCAATATATCATTTAGTGACAACTTTGTGTAATTTTGTTTGTCATTTTTCAGTCACTTGTGACAAAAAAATAAAATATTCAATGAGCTCAACAAGCTTCTCAGCAATTTGCTTGGGGGGGCCAACTTTCCAAAATGGGGTGATTGGGGGGGGTGGGTTTGTACTGCCCTGCCATTTTAACACCTCAAGAAATGAGATAGGCAGTCAAACTAAAAGCTGCGTAAATTCCAGAAAATTTACCATAGTTTGTAGACGCTATAACTTTTGCGCAAAACAATAAATATACACTTAGATATTTTTTTTACCAAAGACATGTGGCTGAATACATTTTGGCCTAAATGTACAGCTAAAACTGAGTTTATTGGAATTTTCTTCGAACAAAAAGTATAAAATATCAATTTTTTTTCCAAATTTTCGGTCTTTTTCCGTTTATATCACAAAAAATAAAAATCGCAGAGGCAATCAAATACCATCAAAAGAAAGCTCTATTTGTGGGGGGGGAAAAAAGGACACAAATTTTGTTTGGGTACAACATTGCATGACCGCGCAATTACCAGTTAAAACAGCGCAGTGCCAAATTGTAAAAAAGTGCTCTGGCTATTAAGCAGCCTAATCTTCCGGAGCTGATGGGGTTAACAGTTATAAAAAAAACTTTGTTGTATAGGTTAATAATGATCAACTGATATTTTATTTTCCAAGAAGTCTAAAAAAACATAAATTAAGACATACAGTCAAAGCACACTGTTAAATTTTATTTCACGCTCACTGAGCAAATATTACAAAACTATAACTACTGTCAACTTCTATTTTTTTAGCTAGATATCTTGTGGCCAACTCAGCTGTGACCTTGAAATATTTCACAGATGGGTGCATTATTTTATTTTGATAGTCATCGCCTTCCAGGATTTGTCAGCCATAAATACATGGTAATCTTCAGTATTGGGGGTCTTCTAAATCATTTCATTGCTCAGTACCCTGAAATTGCTTGAAAACAGAGAAACTATGTGGAATGTCTGTGAAAGTTTATGTAAATAGTATTACGCTCTACTAATAATCTTATGTATATTCTTTTATCTTTTATAGATTGAATAAAAACAGTAACAAATTGCTATCAGAAAATGGGGAATAATACAAAAAGCAAGTAATTTTAATAGATGGCCCAAGCTATTACTATTATTACATGAATAAAAAAAGATAAACGATCACTGACTTTTATACATAAATAGAAAAACGTAAATCTCTAATAATAAATATCTTTAAGGTGCCATTCTACCTGAACCAATTGATTGACCTAATGAAATCAGTGGAAATACATCAAAATGTGCCTTAGTCTTATGCCCCGTACACACGGTCGGATTTTCCGATGGACAATGTCAGATCGGAAGCGTGTTGTCGGAAATTCCGACCGTGTGTGGGCGCCATCGGACATTTTCCATCGGATTTTCCGACACACAAAGTTTGAGAGCAGGCTATAAAATTTTCTGACAACAAAACCCGTTGTCGGAATTTCCGATAGTGTGTAGACAAATTCGACGCACAAAGTGCCACGCATGCTCAGAATAAATAAAGAGATGAAAGCTATTGGCTACTGCCCTGTTTATAGTCCCGACGTACGTGTTTTACGTCACCGCGTTCAGAATGATCGGATTTTCCGACAACTTTGTGCGATCGTGTGTAGACAAAACAAGTTTGAGCCAACATCCGTCGGAAAAAATCCTAGGATTTTGTTGTCGGAATGTCCGAACAAAGTCCGGCCGTGTGTACGCCCTATTAGATTTAAAGCACTTTGTGTTATAAAATCAACTTACATCATAATGCATGTGCATTGAAAACCACATCTGCCTAAAACAAAAAAATAAATAGCGGACCTAATACTAGAACTGTTTTACTGATTTAAAAAATGATTACACAAAAATAAAATGTAAAAGGAATGATAGTAATGAGGGAATGATAGTAACAATAGTAAAAGAACAACCAAGTTCTAATTCGGTCTTATTAGATTAACATTTCAGAACTTGTACAAAATATTTTGTGGTTATGGAGGTTATTGTAGAATCTGTGCATATTTTCAGAATCTTCTCAAAATAAAGATTCAAAGCTAGTCAAACTCTTCCATTTGTGCAACACTCTCTAAAGAAAAAAAAAAAAAAAAAAACAGGTTTGCTTACCCTATTAAGGGTACTTTCACACTGGGGCGGGGCGCTTTTTGGCCGGTAGCGGAGCGCTTTTAACAAAGCAATTTGCAGGCGCTTGGTCAACGCTGCCCATTCATTTCAATTGGCAGGGCGTTTTGTATACACCGCTCCTAACCCACACCAAAGATCCTGCTTGCAGGACTTTTTTCCTGTCCCGCAAGTGCATCGCCCCAGTGTGAAAGCACTCGGGCTTTCACACTGGGGAGGCATGAGAAGCGCTTTACAGGCTCTATTTTTAGCGCTAAAATGCCTGAAAAGCGCCTTAATGTGAAAGGGGTCTTTGTAACACTACAGACATTCAAATAAATAAACATGAATAGATCAATGTGAATTTTTTGCAATACACTCTTTTTACTTGCATTTTTCTCCCAAGTATGGTCATTGCACATTCTGTCCACATGCAAGGCAGTGGAATTAATCAAGCAGAAAATAGCACAAATTTGTAAAAAGGACAGAAACAACTTTAGGGCATATTTGGAATAAAATGTCACTGAATTTAGAGATTACAGTATTTTGTATTGATCAGGAGTAAAACTATTTGCCAAGAATAAATCTAACATGACTATTTGTAGAAAATGTTTCCGTAAATGTCTGTAGCAAATTAGAATAAAATAAGTATTTACGCAGTACTTACAAAAGGGGCTTTTTTTACTTGCCAAAGGATATGTTTTGTTCAGCCAACTTAGTATAGGAGTGTTTACTTTATATTTTTATATGACTTTCACATTAACAAACCTGGTCTTGCTTAATTTTTTTTTTTTGTGTCAAATATAGAGACTTGCATATTGGCAACACGACGGAGGACGCAGTTGCCCAGTGTAATGACTCTCAACAACTGTTAAGACAAAATATCAGCCACACACTGAGGCACGGTTTTTGCACAACCATGTGCAAAGCAGTATTTACATATGTAATGAACAAATATAGGATTCTCCCATATACATACATAATTATACATAGAGGTTTTTAAAATGTACTTATTTAGGTTAGTCTTCTTTAGACAGTTATCTGTCATAAATTATATATATTTATACACACACACACACACACACACACATACACATTTTTAGATGGTAAGACCCCTTTCACACTGAGGCACTTTACAGGCGTTTTTGCGCTAAAAATAGTGCCTGTAAAGCGCTTGTAAACTGCCTCTTCTGCAGCCCCAGTGTGAAAGCCTGAGTGCTTTCACACTGGGGCGGTGCGCTTGCAGGACAGGACAGTCCTGCAAGCAGCATCTTTGGGGCAGCGGGGGAGCACTGTATAAGCCCTCTCCTCCACCGCCCCTGCCCATTGAAATGAATGGGCACCGCTTTCAAAGCGCCATAAAAGCAATTTTAAAGCAGCGCTAAGCAGGTGCTTTTAACTCCTTCTGGGAGGTTAAAAGCGTCCCGCTAGTGGTGCTTTACCGCTAACGCCCGCACCGCCCCAGTGTGAAAGGTGCTAAGCTCTAAACGAGCAGGGCCCTCTGATTTCTCCTGTATTGTAATACATTGTAATTGTATTGTAACTGTACTGTCTGTCCTCATGTTTTTGACCCCTTGGAATTAACAGTTTTTTTGTAGTAATTTGCCATAAATTGTCATTTGATCCTCACGTAATTCACAATAGACAGACACAATGTGCTTCAGCTGATAACACATAAAACTATTTATTGAACAAACCCATTGAACAATCACAGTGCTGGAGGCAAAAAAGTGAACCCTTGAAGGTCATAGCTGGTTGAACCTCCTTTGGAAACAATGACTTCAAGCAAGCACTTTGGTAGCTCTGCACAACGTTCAGGAGGAATTTTTGATCATTCATCTTTACATAACTGCTTTAGCTCAGACACATTTGTAGCATGTCCGGTGTGAATGAGTATTGTTGTCATTCCACAGCATATCTATGGGGTTAGGGTCTGGGCTCTCCAAAAAGGTGCATTTTCTTTTTCTAAAGCCAGTCTGTGGTTCACTTTAGATGCTTAGACGCTGTCCTGCTGCATTACCCAACTTCTACTAAAATGAATTATCCTGTAGAATATTTTGGTAAACCTGGGAATTAATTTTCCCCTTGATGATGGCAAGTAGTCCAGGCCCTGAGGCAGCAAAGCAAGACCAAATCATGATATTCCCCTCCACCATACTTCACCGTTGGGATGATATTTTGATGTTGGTAAGCTGTGCCCTTTTTTCACCATACATAGTGCTGAGTATTCTTCCAAAACAAGTCAACTTTTGTTTCATCAGTTCACAACTATTTTCCAGTAGCATTGCAGCTCTTTTTTTTTTGGAGAGCAGCAACTTTCTCCCTGATGTTCTACCATGGGCACCCTGTCTGTTCAAAGACTTACATATGGTAGATTCATGAACAGGGTTGCTTACCAGTTAAAATTATGTGTTCAAGCCTTTAGTGGTTACCGTGGGTCCTTCACCTCATTGAGGATTCTGTGTTGTGCCTAGGAAGCCATCTTGGCTGGGTGACCATTTCTAGAGCAGCTACAGTACTAAATTACATTTATAGACAATTTATCTAACTGTCAACTGATAGATGCCTAAACCCTTTGAGATGGCTGTATATTCCTTCCCAGCCTTATGCAGATCAGTTACTCTGTACCATATGTCTTCAGAGAGCTCCTTTTGCAAGGCAAGTTTCACATCAGCTGCTGCTTCTTATGAACAGCAATCCTAAAATGTTTGCGTGTCTTACCATAGTAGCTCAAAACCACACCTCCAAGCTCATTTCATTAATTGGACTGTAGTTGTGCAAACTACTGACTACAATCGTCCAGACTTCACCTCAGAAACATCTCCAAAATACGCCCCTTTCTAAGGATCGAGACCACCAAGCAACTTATTCACTATCCTTGTTATCTCTCGCCTTGACTATTGTAACTCCCTCCTCATTGGCCTACCTCTCCCCAAGCTATCCCCTCTTTAGTCCATCATGAATGCCGCTGCCAGACTCATCCACCTTACCAACCGCTCAGTTTCCACCACTCCTCTCTGCCAATCCCTCCACAGGCTTCCCATTGCCCAACAAATAAAATTCAAAACACTGATAACATACAAAGCCATTCACAATTCTGCCCCGAGCTACATCACCAATCTTATCTCCAAATATCACCCAAACCGTCCTCTCCGCTCCTCCCAACACCTTCTGCTCTCTAGCTCCCTTGTCTCCTCCTTCCATGCTCGTCTCCAGGACTCCTCCAGAGCCTCTCCCATCCTCTGGAACTCACTTCCCCAATCTGTCCAGCCATCTCTTACTCTGTCCACTTTTAGGCGATCCCTGAAAACTCATCTCTTCAGGGTGGCCTATCCTGCCTCCAGCTAACAATCAAATTTTCTACTCCCCCCATGTGTTCATCCCTCAAAGTCCCTACCTTTTGCTTCACGATCCCCTCCCTTTTAGATTGTAAGCTCGCAGGAGTAGGGCTCCTCTAACCCTCTTGTTTTGAATTGTACTGTTGGTGTAGTGTCTCCCTACATAGTAAAGCACTGCGCAAACTGTTAGCGCTATATAAATCCTGTATAATAAGAATAATTACCTCTATGGGTTCACTTACTTTTTCCTAGAGGCACTGTGACTGCTTAATGAGTATGTTCAATAAAGACAAAAGAAATTAGAATTATTTGTGTTTTATCAGTTAACACACATTGTGTTTGTCTATTGTGATTTAAATGAGGATCAGATTTTATGGCGAAAAACTGCAGAAAAACAGTTGATTCCAAGGGTTTCACATACTTTTTCTTGCCACTATACATATATAAACAAAAGCAAAGTCTTTTCAGTGTTAAATGTTTTTGTGGTAATGGACATGTTCCCATTTCTTCACCTCCATATAAACATACATAGCAAGTTTTATTACAAAGTTTTATTACACAGGATCTAAACTATCTTTGCAGTTACTGATCCTCTCCCTAAGTTCTCTTGAACTGCAGTTTAAATAACAGTACCTTACTTTTATTATAATCCAAGAGTATCAGCCCCAGTGGTGTCATATTTCACTAGGAAACAAGTGCTTGCTCCTGGTGCTGGGAGAAGGACTTTCGCTCATGCTGTACATCACATCAGAGCAGGGAAATAGCACTACATTTCCCATGATACAAAAGGAAAATGCAGGCGATGAGTCAGCATATGCAGTGAACGGAAGGAGGAGTAAAGGTAGGGGTTGGCACTGAGAGCTGCATCTGTGCAGAGAACTGGAGGGGAAGCAGAAGGTGGAGTTGGAGCGGAGGGCTGTATCTACTATCCACAGTGGGTGGCTCAGACCAGGAGTTTCAGACTCCCAAGTCCACCCACTACAGTGAGCAGGGACGTAACTATGTTTGTGCTCACTGTAAAGAACTACAGCAGGTGACCACTATGCTCTGTATCCACAGGGATACAGAGCATAGTGATCACCGATCAGCCACTGTGATTACACACTGGGGAGAGAAACAAGCAGCGCATCGCACTAAGGTAAAGCAGCACCAATACTGCCAGCTAATAAATGTTCTGCCCAGGGTTCCACTTTTTTTTTGTAAAAAAAAAAGTTAAACACACAACAGAAACCTGCACAACAACTTTTCGTCTAGCCTATTGGTCTTGTTCACACAAGCTTCAGCTGGTACAAGAGCAGCGTGTATACAAAGCATTTACAAAGAATTTGCAGATGTGGGTTAGCCTATATTCAAAACCAACGAATGTGAAGGTAGGAATTATTTTATTTTTTATTGTGAAACAATAATTAGGACAAAAAATAAAATCTCAAAGTGGTAGGAATATCGTGTGCCTCACATGGTACAAAGCAACAAAACAGAAAAACACCAAAAGGTTGAATACTTATGCAAGGCACTGTAAGTGAAGGCTTATTTTTCTAAAATCCAGCTCCCCTATGTACCAATATAGCATTAACATACCCAGGTTGCAGAAAAATACAAGCGCTCTTTGATATTGAGAACAAGGTCTTACCTTAGCCCTTGCTGTATTTCTTAGAAAGCTTCAGAGCTCCCTGGTATACACTACCGTTCAAAAGTTTGGGGTCACATTGAAATGTCCTTATTTTTGAAGGAAAAGCACTGTACTTTTAAATGAAGCTAACTTTAAACTAGTCCTAACTTTAAACAAATATACTCTATACATTGCTAATGTGGTAAATGACTATTCTAACTGTAAATGTCTAGTTTTTGGTGCAATATCTACATAGGTGTATAGAGGGCAATTTCCAGCAACTATCACTCCAGTGTTCTAATGGTACAATGTGTTTGCTCATTGGCTCAGAAGGCTAATTGATGATTAGCAAACCCTTGTGCAATCATGTTCACACATCTAAAAACAGTCTAGCTCCTTCCAGAAGCTACAAAACGGACCTTCCTGTGAGCAGATTGAGTTTCTGGAGCATCACATTTGTGGGGTCAATTAAACGCTCAAAATGGCCAGAAAAAGAGAACTTTCATCTGAAACTCGACAGTCTATTCTTGTTCTTAGAAATGAAGGCTATTCCATGCGAGAAATTGCAAAGAAATTGAAGATTTCCTACAACGGTGTGTACTACTCCCTTCAGAGGACAGCACAAACAGGCTCTAACCAGAGTAGAAAAAGAAGTGGGAGGCCGCGTTGCACAACTAAGCAAGAAGATAAGCACATTAGAGTCTCTAGTTTGAGAAACAGACGCCTCACAGGTCCCCAACTGGCATCTTCATTAAATAGTACCCGCAAAACACCAGTGTCAACATCTACAGTGAAGAGGCGGCTGCGGGATTTTGGGCTTCAGGGCAGAGTGGCAAAGAAAAAGCCATATCTGAGACTGGCCAATAAAAGAAAAAGATTAAGATGGGCAAAAGAACACAGACATTGGACAGAGGAAGACTGGAAAAAAGTGTTGTGGACGGATGCCAAAGGTGTGCAATGCTGTAATTGCTGCAAAAGGAGGATTCTTTGATGAAAGCAAAGTTTGATGTAAAAACAATGTTATTTCAAATACAAATCATTATTTCTAACCTTGTCAATGTCTTGACTCTATTTTCTATTCATTTCACAACGTATGGTGGTGAATAAGTGTGACTTTTCATGGAAAACACAAAATTGTTTGGGTGACCCCAAACTTTTGAACGGTAGTGTAGATTTGAGACAAAGAAACCAGTAAGACACAGGAAGGAGTTTACCAGCTGACCTCATTAGCACACCCATCAACAAAGTTTTCACAGCATTCAAGGCATCTCTCCACGCCTGCATTTGCCGGGCTTCCATATAGTCACTTTAGACAGGCTCAGGCTGCATGCTAAACTCCCTGGGGCCACATGCAGCCCACAGGACACCCCTGATGTAGTGAAGGAGCCTGCCTGATTGGATAGATGATGTATCCTCCTATTATATAGTTTTGATACATTTAAAGGAAATTGTACAGAGATTGTACAATCAGATTGTACAGTGAATGACCACATTAATACGCCTAAAACTACCTAGTCTCGCTTTCAGTGTCATTAATTGCAAATGGCACACCAAACACAGAAGCAAACACACATTTTGCCACATGAAAAAACAGGTGACAAATGCAGTAAAAAAGACACGCAACTCGCACCACACCAAAATGTCCCATGAGCTACTTTGCCACATGTAGCGCAGACCAATGAGGCTCCATTCACATCTGTGTATTTCCAAATACGTGGCTATTTATTATGAAAAGTGAAATTCTGCCCAAAAAAGGGAACTTGTCCTTTAATGTGCATTACTCTGGGCACAAGTTTACTTTAAAGTGAAACTATATGTTGCCTGCTCAGGAAAAAAATAATAACAGGTTGCAGTTATAGCCTGGCCTCTGAATACCTACAGTGCATTCTGCACATGTGTCCTGTGTTTATACAGTGTACTTTTAGGTATGGAAGAGCATGTGCCTATCCCTTTCTCCCACAGTGCATATTTCACTGTAATGGTCAATCTTTACACATCTATATTTTATACAATCAAAAAAATGCAAAAGAGAATACATTTAAAAATGTTAAATTGACATTTGTGCTTTGCCCATGCCAGAATTATGAAACCTGAAAGAATGGAAAAATATTTGTCCTGCACTAACAAAATAGTCAGATTTCCATTTTAATCTGTAGCGCTACCCCCCTGCAGGAGCCGCTTGAATATTTTTGGTTCCTTACTCTGCCTCTTCAACCCCAGGGACAGACTCAACCCCACCAGCACACCTGGCAGTAGTGCAGTGTAAATACCACAGTGAAAGACGCAGGTTATGGTGAACTCAGAAAGTAACTTTTACTGTGAGCTTGCTTAAAAGAGAATAGGACAGTCACAGTAATATAAGGCAGTAAACAAATATGGTGAAATAGAACAAAGGACAAAAAGTCACGAGAGAATTGAACACAATCAGGTCAGTCTGCTTTCAGGGGACTCCTTTAAGTGAAATGGCCCCAAGAGCAGAGGTAAACACATGAGATTAACATGTCAAGAAAATGGAACGTTAACTTCAATAGAGCATCCGACAACCTCAAATAAATTGGTCTATATGAGTTCAGACAGGAGGAGGGTAGAGGAATGACCTTATTTTTGTCTGTGATTCCTCTCCCTTCTTCACCCTAGCACCACAGTCCCAGCAGGCCTGCTTAACCACAATAGCTGACCCAGTGCACTGAATCAACCCCAAGTGTGGACCCACTTGTAAGTGACTAGTGTCCTGAACACAGATGGGGCCCTTAAGATTTCGGGTGACTTTAGGGTGGTGCACTTGATCTCGTGTAATGAGGTGAACACAGTACATCCAAAAGGGCTTGGCATGCAACCAGTATTGTAATTCTATAGGGTAGTGGATAAGGATTTTCGCTGCCAGGCAGGGTGTAACAGCATCACAGTCCCGTGTAACTAATGTAGCTGCTGCTCTGCATCCTCATTACATTGCTAGGCTGGCATGGACTTTCACGGAAAAGACACAGCTTGTCAGCTCTGTAGGAGTGGTTTGCCCCCTCCCTTTTTTTCTCTTTCTCGCTGAGAGGTGTCAGACATGCTCTCAGGCTGCAGCGACAAAGATCTCTGGGAGATGGAGTTCCCAGCACAGGCTGCCTGATTGAAAGCAACACACAGGGAACTACACATTCCAAGAAGCACTGCTGCATAGGAGAAAGTTTACCCCAGATACTTCCTGGGAAACGAGGCAAAGCTACCACGAGGCAGAAAAGAGTCTGGATGTGGGGACCGAAAGCCGCAGCTGGAGACCTGAAGAATCGCACCTGTTACAGCCTGGAGGTCGGTGGCAGGCATCCAGTGTTAAAGAAGGACCCCGAGTGCATCTCCAGGCATTCCCATTCAGTGTGTGATGTTCCTGTGAGGAGATGTCAGTCGGGCACTCGTAAGGACCGGTACCACAGTATCTTCCCCTGCGGCCTTTCCTCCCAATCCTCCCTAAGCCAGAACTCTGAATTATCTTTGTTGTTCTGGCTTTCTTAGTGTAGCACCCTTGTCCCAAAGCAGGGCTACAGGTAAATTTAGTTGTGCTGGGTGGTAGCCAACCTGGCTAATTTGTAGTTTTTAGTGGTCAAATGGCTTTCTCCCTAATCCTGTTTAGCTGTGGTTTCTCCCTTTTGTAAATAGGTGGCACTGTTGCCTTTGACAGTAGAGTGATGAGCTACAGTGAGTTAAGGTTATGAACATACCTTTCTCAGCCAATCAGATTCGCTGCTACGAATGCTGGGAGAAGCTATTTATTTGGAAGAAGTCAGGTGATCTAGGTATTTCCCATCCAGGCTATGGCCTGGGTGGATGTGTGTTGAAATAGCTCCTGCCGGGTAGGAATAAAGAATGAGGCCTATCCGGGTGTTTAAGATTCTGCTGATAAAAGCCTGCTCAATATCCAGAAACAATGTGGAGAGGGATGGAGTTCTAAGGAAGCACCAGAGGTGACTCTTCATGAGCTGGGGACTATGAAGTGGCTGGGAGTACTTCAATAGAGAGCTCAATCAAAAGGTAACTGAATATGGTTCCGTGAGCTAAGTTCAGTTACTATAGGAGACAGCGTAACCTACAATGTACAGATGTGCTGGTTCAGCTTAAAGGCTCTTTTCCTGTACCTCTTTCTGCCTATCTCATCTATTTTCGTCTAAGGAGTCTGTCTGTCTGCTGATCATTACTATTTTTTTTTGTAATTCCTTTATTTTTCATGGTAAGTGCATTTTACAGCCAAAGTAAGTAACAGAGATACAATATAAAATCAGGTAGCAGAAAGGTTCACACAATGAGATCAACATATCAATTGGTCCAGGAATACACAGTGTGGGTGTCACGAAGGAAAATATTTGTCGGTGTATAGAGCCTGGGAAAGCATAAAAGCAACTATACGAGAGACCCAAATATTCATAGATTCAAAACTATGCAACAAAGTAAAACTCTTACAGTATATCGGAAGGCAAGTCATCTCAATGGCCGGCTTAGCCCAGAGATGAGACACTAAGGTAGGGATAATGTAAGCGAGGATATTTACAGTATCAGAATACAGCCTATAACTGAGCTAGGTATATGAATAAGGGGGGACAGTCAGAAGGGGAGAGAGTAGGGGGTCAGGTATCTCTAGTGCGAGAGAAAAACAAGATCAAGAGCAGAGAGAAGAGAGGAGTAGACAAATAGTGCCTCCCGCCCAGGGAGTAAAATTAATCTAAGAGGTCAGCCAGACTGCAAAACCTCCCGAAGGTAGGCGTCAATGTACACAAAATGGTGCCAGGGTCTCTAGGTCTCACAAAAGGTCACCTCCCTGTTGTGCAAGGTAGCAGTGAGATCCTCCATAGCTCTCAGTTCGTTCACTTTAGAACACCACAGCGATTTTGACAGCGGTTTCTCTGATCTCCAACAGAGGGGGATGCATGCTTTGGCCGCAATCAATAGTTGGATTGTTAGAGAGGCCTTGTATTATTTGATGGCTCTGAAAGATGAAGTAAGCAACCCGCGGGGGCAGATGTTTGATTGTGCAGGTCACCTCGCGCCAGAAAGGCCAGGGTTTGGTGCAGTCCCAGATGATGTGTAGCATCGTTCCCTCTGCATTGCCACACCGCCAACACAGACTAGGGACTTGCGGAAAGAAACGGTGCAGAGTAGTGGGAACCCTATACCATCGGTTCAAGATCTTGTAACACGTCTCTTGAATTCTGGTAGCTAAGGAGGACTTCTGAGCAAAATGAAGGATCTTCTCCTTCTGAGAGTCAGTGAATTGGGTGCCAAGATTCAATTCCCACTTGGAGATGAACAGAGAACAAACCCTTACACCGGTCAAGTCAGAGAAGCGTAGATTATCTAGAGACTATGACGGACCAGCTCCCCCCTGTGACAAATGTGTTCCAGTTCCGTTTCCTGCAAAGGAAATTACGCAGCTGAAGACCACTCCAGAAGTCCAAAGAGGAGTCTGTAGCAGACACCGCGGCATCGCAAGAAAGTTGGCCGTCGGGTCCCACAAAGTCACATAGATAGAGCCGCCTGCCCACAGCCAATCGCTGAAAATGAGGGTACTAAAGGCCAGGTGCAAATTCTAGATTGCCCAGGACCGGCACCATAGGGGAGGGTAGTGGTGACACTGAGGAACGTTGGAAGGTGTCTTTGGCCACCAATAGTGTGCTTCCCAGGATAGGGTGATCAGTGAGGTTTTCGGCAGAGGTGAGGTGATCCAGATCATTACTATTTTTGACTAAGGGTGTCCTGTGCCCTATCCCCCCTCTCCCACATTTTCCTGTTTGTGAGAAATGAACTTCTCTTTGTTCAAGCATAAAAGTGACTGGCGCCCAATTTCTATCTTCTTCATCACCCACCATGCCTAGTAACCTGCACTCTGAGGATGTATGTCAGCCCTCCCCGCCTCTGGGGGTCATCACCAGGCTCCCGGAAAGTTGGGGTAGGCGCTACAATCTGTTAACATTAACTAAAAACACACACACAAGAAAAAAAAAATTTAATCTGAATATTTGTTATACATAACCTAAATTCTCTCTGGCTTTTGCATTTCAGAGTCAATGTTGCATTTGTGGCCGAAGGCATTAAAGTTTTAACAATGATCACACATCCTCCCAACAAATTCCGGGCTACAGGTTTTGATGCAAATAACATTTTGTTAATTACTTCAGAACTGTAATTCAAAATCACATCTGTGCTTCTCTGCCAGCATTTCTATTCTTTATAATACACACCAGGGAGGAAGTATCAGTATCACAATTAGAAGCATGTTTCTCAGCAGTGATTTACTGTTCCATCTGTTTCAAACGGAGCTGAAACAAACTATGGCCTTGCTAGTTTTAAGCGGGGCAAGATGTAACATTAATTGCAGCTGTTAACATGGTAGGCTATGGGGATCCATTGCAGTTATATAAACTAAAGGTGACACAGAAGTCCCTTGCATGCAGGTAATGTTCATCTATGCTGCCTATATGAAAACAGAAAGTGTATTATATCTTGGCTGTCAATCATTGTGGATGACACTATATAAGCAGAACGTGTTGTTACTGTGCATATGTAATCCTGTCATGTATAGCAGTGGTCATCAACCCTGTCCTCAGGGCTCACTAACAGGCCAGGTTTCATGTATTACCTTGGGGAGATGCAGACTAGAATACTGCAATCACTGAGCAACAAATGATATCACCTGTGATGTATTTCAGTTATCTTGGAAACCTGGCCTGTTAGTGGGCCCTGAGGACAGGGTTGATGACCACTTATGTATAGCTCCTACACATTTCATGTATAGCCCCTACATATAGTTGCCACCTCATCCCTTTAAACCCGAACACCTTTGAATTACACAGGTTCTGAGGCTAATTAAATGCAGATAAGGCACCAAGTGAGTTTAATTACCACCTTAACCACCTCAATACAGGGCACTTTCACCCCCTTCCTGCCCAAGCCATTTTTCAGTTTTCAGCGCTGCCGCACTTTGAATGACAATTGCGCGGTCATGTTACACTGCACCCTAATGAAATTTTTATAATTTTTTCCCCACAAATAGAGCTTTCTTTTGGTGGTATTTGATCACCTCTGCGGTTTTTACTTTTTGCGCTATAAACAAAAGAAGAGGAACAATTTTGAAAAAACACAATATTTTTTATTTTTTGCTATAATAAATATCCAATTTTTTTTTTTTTTTTTAACAAATTTTTTCCTCAGTTTAGGCCATTATGTATTCTTCTACATATTTTTGGTAAAAAAAATTTGCGATAAGCGTATATTAATTGGTTTGCGCAAAAGTTATAGCGTCTACAAAATAGGGGATAGATTTATAGCATTTTTATTATTTATTTATTTTTTACTAGTAATGGCGGCGATCTGCGATTTTTATTGTGACTGCGATATTGCGGCGGACACATCGGACACTTTTGACACATTTTTGGGACCATTCACATTTATACAGCGATCAATGCTATAAAATTGCAATGATTACTGTGTAAATGTGACTGGCAGGGAAGGGGTTAACACTAGGGGGCGATCGAGGGGTTAATGTATGACCTAAGGAGGTGATTCTAACTGTGGGGGGAGGGGACTGACTGGGGGAGGTGACCGATCGGTGTCCCTATGTACAAGGGACACGCCATCGGTCTCCTCTCCTCTCTGACAGGACGTGGATCTGTGTTTACATGCACAGATCCACGCTCCTGCTCTGTTACCCGGCAATCGCGGGTGCCCGGCGGACATCGCGGCCGCCGGGTACGCGCACCGGGTCCCGAGCGACGCAGCGGGCGCGCGCACCCCCTAGTGGCTCGGGAGGGCGAGGACGTCATATGACGCCCGCCCAGAACAACAGAAGCCTTGTCCCGCCGTCATATGACGGTGGGCAGTGGCTTAGTGGTTAATCAGCCACAGAACCTGTGTAATTAATATGTGTTCGGGTTTAAAGGGATGAGGTGGCAACCCTACCCCTACATCAACTGCTGTTTTTCTGGTTTTGTTAAAGCAGCAAAAAATAAAAACCGCAGAGCTGATCAAATACCACCAAAACAAAGCTCTATTTGTGGGGGGGGGGGGGACAATTTTGCAAAAAATGGCCTGGTCATTAAGGGGGCAAATACTTCTGGGGCTGAAGTGGTTAATTACAAAATGTACTTTAATAACTCAGATCTTCACTGCATCTGAGCACAAGCCAAAAACACAATTTAATTCATTTTTAATATTCAAAGCAAACTCCCCTATCCATCAATGTATCTTTGCTTTATTTGATTGAGAAATCACTTTGAAAAAAAAAATTCCTAGCCCTTCTGGTTGTGGCCATCTTGAGTAAAGGCAAATGATTCATGTAACATTTACTTTCTGGAATCCATCTGCCCTTAGCTCAGACATGCATGTAGGAGAGTGCATCGCTGAGAATTAGAGGTGCACCGAAATTTCGGCCGCCGAAAATTATCGTCCGAAAACAGAGTTTTCCGTATCGGGCGATAGCAAAAATCAGCCGATACCGAAAGGGGGAGGGGTCCGCCCATTGCGGGAATCTCCTTGTCACAGCGGGAGATCGCTGTGTCACGGAGTTCAGTGTGAAATGTTATGCCGTGCTGTGACAAAAGTCCCGCCCTCCTCCAAGACCAGCTTGTGTGATAGATGCAGTGTTCTGTCTATCACACAAGCTGGTCTAGGAGAAGGGCAGGACTTTTGTCATAGCTCGGCCGAACGTTTCACACTTGGCTCCGTGACACAACGGGAGATGCTGCAACGATGATGAGGCTGCAATGAGGGCACAATAAGGCTGCAATCCCAATGAGGGCACAGAAAGGCAGCAATGAGGGCACAGTAAGGCTGCAATGAGGGCACAGTAAGGCGGCAATGAGGGCACAGTAAGGCGGCAATGAGGGCACAGTAAGGCGGCAATGAGGGCACAGTAAGGCGGCAATGAGGGCACAGTAAGGCGGCAATGAGGGCACAGTAAGGCGGCAATGAGGCCACAGTAAGGCGGCAATGAGGCCACAGTAAGGCGGCAATGAGGCCACAGTAAGGCTGCAATGCTGGCACAGTAAGGCTGCAATGCGAGCACAGTAAGGCTGCAATGCGGGCACAATAGGGCTGCAATGCGGGCACAATAAGGCTGTAATGAGGGCACAATAAGGCGGCAATGAGGGCACAGTAAGGCGGCAATGAGGGCACAGTAAGGCGGCAATGAGGGCACAGTAAGGCGGCAATGAGGGCACAGTAAGGCGGCAATGAGGGCACAGTAAGGCGGCAATGATGGGCACAGTAAGGCGGCAATGATGGGCACAGTAAGGCGGCAATGATGGGCACAGTGAGGCAGCAATGATGGGCACAGTGAGGCAGCAATGATGGGCACGGTAAGGCTGCAATGATGGGCGCGGTAAAGCTGCAATGATGGGCGTGGTGACGCTGCATGGATGGGCACGGTGAGGCTGCATGGATGGGCACGGTGAGGCTGCATGGATGGGCACGGTGAGGCTGCATGGATGGGCACGGTGAGGCTGCATGGATGGGCACAGTGAGGCTGCATGGATGGGCACAGTGAGGCTGCATGGATGGGCACAGTGAGGCTGCATGGATGGGCACAGTGAGGCTGCATGGATGGGCACAGTGAGGCTGCATGGATGGGCACAGTGAGGCTGCATGGATGGGCACGGTGAGGCTGCATGGATGGGCATGGTGAGGCTGCATGGATGGGCATGGTGAGGCTGCATTGATGGGCACTGGTGAGGCTGCATTGATCTCTTGTATCATGTCTGCAGTCTCTGACCATCTCCTGCATCATATCTGCTAGAGGTGCACTGCATGGAAATTTTGCTAATACTATTAGCAATGTGTTATATAAATGTATACATTTTATTTAAAATATACAAAAATAAAATTATTTTTTAAAAACAGTCATTTTTGGTATCGGTTTTGGTTTTCGGCCTAGTGTATTTTTTATTTTCGGTATCGGTTTCGGCACCAAAAACCCATTCGGTGCACCCCTACTGAGAATACCCCTCCTCTCCTCCCCTCCTAAAAAATCCTGGGATGTATAAAACCATTTGCCTAGACAAGAAACCAGGAAGTAACTGAAGAAATGTAAACAAAAAAAGTTTAAAACAAGTAAATATGATATACTTTCCCATCTATTTATTGCTAGTAGCATGAGAATTAAAAACAATCAATGTTGATTGGGAAAGTGAAGGTCTACTTTAAGTTCGGCCACCCAATTTGACTGGCAAAATTTTTTTTTTTTTTACAATTCCACAAAACCACCAATGGTAGCTTAAATTCATTGTGCATCCTAAACTGTATACAGTAGTTCTATCTTGTAAGCTGTTGGAATTTCTGTAATTCTGATAGAATTACCATTTCTGTCACAACACAGCACTGAGGCAAGAAGGAATTATTATGTTGTATTCTGCATACCAACATGAATTATACTCAGCTGTATATTAAAATGCAAGGGGAAAAAAGAAAAAAAAATTATCTTGTATTGTCTGCATGAAAGAATGATTAGGAAATTAAAAAAAATCACTACGAATTATCAATCCATTCAACATTTTATGCCAAATACGTTGACAAGATGATGCACAAGAGATTTTGGTATGATAGCTCTTGATTGATGGCTGCTCGCAATAGTTGAACAGGAACATCCTAAACAATTGCAGCAAATATATCCTGTAGCACACACTTTGCCTGCACTCAGTCTCTATAAATTATGAGCACAATCCATTTGGATTCTCACTCTACTGCTGTTGCTGCTGCCGCCTCCTCCTCAAACGCCTTTGGGCTCTGATCTCTACAAACTAAACAAGACATACAAACCAAGCAACTGAAGTGGAAAACGGGTCCCGATGATGCAGTTAAAAGCACTTCCATTTCATGTCATCCCTCGCTATCAGACTAAGCTAAAGAGGCTGGAAGTTATTATAACTTGTTCTAACTTTGTGGTTTTGTTTTAAATGATTTGAATGGGGTGCCTAAAAAGACCGATATACCTGTTTCACCAATCCTATACATTTTTGTCAATTATTTTTTAAAGGATTTATATATTGCCAACAAGTTGCACAGAGATTTACAAACTAAAGGGAGGCTGTGCAGTTAAAATACCTTGCGAGATGCGCTAAAAGGGAATGTCAAGTGACACAAAAAGGTAATACCTGAAGGATGAGCAGATGTAGACTATAAAAGTATGGTTTAACCAAGCAATAAAAAGTGTGCCATCCATGTGCTAGGTCTAAGTTAATAAATCACATGATAAGACATAATAAAAGTGCATGAAACATATGAACACTTAATGTCTTAAATTGACATATCTGTGCAAATAAAGTCCATATAAAATTTGCAAAAATTTTTTTTTATAAAATTCTGATAGATATATTATATATATATATATATATATATATATATATATATATATATATATATATATTATACACACACACACACACACACACACACACAGGTGAAACTGGAAAAATTAGAATATCGTGCAAAAGTTCATTTATTTCACTAATGCGACTTACATACGAAGCAAGATAGTTCAAGCCGTGATTTGTCATAATTGTGATATTATGGCTTACAGCTCATGAAAACCCCAAATCCACAATCTCAGAAAATTAGAATATTGTGAAAAGGTGCAATATTCTAGGCTCAAAGGGGTTGATTTACTAAAGGGAAAAAGACTGTGCACTTTGCAAAGTGCAGTTGCCCTCTGAAAGAGCAGTTGCTCCAGAGCTTAGTAAATGAGCAGAAGCTCTGCGGACTTCCATCATCCAATCATGTGCAAGCAAAAATGCTGTTTTTTTAATTGTCCTTGCACAGGATTGGATACTCTTTGCAAAGTCAAGCCTTACCTCATTTACTAAGCTCTGGAGCAATTACACTTGCAGAGGGCAACTGCACTCTGCCAAGTGCACAGTCTATTTGCCTTCAGTAAATCAATCCCAAAGTGTCCAGCTCTAAGCAGCTAATTAAGCCATAACACCTGCAAAGGGTCCCTGAGCCTTTAAATGGTCTCTCAGTCTGGTTCAGTTCACAATCATGGGAAAGACTGCTGACCTGACAGTTGTGTAGAAAACCATCATTGACACCCTCCGTAAGGAGGGAAAGCCTCAAAAAGGTAATTGCAAAACAAGTTGGATGTTCCCAAAGTGCTGTATCAAAGCCAGGGCTTTTTTTCTCAAACAATAGGTGCTGGAACTTAACCACGGCCCCACAAAACCCCTCCCCCTACACACACCCTCCAAATCACATCAAATAGTGGGTGTGTTCAGTCAAATTTCACGAAAACAGTAAGAGGGTCTTAAAGGGGAATTAATACCAGGATTGCATTACATACAGAGTGCAGAGCTGTCGCTTGTAAACAAGACTTCTCTGTTTACAAGTGATTGTGGTGAGCAGGCACCAAAGGGTCTGGGCCAGAGGTGGTGGAACTGAGTTCCACCAAGTTCCCCCTGAAAAAAAGCCCTGATCAAAGCACATTAATAGAAAGTCATGTGGAAGGGAAAAGTGTGGAAGAAAAAGGTGCACAAGCAGCAGGGATGACCTCAGCCTGAGGAGGATTGTTGGGAAAAGGCCATTCAAAAGTGTTGGGGATTTTCACAAGGAGTGGGCTGAGGCTGGAGTAAGTGCATCAAGAGCCACCACACACAGACAGATCCTGGACATGGGCTTCAAATGTCGTATTCCTCTTGTCAAGCCACTCCTGAACTACAAACGTCGTCAGAAGCTCAGTGGTCCAAAGTCCTCTTTTCTGATGAGAGCAAATTTTGCATCTCATTTGGAAACCAAGGACCCAGAGTATGGAGGAAGAATGGAGAGGCACACACTGCAAGATGCTTGAAGTCCAGTGTGAAGTTTCCACAGTCTGTGTTGATTTGGGGAGCCATGTCATCTGCTGGTGTTGGTCCACTGCGCTTCATTAAGTCCAGGGTCAAAGCAGCTGTCTACCAGGAGATTTTGGAGCACTTCATGCTTCCCTCCGCAGACAAGCTCTATGGGGATGCGGACTTCATTTTCCAGCAGGACTTGGCACCTGCCCACACTGCCAAAATCACCAAAACCTGGTTCAATGACCGTGGGATTACTGTGCTTGATTGGCCAGCAAACTCGCCTGACCTGAACCCCATAGAGAATCTATGGGGCATTGCCAAGAGAAAGATGAGAGACATGACACAGAACAATGCAGAAGAGCTGAAGGCCGCTATTGAAGCATCCTGGTCCTCCATAACACCTCAGCAGTGCCCCAGGCTGATAGCTTCCATGCCACGCCGCATTGTGGCAGTAATTGGGGGCCCAAACCAAGTACTGAGTACATATGCATGCTTATACTTTTCAGAGGTCCGATATTTTTCTATGTACAATCCTTGATTTATTGATTGCATGTCATATACTAATTTTCTGAGATTGTGGATTTAGGGTTTTCATGAGCTGTAAGCCATAATCATCACAATTATGACAAATTATGGCTTGAACTATCTTGCTTTGCATGTAATGAGTCGATCTCATATATAGTTTCACCTGTATATATATATATATATATATATATATATATATATATATATATATATATATATATATATATATATATATATATATATATATATACATATAGATACAGCACAGACGTTCTAAACTTCAATAGTCCCTTTTTCTATGCTGTGAAGAAAAGATGATAAGGTGTACTACTGAAGAAATAGTGCTCCCAAAAGAAATCACCGCAAGAAATGAAATTAGCTCCTTACCAGCTGCTCTGATCCCACAAGGAAACCATCAGATGCCTTGCTGCATAGCAGCCATATACAAGGCAAAATGTACATACATTATACCAAAATGTATTAAATTCATTATTTTCCTCAAAATTCTGAAAACAATACCGCATAATGACAACGTGAAAGAAGTTTGTTTGAAACCTTTGCAAAATTTATTAAAAATAAGAAATGAAAAAAAAAAAATCACATACAGAGCCTTGAAATAAGAATTCATACCCCTTGACATTTTCCACATTGTTAGGTTACAACCAAAAACGTAAATGTATTTTATTGGGATAAAAGTGGAAGTGGAAGGAAAATTAAATTGTTTTCCAAAATTTTTACAAAATGTGACAAGTAGGGGTGCAACGGATCAAAAAACTCACGGTTCGGATTGTTTCTCTGAACAGGAGTCACGGTTCGGATCATTTTCGGATCAACAAAAAAAAAATCTCCCCCACTGTAATAATATATTAGCAGGGTATTGCAGGGTAGTGGCAGGGTATTGGCAGAGTATTGCAGGGTATTGGCAGAGTATTGGCAGTGTATTGGCAGAGTACTGGCAGGGTATTGGCAGAGTATTGCAGGGTATTGCTAAAATATTGGCAGGGTATTGGCAGAGTATTGCAGGGTATTGGCAGAGTATTGCAGGGTATTGCAGAGTATTGTCAGGGTATTGCAGAGTATTGTCAGGGTATTGCAGAGTATTGGCAGGGCATTGCAGAGTATTAGCAGGGTATGGCAGAGTATTGGGACTGCTGCCATCTGATCTCTCCCCTCCACTGTACAGATCAGTACACAGAGGGGAGAGAGGAACCGGCGTCATGACATAACACTGGTTTGTTTACAAGTAATCACTCCGTCATTTGACGGAGCGATCACATGGTAAACGGGCGCCGGGTGTACTAAGATGGCCGCCACTCCGTAGCTAGGCCGAAGCAGCGGCCTTTCCTAAGGCTGAGGCGGCTGCGCGCTCCGCGAAGCGCATGTGTGCCGATCCGAACAGGCTGAACCGTTCGGATCGCGGATCGGTGACGATCCGTTGCACCTCTAGTGACAAGTGTGGCCCCCCTCAGTCAATACTTGGTAGAACCACTTTTTCGCTGCAATTACAGCTGCAAGTCTTTTTGGTGATATCTCTACCAGTTTTGCACATCTAGAGAGTGACATTTTTGCCCACTGTTCTTTGCAAAATAGCTCATGCTCTGTCAGATTGGATGGAGAGCTTTTGTGAACAGCAATTTTCAAGTCTTGCCACAGATTCTCAATTGGATCTAGGTCTGGACTTTGACTGGGCTATTCTAAAACATGGATATGCTTTGATCTAAACCACTCCATTGTAGCTCTGGCTGTATGTTAGGGTCATTGTCCTGCTGAAAGGTGAACCTCCGTCCCAGTCTCATGTCTTTTGCAGACTCTAACAGGTTTTCTTCTAAGCTTGCCTTGTATTCTGCTCCATCCATCTTCCCATCAACTCTGACCAGCTTCTCTGTCCCTGGTGAAGAAAAGCATCCCACAACATGATGCTGCCACCACCATGTTTCACGGTGGGGATGGTGTGTTCAGGGTGATGTGCAGTGTTAGTTTAACGCCACACATAGCGCTTTTCTTTTAGGCCAAAAAGTTCAAATTTTGGTCTTATCTTACCAGAGCACTTTCCTCCACATGTTTGCTGTGTCCCCCACATGGCTTCTCACAAAAACTGCAAATGGGACTTCTTATGGCTTTCTTCTTGCCACTCTTCCATAAAGGCCAGATTTGTGGAGTGCACGACTAATAGTTGTCTTGTGGACAGGTTCTCCCACCTGAGCTGTGGAGCTCTGCAGCTCCTCCAGAGTTACCATGTGCCTCTTGGCTGCTTCTTTGAATAATGCTCTCCTTGCCCAGCCTGTCCGTTTAGGTGGATGGCCATGACATGAGGTTTGCAGTTGTGCCATACTCTTTCCATTTTCGGATGATGAATTGAACAGTGATCCGTGAGATGTTCAAAGCTTGGGATATTTTTTTTTATAACCTAACCCTGCTTTAAACTTCTCCACATCTTTATCCCTGACCTGTCTGGTGTGTTCCTTGGCCTTCATGATGCTGTTTGTTCACCAAGGTTCTCTAACAAACCTCTGAGGGCTTCACAGAACAGCTATACTTCTACTGAGATTAAATTACACACAGGTGGACTCTATTTACTAATTAGGGGACTTCTGAAGGCAATTGGTTCCACTAGATTTTAGTTAGGGGTTTCAGAGTAAAGGTATGTATGTGCCACTTTGTGTTGGTCTATCACATAAAACCCCAATAAAATACATTTACGTTTTTGGTTGTAACATGACAAAATGTGGAACATTTCAAGGGGTATGAATACTTTTTCAAAGCACTGTACATAAGTATTCACAGCCTTTGCTCAATACTTTTTTGAAACACCCTTGGCACCAATTACAGCCTCATGTCTTTTTTAGTATGATGCTACAAGCTTGGCACACCTATTTTTGGGCAGTTTCTCCCATTTTTCTTTGTAGGACCTCTCAAGCTCCATCAGGTTGGATGTGGAGCTTTGATGCACAGCCATTTTCAGATCTCTCCAGAGATGTTCAATCGGATTTAACCCTTGTATGCCTAAGTCTATTGCTGACATTTTTTGCTTACAAGTTAAAATCTGTATTTATTGCTAGAAAAGTACTTAGAACCCCCAAACATTATATATATATATTTAGCAGAGATCCTAAAAAAAAAAAAATGGCGATCGTTGCAAATTTTTTATGTCACACAGTATTTGCACAGCGGTCTTCCAAGTGCAATTTTTTGGGAAAGATGACACTTTTAATTAAAAAAAACAGTAAAGTTATCCCAATTTTTTTGTATGTGAAAGATGTTACGCTGAGTAAATAGATACCATGTCATGCTTTGAAATTGCGCACACTCATGGAATGACGACAAACTACGGTACTTAAAAATCTCCATAGGCGATGCTTTAAAAATTTCTACTGGTTACCAGTTTAGAGTTCGGGTCGGTTCACACTGGGGCGACTTGGGATCCGACTTGTACGCCCTCAAGTCGCCCCAAGTCGCCCCAGAAATAGATTCACATTGAAGTGAATGGGAGCGTCTTAATAGACACTACTGAAGTCGCTCCGACTTCAGAGCGTACTCCCTGTACTACTTGGATCCGACTTGGTAGGCGACCTGTACCATAGAAATCAATGGAAGTCGCCTCCAAGTCGGATCTCTCTGTAAAGTCAAGCGACTTTGCAGGGAAAACCCCTCCCTCCCCCCCTCCCTCCCAGAGAGCTGATTGCCCTGTGATTGGCCACAGCCGAAGTCGCCCGTCATGGAGGCGACTTCAAGTCGCCTTGTATTTTGCTAAAGTCGCGCTGAAGTCGCGCTGAAGTCGCGTCGAAGTCGCCGTGCAAAGTCGCGCTGCCCCAGTGTGAACCGACCCTTACAAAGGAGGTCCTGTGCTAGAATTATTGCTCTCGATCCAACGATGGTGGCAATACCTCACATGTGTGGTTTGAACACCGTTTACACTTGCGGGCACAACTTACGTATACGTTCGCTTCTGCACAGAACGGAGCGATTGAAATTTTTTCAAGTGATTTCTTTTTTTTACACTTTTTAAAAAAAATTAAAATTCTGATAATTTTTTTTTGCTGTCACAAGGGATGTAAACATCCCTTGCGACAGTAATAGTCAGCAACAGGTACTCTTTATGGGGGGATCTGGGGTCTATAAGACCCCAAATCCCTCCTTTGCACTTAAAAGTATTCAAAACGCCCAAATCAGCGTTTTGGAATACTAGGGATTTTTAAAAATCAGGGCCATTGGCAGCAAAGGACACCGGAAGTGATGTCATGACATCGCTTCTGGGTTACTAGATAGGAGACCCGATTCCGGCTTCCCTCACGCTCCTTAGGATAACAGCCGAGCGGCTTTTAGACGCATCGGTTGTTATCACTAAAAAGCCAACCACTGGCACGGTACCGGGGTGATGCATGTATAATCCCTTCAAGCTGAGAATGCATATTTGCGTACGGTCAGCGTTAAGGGGTTGAGTAAGGGCTCTGGCTGGGCCACTCAAGGACATTCACAGAGTTGTCCTGTAGCCACTCCTTTGTTATCTTGGCTGTGTGCTTAGGGTCTTTGTCCTGTACATCAGGTCTGGGGCCTGGTCTGGTGACCCGCTTCAGCTGTGATTGGACACAGCGGGAGCCAATCAGCGAGTCCGGAGGACCCGATGTCCACCAGGACCCGCTGATCGTTCCTGAGGCAGATCACTGTTCTGTCAGAGGGGAAGATGGAGAGCTTGTGTTTCTGCTAAGCAGGAACACGGATCTCTGTCTTCCCCCAGTCAAAGCATTCCCCACACTTTAGCACTGATCACTGTATTGGTGTCACTGGTCCCCAAAAGTGTCACTGTGTCAGATGTGTCTGCCGCAATGTCACAGTCTCGTTAAAATTCGCTGATCTCTGCCATTACTAGTAAAAAAAAGAAAAGAAAATTCCATAAATATGTCCCATAGTTTATAGATGCTCTAGCTTGAGCAAACCAATCAATATACGCTTATTAGAAAATTTTTTTTACCAAAAACATAGCCGAATACATATTGGCCTAAATTGATGAAGAAATTTACATTTTTTTTTTTTTTTTTTTATTAGATAGGTTTTAAAGCAGAAAGTAAAAAAATACTGTTTTCTTTTTCAAAATTGTCAGTTTTTTTTTTTCAAAAAAAAAAAACACAGGAGGTGATCAAATACCACAGGTACAGCGTCCCACGACCGCGCAATTGTCAAGTATCACAAATAATGGCCTGGTCAGGAAGTTGGGTGAACCTTCAGGCGCTGAAGTGGTTAACTGGGAGGCAGACATGAAGATAATGAAGATATATGAAAGGTGGAGGGGGGGAATATAAACCTTTTATAATAAAGTAGTACAGAAGGCTTTTTTCATGGATATGAACGACAACTTTGAAAAAAAAAACAAAAAAAAAAAAACAATATTTTTTACTTTCGGTTATAAAGCCTATCCAAAAAAAAAAAATTTCTTCATCAATTTAGGCCAATATGTATTCTGCTACATATTTTTGGAAAAAAAAATCCTAATAAGCGTATTAGTTTGCACAAACGTTATAGCGTCTACAAAATAGGGGATATATTTATGACATTTTTAAAAAAATTATTTATTTTTTTACTTGTAATGGCGGTGATCAGTTATTTTTAGCGGGACTGCGACATTGCAGTGCACAAATCGGACACCTAGCTGACACTTTTGACACCTTTTTGGGAACCAGTGACATTATTACAGCGATCAGTGCTAAAAATATGCATCGACACTATAAATGACTGGCAGGGAAGAGGTTAACAACAGGGGCGATCAAAGGGTTAAGCGTATTCCCTAATTGTGCTCTCTTACTGTGGGGGTGGGGGGTGGGTTCACTGCATGGACACTGATCCATGTTCCTGATTAGAAGAAAAACTAGATCAGTGTCCATGTCTGACAGCACGGCGATCCACCTGTTTACATAGGCAGACCGCCATTCTCTGTGGAGAGCAATCGCGGGTGGCCGTCAGACATTATATCCGCCAATCAGCGTGTGACTGCGGCTCCAATGGTGCTCGCACGCGCCCCCCAGTGGCTATTTCGCAAAATCACATACCTGTACGTGACTTTTGCCAATAGAGCTGCCTTGCCACAGTATATGTATGGCAGGTAGTCAGGAAGTGGTTAAATGTAATTGTAATGCCTTATATTACCTCCAGCCTGTCAGCCTCCAGCTTCTCTGGGTTCAGAAGCTGATCTACTCTGCACAGTCCTTAAAGTGATTGTAAACATTGGGGTTTTTTTTATTTTTAAACAAACGTGTCACACTTACCTGCTCTGTGTAATAGTTTTGTACAGAGCAGCCCTGATCCTCCTCTTCTAAGGTCCCCCACAGGTGCTTCTGGCTCTTCCTGCCTTCAGAGTGCCCTATAGCAAGTAGCAAAGTATACTATAGAGTGCCCCTATAGTAAGGTAAAAAAAACTTCAGCCTTTACATCATTCACTTCCTTCTCCTGTCCAGGACTACATGTCCCTTGAAGCATTGCTCATCACACATTCACAAGTTCAGGCACTTACTGACATGTATGGACGGTGTATTGAGCTGTTTAAGTGCTGCACTGTGTATTTTGACTTGTATGGATGGTGTACTGAGCTGTATGTGTGCTGCACTGTATTTTCTGACATGTAAAAAAACAATGCATTCTGTATGCAGGACAACTAATCAGCTAACCAACGAATCATTAAAATAGCTGACAACTATTTTCATAACCGATCATGCCGATTAGTTGTTTCAGCCCTAGTGAATACATATGTACTGTACGTGTTTTATTTTTCGTTTTTAATTTTTAATAAATTTGTAAAGATTTCCAACAAACTTCTTCTTTCACATTGTCATTATGGGGTATTTTTTGTAGAGTTTTGAGGAAAATATCGAATTTAATCCATTTTAGAATAAGGCTGTAACATAACAAAATGTGGAAAAAGTGAAGCGCTGTGAAAACTTTTGGATGCCCTGTATACCACGATCTTTCATGCAAAGGTTCCACGATCCCCTAAGTCAAGATGGACTCCTTTGAAGAAGTTAAAGCACAGAGGAAAATCTCACCAACATTTTATTAAAATGATAAAAATCACACTTATAATTTTGAAGGAATTACACAGCACGTGCTACAAACAACCAGCTGGTCCAAGCAGTCAGGCCGACTTGCGGAATAACGTCACGTGTGAGGCCCCTCCCAACGTGCATGTTTCTCTGTAACCAGCATGGTTTGGGAATGTGGTTACCCTTGAATGCAAGTTTGTGGTATATATGGCTGCTATGCAGCAAGGCATCTGATGGTCTCCTTGTGGGATCAGAGCAGCTGGTATAGAGCTCATTTAAAAAACGCTTGTAGCAATTCCTTTTGGGAGCACTGTCTTCAGTGGTGCACGTCATCATTCCTTCATGGCAAAGAAAGAGGGACTATTAAAGTTTAAAAAAAACTGAGCACCTTTTTGCAACATATATATATTTTTTTAGAATATATTTTTTTGCAGGGTTTGCACATTTTATATGGACTTTATTTGCACAGATGTCAATTTAGGATGAGTTCATCATATGTTTAATGCACTTTTATTGTGTCTCTTATGTGATTTATTAACTTATACCTAGCACCAGGATAGCACACTTTTTATTGTTTGATCGGAGCTTGTTACACATCCTACTCGGATTGGTGATTTAGATGCTGCTGCCTGTTCGATCAAATTGAGTTTTTATTGTATTTGTTTTATTTAGTTTTTGGCACTAAGGTTTACAGTTTTTTTTGCAAGCGCACGATTATCTTGGGTTTAAAAAGTATTATTTAAATAGGTGGGGTTGGCTTAGGCTTCCTCCCTGAAGAGATGGTTTTTTAGGGATCGCCTAAAGGCAGACAGAGTAGGAGATAGTCCAAAAGATTAGGATAAGGAGTTCAAGGGGATGGGAGAGCCTAGGGTAAAATCCTGGAGGGAGGCATGGGAGGAGGCGACGAGGGAGCTGGAGAGCAGAAGCAAAGAACAATTTGGTTGCTATTTTGAGATGAGGTTGGCGATGAAGCTCAAGGCAGAGTTGTGGATGGCTTTGTATATTGCTGTTAGTATTTTAAATATTATTTGTTGGGTGAGCGGAAGCCGGTGGAAATATTGGCAGAGAGAGGTGGCAGACACTGAGGGGTTTGTAAAGTGGAGGGGTCTGGCAGCAGCATTCATGATGGGAAGGGGGGATAACGTATGTAAAGGTAGGCTGACAATGATGGAATTGCAATAGTCAAGGTGAGAGATAACTAGGGAACAAGTAAGTAGCTTTGTGGTGTAGTTGGTTAAAAAGAAGGGCATACTTTGGAGAAGTTATGGCAGCAAGATCTGGGCACTGATTGGATGTGGGTTTGAAAGGAGAGGTCGGAGTCCAGGATTAAGCCAGTCATAGATGGTGAGAATTCTTCGGTTCCCCCATCAACACAGTCACCGTTGATGGGGGGAATCCCTCCCATGGAGCTATTGTGTTCTCCCGGTTGGGGAGTTGTCCCTGCCGGGAAAACACACAGTTTATTGCTAGTGGCTGGCACCAATCGCATGAATAATCCGACAGGCTAGTTGTACCAAAGTTGATTGATCCATGGTGTGCTGGAGGTACATCAGCCACAAGCACTGACAGTTTTCGTGTGCCGGCTGTCAGATTACTAAAGGATATCTACCTTTATCAGTTCCTCCCAATCTCTGCTGCTTCCCTTTTAAATATACCATAAAATGTGAAAGTGGCTATTAATAGTTAAATCTTCTAATATTTCAGGTTCAATCACATGTTTATTGAAGCAGGTTGCTATATATAGCATTTCAGTTATCTTTGGAATAAGTCATGCAAGTGCTTTACAAATGATTTACATTTATTAGACATTTAGGAAAGGTCTTATGAAAAGACATTCATCACACTGGCCGTTATGAGTAGGCAGTATCAACTAATATTCAATAAATAATAAAGGTTTATTAACATGGGGTAAAAGAAATAATATGATAAACATTAAAAATGAATGAAATGGTCCAGGAGCTAATTAACGGAATACACAAAAATATAAACATCACATTAAAAATTTATTTCTACATCGTTAACCATTTTTGCAGCTGTTTTACAAATCTGTGCTATAAATGAAAAGCTTTGTAACACATGCTCTAATGTTGCATACAAAGGGCTACATCAACTCAAGGTCTAATTTGTGTTACAAACAGGTTTATAAAAGAAAAAAAAAAGTATGACCTGCCAGACAATTTGTCCTGGCAGGACTTACACTTTCTGTCAGGTCACATAACCTATTCCTTACTTTTCTACATCTTACAGGGTCAAGCAGTTGATAGCAGGGGTACACCAGGACATAGGACAGTGGTTGCATGAATGCAAGGCAGGTTTGTGCTTTTGTAATAGATCATCGGTCAACAGGATTCTGTGTAACAAGTACCGTAATTATGACAAGTAATGTCAAAACGCTGAAATCCGCGCTGTGTGATGTCATTTTAGCAGAGAGTTTTGAAATCGCGGGCAGAATGGCAGCGATTCTGCCCGCTATTCAGAGCGCCCAGGTGTGAATGCAGCCTGTTCGATTTTACAGTCTAAAGACATAAAACCAAACACTAAAAAACTGTGAGCAAAGAACTAACTGGTAAGATAAATGCAATTCCTAAGCAATGTATTGAGTAAGTTACAAGACAAATATGGCTACAAATGTAATTATCAGAAAACATTTGATTTAAATTTCTCATGATAAAAATGCTAAGCACGAATGTCTTCCATTTATTAAAAAAAAAAAAAAAAAAGTGCTCCTGTTTTATGCATTATGTATGCAAAACAATACTCAGTAATATAGCTGGTGTGATAAAAAGGGGTCATTTTTGAAGATCTGCGATTTGACTGACCTATTTATGAATCCACTTTCATGGCTTTTTTTATAAAAATCCATGTCAGGGATCCCTGAAAGAGTGCGACACATCTGGGCCAAGATTCTGCATGCAAGCACAGCTGCGTTACTACGGTTCAGCACATCACTTATCACAGGAGCAAAATGGCATGTTTAATGTTGGACCATATTTAATCCTAGGGGCATGAGAAGCTATATGCAAGAGAGATTAGGCTTGCAAATGGAGCTTCATTGCGCAGTCAACATAAAGCAAATGTATAGTTGTGCTCCTAAAGTGCTATTCTTAGGTGCTTGCAGGTACCTTTATTATTGTCATTGAATCCTGAGCTACTGTTTTCCCATCTCAGTGACGAGCTGTCTCACTGACCAAAAAGTAAGGCATGGGTGGCACTGTCAATTATGCATTATGATCCACTACTATCCAATACCCCCTTAGAATATTTAACCTTTTGTACTAGGAAATTTTAAACATTTTATGTCTTTTTTTTTTTTTGTAAATTCTTTATTTAGAAAGGTAGAACGTGCGGAAATACAGAAAACCCAACAGGGTACAATACAATGACAATACAAGCTGTACATCTCTATATCTATTTTTTACACAATCATAAAAGCACTTTACGTGAAGCCTCCTAGTGGAATAGAGGCAGGATGTAGGTCTAATGAGTAGGAGTCCTCCGCCTCGCCCCCCCCGCACGATCCCTTTAATTTTTCCTGCATGTGCCGTATTTTAAGGGAGTAGTTGAGGGAATTAAGCCAGTTCACACCTGACCCCTTAATGTCAATATTCGATGTGCTAACACCGGATAGGACCAGAAACAGGAGCAAAAGGAGTTGAAAAGAGAGTGGGGGGAAGAGGAGGGTTGGGGAAGAAAATAGCGGAATAGGGAGGTGGAGGAGAGAAGTAAAAAAAACAGGGGGGAGGGTGAAAGGGGCTCTTCGTTGGGATCTTGTGAACTCGGGGGAGTCTGGCAACACCTGATCACATTTTATGTCTTAAGCAAATGCTAAAATAGAACTGAACAGCTGCTACATGCAACTGACCTAAGGCATCAATAAAACTTGCTCTTCAAGAATTCATACTGAATCCGGATCAAATGCCAAGACTTATTTACTGAAATGTCCCTAGTCTCTAATAGTATGTGCACAATCTGACAGTCTCCTGCAGCATGTCCAAGGTCTTTGACCATCTCTTGTATGATGTCTGCAATTTTTGACCATCTGCTGTACTATTTCATCTACAGTCTCTGACAATCTCTTGCATCATGCCCTTTTGACTATATCCTGTTGTATGCCTGCTGTCTCTGATGATGAACATTCACTCAATTTTATGCGTTGCCCTTTGGTGATGTTGGGGTGATGCTGCACTTTAGGTCCCTCATATAAAGAAGATCATGCAAAGTCCAATAACTGCACAAAACAAATTTGCTCACTAGGGTTTTGTAAAACAAATGAATAAAGAAAAGGAGCTGATATTGCACTTGTAGTAGGTAAACAAAGTGTGTCAGTCATGAGCAGCAGCACAAGTATCAAGTCATCCAATAAGTTTAAATAGGAAAATTACTGACAGTGCTGCTCGATACCTTGTCAGGAAAATCAAGGGTGACATTTAAAAAATACAGATGCAAACCCTGCGATAATCCACTATTCAGTTCATGTCAGGCGAATTCCATACTATGGTCTATGATGCAGTGAGGAAATCCAGACTAACAGGCACATTAATGAAAGAATCAAATGGTTCTAAATTAACAATATGAATTACAGGAAATCAGTAGTGCTCGTCTTTGTGTTTTAATGGTTTGATTAAGAGTGTTGTAATACAGAGGATGATTCTACAACACAACCAAAGAGCTAAGAAGACGATTTAATTAGTTATACAATGTAGAACTAAAATTGTAAAGGATAGATCAAATAAATATAATAAAATGTTATACTTATCTGCCTCAATCCTCATCTTTTAGGGTCCCCTATCAGCACTCCTGGCACCTCCTCTTCCTGGAGTGCCACCATAGCAATCTACTTCCTATTGTTGTATACCTGTGGGCTCGATCCCAAGCCGCACTGCTTGTGTCCATAGACACAGACAGCACAGCTTGGCCTTATCCCCCACTCCCTCGTCACAGGATTTGATCGACAGCAGAAGGAGCCAATGGATATCAATTTGCCCTGTGAGGAAGGGGAAGAGGAGAGACACTGCTTTTGGACACAGCACTGAAACAAGATTAGGCCCAGGCAAGTATTTGGGGGGGGGGGGGGGGGGGGGGGCTGGCATGGGGAGCTGCACACAAGGTTTTTTTACTCTAATGTATTGAATACATTAACCACTTCCAGACCGCCCATTGTAAATATACGTCCTTTTTTTAAAGATGGATATCTCGGTAACGGCAGCAGCTGCTGCCACAACTGAGGTATCCATCTTTAGGGCCGGCGGTTCCGTACATGATAATGGTGGTCTCTGCGGCGGGTTCGCCGCGAGATCACCGTTATCGGCGGCGGGAGAGGTGCCAACCCCCCTCCCGCCGCTCTCCCGCACCCTCCGCCGCTTACCGGAGCCGTCGGTAGCGGCGGAGGCGATCGGGTCCTTTCCCTGCTTAGGTATGGAGACGAGTGAGGCTAAGATGGCCCCCACCCGTCTCCATACCATGTGACGGCCGGAGCGACGTCATTACGTCAGCTCCGCCCACTTCTCTTAAAAGGCACAATTGTTTTTGTGTCATTTTTTTAAACGACTTTTTTTTTTTTTTTTTTTAGTCTAAATATGAGATCTGAGGACTTTTTGACCCCGATCTCATATTTAAGAGGACCTGTCATGCTTTTTTCTATTACAAGGGATGTTTACATTCCTTGTAATAGGAATAAAAGTGATCCCAACTTTTATTTATTTTTTTTAAAACAGTGAAAAAATAAATAAAATAAAGTAAAATAAATAATAAAAAAAAAAAAGCACCCGGTCCCGACGAGCTCGCGCGCAGAAGCGAACGCATACGTGAGTAGCGCCCGCATATGAAAACGGTGGTCAAACCACACTTGTGAGGTATCGCCGCGACCGGTAGAGTGAGAGCAATAATTCTAGCCCTAGACCTCCTCTGTAACGCAAAACATGCAATCTGTAGAATTTTTTAAACGTCGCCTATGGAGATTTTTAAGGGTAAAAGTTTGACGCCATTCCACGAGTGGGCGCAATTTTGAAGCGTGACATGATGGGTATCAATTTACTTGGCGTAACATTATATTTCACAATATAAAAAAAAAATTGGGCTAACTTTACTGTTGTCTTATTTTTTTTTTCAAAAAAGTGGATTTTTTCCAAAATAAGTGGCCTTAGAAGACCGCTGCGCAAATACGGTGCAAAAAAAAGTATTACAATGACCGATATTTTATTCTCTAGGGTGTTAGAAAAAAAAACAATATATAATGTTTGGGGGTTCCAAGTAATTTTCTAGCAAGAAAACCTGTTTTAAACTTGTAAACACCTAAAATCCAAAACGAGGCTGGTCTTAAAGTGGTTAAAGAGAAACTTCAGGCAAACATTATACATTTTTGAAATTACACCTTCGGCATAGAATGACAGTAATTATCCTTTTTAGCAACTTCATTGCAAAGAAGCTGGAGTATTTATATTGAAAAATTAGACTTATTACTCACCCCTTCTCTGCTTACGCCAATTTCAACTGTGGGCAGGTGAAACTAGTGCCTCTGTTTTCTGGGTATTGTAACTCTTTCTCCAGCCTTCGTTAAATGTGAAACCTTGCGCATGCATGCTAACCACACGTCACAAGCCTACCTGTGCAATAAAGCACAGCGCTTCTCAACCCTTTTGCTTACATGATGCTGTAGCAGCGGCAGCAGAATTCCACTGCTGTTGCTATAATATCTGCCCATTTCCTGCTTCCTTCACCTTCCTCTAGCCCTCATCCACTCTCCTCTGCCCTCCTCCCCTCATTGCTAATCTCATGAGAGAAAAAAAAAATATATTGAAGACTCCTGGGATTAATGACGGCAATATCCCAGGAGTCAATGGAACTATAGTTTCACCTGGCCAATTGACGTTGGAAGAAGGCTGGAACTACTGAAAAAATGTTGAGGCTGAAAATTTTCATTTTTTAATGCATTTATATTAAAGTAGAGGTAGACTATTCAAATTGAAGAAACTTGACAAACTGACTGAAGATCCACTTTAACACATACAAATTCCCCCTTTTTTTGGAGACTTTTAAGGCACTTGAATTACAAAAATATAAATGAGAAGTGAAATACGTAAAAACAGAATTTATTGGTACATCAACATAAAAAAGGGAGACATGGCTAACTAGGCTACTATTACACCATCTGTGAAATGTATGAAAGTATGATGAATCTTCCTCTACCCAACGCATTTTGGAGAGTTCACGTCTCTATCAGGGGTATGAGGAGTATCATATAGTCAATCAAGTGGTGTTGTATTTAGACATGTTTCAGTTAAAAACAACGTTTGAAAGAATCGGTCCTCTTGCCCATCATATTATATTGTGCAATATCATTATGTTTCAGAGGCATAGAAGAGTAGAGAACACCACCTATATGGAGGGAGCAGGTAGCATTGAGGTCTTAGAAAGCCAACCCCTGGCCTTAATACAGGTCTGGAACATGTAGTCCCCAACATGGATGATATAGCACGGCTTCTAGCTAGAGAGTGTAATATTTATATTATACACACACACACACACACACACACACACACACACACACACCCCTTGTACTGAGGAGGGTGAGGTCCAACACGGTGAAGACACAAGTGCAAGCAATCAGGCCTTCCCACAGGCCATATATGAAGAAAAAAAAAAAGAGAGGGATTGCTGCACAAGTAAAGTGTTTATTCAAAAATAGTCAAAAATTACATCATTTCCATATTATGTAAGGTAACAGTTTTGTGCTAAAACGATAACGCCCTTACACAGTTACATAGTAGGGGAGGTTGAAAAAAAGACACAAGTCCATCAAGTTTAACCTATGTGTGTGATTATATGTCAGTATTACATTGTATATCCCTGTATGTTGTGGTCGTTCAGGTGCTCATTTAATAGTTTTTTTAAACTTTCGATGCTCCCTGCTGAGACCACCGCCTGTGGAAGGGAATTCCACATCCTTGCTGCTCTTACAGTAAAGAACCCTCTACGTAGTTTAAGGTTAAACCTCTTTTCTTCTAATTTTAATGAGAGTGGCCACGTGTCAAAACTCCCTTCCACTAAAAAGTTTTATCCCTATTGTGGGGTCACCAGTACAGTATTTATAAATTGAAATCATATCCCCTCTCAAGTGTCTCTTCTCCAGAGAGAATAAGTTTAGTGCGCGCAACCTTTCCTCATAACCAATATCCTCCAGACCCTTTATTAGCTTTGTTGCCCTTCTATGTACTCGCTCCATTTCCAGTACATCCTTCCTGAGGACTGGTGCCCAGAACTGGACAGCATGCTCTAGGTGCGGCCAGACCAGAGTCTTGTAGAGTGGGAGAATTATCATTTTATCTCTGGAGTTGATCCCCTTTTTAATGAATGCCAATATTCTGTTTGCTGTTAGCAGCAGCTTGGCATTGCATGCCATTGCTGAGCCTACTAGGACCCCCAGATCCTTTTCTATCCTAGATTCCCCCAGAAGTTCCCCCCCCCCCCCCAGTGTATAGTGTGCACTCATATTTTTGCCACCCAAATGTATTATTTTACAGTTTTCTACATTAAACCTCATTTTCATGAGGTGAGATGGTAATGGGGTACAAAGGTGAGTTGTGAACGGGGTGCTACAGTAAACTGTGGAAAAAGTGCAGAGTTGAACTGTGGATGGGGCAGAAGAGTTGTGTTGTGGATGGGGAGGTGTGCTGTGGATGTTGGGCACAGAGCTGAGGATGGGCACAGAGGAAAGTAAAGAGGTGTGCAGAGGCGAGTAATTGATGGTTACTTTGAGGGGTGGAGGATTTTTGCTTGGAGAGGACAAGGGAAATTTGCTGGGGGGGCAGCAAAGTGTACAGAGTTCAGTAACCAAGAGTATGTCATGTATGGTAGGGTATGCAGGGTGCAACAGTGAGGGTTTAGTAAAATACCTTGTACATTACCTAGTCATAACTGTATGCTGTGCTATACATTACATACCTCTTACAGTCATATGTTACATTAATGGCCCCTGGACAAAACTAATGAATTCTGCACAATGGGTTTTAAGTTACGTACTCCTGCACACTGTATGCTGGAGTGCACATTACACTCTATTACGTATTCCTGACCACTGCACTCTGTACACAGGGCTATATGTTGAATACAGAGTTCAGCAGTCAGGAGTATATAAGGTACAACACAAATGACAGAGTGCAGTGGTCAGAAGTATGTAACAGCCTAGTATAAAGAGAACAGGGGTCATCATTACATAATGTATAGCACAGTATACAGGGGTAGTGGTTAGGAGAGTGTATCATTTGCCTCAGATTATGTATGTACAGTGTACATTACATACCCCTGATCATAGTCTATGCTGTGCAGTACATACTGTACCTTTTTCATGTTGTGTACTGTACATGTTTATGACTACTGCACCCTGTATGATATGCACTTCTCTGCACTGCACAATACATACTCCTGAGGCCTGTACTCTGTTTCACTTTTCTGAACCACGTGTCTTCTGTGATACACAGTTCTGTGCCTCGATCACACCCGCTATTTGGCAACCGCGTAATTTTCACCTCTAAAGGAAAGTGTGGCTGGGGGGTGGGGTTGTGGGTGTGGTTGGGGTGGGGCATTGGCTGGGGAGGGTGAGTTCCAGCACCTATTTCCCGAGAAAAAAAGCCCTGCATACATACACACATACACACATACACACACACACACACACATATAAATATACATACATATACACACACACACACACACACACACACACACACACACACACTACGACAAGGGTAAGAACCTTTTTTCCGTGGACCTAAAAATGTGGTTGTGGCCAATATTGGTCAGGCTTCACCAATTTATCATGTATGGTTCTTCTTCAACGATAAGAAGGTAAAAGGTGGAGAATAAAATTCTGGAACCAACGAATAATTTTCAGATAATATAGACCAGTGTTTAACTATATTGAATACACAAATTGAGAAGGGGTAAAATTGGGAAATAATGGGCATTATGAGACCCAGAGACTTTATTTTTTTTACAATGCAGTTCATGTCGTGCTTTTTTACTCACCTCTCTGGGATAACCCCGCTGTCGGAGTCTGCACTCCATTTTATCCAATCGCATCTCACAAGTCTCGGTGTCACCTACACACTTTGTTTTTAACTAAAACATGGCATGTCTACATAAAAACACCACTTGATTGACTATATGATACTCCTCATATAGTGCTGCAGATTGAGACAGAGGGTGGGAGCTGCCTAACTTAAGATAGCAAGCTTGCTAACTTGAGGACTCCAGCTCTTTGCAGCATTTCGGACACCTGCTCTCTGTGCAGATCTGAAGCACCTCCCACTCCGCCCACTGTGTGGATGAGAGCGGCAGCCGAGTGGGAGACTCAGAAGATGACACACAGCTGCTAAGAGGCAGCCACGGCCTGGACAGGACTGCCACTTGGTCCGGGTGCAGACCGCAGTCTGCCAATTAGTGATCCCTGCCCTAGAACAATCTCAATGGGATCAGATCTGGGCCACCACAAAATCGTGCTCCAGAAATGCAGTTGCAGTGGAAACCAAATTATAGTATTACACCGGTGGTACATCACTTTAAGAAGACTAGCACATGCCTCCGCATATTGCTTTCGAGGTTGCCCTGAACCTTTTCTCACATCTGGTAGTCCTACCCAACAACCCAAAATCCTTGGTACCCTCTTTCATCCAACCCCTACATTTGACCTCTCTGAGGTCCTCTAAAATCGCAAACCTGACTCTCCAATCCCCAAATTTCTCCTTATGACTAATTCTTACAACCACTATGCAAGTTCTGGCACAAGCTTAGCTATCACCACGTATGCCTGTCTACGAGGTAAAACCTAAAGTGCACTGGATATTAGTCAATAAGAAACTGACGGCTCGACTACAAAACACAATGCCTAAACTCCAGCGTATCTGAGACCCCTGGATTTCCGCATTCTTTGAGAGTTTATGATCAGAGACTACTGAATCCATGAAAATGCACTTTCAACTGTCACTCAATTGAAAACTTGTGCACCTCTCCAGCCTTCTCCATCTTTCTCTTTTTTACTTCCTCTAACATCTTAACCACTTGCTGACCAGCCGCCATCATACTGCGCAGGCTGGCACAGCCGCGCGAATCACCGCAGGTGTACGTCGGTCGCTTTAAGAGCTCTAAAGGGCATGCGTGATCCGCCAGAGGCGATGCGCATGTCTGGCGGCCACAATGTCTGCCAGCAACCCACGATCGCTCCTCAGAGCCAGAACGGGGATTTGTCAATGTAAACAGACAGATCCCCGTTCTGTCAGGGACGTAGAGAGAGATCTGCTGTTCCTAGTATCTGCTGTTCTCTCTACCCCGTCAATACACTCCCCCCCAGTTAAAAACGCCTCCCTAAGTAACACTAAACCCCTTGACTGCCCCCTAGGATTTTTATCCCCCACACCTATCTTGTAGGCAGGGTTTGTGGCGCCTGATTGCTATTTAATAGCAATCTAGGTAGCACAGCACTAGTGCTGCGACTGTGGATGGGGCAACACACACCAGTCATACAGGACTTCAGGTAAAGTATATTTTTGGTATTTTTTTTCATTCCTTGCTCTCAGATGAGAGTTCAAAATTTGGCCTGTTATGCTGACACTTCTCTCGGCTCAATTTGTTTGATGCTGTGTATGTTTCGTTTGCTGCTTATAGACCGGCTCCCAGGAGAAAATATATATGTATGGGTCGCCATAAATCTGTGTAACCAGCTAACTGTGCTTGCAATATGGACCCTTGATGCACTTATCCCTGCTATCTTTCATCTTTTGCCATTGGGGATTTTAACCTGCCTGTTCCCTGAAGTCCGCAGTGTTATTTCAGTTTGCCCCCATCCGTATACACACAGCACCTTTTGAAGGTATACAGTTTTATTTAAATTTTATATATTTTTTTAGTATCATTACTTTTCTGATAGTATGACATATGGTCATGTAAAAAAAACTATTTGGGAAGTTCTCCACTAGTATCAATATGGACCAAGGTCTTGTTCAACCCACAGGCCTACCTTTGTATGTGAGGTCTTTGGCCCCATTGGAATAATTTTAATGAATCTAATAGAATTGCAGACCTGTGCAGCCACTCTCTGAATTGTTTTCATTACATCCCCTAGCCTCCGGCTGTTGCGGCCCCGGGCTGCATCTTGGGTGTCTGCTAAATCCACTCCCGCAGCAACCAGGAAGCCCTTCCTTCTTGTTTTTACCTACCTGCATCTTTCTGGCCATCTGGCCACCCCCGTGTGATCCGTTGTCTGCGACTGTGTTTGGTGTGTAAGAATCAAGTAGTGCACATATATCTTTTATCGATTTTTATCTTTGTCTGGATCCATCTACCGCCATTGGATAGATGGAGAAACACTGCTTTAGTATGTCTTTTTTGTTGCTGAAAATATGTTCTTTTATATTCTAGATTGCTACATTTAGAATCAAATGCATATCAGAATATCCCTGAGGAAGGAGTTTTTTTCTCCGTAACGCGTAGGAAAATACTGTATACATTTTCTATTGTTATATGTTTATACCGTGTGTGCATACCTATCTGTGACTCTCCTGTAACGCTATGCACCTTTGAACTTGTCTGCACAGATTTTTCTTATTTATGTCTATATATATTTTGTGTCTTTTTTGATAAAGTATGTAATAAATAAACTTTTTGTATTTTTTATGATACTCTGTGTCTCTCAGTCCATGCCTTTAAAGTCCCGACCTTGAGGGGAAACTATTTGCAAACTGTCAGTGACATTTATAAAAGTAATTAGCAGCTATTTTTAGCGCTGATCACTGTATAAATGTCAATGGTCCCAAAAAGTGTCAAAAGTGTCCGTTCTGTCGATCGCAATGTCGCAGTCCCGCTAAAAATCGCTGACCACCGCCATTACTAGTATCAAAAAATCTAATAATAAAAATGCCATAAATATGTCTATTTTGTAGACGCTATCACTTAACCAATCAAGCCAACCAATATATGGTTATCGTGATTTTCTTTTTTATACCAAAAATACATAGAAGAATACATGTTGGCTTAAACCGATAAAGAAATTAGTTTATTTTTTTGGAATATTATAGCAAAAAGTAAAAAATAGTTTTTTTGTTTTTTTTTTGTTTATAGCGCAAAAAATAAAAACCACAGAGATGATCAAATACCACCAAAAGAAAGCTCTATTTGTGGGAAAAAAGGACATAGATTGTGTACAAAGTCGCATGACCATGCAATTATCAGTTAAAACGACGCAGTGCCGTATTGCAAAAAATGGCCTGGTCATTAAGGGGGTAAATTCTTCCGGTCCTTAAGATATCTCTTATTCTACTTAATCTTCCCAATTACAAATGTCATAGGTTTTCAGAAAGTCCATATTTTGGTACCACACCACACTGAGGTCAGCTTAATAGCTTAATCTGATGATCTCCTCATCATCATGTGCATTTTCTATCACAGACGTACCTTGTTACACCTTTTTGTACACTCCTGCTTAAGATTTACTTAATGCCAGTGGTTATTTATGCCTTTTGTATACTCTACTCCTCAATGTATTACTGTGGTTATTTTGTAGGTTTTGAAAATGCAATAAAAAAAAAACTATTGAACAAAGAAGACAGTGGAGAGTTGATTAAGAGTCCGAAGATAATATAATAAACTAGTTAAGCTAAGAGTGATTTCTCTGTATGGGTGAAAAAGATCCATCACCTGTCTCCGGTGACAGTGGACATTAGACATTTATTAAAAGTCATAATTGTTATTGTACTCGGAGTCAATCTGTGGATAGTGTACAAAGGAACAAAAAGCAACAAAGAACATAGACCTGAGTTGTGCCCTGGTCAAATGGTCAGTATGCCTAAAAGGGGGCAAAAATGACCAGTGGGATGAATATGAAGCCAAATTATAGCCCACTGAAATTACGTATAATCTACCAAATACCAACCGCTTGTGGTATCTCTAAAGTGGCTCTGGGCCAACCCAGAGAACAAGACGACCTGCACTTACCCAATACGGCTGAAGTCCCAGGCACAAATATGCAGAACTGCTCCTGTCTCTTATGACCCAAACCTGGGTATAGGCCTGCCTTGAGCACCGAGCTAGTACCCAACACGAAGGAGACCATGGGAATGTGATAGATACGATACGGAAAATATGACCCATGATGAGAAGTCTGCTGATCACAGCAGGAGGGCTACTTTCAGGAACCCTGAGGATGGCTTTAATAGAATGCACAGCAAATAAAGAAAACCTGTCCGGGTCTACTAACGACATGAAACGCTGAGTCCCAATCAGATACGCCCCGACACTGCTGTGCCGATATGAGTTAAAAGAGGCAAAAACCGAACCAAGTAGGAAGCCTGCTGATACTGGCCTAGGGACTGAGAAAATTCAGAACCCACAAAAACCCCTGAGCCCGTAAAGGCTGCTGGAGCTGCCATGGCTGACTAACCAATAGTTCCATGCTTTGCCAACCCTAGCCAAGAGTAGCTAGGCAATAAAAGGTCGTGTGCATGGATAAGGAGGAACCACAGTCCCCTGGATAACCTATTTTTGTGTAAGTGACACACCACTGGGACAGCAACATGAACTACGAGAGAAACATGAGCATACTGAGAAAACCTGCACCAGGAACGAAAGCTACGTGAAGGAACGAAACCCATGTATAGCGCGAGCTTACGAAATGTGAGCAGCCTAAACACCGAGGCTGCCAGAAACCGCAAACTACTTGCGAAATACCAGTAGCATGAGAACGTGAATTAATGAACGTGTGATGAACATGAGAACGAGAGTAACCTGGAAAAAACGAGAGAAACATAAAAGTGAGTTTAACATAGAAACAACAAATTGCATGAGAAGCATAAAATTATATGAAAAACATAAAATTGCATGAGGAACGTAAATAGCATGAAAATGTAAATAACATGAGGAACGTAATTTGCGTAAGAAACGTGAACTGCATGAGAAACGTAAGTTTGTACGAAATACAGAAGCAACGTAAGAACAGATGAGAAGACTTGCCACCGAACAAGCCAATTAAAAACGATCACCTCAATCTGTTAAACCCATAGACGTGACGGGTAATCTGCAGTGGTAGAACATGAAACAATTCAGCTGTATGAAAGCAACCAGATAACATTACAAATAACCAGCCCAAAACATAACACCCCTAAAACCTGACAAGTATGAAGATGTGAGTGCAGAAATGACAAGACCAAGAGCGTAAAAAATTAACCTAATGACGACACCCCCCTACTGTATGCAGTGAGCGAGCCCGAGCAACCTGCCGAGACAGGAAAATTAAAAACGAACACTCAGGGCTAAAGTACCCACAGACCGTGGTGGGTAGTAGTAAAGGTGTAATGGTGAACGTGCACGTATGACGTATGGAAAACAGGCGAGAAGATTGTGGGACAACAATCAATTAAAAACGAAACCTCAGCCTGTACGGATCTGTAAACGTGACAGACCCTGAATGTGAGCACTAGCTAACGGTAATGCAGCGAACGAAAGGCTGTGACATAAAACATATGACATGAACGTAAGAGACATGGGGAAACGAGAGAAGCACAAGAAAACGAGAGAAGCACGAGAAAACGAGAGAAGCACGAGAAAACGAGAGAAGCACGAGAAAACATGAGGAATATAGGAAACAAAAAAAAAAAAAAAATAGGAAAAAACATGAATAGGCATAAGAAGTGACAAATTGCATGAGAACACGTAACATTTGCATGAGAACACGTAACATTTGCATGAGAACACGTAACATTTGCATGAGAACACTGAAAAATTGCATGAGAACACTGAAAATTGCATGAGAAAACTGTAAATTGCACGGGCAACCGTAAAATGCATAAAAACCATAATCACATGAGAAACTGTAAAAAAGCATGAAAAACCGTAAATTGCATACGAAACTAATATGCATGAGCAACCGTAAATTGCATGAAAAACTGTAAAATGAATAAGAAATCGCAAATCGCATGAAAACCGTAAAATGCATGAAAAACCGTAAAATATTATGAGAAATCATAAATCGCATGACAACCGTAAAATGCATGAGAACACTGTAAAGTTGCATGAGAACACTGTAAATCGCATGAACGTAATAGTATGAGAAACTGTAAAAAATTGCACGGGCAACCGTAAAATGCATGAAAAAACTGTAATCACATGAGAAACTGTAAAAAAGCACGAGAAACCGTAACAAGCATGAAAAACCTTAAATTGCATACAAAACTAATATGCATGAGCAACCGTAAATTGCATGAAAAAAACCGTAAAATGAATAAGAAATCGCAAATCGCATGAAAACCGTAAAATGCATGCGAAACCGTAAAATAAATGAGAAATCATATGACAACCGTAAATGCATGAGAACACTGTAAAATTGCATGAAAAACATAATAGCATGAGAAACCGTAAAATGCATAAAAAACCGTAATCACATGAGAAACTGTAAAAAAAACACGAGAAACCGTAACAAGCATGAACAACTGTAAAATGCATACGAAACTAATATGCATGAGCAACCGTAAATTGCATGAAAAACCGTAAAATGAATAAGAAATCGCAAATTGCATGAAAACCGTAAAATGCATGCGAAACCGTGAATTGCATGAAAAACCGTAAAATAAATGAGAAATCATAAATCGCATGACAACCGTAAAATGCATGAGAAACGTAAATTGCATGAAAATAAAAAAAAAAAAATCGTAAAATGAATGAGAAATCGTAGATCACATGCAAACCGTAAAATACATGAGAACCAGCATTCCATGAGAAACCGTAACATACATGGAAAACCGAAAATTACATGAGAAATGGAAATTTGCATGCCCCCAAAGGACCCCCACAGAATATCATGAGATGACCGGCAATGAGCAAGTGTCATGACAACCCCACAGCCTGAATTAACCCCTGAAGACCCACACTATAGACCACGTGGAGCTCGGGGAGGGACACGACCCACTATGTGGCGCTCAGGAGGGGGGGAACCCATCACACAAAGCTGAGGAGGGGGGGATCACCATGAGGCTAGGGAGAGAGGAGACCCTGCCCATACATACCTATGCTGTAACCTAACAGTGGTGACAGCAGACCCAAATACCAAAGACTAAATGCAATGACCTACACTATTACAACTGGACAAACATGGGTCCCTGCTAGAAAAAAGATGTTTCATTGGATTGCTTACCTGTATTCCAGGAATACAAACGTGCTATGCAGTGCTAATGACAGAGGCGGGACATCGTGACATATGAGACTCTGCCATCATCTCCTGAAAACCCCCAAACACACTCCCCCCAACCTGCAACCCCAACACATGGTGCTATCTGAACCCCAAACTGACCGGAGTAAAGTGAAAACGGATGGAAGAATACTACCCCTATCCCTGCGCCCGCAGCACACAAGACCCTGCCGCATGGTAACGCTGCCGAGACCTGCCACGACCACCGGGAGAGAGATCCAAACAGAAAACCTTGCAGCCGACCATGCTGCCGCCCTGCAAGCCACAAACAGGAAGTGATCTGCCCTAACCCGGAAGTGACCTGTCAACACGAGATCCTACGACCATAGGAAGGAGAAGAAGGAGGGCAGGCTTTATGCAGCCTGATTCCTCCTACAATAACAGGCTGACCTGCAGTCAGCCTTACACTTGTGAAAATGGATACTTATGATAAAAACTTATGATAAATATCTGATAGAGTAAAGAGCTAAATGCACAGTTGATGTGATGATCGTTCTCAGTCTGATGGCACTTGCTGTGGTCCTGCAAGCTGGGAAATTTGTGTGTAGAGTGAGGCTAAGAATGTCATTGTTGCATATCAGTGTCAGCGTGGGTCCGACCAGCCATTTGTCAAGCCAGTGAAAGTGGCTGGGGTCTGACACCGCATCTGTCACAATCCCCTTCATGCATTACATTCAGGAACAATAAGAAAAGCAGGACTGACTTGACAGCTACAGAAGAACCTTGCTTACCATTGGGCTAGCCCAACTTGCCATTCAACTAGTTTCTATTAATCTTCTCTATGGCTTGAGAAATCCATAGGTCATAAATCACAGGAAGAAAGCAGAACATTAACAGGAAACTGAAAGCAGTCCAATAACACTCCTGGATCTTAAAGGCTAAGGCAATGTTTTTAGCAGTTTAAATTAGGGATAATTTAATAAACATCTTTGTTATTAGTATTTTTATGATCGATACATAATATATATATATACACACATACATATATACACACACACACACATACACTGTATGTAAAATAAATACAATATATATATATATATTTATTTTTAAATTTTCATTATAAGTGTTGCAAACCTGTTTTCTTGTTTTAAATTTGTAGCTAAGCTTAGATATATAAGGGGTGAGTTGGGGCTCCCACTTACAGGGGACTGTATGCAGCTGGAAGGGAAAATATTCCCAAGTAGAAGTATTGCTTTGTCATTGGCCACACTGGGTATAATACAAAGTGTCCAACATTTTTAGGTTGGCCACACATGCAGTGGCCAGGAGAGGAAAACAGAACGTAATCTCCATAAATGGACACCTAATGCCCACACTTGTTGTCGGAAATTCCGACCGCGTGTAGGCTCCATCCGACATTTTCTATCGGAATTTCCGACACACAAAATTTGAGATCTGATTTCAAATTTTCCCACAACAAAATCCGTTCTCGTAAATTCTGATCGTGTGTACACAATTCCGACGCACAAAGTTCCACACATGCTCGGAATCAAGAAGAAGAGCCGCACTGGGTATTGAATTTCATTTTTCTCAGCTCATCGTACATCCACGCGTTCTTGACGTTCGGAATTTCCGACAATATTTGTGTGACTGTGTGTATGTAAGACAAGTTTGAGCCAACAGCCGTCGGAAAAAAAACATGGATTTTTTTGTCGGAAAATCCTATTGTGTGTACAGGGCATTAGTTGGTAGACCTGTCCAACTGCAAGTGGACCAGAAGCTTCACGGTTTTCCAGGGAAATAATACAAAATACTAAACAAAGATGAAGTGTGGTTGTGGAGATTATGTAGAGATACCATTACTAGTCAAACAAATAAAGGGAACTAAACAATTTTGCTCAAATGGTCATCCAAGCACTTGCCATTATAATACATTACCACTTAAGTAGTAACAGTTCTAAATAGCAATAAATATCTTTATGTTTCTTCTGGGTGCGCTTCCTACAGAGGCTTCTTTGTATGCATTTCTGGGTGCGATCATGTACATTGCCATATCCAAACTACACCTCCCATCAAGCACTGCCCCAGCATTCATACTGGGTATACATTGGCTAGTGAATATGTTTTTGCTGGTACTGATCTAAAGTATGTGCTGCTGAGAACCAAATTGAAATGTGTACTGTACAGTAGGTGGTGCTGTGCCATGGTTGGTCTATTCCGATTTTTGGAGCAATGCTTGATGCGTGGGAATGTATAATTGTTGTCCAAGTTAGAAATAAGCCTAGAAGGGTGGCTACATTCCCATACACTATGGGACCATGAGGTTTGAATGTAGCCAGCCTTAGAAAGGAAATTGCAAGATAGGCGATTTAAAAAGCTTTTTGGAGTGGATATATGCCAGCGCCCAGCGCTGGCATTAGAAGGGGCAAATAGGAATTGATATGAAGGTGGGTATACACTAATATACATACAACCACAATTCCAAAAAAGTTGATCCACTGTTTACAATCTACATGAAAACAGAATACAACTAGTTGCAAATCTCATAAACCCATATTTTACTCACAATAGAAAATATATCAAATGTTTAAACTAAGAAAATGTACCATTTAACAATAAGATGATTTTAAAATTGATGGCAGCAACATGTCTCAAAGTTGGGACATGGTCATGTTTACCTTGGTGTAGCACTAGGGCTGCACATCTTCACTGGTCTCACGATTCGATTAAGATTATCTGGTCAACGATTCAATTCGATTCGATTCCACGATGCATCACGATTACCGACGAGCTCCCACTTCCACTTGGGCCGCCTAGGCGGCCCTTCCACCCTGCAATCTTCTGGGACACATCACAGTTCCCAAAAGATTGCCCGGCTATGCAGGACAGCACAGTGAAACATGCGCACCCGGCTGCAAAGCTGCAAGCTGTCACAGCCGGATGCCCACAGTAGTATTGCCAGCGCTGTGGACAGGCGTGGGAGAGAAGGGAGGGTTTGGGTGGCCACGTCGCTGGATTGTGGGACAGGTGAGTGTCTTTTTATTAAAAGTCAGAAGATGCACTTTTTTTGTAGCTGCTGACTTCTAATAACCAAAAAATTGACTGGAACTCTGCTTTGAATTAAAAATAACCTCACTCCCTAAAAAGTGCAGTAATCCAGTGCACTACAAGGTACAGAGATTCACACACACTGCTGCTTGGAGGTCAGAAGGGATTACAATCCACAGCTGACAAACAGCCTTGTGAAGTTCCCTGTACTGTCCCTGTGCTGACCAGTGGCAGCTGGTGCTCAAAATTTTTTTGGGGGGGCGCAAACAAACTGAAAAATACTGAACCTCCCCCATCAAATGCAGCCTCACTGTGCCCGTCAAACGCAGCCACTTGTGCCAGTCAAACGCAGCCACCTGTGCCCGTCAAACGCAGTCACCTGTGCCCAAACGCAGCCACCTGTGCCCAAACGCAGCCACCTGTGCCCAAACGCAGCCACCTGTGCCCGTCAAACGCAGCCACCTGTGCCCAAACGCAGCCACCTGTGCCCAAACGCAGCCACCTGTGCCCATTAAATGCAGCCATCATTAACTCCCCACAATTACCTTCTTTTAATTAATGTTATATTACAATAGATGCTGTGCCCCCGCTGTATGTGCTTTTAAAAAATGTCACCTCATACCGAATTTCGCCGTAGTAGTACGATCATGTGACTCCCGGCTTGTCCCGCCCCTCTCTGCTCTCCTCTCACGTGTCTCCTGAGTCCTGACGTCAGCGGGGAATTCTCAGTCCCGCCCGCTGACTACAGTTATCGTATCAGAAGAGAGGCAGGCGGGACTGAGAAATCCCCGCTGACGTCAGGACTCAGGAGACAGAAGAGGAGAGCGGAGAGGGGCGGGATGGGACGGGAGTCACATGATCGTACTACTACGGCGAAATTCGGTATAAAGCGACATTGTTTTAAAAAAAAGCACATACAGCGGGGGGCACAGCATCTCTATTGTAATACAACTTTAATTTTAAAAAAAAGTCATTTTAAAAATACGCACGCAGTGCTTTCCCGGGAGGGGGCGGGGCTAGTAATGACGTCATCGGACATCGATTTTCCGGTCCTTATGCATCTATGCCGCATCGGGGACACCCGAATCGTGATGCAACGATTAATTTCAGCACCCCTATGTAGCACCCCCTCTTCTTTTAACAATACTCTATAAAGGTCTGGGAATTGAGGAGACCAGTTGCAGACATTTGTGGGGGGGCGACATTGTCCCATTTTTGCCCGATATACCTGCTTAATAGTCCTAGGTCTTCTTTGTTGTTTCAAGGTGTGCAAAATATTTTTCTTTCAATAAATTTTTATTGAAAAAATTTAAGGAATACGGTGTGTAACTGAGCAGATATACAGATAAAAAAAGACAGGTGTCCCAATAATTTTGACAGTATAGTGTAGTTGCAGTATGCGGTTTAGCATTGTCCTGCTGAAATATGCAAGACCTTCCCTGAAAAAGACATCTGAATGGGAGCATATGCAGCTCTAAAACCTGGATATATCTTTCAGCATTAATGGTGGCTTTCCAGATGTGCAAGCAGCCCATTCCATAGGCACAAATGCACCCCCATACCAACAGGGATTAAGGCTTTTGAACTGAGCACCGATAAACTGGAAGGTCCCTCTATTTAGATGAGAGGACTCGGCAATGGTTGCCAAATATGTAAAATTTTGATTCGTGCGTTTTCCACTTTGCAACAGACCATTTTAAATGAGGTTTGGTCCAGAGAAGATGGCGGTGTTTTTGGATCAAGTTTCGATATGGCTTCTTCTTTGCATGATAGAGCTTTACCTTGTTTGGATGGCACGGTGAACTGTGTTCACAGCCAGTGATTTTTGGAAGTATTCCTTAGCCCATGCAGTATGCAGAATCATGCCAGTTTTTAATGCAGTGCCGTTTGAGAGCTTGAAAATCATTGCGATCCAATATTGTATTTCAGTCTTGTCCCTTGTGCACAGAGATTTCTTCAGACGCTTTTGATATTATGTACTGTAGATGATGATTTATTTAGGGTCTTTGACATTTTACATTGAGGAATATTATTCTGAAATTGTTTGACAATTTTTGGACGTAGTTTTTAAAAGAATGGTGAACCTCTGCCCATCTATATTTTGTAGACACTCAGACTCTGCAAGATGCTCCTTTTATACCTAATCGTGTTACTGACCCGTTGCCAATTAACATAATTAGTTGCAATAGGTTTTTTCACCTCTTCCTTGTTAGTACCACTTTGCCAGCTTTTTGTTGCCCTTTTCCAACTTTTGTTTTTGATGTAAGTGCTGCCATCAATTTCAAAATTACCTTCATTTTTTTTAATTGTACATTTTCTCAGTTTAAATATTTGATATACCGTATATACTCGAGTATAAGTCGTTCCGAGTATAAGTCGAGGCCCTAATTTACCACAAAAAAAAAATGGGAAAAACTTATTGACCCGAGTATAAGACGAGGGTGAGAAATGCACAGCTACTGTAAGTGGAAAAGAGGGTCAACAATGCCCATTTGCAGCATCACTGTGCCCATTTGCATGCCTCACTGTGCCCATTTGCAGCCATAGGTCCCCTGAACTTAAAACTCGGTAGTTAAGGGTTCCTAGATGCCCCTAGCTGCAGCCAAAATTTGGGGTCTCTGAACCCAAAGGGTCCCGAAATGACATTGCTGCAGATGGACACAGTTGACCGAATTTGGGGCCCCGTATCTCAGGGCCACTTAGTGCTAAGAACCCCAAATTTGGTGTGCAAACCCAGTGGAACTAGCACCATAAAATTGCCAAAGCTGGGGTTTCTAGCACCAAGTTGCCTCGAGATACAGGGCCCCAGAAATCAGTTCAGAAAATGTCAAGCACTTTTTTGCAGCAGAGAATGACATTTTCCGAACCGGTTTTGGGGCCCCGTATCTCAGGGCCACTTGGTGCTAGGAACTCCAGCTTTGGATATGTTATGGTACCAGTTCCACTGGGTTTTCACACCAAATTTAGGGTTCCTAGCACCAAGTGGCCCTGAGCTATGGGGCCCCAAATTCGGTTCTGAAAATGTCAAGCACTTTTCTGCAGCAGAGAATGACATTTTCCGAACCGATTTTGGGGCCCCGTATCTCGGGGCCGCTTAGTGCTAGGAACTTTTCACACCAAATTTGGGGTTCCTAGCACTAACTGGCCCTGAGATACGGGGCCCCAAAGTCGGTTCGGAAAATTTAATTTTTTGCTGCAGAAAAGTGCTTGACTCGAGTATAAGTCGAGGGGGGCACTTTCAGCACAAAAAAATGTGCTGAAAAATTCGACTTATACTCGAGTATATACGGTATGTTTCTTTTTTTCTATTGTGAATAAAGTATGGGTTTATGAGATTTGCAAATTACCGCATTCTATTTTTAATTTTTAATGTAGATTTTACACAGCATCCCAACTTTTTTGTGTTCAATCTGAGTTTATTAAAGTTTTTTGCATAGGGTACAGGGGAAAATGTATATAAACAGGACACCAACAAAAAATCAACAGCAAAATGAGCACAATCGAAAAAGAAAAGGCAAATCCAACTTTTTTGGAATTGGGGTTGCGCGCACACACACACACACACACAGTAGCTAAGCTAAAGTTTTAGGAAGGTGTGAAGAAATGCTGTCAAGCAAGAATGTTACAAACATTTTGATTTAATTGTTTATTTTTATACATTTACATTATTGCAAAGGGAGAGAACAGAAGGAAAATCTAAATCAAATCCATATTTGATGTAATGAAACTTGCACAAAATCAAGGAATTTTTATGATTTGAGTCAATTGTATGATTAATCAGTTATACCAAGCAGGTGCCAAAGATCATCAATTTCATATGTAGCATGACAGGAAGCCAGGAAAAACTATGGGTTATGTCCAGTATGGGAGATATGTTTGTCCCATATTCATGCTGTATACAAAACAGTTTTCCTGTTTGGCTCACTGAGGGGTTAACCAACTCAGCTGTAGCAGGTTGGGCACTCTGGGTTCTATAAAACTCCCAGTCTGTTTAGAGAGGATGCTCCACCCTGGAACCAGATCTCTGTGTAGGACAGACTGGGGAGCAGAAACTTCTGTGTGGGGAGACTAAGGGGGTTATTTACTAAAACTGGGGAGTGCACAATCTGGTGCAACTCTGTATAGAAACTAATGAGCTTTCAGGTTTTATTGCCAAAGCCCAATTGAACAAGCTGAAGTTAGAAGTTGATTGGCTACCATGCACAGCTGCACCAGATTCTGAGTGCACCAGTTTTAGTAAATCTCCCCATAAATCTGTATGAATAAGAACTCTGATTCATTGTGTGCGACAGTCGGGTGCCTAGGCAGCTGTAGGCTGGTCCAGGGCAAGTGGTTGGGTTCTTTTGTTTGTAGTTAGAAGCCCAAGATAGAAAGGGTTTATTATCAGTTTTGTTTTTTACCATTTTGATACCTGCACTTTGTAAACACAGAAGGTAAAAATAAACCACATTTGTGTTTCACCAAGATCCTGCTGTCTTGCTGTGCCTTTTTCACTGTGCTGCGAGTCATCCAGGGGGGGTCACTCACACCCTGCTACTGAGCCAATTCCTCACAGTAAGTTGAAACACTGTCATTAACTGAAACAGATGTGTAGGAAGCTTAAAACTGGGTGGGCAACAGCCAAACTCTGCTACTAAGGTGAGGTTGAGGAATTCACTTTGACACAGATCACTATGGCAAGATTGAGCAAAGCAACAAGACACAGGGTAGTCATACTGCATCAGCAGGGTCTCTCCCTGGCAAAGATTTCAGAGCAGACTGGAGTTTCAAGATGTGTTCAAAAGAAGCACAAAGATACGGGCAACGTTGAGGACTGTAGGCGCAGTGGTCAACCAAGCAAACAATGCAGCAGATGAGACACATTATGCTTCCCTTCAACATCGGAAGGTGTCTAGCAGTGCCATTAGCACACAACTGGCAGAAACCATTGGGACTCAGGTACATCCATCTACTGTTGGGTAAAGTTTATCCAGAAGTGGTCTTCATGGAAGAATTTCGGCCAAAAAGCCATACCTCCTACGAGTAAACAAGGTTAAGTGACTCAACTATGCACAAAAACATAGAAATTGGGGTGCAGAAAAATGGCAGCAAGTGCTCTGGACTGAGGAATCAAAATTATAAATATTTGGATGTAGCAGGAGGCAGTTTGTTCGCCAAAGGGCTGGAGAGTGAAACTATGGGGGTTATTTACGAAAGGCAAATCCATTTCCATTAAAGTGCAGTTGCTCTAAATCTAAGGGGTAGATCTGAAATGAGTGGAAGCTCTGCTGATTTTATCATCCAATCATGTGCAAGCTAAAATGCTGTTTTTTTATTTTCCTTGCATGTCCCCTCGGATCTACACCGACTTTACTTCCAAGTGCACTTGCAGTGCAAAGTGGATTTTCCTTTAGTAAATAACCCCCAATGAGTCTCTGCAGGCAAAAGTGAAGTATGGTGGAGGATCTTTGCAAGTTGGGGGCTGCATTTCTGCAAATAGAGTTGGAGATTTGGTCAGGATCAATGGTGTCCTCAATACTGAGAAATACAGGCAGATACTTATCCATCATGCCATACAATCAGGGAGATATGTGATTGCCCCATATTTATATTTATTTACACACACACTTTTTAATTTTTAGAAACACTTTCAGCAGCAAAATCAAAGCTGGGGGAGATATCCCTGTTGCAAAGGGTTCGCAGTTTTCTGACACTCATCTGCAGCAATGAACGAGTTCATTAAGTATGGAAGAAAGCCATCATTGCACAAATCCTAAAGAAAGGCAATAGCTGGGAATTTAAGAATTGCTGTGGCATCAGTCTTCTTTCGATCATTGGCAAGGTAATTATGAAGATCATACAATCGAGACTGCAGAAACAAGGGTGGAAATGTTTTGTAACCAACACACAAAATTCAGCAGCACCTACAGCAGCGTATGCACAGGACCCTTCTGCAGTGCACTCTGTAGTGGCCCCGGAAATGTGTGAATCGGCTCCATTAAGAGCTGGTCACACTCTCCTGTCATGCGAATTGGATGCAGGGAAACTTCACCTCAAATATTGGCAGGGGAAGCAGTCCCTGCTGGGAGAACACAGTGATCGCAAGTAAAATCTGACAGGCTGGTTGTACCTAAGCATTGTTAAACATTCAGCCTGCCCATACATACATGGTTCGAATTGTCTATGGCTGGCTTAAGGCTAGGTTCATACCTATGTGTTCTGGTCCTATGTTGCTACCTCTCTCTGATAGCAAAGTAGGCACTCACTGAACAGTCATTTTCCTGGATATGTATGGAAGAGCACCTGGTACAAACGTTCTTCTCACTTAGACCCCATACACACTATTACATTTTCTCTTAAAATCAAACCTTAGAGTTTGTATGCAATCAGGCAGGCCCTTGCACTATATGGTTTTGGTAAATCTGAAGACAAAAATCTGCAGAAAATCTAATAGTGTGTATGTGGTCTAAGTGAGAAGAACTTTTGTATCAGGTGCTCTTCCATACATAACCAGGAAATTGACTGTTTGGTGAGTGCTTCCTTTGCTTCTATCAGAGAGAGGTAGCAGCATAGGACCAGAACAGGGTGCATCCACACTATATTTTAATCACAAATATGCTTCTTTGAAGGAAAAAGCACTTTACAGGATATTCAGAGCCAATCTTTACTTCTATTGGTCTAGCGCTATAATATGCATATCAGGCATCTCAGCTTCAGACATAACATTTAAAATTGACTGTCTTTGTTACAGGCTGTTAGGGAAAATGAGGACGACAGTGTGACATATGACCCCCCCAGTCCCCCCCCCCCGCCACAGAGTTTGGGGTCTGGCAGAATTCACATACTGTATTTTATCAATTTTACTTATCAGTTAATGGGAAACGTCAGCACTACACATCAGAGCATTTTACCCAACGACAGAAACACATGCAAGTGCAATGCTGACGCAAATTCAAGATTGTATCCTAAAGTTATCTGTTTTGGATCAAGCCTATTTTGAACAAAGGGCAGGCATAGCTGATACATTGTGGTATTGGCTTTTTTCCCCAGGTAAATTAGGCAAATTTACTGTCGTCGTTGCACTTTGCCTGTGGTTCGGTAGCAGTGCCCATTCATTTTAATGGGCAGGAGCAGTGAAGGAGCAGTGTATACACTGCTCCTTCGCCGCTCCAAAGATGATGCTTGCAGGGTTTATTTTTTTAACGTCCTGCCAGCGCATCGCCTTAGTGTGAAAGTCCTCTGGCTTTCACACAGACTGCAGGGAAGTCGCTTTACAGGTGCTATTTTTAGCCAAAAAGCGCCTGAAAAACGTCTCAGTGCAACAGGGGTCCAACTTGTATCTCCCTATGGAGGCAGCCTTCTTGGTAGCATCACAGGACTTTCTTCCTCGTGTCAGATCCAGGGGCAGATCCGGGGGGGGGGGCAACAGCCCCCCCATAGAAATTAGTTGTGGGCGGGCAGGGGGGCGGGTGAGAGCGGGTGGCTCCACGGGAGGGCCGGGCTGCCGGGTGGCTCATTGTGTGAGCGGGCGGGCCGGGATGCCAGGTGGCGTAAACGGGTGGGCGGCTCGGCGGCGGCTGAGAGAGCGGGCGGTCAGCTGAGTGGCTCGGTGTGTGAGCGGCGGCTGGCCAATCAGCGAGCCAGCGGGAAGGGGAGCACAGAGATGACATCTCTCACCGCTCCGCGCCCGCCCTGCATCCCTGCAGTAACTTCCTCCCTCACTGTGCAGGCAGCAGAGAGACTACATCATCTCTCTACTGCCTGATTCTGGGTGGGACAAAGCAAGAGACAAGCAAAACACCACCATAGCAGGCAAGTGACAATCCGCAAGGTGTGGCAGGGGACGTGGCAAGTGACAATCTGCAAGGTTTGGCAGGTGACGTGGCAAGTGACAATCCGCAACTTGTCTGCCACCAGATGCAGGTTGTCACTTGCCACAAGTTGCGGATTGTCACTTGCCACGTCACCTGCCAAACCTTGCAGATTGTCACTTGCCACGTCCCCTGCCACACCTTGCGGATTGTCACTTGTCTGCCACCAGATGCAGGTTGTCACTTGCCACAAGTGACAATCCGCAACATGTGGCAGGTGACGTGGCAAGTGACAATCTGCAACTGGTGGCAGGCAAGTGACAATCCGCAAAGTGTGGCAGGTGATGTGGCAAGTGACAATCCACATCTGGTGGCAGGCGACAGTGGCAAGTGACACACTCAGGCTCCCACTGATTCTCCATTATGGTGAGTTGAACCATTTCATATTACAATGTAATAATAGAAATAATGCGCTTTAATCATCCCGACACTATAACAACCATGGTGCCAGGATGAGTGAAGCGCCAACACCAGCCATTTCGCTGATAAATTGCCCGCAAAAAAAAGTATTTTCTGGCAATGCCCCTCCCGAGACTAGACTCTGGATCCGCCTCTGGTCAGATCAGCCCCACCCAATGAACAGCAATCTGCAGAGAAATTATTGCACTGCAACTTCAAACCTGATAATTCTAGCTGTAAGGGGCATAATGCCTTAGATGATCTCACACTGCAGATATACAGCTATTAGGCTGAAGGTACAGGAAGAGCAATGCTATTTTTTTACAGAGATAAACAACACAGAGTTTATATTTCAGAGCACTTTTTAGGCACAATTAACATATCTAGATGTTTCATACAGGGAATTCTTCACTTTAACTGCTTCCTGTCCAGCGATGTACCCGTACGTCGTATGATAGGAAGGATGAAATCTGGGTCATCGCTGCAATGATGATGGACATATTCTGTAAGGCCAGCAATTCTGCACAAAATATTTATCCGAGTGGTTAGAGAGCTGCTTGATTACTTTTACAGGCTGGACTAGGGCGTCCCACCCCCTTCCCGCCACCGCCTTTACCAGGCTCTCTAATGCAGGGGGGGGGGGCAGGTAAGGATGTGGTCGGCAGCTTACTCAGACACAGTGGGGGGAATGGATGTCGTTCCACTGTGTGAATTCAGAAACAAAAAGCAACAAGGATTTTGTCACTTACAGTTTGCCCGTTGTTTACCAGCCATTGCTGAGCAGAGGAGACATCTAGAGTCTAATAGACCCCAGATGTCTCATTAAAAAAAAAAAAAAAAAAAAAAAAAAAAAGGAGGACCTGTCACTGCTTATCGGTACTGTAAGACAGGGCTTGACAAATTTGCTTGGAATCTAGGAGCCAGCTAAAAAAGTTAGGAGCCAGGTTTTTTTTTTTTAAACGACCGACAGCTTTATTTTCAATATAAAAATTAACCAATCTTAAAATTACACAGAGACGACTAGAACGAATGTGACTGCTTTTATTTCCTGCCATGCAGGGACACAAGACCACCATATTCCCGCTAAGGATCCAATCAGGTCCGCCTGAAAAACTGACAGGCGAACCTGATCAGACAGCCCGTGTGAAAGGGGCCAAGCAGGGAGATGACAAATAATAAATTCATTTTAATTAACCACTTCCTTCCCGCAGGACGACTATATACGTCCTGTCTTTGAAGAGAAATACCGTTATGGTAGCAGCTAGCTACCATAACCCCGGTATCTTCTTCAAGAGCCGGCGGTTCTCTTTCAGATAAAAGTGGTCTCTGCAGCAGATTCGCAACGAGATCACTTTTATCGGCGGCAGGAGAGGGCCCCCCCTACCACCGCGCTACGGTGCCCTTCACCGCTTACCGTGGCAGTCGGTAACGGCGGAGGCGATCCGGATCTGTCCCTGGCCTGACATGGAGACGAGTGAGGGGAAGATGGCCCCCCCGCCAATCTCCAAGTCATTGCAGGGCGGAAGCGACGTCAAATCTTCACTTCCACCCATAGCTCTTAAAGGGACATTTTATTATTTTTTTTTTTCAAATGACAATTTTTTTTTTTTAATGCATTTTAGTGTAAATATGAGATCTGAGGTCTTTTTGACCCCAGATCTCACATTTAAGAGGTCCTGTCATGCTTTTTTTCTATTTTTACATTCCTTGTAATAGGAATAAAAGTGACTTTTTTTTTTTTTTTAAAACAGTGTAAACATAAATAATAAAAAGTAAAATATATAAGAAAAAAAATTTTTTTTAAACGCGCCCCGTCCCGCCGAGCTCGCTTGCAGAAGCGAACGCATATGTGAGTAGCGCCCGCATATGAAAGCAGTGTTCAAACCACACGTGAGGTATCGCCACGATCGTTAAAGCGAGAGCAATAATTCTAGCCCTAGACCTCCTCTGTAACTTAAAACATGCAACCTGTAGAATTTTTTAAACGTCGCCTATGGAGATTTTAAAGGGTAAAAGTTTGCCGCCATTCCACGAGCGGACGAAATTTTGAAGCGTGACATGTTGGGAATCAATTTACTCGGCGTAACATTATCTTTCACAATATAAAAAAAATTGGGCTAACTTTACTGTTTTCTTATTTTTTAATTTAAAAAAAGTATTTTTTCCCAAAAAAGTGCGCTTGTAAGTCCGCTGCGCAAATACGGTGTGACAGAAAGTATTGCAATGACCGCCATTTTATTCTCTAGGGTGTTCGAATAAAAAATATATATAATGTTTGGGGGTTCTAAGTAAAGGAAAGGAGATGAGCGGGCAGTGAAAACAGGTAGGGAAAGCTCCATTAGCATTATTGGATGTCTTGTCATACCAACGGCCACCACCAGAGGGCGCCTGATTGCAGAAGGAACCATAGGACTGCAGTAGGCCGCAAAGCCGCGGCCTCAATTACCGGCGCGGCCCATCGCGATCGCGCCGGGGGGGGGGGGGGTGTCGAACGGACACAGGATACCACAGCTGTGCCGCCCCAGGTTGCTAATTCTAGTCGCAAATGCGACCTGGCGCCCGGGGTTTGTCGAACCCTGCTGTAAGAGATGTTTACATTTCTTGTGATAGCAATAAAAGTAATCAAAAAAATAAATAAAAAAATTTGAATAAATTAATTTTTTCAAATGCCCCACCCACCTGTGCTTGCACACAAAACACACACTAGTCCCGTACACATATGTAAACTTTAAGGCTTTTAAAATGTCATCTAGGTGCCGTAGTTTGGCGTCGTTCCACGGGCGGCTGCAATTATAAAACGTGACATGTTTGGTATCTATTTACTTAGCGTAACATCAGCTTTTATGGTTTACAAAATTGGGTATTATATTGTGTGTTTGTGCATAAAAGTGTATTTTTTTTTTCAAAAAATTAGCGTTTTGTGCCATGTGACAGAAAAAATGCAACCAATTTATTCTCTAGGGCAGCCGTCATTAATGAAAGAAAATTACAAATTTTGGATTATAACCCGACCAGGAACAGGAGGGGAAATCTTCCACGGTGACACGAGTTCTGCTTACCCCGATGACAACCAGAGTTTTCCTCACTTTAGAGGGATTTCTCTCCAATATGACACAGGTGGCAAAATAAAGCGACGGCGATTAAAACTCTCCCTTACCCTATCCAAAATTAAACATACTTTAATGGAATTCTAATCTTGCAATTGTCACAGACCATGGGGATTTTCCCTCACCTCTTGCTCTGACAATTTAAAATATCTGAATTTCCTCTCAAGGGGTGGAATATAGGGGTGCAACTTTCCATAAGGGACACACACAGCAACAAAAACCTGACAAAGAAGCTAACCACTCTAGCAAAAAATAAAAAATTAAAGGCTTTACATACAGTTGTGCTCATAAGTTTACACACCCTGGCAGTATTTATGATTTCTTGGCCATTTTTCAGAGAATATAAATGATAAACTTTTAATTCACTCATGGTTAGTGTTTGGCTGAAGCCATTTATTATCAATCAACTGTGTTTACTCTTTAAATCATAATAACAACAGAAACTACCCAAATGACCCTGATTAAAAGTTTACATACCCTGGTGATTTTGGCCTGATAACATGCACACAAGTTGACACAAAGGGGTTTGAATGGCTATTAAAGGTAACCATCCTCACCTGTGATCTGTTTGTTTGTAATAAGTGTGTGTATAAAAGGTCAATGAGTTTCCGGACTCCTGAAAAACTCTTGCATCTTTCATCCAGTGCTGCACTGACGTTTCTGGATTCTGAGTAATGGGGAAAGCAAAAGAATTGTCTAAGGATCTGCAGGAAAAGGTAGTTGAACTGTATAAAACAGGAAAGGAGTGTAAAAAGATATCCAAGGAATTGAGAATGCCAATCAGCAGTGTTCATCAAAATATAATCAAGAAGTGGAAAATGAGGGGTTCTGTTGAAACCAAACCACGGTCAGGTAGACCAACTAAAATTTCAGCTACAACTGCCGGGAAAATTGTTTGGGATGCAAAGAAACACCCACAAGTAACTTCAGGTGACATACAGGACTCTGAAAATGTGTGGTGTGGCTGTTTCAAGATGCACAATAAGGAGGCACTTGAAGAAAGATGGGCTGCATGGTTGAGTCCCAAGAAGAAAGCCATTACTACGCAAATTCCACAAAGTATTCGCTTATAATATGCCAAACAGCACAAAGTAATTACTACGCAAATTCCACAAAGTATTCGCTTATAATATGCCAAACAGCACAAAGTAATTTGGAGTGATGAGACCAAAATTGAGCTTTTTGGCCACAACCATAAACGCTTCATTTGGATAGGAGTCAAGAAGGCCTATGATGAAAGTTACACACCATTCCTACTGTGAAACATGCTGATATTTTGGCCATGTGTGAGCTACAAAAGGCATAGTAAATTTGGTCAAAATTGACGGCAAGATGAATGCAGTATGTTATCAAAAAATATTGGAGGAACATTTGCATTCATCAGCCAGGAAGCTGTGCATGGGATGTACTTGGACATTCCAACATGACAATGATTCAAAACAGAAGGCCAAGTTGACCTGTCATTGGCTACAGCAGAATAAAGTCAAGGTTCTGGAGTGGCCACCTCAGTCTTCTGACCACAATATCATTGAGCCACTCCGGGGAGATCTCAAATGTGCAGTTCATGTAAGACAGACCAAGAATTTACATGAACTGGAGGCTTTTTGCCAAGAGGAATGGGCAGCTTTACCATCTAAGAAGATAAAGAGCCTCATCCACAAATACCACAAAAGACTTCAAACTGTCATTGATGTTAAAGGGGGCAAAAGACGGTATTAAGAACTGGGGTATGTAAACTTTTGATCAGGGTAATTTGGGTAGTTTCTGTTGGCATTATGATTTAAAAAAAAAAGCAGCTGTTTATGTTCGGCCGCAGAACCAATGACGAATGCCCTAGATGTAGAGGAACAGGCGACCTAATTCACATGGTTTGGAGGTGCCCAAAATTAGTTAGATATTGGACCGAGATTATAAAGAAAATAAATGCTACGTTTAGAGTGGATATAGAACTTGATCCTAAAATCTGTGTGCTGGGCTGTGTCAGTAGTGAACTGAGGCACAGGACCACAGCCATAGCGATAGCAAGGTGCTTGTTTCAAGCCAGAAAATTAATCGCTCAAGCATGGCAATCAAGTACATCTCCAACCCCGGAAGCCTGGGATGGGACGGTTAACTCCACAATATGGAGCGAAAGGACTTTCTACACTAGGTTAGGCAATTACAACTTGTTCATGAAACTATGGAACCCATGGGTTCAAGCAATGCCATGCTCCCTACCAATACTATCTTAGTGCCGAGGGTAATCGTCTCCTCACCAGGGTAGAGAGGCCGCTCCATAGCCTAGAGACCTGAAGTCAAAAGAGAATATGAGAAGGGGAAGAAAGAGGAAGGGAAGGAAAATATATGTATTAGCTTAATATAAGGTGTGCACTGGAATAATTAGGGTGGGTCACTGGGGGGAGGGGGGGGGGGCTCAATAGCTTTAAAAGCAATAAAACATAGCCATGCATGTAAATAGTAAGAGATTGTGTGGTCTGCTGGCCGAGACGTATAGAGCGGGTACTTTTTTTTTCTTCTTTCTTATATTACACTTTTGTACAAATGCAATTTTATTCATTGAACGCACAAATCAAACTAAGAGAAAAACTTGAACGGCCACTATGATGTGACTCGGCAAGAGACAATTATGACTATCAATCTGAAAAATGTCTCTGGATCAAGGTAACTGAAGTGGCTTAAAAAAAAAAAAAAAAAAGAAAGAAAAGAAAAAAAAAAAAAAAAAAAAAAAAAGCAAACACAGTTGATTGATAATAAATGGCTTCAGCCAAACACTAACCATGAGTGAAAGAAAAGTGTGTTATCATTCATATTCTCTGAAAAAATGGCCAAGAAGTCTGCCAGGGTATATAAACTTACGAGCACAAGTATGTTCAGCACAACTGAACATACTTGAAAGCAATGTTTAAAATGGCATTAACATGGTAAAACGTGCATAAGGTCTTAGGGACTGGGTTAACCTATAATTTCAACAGTATTTTAAGACTGGATTTTCTCCCATCCATAGAGACCTGCACCGAGAGAATATGAAATGTTTAATATACTAATTGCCATGGTGATCCACTGGAGCAATACTAGTCTCTGCCCTGGAATGGGTGGATCTGGAATTCTAACTTCACTAACTGGTCATAGGTAACTAGCAGTGCAGCCAGGCAGTAGGTATTTCTGAGAAGTAAGCAATGACTGCCTCCCTACAACAATCTTTTTCTAGACAAACCACAAAAAAACAAACACAAGACACACAGGCAACACATTTTCCTTTGCCAAAAATACCCAATTTAAGTGTCCTGATCATTACTTTTATCAAGCAAATAAATACTAAGTACTTTAGAAAAATGTGTTTTTCATTTTAAATTGCTCCAAGGCAACCATCGATGCTAATGCAATCATTACAAAGGCTGTTCAAACTCGGAAAGGGTTAAGAGAACAAGTAAAGCTTGGGGCATTCTAGCTTTGTAAATGTCAATCTGAAATGATCAATTATGATCAGACACAGAAGCAAGACCCCATGAATGCAGACGATGGAAACATAAAATATTTATATCTGGCATCATTTGAGTTTTTAAACATCAGCAAGCACTTTATTAAGTTAGATAACACTGCCCTCTATTGACCATAAAGCTCTCAACCACCTACAACCACCTGTATTTTAGGCAGGTTGCACATAGGGGGAGGAAAAAAAAAAAACACACGATATTTAAAGCTACACTGAGCACAGCTGTAAATGTTATCAATAGCTACTACTAAATTAAAAATCATAATACTTGTAGTAAAAAAAAAATAAAATGTTGGTTAGTGTTCCATATCTTAAATCAAAAAGTAGATACAGCCAAGATTAAAGAACACAAATCAAAATTAATCCACTTCATTATCAGCTTGCTTAACCTCCTTCATAACGAGGACTTTTTTTTTTTCGTTTTCAGGGCTTTGATACTATGACTGACAATTACTCTGTCATGCAACACTGTACCCAAATGAATACTCTGTTGCCCTGAAAATAAAAAAACAATGCTTAAACTAGCTAGCTAGTGTTTTTGAACCCTGGAATTAAGGGTGAAATGGTTATTTGCAAAAATTCACAGCAATCACAGTTGTAAATAAAGGCTGCATGAGTGTTAAATAAAAAAAAACACTGATCACCTCTTCCTGAGCAGTGGTGTCACTAAGGTGACATTGAACTGCTCTGTTGTATGATTATAGACACCGACTGCTACACTGATGACACAGTATACCAGTGCAGCAGTCCATTCAGTGTCTCTGATCAATAGCCACTGCACTGTTCTGGTGACACAATGTTAAAAATAAATTATATACTGTCACCAGAGCAAGTGCGGTGCCACTATGACATTGTCTCTGTTCACTGCCACAACAGTACAATATTACCAAGCCAATACAGCCATAGTGTCCCCAATCACCACCACACCAGCCACAGTGTCCCTAATTACTGCAACACCAGTAAGAGTGTCACTATAACCCTTTGTTCACATGTGCAGTGCTCTCTGAAGAGCCATGTGTGTTGGATTGTACAAAGAGCATTTGACAAGCAGTCAAAAACACAAATTGCCCTTGGGAAAGGAGTTGCACTCAAAAACCGCAAATCACTTTTAAAAGTCAATTAAATACATGATTCAAATCAAATTAAATGAATTATATAAAAAAAATAATGAATAGTTGTATGATAACATATATGCATATAGAAATAACCAGTTGATATCCTAACACTCAATGCGTTTTGTGAAGCAACATTCACTTCTTCAGGAGAAATATTTAATAGGGTATCTGTAGAAAAACATAGAAAAACATGTCAATATACCGTTAAAAAAAAAAAAAAAAAGACAAAAAGTAGGCCATATAACAAAAAAAAAAAGTATCTGCCATAAGAGAAAATGTCCTCAAAAAGGCAGTTGCCAAACAAAACAAGCCATAACTTACCCACCAACCATACAACAGAGGAAAATTTAAGTTATTTCGCCAGAAAATAGGAGTCTTGTCCGGGGCTGTAGAGAGGACCCGAGTCCCACTGGTTTTGTGCTGATGGCACTGCTGGACATCTTCCGATGTTGAAGTATGCATGATGTGTCTTTCATCTGCTGCATTACGTTTCCTAGGCCGACCACTGTGTCTGCGGACCTCAATGTTGCCCCTTTCTTTGTGCTTTTAACCACATCAATACTGGGCACTTTCACCCCCTTCTTTCCCAGACCAATTTTCAGCATTCAGCGCTCTCGCACTTTCAATAACAATTGCGCGGTCATGCTACGCTGTATCCAAATTACATTTTTATCATTTTGTTCGCACAAATAGAGCTTTCTTTTGGTGGTATTTATTCACTACTCAGTTTTTAATTTTTCGCGATATAAGCGAGAAAAGAGCGGAAATTTGGAAAAAAAAAACAATATTTTCTAATTTCTATTTTAAAAGAAATCCAATAAAATCGAATTTCGTCATAAATGTAAGCCAAAATGTATTCTGCTACATGTCTTTGGTAAAAAAAAAATCCTGTTAAGTGTATAATAATTGGTTTGTGTGATCACGGACATATGTACGCAGATGATCATGTATGTGCGCAGGTGATCACGGTCATGTGTGTTTTACATTGTGTACGTGTTTTACACTGGTGATCAGTGTGTAAAAAGCTGTAAAAAATAGCTCATACTCACTGATCACCAGCCGGCTGCAGCGATCCGCTCTCCTCTCCTCACCGACCACTTCTGTGTGAGGAGAGCCAATCACCTAGCAACTGGCTCTCTGTTTACATCACATGACGGCTGTGATTGGACATGGCTGTCATGTGATCAGGAGGGCCAATCACAGAGCCCTCCTGCCGATCGGAGATGCGCAGTGTCTGGGTGGCACAAGTGCATCGGGGCTGCACGGGCACGCTAGCGCGATCTGCCTCCTTCTGAGTGGACGTTCTTGAACGTCCACTCAGAAGGAGAGAGCGCCCACACGGCCGTACATATGCAGTGGCTGGGTGGGAAGTGTGGGTAAAAAGAGCTTGAACAGCACGTCTTGTGCCAGTCTGCTTTGAAATCTTTGCCTGAGAGAGACCTTGCTGATGCAGTATAAATACCTTGCTGCGTTGCTCAGTTTTGCCATGGTGTGTGACCTGTGACACAAAACTTCCTACACCCTTAGTAGCAGAGTTTGGCTGTTCCTTACCCAGTTTAAAGCCTCCTACACATCTGTTTCTAGTTAAGTTAACGTGTTTCAACCTATATATTTAACTGATGATTATTAGAACATGCAATAGGAGGAAATCCGGACAGCCGCACTCCAATGTCTTTAATTAAATCAGTCCATACAGCAAACAGAGACAATGGATGGATCACCTGACGCGTTTCACACCCCTTACTGGTGCTTGGTCATAGCATGATGATCATTAGCACCTGCGTGGTATAACTGGTTAATCATACACCTGACTCTAATCCTACAAAATACCTGACTTTGTGCAAGTGTACAAAGTGTAAAAATTGATACAGGTTTGCCAAAGGGTAGTCACACCAAATACTGATTTGATTTAGATTCTGTTCATTAGTTACCATTTTGTAAATTGATAAAAATAAACAATTAAAATATTTTTGAAAGCATTCCTACTTTATAACATTCTGCAATCATCATGCCGTGATCTAAATTAATTCAAGAACAAGTAAAAAAACAAGGTAATTGACATGTATCAGTCTGGAAAGGGTTACAACGCCATCTCTAGGGCTTTGGGACTCCAGCGAACTAAGGTGAGAGCCATTATTCACAAATGGAGAAAACTTAGAACAGTGGTTCTAGCCGGCCTACTAAAATTACTCCAGAAGCACGACAACGACTCATCCAGGAGGCCATAAAAGAAGGAAAAAATGGTATCCATGCAGAGTTCCAAGGCCAAAGCCACTGCTGACCAAAAAGAAAACAAAGGCTTGATTATCCCCAAGACTTTTGGGCAAATATTCTGTTGATGAAACAGAAGTTGAACTTTTTGAAAGGTGTGTGTCCTGTTAGAACTGGCGTAAATCTAACAAAGCATTTCATAAAAAGAACATCATGCCAACAGTCAAACATGGTGGTGGGAGTGTGATGGTCTAGGGCTGCTTTGCAGCTTCAGGATCTGGAGGACTTGCCATAATTGATGGAACCATTAATTCTGCGCTCTACCAGAAAATCCTAAAGAACGTTTGGCCACCAGTTCCTGACCTCAAGCTCACTTGGGTAATCAAAGAGGACAATGATCCGAAACACACCAGCAAGTCCACCTCTGAATGTCTCAAAAAAAAAAACATAATGAAGATTTGAGTGGCCTAGTCAAAGTCCGGATCTAAATCCAATTGAGGTGCTGTGGCATGACGTTAAACAGGCCATTAATGCTCGAAAACCCTCCAATGTGGCTGAATTACAAATCTGCAAAGAAAAGCGGGTCAAAATTTCTCCACAGCGATGTCAAAGACTCATTGCCAGTTATTGCAAATGCTTGATTGCAGTTGTTGCCACCAAGGGTGGCACAACCAGTTAATAGGTTTAGGGGGCAATTACTTTTTCACACAGGGAGGGCCAGACAGGCTTGCACCGTACATAAAAGATTTTCCATTGTATTGTGCATAGTCTTATAAAGTATCAAAACACAAACATTCAAGTCGAGCAATACAGTTGTATCAGGCAATACTGGTATTTTATGCCCCAACACGTTTCATGGACATCATACACTTCTCAAGTTGCCAGCAATGTACAGTACTATTCGCAGAGTCCTCTAGACAAAAAAATAATATAACAAAATCATACAGTATCCCAGTAGATCTGTATAGGAGTGTTACTCTGGGCAAAGGAAGGGTGGGGGAGAAGTCATGGACAGCAACCAATGGGGGGCCCAAACCACCAATGAACCCCCATCATATAATATAATATATTTAACAGAATTTAAAAAAAGAACATGTTTAGTTACAGGAAATAGCTTAGGGGTGTCTATACAAGCCTAGTATGCTTTCGACCATGTTCATAAGGGCTTACCAGAGGCAGATATCTCAAAAAAGGAAAGGCTTTACGCGAAAAAAAAAAAAAAGCAATTGAAATAGTAGTAGTAGTAGTAAACAGCCTTCTATAAAAACATCAAAATCCCCAACATTTGAAAAATCTATTTCTTAATAAACTCCTATATCTACCTTAAACATACACTATATTATGAAAAGCATTGGGACACCTGCCTTAACATGCACATGAATTTGAATGGCATCCCACTCTAATGCCCCATACACACGGTCGGATTTTCCGATGGAAAATGTCCGATCGGAGCGTGTTGTCGGAAATTCCGACCGTGTGTGGGCTCCATCGGACATTTTCCATCGGATTTTCCGACACACAAAGTTGGAGAGCAGGATATAAAATTTTCCGACAACAAAATCCGTTGACGGAAATTCCGATCGTGTGTACACAAATCCGACGGACAAAGTGCCACGCATGCTCAGAATAAATAAAGAGATGAAAGCTATTGGCCACTGCCCCGTTTATAGTCCCGACGTACGTGTTTTACGTCACCGCGTTCAGAATGATCGGATTTTCCGACAACTTTGTGTGACCGTGTGTATGCAAGACAAGTTTGAGCCAACATCCGTCTGAAAAAATCCTAGGATTTTGTTGTCGGAATGTCCGAACAAAGTCCGACCGTGTGTACGCCCTATAATGCCGCGTACACACGGTCAGACTTTCCGACGTAAACTGTGCAATCGGAGCTTGTTGTTCCGATCGTGTATAGGCTCCATTGGAGAGTTTCCATCGGAATTTCCGTCGCACAAAATTTGACCGAAGATCAAAACCAGATCAAACCAGAATTTGATCTGGTTCTCAAATTTTCCGACAACAAAATCTGTTCGCACAAATTCCGATCATGTGTACACAATTCTGACATACAAAGTGCCACGCATGCTCGGAATCCAGCAGAAGAGCCGCACTGGCTATTGAACTTCATTTTTCCCGGCTTGTCGTATGTGTTGTTCGTCACCGCGTTCTTGACGTTTGGAAATTCTGACAACTTTGTGTGACCGTGTGTATGCAAGACAAGTTTGAGCCAACATCCGTCAGAAAAATCCATGGATTTTGTTGTCGGAATGTCCGATCAATGTCCGATCGTGTGTACGGGGCATTAGTCCGCAGGGCTTAATATGGAGTTGGCCCACCGTTTGCAGCCATAGCAGCGTCAACTCTTCTGGGAAGGCTGTCCACAAGGTTTAGTAGTGTGTCTATGGGAATGTTTGACCATTCTTCCAGAGAAAATAGAGTACTGTCCGTAATACTTTTTTTATTTGCACTAACATACAATTTTTCAGGACAATCTTTCGGGGTATGTCCCCTTCTTCAAGGTCTAAGCAGTACTGATTCATATTTGCACTAACATACAATTTTTCATGACAAGCTTTCGGGGTATGTCCCCTTCTTCAAGGTCTAAGCAGTACTGATTCATATTTGCACTAACATACAATTTTTCAGGACAAGCTTTCGGAGTATGTCCCCTTCTTCAAGGTCTAAGCAGTACTGATTCACAAATTTGTGAATCAGTACTGCTTAGATCTTGAAGAAGGGGACATACCCCGAAAGCTTGTCCTGAAAAATTGTATGTTAGTGCAAATATAGCATGCGCAGTCGTATACGTGGTTTGGAATGAACATACTCAAAATGAACATCCTTCCCAGGTTACTCTACCTTCTGTAGGCTCTCCCAATTGATTTTCCCAGATCCTTTCTACGATCAGTCAAAGCGGTGTTTCTTTTTATGATCTTATGGCTCGAGAAACATCTCTCATTGCCTTCTGGCTTTACCAAAAACTCAGGGCAGCTTTGGGCTTCCCAGACCCTTTTAAGTACCATCAGGAGGTCCACCTTTGCAGGGTTTTTGATTGGATTAAAACACGCTCTATTAAAACGCATCCGGTGGCATTACATCCAGGCTTCCTGTTTGAAAATCACTGTACTGATTTCTTGCCACTACAGCATGGCTTTTCAGCAACACAAGTTGATCTGGAGTCCAGGTGAGGGTTTTGTCCCTCCCTTTCTGCACAAAAAGGAATCTGACCTTAGTCTCCTTCTGACACAGGGGCACAGGAACCCCATAATGTTTTTTGCTCATAAGTTAACCATCTAGAGCAGTCTCCAGGAGGCCGGGTATAAACTACTAACAAGATGGTACAGGGTACCCCTCTACACAAAATGTCCCCCGGCCACTTCAGTGGGAATGTGGGAGCCTCCTTCACATTTTCTAGGAAAAAGTCCAGAGAGTCACATTTGAGTTGACTAATGTTCAACTCTGGGTCCCACCTGAGGAGCTTCTGCTACACCCAACTCCTATACCAAAGAAGCATTACAAGAAAATCTCTCAGCTAGAGTTTGCATATCTCACCTGTGAAAGTGTGATTCTCCCTCCCCCCTCGCTAAAGTCACCAGGGCCAAAATACAACTGGCAGTACAGGCAGCATGGGAGTTTTGGACCCTCTTTGTCCCCCCCCCCCTTTTTTTTTCTTCCATTTTTCTTTCCCTTTTTTCCTCAGGCTTGTTTATTTTTTCTATAACATGGCCCACCTTAGTCAATCGTGTAGACAAGCTGGCCTGTATATCTGTACAAAGAAAAAAACAAGAGGAGAGGAGCTCCGCTAAGTAAAATGATTTATTTACAATTGACAAATAAAAGTATCCACTTGCATGTAAAAACGATATGTTGAGCGAGATGATACATTCCAAAGTGGGAAGGTGGGAGGACAATCATCGCTTCCCAGGGATGCCCCAAGCCTATCCCGCAATCTGGCGGGGAGCCAGGACGGAACACGGTCTGTCTATGCAGAGGAGCGGAACAGCAAACAAGGAAGCGGCTGGTAATGTCAGTGGTGGGGAAAAACACAACGCGTTTCTGAGCGTGCGCAAGGTCCGTACGGCACATGCGTGCTCCTTGTTCAAGTGTTTTCAAGACGCTTGAAATGAATATTGGGAGTTGGGACACCCTCCAGAGGAAATGAAGTCCAATACCCTCTACCTCACAGTGTGACGTGCACTTCTGCACTGTGGTCAACATTGTACCCATCATACACTTCTGCACTGGCTGCCACAACACTGACATATACAGTGCCTTAAAAAAAAGTATTCACACCCCTTGAAGTTTTCCACATTTTGTCATGTTACAACCAACAACGTCAATGTATTTTATTGAGATTTTATGTAATAGACCAACACAATGTGGCACATAATTGTGAAATGGAAGGAAAATTTACAAAATAAAGATCTGAAAAGTGTGGCTTGCATTTGTAATTCAGCCCCTTTAACTAAAATCTAGTGGAACCAATTGTCTTCAGAAGTCACCTAATTAGTAAATAGAGTCCACCTGTGTGCAATTTAATCTCAGTATAAATACAGCTGTTCTGTGAAGCCCTCAGAGGTTTGTTAGAGAACCTTGGTGAACAAACAGCATCTTGAAGGCCAAGGAACACACCAGACAGGTCAGGGATAAAGTTGTGAAGTTTAAAGCAGAGTTAGGTTATACAAAAAATATCCCAAGCTTTGAACATCTCACAAAGCACTGTTCAATCCATCATCCGAAAATGGAAAGAGTATCCCACAACTGCAAACCTACCAAGACATGGCCATCCACCTAAACTGACAGGCTGGGGAAGGAGAGCATTAATCAGAGAAGCAGCCAAGAGGCCCACGGTAAAGGAGCTGCAGAGATCCACAGTTCAGGTGGGAGAATCTGTCCACAGGGCAACTATTAGTTGTGCACTCCACAAATCTGGCCTTTATGGAAGAGTGGCAAAAAGAAAGCCATTGCTGAAAGAAAGCCATAAGAAGCCCTATTTGCAGTTTGCGAGAAGCCATGTGGGGGACACAGCATACATGTGAAAGAAGGTGTTCTGGTCAGATGAGACCAAAATTGAGCTTTTTATCATAAAAGCAAAACACTATGTGTGGCAAAACATTAAGCACTACACATCACCCTGAACATGCCATTCCCACTGTGAAACATGGAGGGGACAGCATCGTGTTGTGGGGATGCTTTTTCTTCAGCTGAATGTAACATATTGATGTATGTTACATCCTCCTGCTATATGTTGTCTGTAATAGCTCTGCCGGTGGGAGTGTTCCTGTCAGGAAAGGTCCCCTCCACTGGTAATATTGATCATTTGGCATGCAGTACTGAGGTCCTCCAGCAGGTGTCTGGCAGTTTGGAGCTGTCAGGATTGCTTTTTCCTGCTGGTATTTTGTCATCTTTGGGCCGCAGTACTCGCGTCCACCAGCGGAGGGATCCTGACAGTATGGAGCAGGTATTACCCTTTGCAGAAAGGCGTCACCTGACTTTAATTAGCAGCTGCAGTATAAATACCTGGCAAGTGCACACACATCTTCCCTTGGTATTGTCCTTGAGCCCTGACCTGCAGCCTGCATCCTGTTACCCTGATCCTGTAAACCTGAATCCTGTACCTGAAACCTGATTCCTGGAACCTGTTTATCCTGTTCCCTGTCCGTTTCCTGAACCCTGGACCCTGAGCCTTGTATCTGACCCTTAAAAGTATTAAATAAAAGGAACAGCGCTCACAACAGAAACTAAAGTTGGTTATGCTAGATGCTATCGCTGCTGTAGCAAAGTGTATAAACTCAGATAAAATGGTAAACGGTTACAGCGCTGATAATCATACAATAACGTGCTACGTGCTAAAAAATATTGGCTATATTATACATGTAACTGCTAGTTACCACAATGTGAGTGATGAATCAATCAGTGTTACCTGATTAGACCCCACCTGAAAAATGTGTTAGTGAATGGTTATCATATCAAATAAAAAATAGAAGTGAACTCTAATCACAATATAACAGTGCAAGAAATAGTGTAAGAAAATATATAGAATAAAAAATAAAAAATATATAGTCCTGACCCAACTAGCCCCAGCTGGGCATGGATCTCAGGCAGCCAACTTAATGGTATCCCAACGGCTCCTATGTGGACAAGTCAATCCGTATTCTGATCCAACATCAGGTGCTTCTATATGGATAAGTGGATATTAGACTGATACTTCAACCTATGGAGCCATATATCTTGCAAACGATCACCCAAAAATAGAAGGAGAGAGAATATATATATGGTGAAGTACTGCGGGATGTAAGAGCCAATCGCACTACAGACCGCTACTCACGCTTTCCCTGGTGACAGTCAGGCATAACAGGCATATATTGGTATAGGGAAAGCGTGAGTAGCGGTCTGTAGTGCGATTGGCTCTTATATCCCGCAGTACTTCACCATATATATATTCTCTCTCCTTCTATTTTTGGGTGATCGTTTGCAAGATATATGGCTCCATAGGTTGAAGTATCAGTCTAATATCCACTTATCCATATAGAAGCACCTGATGTTGGATCAGAATACGGATTGACTTGTCCACATAGGAGCCGTTGGGATACCATTAAGTTGGCTGCCTGAGATCCATGCCCAGCTGGGGCTAGTTGGGTCAGGACTATATATTTTTTATTTTTTATTCTATATATTTTCTTACACTATTTCTTGCACTGTTATATTGTGATTAGAGTTCACTTCTATTTTTTATTTGATATGATAACCATTCACTAACACATTTTTCAGGTGGGGTCTAATCAGGTAACACTGATTGATTCATCACTCACATTGTGGTAACTAGCAGTTACATGTATAATATAGCCAATATTTTTTAGCACGTAGCACGTTATTGTATGATTATCAGCGCTGTAACCGTTTACCATTGTATCTGACCCGTCACACCTGTGATCCATCCATCCTCATCCTGTTTGTTTCCCTTCACCAGCTGCTGACCTACCGTTGACGACCCTGGCCTGGCTCTGTTTATGATCTCTGTATTTCCCTTACTTGTATATATTTGTTCTATTATTATTTGTGGGGTTCTGTTTGGTTTGAGTGATATTGGAGGTGGTTGTGTTATATTCACTTATGCTTAATATTAGGGCTGAAACAACTAATCGATTAATCGACAACTAATCGATTATGAAATTAATCGATTACTATTTTCATAATCGATTAATCGGCCAGTAACATAATGGGGTTAAAAAAAAAAAAAAAAAACTAAAACAAGCCCTTTATAGTACAAAAAGAGCAAATAATCCCAACTGTAGATGTTACTTTCACAGTTCTACAGTAAAATAATGAACCCCTTACAGTAGTGATTATCTGCTTTTTCTTTTTTTTACTATAAAGGGCTAATTTTAGTTTTTTTAACCCCATTGTGTTACTAAACGTCTTAGACCTGGTTCACATCTATGCGTTTTTTGGTGTTTTTTTGCAGAAGCGCACTGCAGTTCATTAACACGGTTTCCCATTGGACACGTTCACATCTATGCTTTTTTCAGCTGCTGCGTATTTGGAAAGGGTCAGGGACCTTTTTTTGTTTAACACAAAAATGGTGCTTTTTTGGTTCAATATACTTCAATGGAGAATCTGCAGAAAAGCATTTTATGCGTTTTTGCAGCAATTTGTGTTTTTTAATCTGCCCAACAACAAATTGGCCAAAAAAAATGCAAAAACGCAAATCGCCGCAAAATCACGTGCGCAAAAAATTAAAAACGCACAGCAAACAGCACTGCAGAAACAGATCAAAAGCAAACTGCCTAGGTGTGTAGCAAGCCTTATACTGGCCACACGGATCAATTTTCAGACGAGAATATTCAGAGGAAAAATTTTTGTACATTCGCTGAATGAAAGAATTATGTTTGAAATTTTCACTTGTTTTTAACATTCTGTTTTTAAAACGAATGTAATTTCTGAACGAAAACCACATCCACGGTCTGAAAATTCCTTTGACCAAGAAGTTTTCGATTTCCAAATTTTCCCGTCACTGTGGTTGAAAATGAACGTCGACTTGACCCCACTAACGATTAGAAAATTGAACGAACGTTCTTAAAATGAATTTCTTTTTTTGAAGGAAGACATTTGATCTCTGAGTCTGATAATATTTATCAGATTCACCCTTTAATAGTATGTACAGTATATCTCTTTTCTAACAGTTTATACAGTATATCTCCTCTAATAGTATATACAGTATATCTCTTCTGTCTGTTATTCTAATTCCCCGTACACACGGTTGGACTTTGTTCGGACATTCCGACAACAAAATCCTAGGATTTTTTCCAACGGATGTTGGCTCAAACTTGTCTTGCATACACACGGTCACAAAAAGTTGTCGGAAAATCCGATCGTTCTAAACGCGGTGACGTAAAACACGTACGTCGGGACTATAAACGGGGCAGTGGCCAATAGCTTTCATCTCTTTATCTATTCTGAGCATGCGTGGCACTTTGTCCATCGGATTTGTGTACACACGATCGGAATTTCCGACAACGGATTTTTTTGTCGGAAAATTTTATATCCTGCTCTCAAACTTTGTGTGTCGGAAAATCCGATGGAAAATGTCCGATGGAGCCCACACACGGTCGGAATTTCCGACAACACGCTCCGATCGGACATTTTCCATCGGAAAATCCGATCGTGTGTACGGGGCATTAGAGTGGATTAGATATTTTGCTCCCTAACCATATAGTTGGTTATTTATATTTACCGCTGCATAGAGATATTTAAGAATAAATTTCCTTTTTTTAAAACTTTACATATTAACTAAATTATACGCCACACTTTTTTTTTTTTTAAGGTTATTAACCGATAAATCGAAACAATAATCGGCCAACTAATCGATTATGAAAATAATAGTTGCAGCCCTACTTAATATATCATTTATCTTTTCACTTATACACGTCTGGGTAACCTCTGTTGCAGTCCACACTGTTCTGGTCTTATCTGGTACATGACAGTTCCACTGGGGATCTGTGCCCGCTTTGACTCCTGCCCGGTGAACAACGACCTCCTGCCTGTGCGGGCGGCCTTATTGCAGCCCGGGGGGGGGGGGGGATCCATGGCTGCCCGGATTCTAGGATCTGTGGCTGTCTTCCCCCCCTGGGAATGCTTTGTTGTGCATCGGTGGATCGCTTGTGCATGACGCTCCTCCGTGTCACTATGGGCCGGCGCCGCGCACTGATGTTCCGAGGGATCCCTTCTTGACCGCATCACGCTTACGCCGATGCTCTCCGTCGACTGGTTTTTCGTGTTGGGAGGATGTCACTGGATGGCTCCTCCATACTCTGAGCAGGCACGATCCCACGTGGTCACATGGGACACACTTGTGCACACGTCATGCATGACATTCACGCCAACATCCAGAGATTTCATTAAGACAGCGTGTCTGACATGACTGGGTGCTGCTGCCGTGATCCCTCTACGGACTGCCCCGCTGTACTGGAAAGAAATCTTGCATACGATTTTTGGGCCATCTGTATGACTTGTCTACAGACACACCCCAACCATGGAGGTTACTATGGCACTGTTGTGGCCTTGTGTCCTGTGAAGTATATGCTGTTTTGCCTTCATACCTTAGAGTCATTAGCTTATTGATTGTACTTCCCTTCTTATTTGCAGACAGCTCGACGACAAATGCTTCATGCTGTGACACAGTATAGCATCCTCTACCACGGTTGTAGGTCCAAGGGGGTCCTTGTGTGGAGTCTTGGGGGCCATAGGTTCAGTTCTTCCCCCACCTACCCCATTGGGGGCTTGTGGGACTCTCTCACTTCTGGCACAGCAACAATCTGGTTTTATATCATTGTTGATTCTTTGCTGATTACTTTGTTGGTATGTTCACACCCATCTTTATATCCCCCGATATATTAGATCTTTCTCTGTCATATGTTCTGATCAATACCAATGCTCTCTTGTAGAACGCAATATCTTTTGTGATCTTCTATACATATACACCCTGATGAAGGGATCCATGCTGTTCCCAAACGCGTTGGATAAATGGAAGATAGACTACAAATGCAACAGTCAGCACAGTGACATGTTTTTGATTATATGTGTTTTTATTGGTGATATATACACCTTTTATATTTGTACCATTAAAGTTTGACTTTTTATAGTACTCTGTCTTTCTCAGTTGCCCTTAAAGTCCCATTAATACCAGGGGGTCATTTTGATTGTGTCTACTCAATAGGGATGTTGGCAACAATTCATGGTTTACCCAGGTGATCCATCACTTTGTTTTTCTTCAGCAGAGACAGGGAAGCTGGTCAGAGTTGATGGGAAGACGGATTGAGCCAAATACAGGGCAATCTTAGAAGGAAACCTTAGAGTCTGCAAAAGACTTGAGATTGGAGTGGAGGTTCACCTTCCAGCAGGACAACAACCCTAAAACATACAGCCAGAGCGACAACAGAATGGTTTAGATCAAAGCATATTCATGCGTTACAATGGCCCAGTCAAGGTCCAGACCTAAATCCAATAGAGAATCTGTGACAAAACTTGAAAATTGCTGTTCACAGGACGTTCTCCATCCAATCTGACAGAGCTTGCGATATTTTGCAAAGAAGAATGGGCATTCCAGGCTAGATGTGCAAAGCTGGGGGAAACATACCCAAAAAGACTGGTGGTTCTATAAAGTATTGACTCGGGGGGGGGGGGGGCTGAATACAAATGCACGCCAAAACTTTTCAGATATTTGTATTAAAAAAATAAAAAACATTGAAAACCATTTATCATTTTTCTCCCACTTCAACCACTTTGTGCTGGTCCATCGCAAAATCCCAATAAAATACATTTACGTTCTTGGTTGTATCACGACAAAATGAGGAAAATTTCAAGGGGTACGAATACTTATTCAAGGCACTGTACTTCTGCATTGGCCATCGCCATGTCACTGCACACCATGTTCCACAAACTACTGTAATATGAATTTCCTCAAATGCATGCATCTCTGGAAACTATTTGCTGTGCTATACCTAGAGGATGCCCCTATCATAAGTGCTAATATAGGAAGAAAGTTTACAATGATGTCTTCAAATATTTTCAAAAGCGAATCATTCAAAAAAGTCACAGTTGGAGGACCCAAGAACAAACTGTACGCTTACACTTGGGTATGCATAACAAATGCCATCAGTTCTGACTAAAAATATGAATTTTGCGTAAAAATAAATGTTCAAAGTCTAACAACTTAAACAGTTTTAACTGTTTTGATCCATGACAGTTTGCAATCGCATCACTCTCACAGGATGGGGCAATGTATCCTACAGGGATATTTTGGTATGAGTAAAATGGAGATATAAGCATCAAGAAGAGTGAGTCGAGAGTTATCATCCATAATATGTAAATCATATGTGTAACCCATTTCAGGGTAAATTATAAACTAATGTGCCATTATAATTAGAAAATATGTGAAGTTAAAGTGACACTAAACACTGGTTGAAAAAATGATATTCAAGTATATATTCAAAAAAAGTACCTTCTATTGTTCTCAGTCTCCTTCGCATTCCTTTTTTTATGTTGCAATCTGACTTCCTGTTACAGGGTGGCTACATTTGTTATCTATGGTCCCAATGTATTTAGAAACATATCCACCCTTTTCTTGCTTGTTCTCGAGATAGACTATGGAATTTGAAGTACATTTTGACTTTATAAAGATCCTGACAAAACAAAGTGCGGATCTCAGACCTTTTACAATAATGCTTCCTTCTCATTTTCCTCAACTGCAGCAAAAATCCTGCAACCTAAACAGCTTCAAAATGACTGAGAAACAACAGAACTCAGAATATGTCAGAATTGTCTACTATGAAGGCAATTACTGCTATTTTATCCTGTAGTGCTGAAGTTACTCTCCATCTTTTAGAACCTACAAAGGAAATGCACTTAAAGCGGACAAACTGAAAAGCAGATCACTTTAATGGATTACCCAAGCTAGAGGAAAGCAGAGGAAAGCAGAGGACAGCAAACTTTGGGCAGTAAAATTATCCATCACTTTCTTCAGCTGTAAAAAAGGAGTCTAGCTGTGTTACGGGTTCTGCACCAGGTGTCCTGAAGCTAAAGCAACTTCCAATAGACAACTGACATCTATTCAGCTGATGTCTGTGCCCATAATGCACAACTGTTACAGGTCATATAACCTAAAATGCTGACATCCAGGCCTAAAAATCTGGAATAGAGTGCAACAGAACTTTGAGATAGGCATTTGGCTTACTGCCCAAAGTCTGCTTGCCTTACTAATCTGTTAAACCACAATTTAGGTCCACTAAAGATTCTGTTAAAATTTTATTCCACCAAAAATCAAATGTAGTTTGTGTAGTTCTTAAATAGGCTTTTAAACAAACAAGGAACCCCCCTAGATTTGGCTACTTAATGACCAGGCCATTTTTTGCGATACTGCTCTGCGTCGCTTTAACTGACAATTGCGCGGGCGTGCAATGCTGCACCCAAACAAAATTAACGGCCTTTTTTTCCCACAAATAGAGCTTTCTTTTGGTGGTATTTGATCACCCCTGCGTTTTTTTATTTTTTACGCTATAAAACAAAAAAAAAAAAAAGTGACAATTTTGAAAAAAAAAAAAATTTTTTAACTTTTTGCTATAATAAATATCCCCAAAATGTTTAACAAATTTCTTCCTCAGTTTAGGCCAATATATATTCAACATATTTTTGAGAAGAAAAAAAAAAAAAAAAACGCAATAAGCGTATATTGATTGGTTTGCGAAAAAAGTTATAGCATCTACAAACTATGGGAAAGATTTATAGCATTTTTTTTTTTTTTTACTAGTAATGGCGGTGACCTGCGATTTTTAGCAGTACTACGACATTGCGATGGACAGATTGGACACTTCAGACACATTTTTGGGACCACTGACATTTATAAAACGATCAGTGCTACAAAAATGCAGTGATTACTGTGTAAATGTCACTAGCAGGGAAGGGGTTAACACTAGGGGGTGATCAAGGGGTTAAATCTGTTCCCTAGTTAGAAACACTAACTGTATGGGGATGTGACTGACTGGGGGAGGAGACATATTTTTACTACTTAGCAGGAACAAATGTCTACTCTCCCCTAACAGAACAGGAATTTGTGCATTTACACACACAAATCCCTGTTCTAGAGCTTTCCTATGATGCGACGTCACATTCCCCCATGTTCTACCATTCTACCTGACTACTATCAAATATCATTATGCACCAATCTATATCTATTTTTATTGAGTTATATGCTACCATTACAATCAGGCGTGCATTTCTAGGTCTATTGAGTTTTTATTGTAAACTTAATATGTACTATATATTGATTGCTATACAAGATATGTATGTTACCCACTATATATTATGCAATTTTATGAATTTTACTATGTTACTATGTCATGTATGCCTTTTTGTATTCAATAAATACCATTATTTATAATGATTGGTTCATACTATGTTATGTAGCAGTGTGCCTCATATAAAGTCCCACCCTCTTTTTGTCTTTTCCAAATGAATAGGGATGGAGGTAAATCTCAGTTATTATGCAAAAATTGTACAATCAGCGCAAACAAAAATGTAAATCAATCCAATGCAAGCTGAACACTTAAGGGTTAACACCAAGCCCAAAATGATGTACTAAATAAACAAAAGAAAGTGCAGCGCAAACAACATGAAAAAAAAAGTCCTCTATAAGGCAGAAATTTTCTCCTCTGTAATATATCTTCTTACTAAAAAACACTTGAGGTTCTTCAGAGTATCTGAGCAAATGCACTGCTTACCAGATGAAAGATCAAAGTAGGCATAATTACCACCAATGCTGGATACGCCCGGATCGGATGCTCTGCTGGTGTTGGATGACAGCCCACAGCTTATCCCCCAGTGTAACAGATGATAACATTACCACCAATGCTGGATACGCCCGGATCAGATACTCTGCTGGTGTATGATGACAACCCACAGCTTGTCCTCCAGTATGGTAAATGATAAGATTACCGGATGAGGTAGTCAGCTAAGCAAATGTCTTGCCAACATCACAAAGACCTGCGTTCCTGTTAAAGACTTGCTCGGCTGACATGCCTTCTGGCTCCTGATCCTGCTTGCTGTACTACTACGTTTATCTCTGGCTCTCTGACATTTGCTTAGCTGACTACCTCATCCGGTAATCTTATCATTTACCATACTGGAGGACAAGCTGTGGGTTGTCATCATACACCAGCAGAGTATCTGATCCGGGCGTATCCAGCATTGGTGGTAATGTTATCATCTGTTACACTGGGGGATAAGCTGTGGGCTGTCATCCAACACCAGCAGAGCATCCGATCCGGGCGTATCCAGCATTGGTGGTAATTATGCCTACTTTGATCTTTCATCTGGTAAGCAGTGCATTTGCTCAGATACTCTGAAGAACCTCAAGTGTTTTTTAGTAAGAAGATATATTACAGAGGAGAAAATTTCTGCCTTATAGAGGACTTTTTTTTCATGTTGTTTGCGCTGCACTTTCTTTTGTTTATTTAAATCTCAGTTATTGCCTCATATAAAGTCCCAACCCCAAATTCTTTTTTCAAATCCCTGTTCTTGCTCTTGTACACGCGATCACGGGTGGCCAGCAGAGGGTGATCGCGCCCACCTACCACATGCATCAGGTTTCTCGCCTGGCCTTTAAAAAGGTACAGAATTACCCATACGGCGATTCATGGGACGAACCACTTTGCCGCCGTAAAATTGGCCTGGGCCGGTCAGCAAGTGGTTAAACTATAGACATGAGGTGGCACCTGCCTGGTCCAGTATTTTAATGACTACTTATGCTGTTACACTTGTATGTAGATATAATATAAAGCATAGTTATGGTATGTTTATATATTTGGTTACTATATTGCCATCTTGTGGTCAGTTTGGTTATAGCACCATCCTTTTCTGTTTTATCATCCGTGTCCCCTCCCATATTATGATGTATATCCTGTACCTGTTACACTGTCTTGATGGGATAACAGATGGCCACTTGTATAGGCCTTTCATGCAATCTGCTCGCATCTGGGAACACATTACCATGTTTTAACCTTCAAATATCATCTTTTAATCATCTGCCACATTTTGTAATCTTATATACCTCCTGCTTGCAATAAAACCTACACTGATGGAAAGGATGCGTTTGGAGAGTTCAGCCATCTGATAAAAAAACTGTCCGCAGTGATTAAATCGGCTTATACAGGCCAGGCATAAAGGTCTCAGCAAGGGATAAGTCACTATTACAACAGTTGGAGTCGGAATAGTCAAAACATGTGGTAGAATTCCTACAGCCTACTGCGTAGATGTGTATGTTTAATCTGCAATCAAGCTCAGTGCCATCCGCCATCTTGTGAAAGCACATGGTCGCACAAGCTTACTGCACTTCATCTGTGTATGTTGAAAACGGTTTGTCTGCATTGGACTGTGTTATCCCACCTATCTAAGCTGCGGTTCTTCTTAAAGAGACAGTAACCATTTTTTGCAAAACTTGAAAAAATGTCTAGACAAGTGTCAAAAACCTAAAATCAAACTTGTTTATTAATAAAAATAAAAAAGGTAAACAGAGTAAGCGTAGTCAAAGCATAGCCAGAGTCCAGTAACCGGATTCTGTAATCAGCCAGGCCAGAAGTCAGGGATCCAAGTAGAGGAACAGCAAGCAGGATAAGGAGCCAGAAGGGAGTTCAGCAAAGCCAGTCTTTAAACAGAAACGCAGGAGATGGTTTCTTGTGATGTGACCAAGGCGAAGGCAGGAATGAAGTGAGCTGAAGATCTTTAAAGTAGGTGGGACTGACGAGCAGATCCACAACAGCTGGTTAACTGTGGAGAGAGATGAGAGCTGGCAATTAGCCAACAGCTGAGCGGCCAGCTCAGAGAAGGAAGGGCTGAGCCAGCCCTGACATTACCCCCCTCCTTAATGACCCCTCCCCCTCGGAGGACCACCGGGCTTGAGGGGAAAATGTCTATGGAAATCACGGAGGAGGGCTGGAGCATGTACGTCCGAGGATGAGACCCAGGAGCGTTCCTCCGGACCGTACCCCTTCCAATGCACCAGGTACTGTATGCGCCCATGGAACCTACGGGAGTCAACAATGGATTGTACCTCATACTCCTCATGGTTCTCAACCTGTATAGGGTGAGGACGTGGCACCGAGGTGTTAAAGTGGTTGCAGACCAACGGTTTCAATAAGGAGACATGAAACACATTTGAGATGCGCATACTAGGAGGAAGGTCCAACGCGTAAGCCACTGGGTTAATCTAACAAAGGATACGGAAAGGTCCAATAAACCGAAGTGCGCACTTCAGTGAGGGAACACGAAGTTGGAGGTTGCGAGATGACAGCCAGACCCTGTCCCCAACCTGGTAGGAAGGAGCAGGCAGGTGTCTGCGGTCAGCATGGAGTCTGTACCCATCATTAGCATGACGCAAAGCCTCCTGAACCTGGATATCCCCTGATGATGACACGTGATCCCTGTGTCGAAGATGCGTAGGGGAGGGGCCAGGACGGAGAGACTGACACGGACTCTACACCAGCGCCGTCTCAGCACAGCATACCGCACCAAACATCCAGTGATTTTGCATAGAAAGCAGTTATAGTATGGTGCACTGACGCACCAGTGCCATGTGAGTACCCCGGTGTGGGGAGCGTTTCCTTTTAATAAAAGTATTTTGACTATATTACACTATATAGTTTCCTTTTCATTTTATGTATGGAGCCACATTATTTCCAGCTGAAGGAGTGCAGCAGACACTGAGACTGAGCCCAGGGGTGGCTCCAAAACATATTTGGACTCAGTGTAGAAGCTGAGTCACACGCTCTGAGGTGAGCACATTAGCTTAAGGGGGTCACGAAGGAGCACAGGAGCATGTTTTGCAGCACTCGGGATATCTTCGGCATGATGTTGGATTGTTGTCACAGCTGAACACCACCTGCACGCATTGTTTTATTATCACTGCTGGACATTTGCACGCACTATTTAGAGTGCCAAAGAGAAATTTTTTTCATTATTTATTATTCATTTTTTCATTTAAAAAAGCAGGATACTGTATATTGAGCACTAAGCACTTTTTATGTTGATATGTATGGTGTAACAAGCACTATTAAGCACTCATTTATGGTGTAACAAGCACTTGTTTTTTCACACCTTGTTTATTTAACATTCATATTATTTGTATTTAATATTATCGCACTAGTAAGCACAGAGTTGATTATTAATTTTGTTTTTGGGGTCACCCAAGCGCAGCGCATAACTTGTAAATTTATCCTATGCACGTTATATGAAGCGTGATTAGCGCATGCAGCTGGAGGTAGCACAAGCAAGGCATAAGATCATTGTGGCTCACAGAATTTTTCCAATTTGATTTGTAGGATCAGGATGTGCCAACACAGGAGCAGAAACAAAGGCAGCCTTAAGACTTTCAAAGGCCTTAATGGACTCCGGAGACCAACTCTGTGGGTTCCCGTTCTTTCTGGTCATATCGGTCAGGGGCTTGACCAGAGATGAGAAGTTACGAATAAACTTCTGATAATAGTTGGCAAAACCCAGGAAACGCTGCAGAGGATGTAACCCCACGGGTCGAGGCCACTGTAGGACTACTAAAAGTTTCTCTGGGTCCATTGAAAAACCAGCAGTGGAAATGACATTCAGGCCCACTTCTCCGGTTTACAATAGAGATTGTTCTCTCTTAATTTCTGAAGCACGCGACAGACATCTGTGTGGTGGCTCTCCAGGGAATTGGAAAATATGAGGATATCATCATCGAGATAAACCACCACACATAACTGCAACAAATCTCGGAGGACATTGTTAATAAATTCTTGGAAAACTGCCGAGGCGTTACAAAGGCCAAAAGGCATTACAAGATACTCATAATGGCCTGTTCTGGTATTAAACGCAGTTTTCCACTCGTCGCCCTCCTTAATTCTCACGAGATTTTAAGCCCCTCTCAGATCAAGCTTAGTGAAAACCGTTGCTCCCTTGAGGCGGTCAAAAAACTCTAATCAACGGGATCGGGTTGGGACCGATTGAAATGATTGAGACCCCTATAATCAATACAAGGTCTCAGTTCAACGCTCCTCTTTCACAAAGAAGAGACCAGCACCAGCAGGAGACGAGGATTTGTGGATGAAACCGAGAAAGTGCGTCTGCAACATACTCCTCCATGGCTTTATCCTCCAAGACCGACAAAGGGTAAACACGGCCACGAGAGGGAATGGTACCAGGTTGAAGGTCAATTGCGCAAACATACGGCCGGTGTGGAGGCAAACTACCGGCTTGACCTTTGTCAAAGACATCGCTAACATCACGGTACTCCTCTGGCAGGGAGGAGAGTGAAGAGGTACACAGGACCATGGCTACCTTCCGTAAGCATGTTTCACTGCATTGTGGTGACCAGGAGAGAACGTCAGCACGGAGCCAATCAAAAGAGGGGTTGTGCCTCTGTAACCAAGGATAACCAATAACCAGCAGAAACTTAGAAGAAACACTTGGAATTGGATTATCTCATGGTGAAGAGCCCCTACGGCCATGGACAAAGGAACCGTTTCATGAGTCACATGAGCTGGCTGTAGAGGTCTCCTGTCAAGAGCCTCAATGGCAAGTGGAGTGTCAGGCAGGTGAAGTGGAATCGAGTGCTTTGATACAAAGGCAGCATCAATGAACAGTACAACAAAACAATACAAAAACTCTTGCGCATAAATGTATAAGCCCGACAGTTCAAAGTTCTCGATGGATGGTAGCTTTCAGCCTTGCTGCCCTCAAGGATAGGGAAATCCTAACATACAGACAAAAAACAGAAAAGAGAGGGCGCACCGGCCTTGTGCATTATCTTTAAAAAGGTTTATTAAAAAACAGAAAACGTAAAAGTACTACTCACAAGGGTAGATAAAAATCACGCATGATAGTCAAATGATGGTAGCAGTCTCCAGACCTATGGACAAGACGTGCAGACCGCTGCTGGCTGACGCGTTTCGAAGGTAGCACCTTCTTCAGCATCAATGAACAGGCCTGCAGCCCCAGAGTCGATTAGAGCCTGTATCTCGATAGACGACTTAGCCCAAGAAAGGGTGACAAACCAGGAGCTTATCCTTCTGGATAACTGGGGACCACACACCACCTAAGGTCTGTCCATGACAGGACCTCAAGGTTCGGATGTTCCCAGGACGGGTAGGACAAGACTTCAAAAAGTGACCTGCCTGGCCACAATAAAGTCACAATCTCTCCCTCCTCCTAAAGGCTTTCTCATCCGCATAGACGCGTGAAACCCAAGTGCATGGGTTCATCTTCACTGACCGACTCGGTACCAGGAGGCATTGGGAGGTGAGGGAGGCACAGGTGGGACTGCAAAGTTCGGAGGCATACGTACAGGAGGCTTCCACAAGCGCTCCTTAAAAGAAAGTCTCTGAGTCTGGAGTCAATGAGGATGGCAAACGAGATCAAGCTCTCCAGCTCAGTGGGCATATCTCGGGCTGCTATCTCATCCTTGATGGAATCCGGGAGACCATGAGAAAATGCAGCCACGAGGGCCTCATTGTTCCAAGCAAACTCTGCTGCCAGAGTACGGAGCTCAATGGCGTAGTCAGCAACAGTTCTCTTACTCTGATGGACATGAGGCACTTGGCAGCAGAAGCGGAGCGTGCGGGAACATCAAATACCCTTTTAAAAGGAGGCCACAAACACTCAAGACAACAGGTTTTTGCATCTCCCATAGAGGGTTAGCCCAGGCCAAGGCTCTCTCGGAAAGCAAAGATATCACAAACCCCACTTTGCTTCTGTCTGTGGGAAATGCCTGGGGCACAGGGGCGGACTGACCATTCAGGCACTGCCCGAGGGCCCCATGCCACTAAGGGGCCCCATCAGGGTTGCCAGCCTCAATAAAACCAGGGACAGTATGTAAAAATCTGTGTTTTTTAAAAAAACACAAGATTATAGCTGCCCCGCCTCTCCAGTACCTTTTCAGTGTGTGTATGTGTATTCTGTGTGTGTATACTGTGTGTGAATATTGTGTGTCTGTGTATACTGTGTGGCCCCATAATCTCCTATTGCCTGGGGGCCCCATAATCTCCTTTTGCCTGGGGGCCCCATAATCTCCTATTGCCTGGGGGCCCCATAATCTTCTCCTATTGCCCGGGGGCCCCATGAGTTGTCAGTCCGCCCCTGCTGGGGCAGCATCTCAAAGTATATCTCAACTTGGTTGAGAAACCCTCTGCATTGAACTGGATCACCCCCAAATCGCTGGGGAAGCAGGGCGGAACCAGACATACCGCTTATAGAGGTAATACTCAAGAGACAGAGACTGACGCAGCAGCAGGGACGGCCTGCAACTCAGGTTGTACCGGAGCAGCCACAGTGGGGGATTCCAGGTGAGCCGTGCAACTCAGAAGCGTTTGTAACACCATGGCAAACTGATCCATGCGGGGATCTTGCTCATTCAATCTTGAAAAAATATTACCAACAAATGGTTTGACTATCTTCTGAATTCATGGCCTTCGCCTACTGTCAGAAACCATGAACCAGACCAAGACAGAAGTACAGTAAAATCACACTTGTTAATTAATAAAAAGGTAAATAGATTAAGCGTAGTCAAAGCATAGCCAGAGTCCAGTAACCGGATTGGGTAGTCAGCCAAGCCAGAGTCCAGTAACCAGATCGGGTAATCAGCCAGGCCAGAAGTCAGGGATCCAAGTAGAGGAACAGCAAGCAGGATAAGGAGCCAGAAGGGATGTCAGCAAAGCCAGTCTTTAAACAGGAACGCAGGAGATGGTTTCTTGTGATGTGACCAAGGCGAAGGCAGGAATGAAGTGAGCTGGAGATTTTTAAGTAGGCGGGACTGACGAGCAGATCCACAACAGCTGGTTAACTGTGGAGAGAGATGAGAGCTGGCAACTAGCCGACAGCTGAGCAGCCAGCTCAGAGAAGGGAGGGCTGAGCCAGCCCTGACAAGGCTCTGAGCACTCTTAACACTGAATCAACACAGACACATCATGCCTCTGACCACACAGATGTACAGGGAGCAGATTCTGCAGCTATTGCAGAGCAGAGTGCAAGACCCAAAAGCACAATAATACCAACACAGAAACTTAACCACTTGAGCCCCGGACCATTATGCTGCCTAAGGACCAGAGGTCTTTTTCCAATTTGGCACTGCGTCGCTTTAACTGCTAATTGCGCGGTCATGCAATGCTGTACCCAAACGAAATTTGCGTCCTTTTCTTCCCACAAATAGAGCTTTCTTTTGATGGTATTTGATCACCTCTGCGGTTTTTATTTTTTGCGCTATAAATGGAAAAAGACCGAAAATTTTGAAAAAAAATGATATTTTCTACTTTTTGTTATAAAAAAAATCCAATAAACTCAATTTTAGTCATACATTTAGGCCAAAATGTATTCGGCCACATGTTTTTGGTAAAAAAAAATGTCAATAAGCGTATATTTATTGGTTTGCGCAAAAGTTATAGCGTCTACAAACTAGGGTACATTTTCTGTAATTTACACAGCTTTTAGTTTATGACTGCCTATGTCATTTCTTGAGGTGCTAAAATGGCAGGGCAGTACAAAACCCCCCCCAAATGACCCCATTTTGGAAAGTAGACACCCCAAGGAAATTGCTGAGAGGCATGTTGAACCCATTGAATATTTATTTTTTTTGTCCCAAGTGATTGAATAATGACAAAAAAAAAAAAAAAAAAAAAAAAATATTTACAAAAAGTTGTCACTAAATGATATATTGCTCACACAGGCCATGGGCCTATGAGGAATTGCACCCCAAAATACATTCTGCTGCTTCTCCTGAATATGGGGATACCACATGTGTGGGACTTTTTGGGAGCCTAGCCGCGTACGGGGCCCCGAAATCCAATCACCGCCTTCAGGATTTCTAAGGGCGTAAATTTATGATTTCACTCTTTACTGCCTATCACAGTTTCGGAGGCCATGGAATGCCCAGGTGGCACAAAACCCCCCCAAATGACCCCATTTTGGAAAGTAGACACCCCAAGCTATTTCCAGAGAGGCATATTGAGTCCATGGAATATTTTATATTTTGACACAAGTTGCGGGAAAGTGACACATTTTTTTTTTTTTTTTGCACAAAGTTGTCACTAAATGATATATTGCTCACACAGGCCATGGGCATATGTGGAATTGCACCCCAAAATACATTTAGCTACTTCTCCTGAGTACGGGGATACCACATGTGTGGGACTTTTTGGGAGCCTAGCCGTGTACGGGACCCCGAAAACCAATCACCGTCTTCAGGGTGAAAATTTTTGATTTCACTCTTCACTGCCTATCACAGTTTCGGAGGCCATGGAATGCCCAGGTGGCACAAAACCCCCCCAAATGACCCCATTTTGGAAAGTAGACACCCCAAGCCATTTGCTGAGAGGCATGGTGAGTATTTTGCAGCTCTCATTTGTTTTTGAAAATGAAGAAAGACAAGAAAAAACTTTTATTTTTTTCTTTTTTCAATTTTCAAAACTTTGTGACAAAAAGTGAGGCCTGCAAAATACTCACTATACCTCTCATCAAATAGCTTGGGGTGTCTACTTTCCAAAATGGGGTCATTTGGGGGGGGTTTGTGCCACCTGGGCATTCCATGGTCTCCGAAACTGTGATAAGCAGTCAAGAGAGAAATCAAAAATTCACGCCCTTAGAAAGCCTGAAGGCGGTGCTTGGTTTTCGGGGTTCCGTACGCGGCTAGGCTCCCAAAAAGTCTCACACATGTGGTATCCCCGTACTCAGGAGAAGCAGCAGAATGTATTTTGGGGTGTAATTTCACATATTCCCATGGCATGTTTGAGCAATATATCATTTAGTGACAATTTTGTGCAAAAAAAAAAAAAAATTGTCTCTTTCCCGCAACTTGTGTCGCAATATAAAATATTCCATGGACTCGACATGCCTCTCAGCAAATAGCTTGGGGTGTCTACTTTCCAAAATGGGGTCATTTGGGGGGGTTTTGAACTGTCCTGGCATTTTATGCACAACATTTAGAAGCTTATGTCACACATCACCCACTCTTCTAACCACTTGAAGACAAAGCCCTTTCTGACACTTATTGTTTACATGAAAAAGTTTTTTTTTTTTGCAAGAAAATTACTTTGAACCCCCAAACATTATATATTTTTTTAAAGCAAATGCCCTACAGATTAAAATGGTGGGTGTTTCATTTTTTTTTTTCACACAGTATTTGCGCAGCGATTTTTCAAACGCATTTTTTGGGGAAAAAACACACTTTTTTAAATTTTAATGCACTAAAACACACTATATTGCCCAAATGTTTGATGAAATAAAAAAGATGATCTTAGGCCGAGTACATGGATACCAAACATGACATGCTTTACAATTGCGCACAAACGTGCAGTGGCAACAAAATAAATACATTTTTAAAAGCCTTTAAAAGCCTTTACAGGTTACCACTTTAGATTTACAGAGGAGGTCTACTGCAAAAATTACTGCCCTCGATCTAACCTTCGCGGTGATACCTCACATGCATGGTGCAATTGCTGTTTACGTTTGACGACAGACCGCCGCTTGCGTTCGCCTTAGTGCGAGAGCAGGGGGCGACAGGGGTGCTTTTTTTTTTTTTTTTTTTCTTTATTATTTTTTTGCTTTTTTATCTTATTTTTAAACTGTTCCTTTCATTTTTATTTTTTTTTAATCATTTTTATTGTTATCTCGGGGAATGTAAATATCCCCTATGATAGCAATAGGTAGTGACAGGTACTCTTTTTTGAAAAAATTGGGGTCTATTAGACCCTAGATCTCTCCTCTGCCCTCAAAGCATCTGACCACACCAAGATCGGTGTGATAAAATGCTTCCCCAATTTCCCAATGGCGCTATTTACATCCAGCGAAATCTAAGTCATAAAATGCTCGTAGCTTCCGGTTTCTTAGGCCATAGAGATGTTTGGAGCCACTCTGGTCTCTGATCAGCTCTATGGTCAGCTGGCTGAATCACCGGCTGCATTTTCAGGTTCCCTGTTGAGACAGGAGAGCCAGAGAAAAACACGGAAGACGGTGGGGGGGGGCATTCCCTCCCACGGCTTGTAAAAGCAGTCTAGAGGCTAATTAGCCGCTAGGATTGCTTTTACATGAAAGCCGACCGCTGGCTGAAAAGAATGATACCAAGATGATACCTAAACCTGCAGGCATCATTCTGGTATAACCACTCAAAGTTGTGAATGGCGTACCTGAAGACAAAAAAATGGTTAACAATAAAGCACAGTAAACGGTAAAGTATAAAAAATTGCATACCTGAAAAGCAAACATGATAAAACATAATAACAATAAAACATTGCAGAATAGAATACAGTAAAAAAGAGCAGAACAATAGAGAGAATAGAGAGAGAGAGAGAACAATAAAACGACAACTATTTTTTTTTTATTTTATATATATATTTTTTTTTTTTACACTTTTTTTGTAACTAACTTTTATAACTGTAACCGGTTCCAGGTTCGGGTCTCTCAAAATGCGATGGCATCTTGGGAGACCCTGTGAAAGTGTGCCTAGTCTGTGCAATGCTGTACCCTACGCTAATACTCAACTAGTGCATGGTAGCGTTCAAAACATTCACCAATGCAAAGACCAGGATTGTCAGGACAGGAGGGACAATAATAGCGGGTGTCACGCCTATATCCGCGCTAGCTGCAGATACAATATCTTTTTTGGGGGCGTTCGCTGGGTAGGGGTACTCGGGAGGACATAAAGAAAATGCCTCTCATGCAGCCGACTGCATTTGGTTGGGGATGTGATTGGGGGAAGTACGGGCGCTGCAGAAGCGGTGGGTTCCCAATTAGGATTGGCGAATGCAGTAGGAAGGGCACTATGGGCACGACGGGCCTGTGTTTGTCTTTTTGGTGGCAGCGGGACACTACTTGTGCTTGCCACCTCACCAGCTTGAACTGCACTTATGGGACTCGCCACGTCACCAAGTGTTACTGCAGTGCTGGTTTGACTACGACCGGGGTGTACTAGGCCGCTGGCGCTTGCCAGTTCACCAAAACGCTACCAAAAAATCTGTTGGCGATCGCAGGGATCAGGCCTGACTCTGCGAACGCTGCAGTTATGCGTTTTAGTCTTTTGTAAGTGACAGTGATCGATCGATACTGCACTTGGGTGGGCTGGGCTGGGCCGGGCGGAGGGGCAAAACGCAGGTGCTAGCAGGTATCTGGGCTGATCCCGCTAACACTGCGTTTGTGAGAACCCTAAACTGCTGGGGATGCTAGTATAGATCTGATCGGATCAGATATTGATCCGTTCAGATACTATACCACTAAGGGTGGTGTACAGTGCGTGCGTGGGTGTTAGCGGTACTGGCGCTAACCTGACGCTGCCTGGGGCTGGTGCTTGCCAGTTCACCAAAATACTACCAAAAAAACTGTTAGCGATCGCAGGGATCAGGCCTGACTCTGCGAACGCTGCAGTTATGCATTTAGTGTTTTGTAAGTGTCAGTGATCGATCGATACTGCACTTGGGTGGGCTGGGCCGGGCGGAGGGGCAAAACGCAGGTGCTAGCAGGTATCTGGGCTGATTCCGCTAACACTGCGTTTTTGGGAACCCTAAACTGCTGGGGACACTAGTATAGATCTGATCGGACCAGATATTGATCCGTTCAGATACTATACCACTAAGGGAGGTGTACGGTGCGTGCGTGGGTGTTAGCGGTACTGGCGCTAACCTGACCCTGCCTGGGGCTGGTGCTTGCCAGTTCACCAAAATACTACCAAAAAAACTGTTAGCGATCGCAGGGATCAGGCCTGACTCTGCGAACGCTGCAGTTATGCGTTTAGTGTTTTGTAAGTGACAGTGATCGATCGATACTGCACTTGGGTGGGCTGGGCTGGGCCGGGCGGAGGGGCAAAACGCAGGTGCTAGCAGGTATCTGGGCTGATTCCGCTAACACTGCGTTTTTGGGAACCCTAAACTGCTGGGGACGCTAGTATAGATCTGATCGGATCAGATATTGATGCGTTCAGATACTATACCACTAAGGGAGGCGTATGCTGCGTGCGTGGGTGTTAGCGGTACTGGCGCTAATCTGACGCTGCCTGGGGCGACGCATATCACCGCCGGGCGATCAGGGGGCTAAACCTTTATTCGGTAATAAACGGCGGGTGCCCTGACACTATAAAAAATAAACAAACTAACCAGCGTCAACCGTAACGGTTATACGGTGATCAGTGGTGAAAGGGTTAACTAGGGGGCAATCAAGGGGTTAAAACATTTATTGGGTAGTATATGGGGGTCCCTGACGCTATAAAATGCTGACGGCGAACCTAAATATTTATGTCCCTAACTAGCGTCACCAGCGACACTAATACAGCGATCAGAAAAATGATTGCTTAGTGACACTGGTGACAGGGGGTGATCAAGGGGTTAAAACTTTATTAGGGGGGGTTAGGGGGGTACCCTAGACCTAAAGGGGGGTAACAGTAACTGTCCCAACACTGTAACTGTCACAAACTGACACTATGCAGTAATCAGAAAAAAAAAAAAAAAAAACTGCTGGTGTCAGTTTGTGACAGGGGGGGGGGGGGTGATTGGGGGGGGATCGGGGGGCGATCGGGGTGTTTTGTGTGCCTGGCATGTTCTACTGTGTGTGTGTGTGTTGGTGCACTCACATTGATGTCTTCTCTCCTCGGGCCGGAACGGAAATTACCGAGCCGAGGAGAGATGACATCATTTCCTTTGCTGCTGTTTAGCATACAGCAGCAAAGGAATGATTCGATTGGCCGGCGGCGATCGCGAGGGGGGGGGCACGAACGGATGGTCTCCCCCTCACCACCGATCGCCGCTGGACAAACGACGACCGCCTCGGGCACCAGGGGGGGGGGTCCGATCGGACCCCCCACCCGCGGAAGGCAAATCACGTACCATGTACGTGATTTTGCCTGTCCGTGCCACTTTGCCGACGTACATCGGCGTGAGGCGGTCGTCAAGTGGTTAAGAGAAAACTGCAAAACCACTGTAGGAGAGTTCAACAATCTGCAGATATTTGGGACAAAACTACATACTGTATGTCAGTCTTGCCACGCATCACTCAACCTGCTGAATTAAGAAACTCTACAGATTACCCAACTGCGGTGTATGAACGCTACCAGCAGCTGTCTGCTAAATAGAACGCTTTTCTAAAGAACTCTAATATAGAAGGCTCTTTAGCAGAACTGACTAGGACAGATGAACTAAACCAACAAAGATCTCTTAGTGGAAGATGCTAAGGATAAGGCAGAACTCCGCATCGGTCAACTGCAGGAGACCAGATATCATAAATCCACATTCACTAAGTTCACAGCACGTTCTTCTAGATCCTCTTACTCCAGAAGCTCAACTTTAGGTGACAGGCTGATAGAGGCCCGCGCAATTCTGGAAGCAAACAAAGTGTGAAGCTCCTTTTCCAGAAAGGAAGCCAAATTGGATGCTCGCCAAGCAGAGATGGCAGCTCACCAAGCAAAGACGGAATCCCAAATAAAGATTCTGCAAATTGAAAGGGAGGAAGCAGCTGCCCTGGCAAGGCTAAGGGTCCTTGAACAAGCAATGGGAGATCGTACTAATTAAGACTGTTCTTTCCAGCAGAAATGGAAGATCCAATTGAATGCACCAGTTAATATGTGCTAATGCATAGTGTTTGCAATGAGGTCTGCAGAAGTCTTAAAGTCTAAGCTAAATGCTCTTGCAACCTCATTTTATCCTGGTAAACCTCACACTTATTCAAAGAAATTTCACCCCCAAGGGGTCCCACAAGTTACTTCGGCACCTAAGAGGGAGAGTTAGAGATCAGACCTGTCTGACTTCGCCAGATATATGATTCGTCGCAAGCTCATTAAGATTAGCCTCTCAAGGTTTGACGACTGTCCAGAGAACTATAGGGCTTGGAGATGAACCTTCAAAGCTGCTATTGTTGATTTAAACCTTAATGTCAAGGAGGAACTTTATTTGCTCATAAAGTGGCTGGGGCTAGAATCTGCAGATCGTGTTAAAGACTGAGAGCAGTACATGTTGACTGCCCAGATACAGGTCTTGCTGCTGCATGGGCAAGACTTGAGCAAACCTATGGTAGTTCTGAAGCCATAGAAAGCACTCTATTCAAGAGACTGCAAATCTTTCAAAAAAATAGGTAGCAAAGGTCAATCGCAAGCTTCAAGAACTAAGCGACCTCCTCGCGGAGCTAGAGTTGGCAAAGGCAGACCCGGAACAGCTGTTTGGAGGACAACAGGTGCACCTGTTCGGCCTACTATCCACCTACATGAGGAGTTCCCTCCGAACTGTGGAGAACCTTCGAGGCAGTGTCTGGCATCGTCTATAGCGGCGAGTGGAGCAACTTACAACACAGGGGTCACCGCATCCTGGCGGTACCTAAGGATTTCCAAATAGGACCCGGGAGGGGTAACGTACCTGGCCGCCTGTCTGTATATGTCTGCTTATGCTAGTCATCACCTGACTTAATTACAGCGCGCTCCTGATTACATCTCATATATCACACTGGACCATTGCATGTTTTGCTGTACACCATCCCGGACTCTGGTTATCGCAATCCCACAGTGATATATGCACGGCCGATACACCTCTCTTCACAGAAGGATTGACGTCCGATTACAGGACCCACAATAGCACCCCACTCCTAGGCCTTTGACCCTCTCCCTGATTCCTTCCCCTCCTTTTCCACCCCCCCTCCCCATCCCGGTTTCCTACATCCCTTCATACCCCGCTTTTGAGCCGCCCCTCCCCCGGGGGAATTGATGTCTGCAGTACAACCTTACTCAGCATTGCTGCACATTCTATATTGTCTCGGGTTGCGCAGACACCAATAGCCCAGACGTCCGGACGTGTCTGTTTTGTCAGTCTATACATGTTATATGTACCCCATGTCTGTGTTTTTGTTTTTGATCAATCCAGGTATTGATCAATTTTATCAGGGCAGTGTCACTTGTAGGTAATGCTTCTGTATATATCCCCATGTTTTTCTATTTTGTACCAATAAATATTCATTCGAATTAACACTTTCCTTGATTGCCTTTCATGTGAGCCCCGCTTTTCTTTTGGTTCCCCCCGTTTGGGACAATTTTGGGTTACCTGGGCTGAGCTACCTGGACACCACCCAAGGTGTGAATCCAATGGTGTCTAAACTGCCATATCACCTACAAGTGAAATGGGCACATCCATAGTAGATGAAGAAAGATTGGGGGGGGCGTGACCAGATGCCGAGGTGAGGGAGGGCGCTGTAGCCGGACCTAGCCTTCGCCCCTCGCTCCTATTCCCGCTCCTGACATGATACAGCGCGGCCTGAAGGAGACGTTGAAGAGGGGGAACGCCCGGAGCGCTTGGAAGCCGTCGCGGCTGTGACACGCCGCCTCACACAGAGCTGAGCTGGGCTACTCGCACGGAGCTCTCCCGAGAGTGGCATCAGCGGCGCCTAGCCCAGTGAGAGAGGGGGGCACCGACACCTGGGATTGAGCAGCGGTGCTGGAGAGCCCTTGGCAGAACTAAGCAGCAGAGGATTCTGTCCACAGCGCTGGAGGGGTGAGTAGGCGGTTGCTTGCATACTCACCCGCAGCACACCACAACGCAAAGGTCCACTAGGAAAGAGCATTCATAGCTGATAAACCGGTGGGGGAACGAGGCATATAGTTCCAGGACAGAGTGGAGTTTAACACTGTGTAGAGAACAACAGTACCCTGTCGGCATGACGAGGAGGAAGGGGATGGAGGACGGGCCAGCTCAGGAGGGGTTGGGGGCCCCCGGACCTCGCAGCACCAAGGAGAAGAGGAACCAAGTGGCAGCCAAGTTGGAGCGCTTTGCGCATACCCCAAATCAAACCCCTAAAAAGGCTGGCAGCACAGGGGGAGGTCAGCACCAAACTGGCCACCCTGGGAGAAGTCAGACCCAAGAAAACGGGACTTTGGCAGCTATACCACCAGCGGGCCCGGCAGTAGGAGGAGGCCCGGAAAGACAACAGGTCTTGGGCATGGAGGGGGCAGTAGGGGGAGGTCAGTGTGGTCTGGTAAATGAGAAGGAGCCATCTCTGAATGACATTCTCCTGGCTGTCAATAATTGCAAACAATAAATGAACTGTCCGAGCAACTCAAGGGCATTAGGGGTGAATTGCTTGCTGTCAAAGGGGAGGTGCGCGCAGTTTGTACCCGGACAACAGCTCTGGAGGAAAGATTTAGTCAAATAGAAGATGATGTGTATCCATTAAAACAAGAAGTAGCACTCATGAGAATCCAATTGAAGGACTGTTTGCAGAAAATAGACAGTATGGAAAATAGGTTGCGCAGAGAAAATTTGAGGGTGCTCGGGCTCCCAGAGGGCTGTGAGGGTAATAATCCCATCAAATTTATGGAAGACTGGCTGAGGGAGAAATTTGGCAAGGACTCATTTTTAAACACCTTTGCTATAGAGCACGCACATAGGATAGCCCCCAGGACTCTAGTTCCAGGGGGTCACCCCAGGCCCCTTATTTTTAAACTTTTATGTTACCGGGATAAGGTTACTATCCTGCAGAAGGCAAGAGAGTTAAAAAACATTCAACACAATGGTGCCAGGATTTCAATATATCCGGACTTCTCCCCGAGCTGCAGAGACAAAGAGCTAAATTTGGAGAGTGTAAACGGAAGCTTCAACAATTAAGAATTAATTATGCGTTACTGTATCCGGCACGGATGCGTGTCTCAGCTCTGGGGGAGGTTAGGTTTTTCTCCACCCCTAATGAAGTGTCAACCCGGCTATAGAAGAATGAAGAGAGAATAAAACGTTGAGAAGGAATTTAGGCCTTTTTGGGACTTTTTGTCTGCTGGGACTCCTCTTTTGCGTTTTTTCTAATTTTTTTTTTCTTTTTTCTTTCTTCTTTTCTCCATTTGCTGTTTATATGATGTAATTTGAGAGTGGAGCGGGGGGGAGGGGGATGGAGGGGATCAAATATAAATACACTAGTAGGAGGTATTAGCACAAATTACTTGCACATTAATAAGCACAATGTTTTACCTTTTTTCCTGTTTTTTATTTACTTAGGGGACAGCTCCCCTCCTACTAGGTTTGGCGCACTGCTTTTTTCCTAGCCTTAAAATGGGTTTGAAGGTCACAATAGAAGCTTGAGGGGTAGGCCCAAAATTGGGCATAGGGGCACTGAGTAGATGGGGGGAGGGGGGGGGAGGCAGGGGGCGGTTTGGGATGTGGGGGTGCACAATGAGGGAAGAAAGGTGGGGAGTGTGGATATGGAAGGACGTGTGTTGGTCACTGAGTAGATGGGGGGAGGGGGGAGAGAGGGGGGGCGGTTTGGGATGTGGGGGTGCACAATGAGGGATGAAAGGTGGGGAGTGTGGATACGGAAGGATGTGTGTTGGTTCAGCTTGGTACAGCAAAGGGATTCAATGAAAGGTAGGGTGATATACAACATTCACAAAAGGTGGTATGGATTAATAGGAGACCAGAGTGTTGCAAAGATATTAGGCCCAAAGGCGCATGAGCACTGAAAGAAGGTGTAATAAAACCTCAGACCTGAAAAAAAGGATTAATATATGCTTATGGAATATAAGGGGGATAGGGGACAATCTTAAAAAACAGGCAATTTTTTCAATAGCTAAGAAGAAGTAAGTTAAAATACTCTGTCTGCAGAAGACCCATCTGGTAAATGATACAATTAAAAATCTAGATAACACGCAATTCCAGATACAGTATCACTCCATTCACTCTTCCTACTCAAGTGGGGTGAGTGTATTGATAAGTACAGGCCTGGCCTTCTCCTGCAGTCAGAGTAAGGTGGACGAATATGGGCGGTATATTTTTCTCTCCTGCTTAATAGAAAATAAAAGATTTGTTCTGGCCAACGTTTATATCCCTCCCCCATTTAGCATGGTAATACTGGATGACTTAGCTAGTTTTATAATGGCCTCCCGCGGTTATAGTGGTGGGTGATTTTAACATGACGATGAATAATAGCATAGATAAGTTCCCACCGAAAAGTAGAACTGGAGGGGCCCCCAAGAGCCCCTTCCTGCAATACTGTGACGAAATAGGGCTGGTGGTTATCTGGAGGAGGCACCCTGGGGAGAGGCAATACTTATGCCACCTTATCCAGAATCGACCTTGTCTTGGGAAACGAGGAAGCATTAAACTCAGTGGAGGAAATAGTTTACGAGCCAAGGGGTATCTCGGATCACACGCCAGTAATCACTGTTGTGAAGGTTGGGGAGCACTGCAATAGGGGGGGCTGGAGGGTTAATCCCTTCTGGCTCGAACTCATAGGAGAGGAGGTGAAAATGATGGAGGGGCTGCCAGAGTTTATCGAAATAAACCTAGGATCGGCCTCAGTGGGGGTAGTATGGGATTCCCTGAAGGCTTACCTTCGGGGAACACCAATTCAGAAAATTGCATATAATAAAAAACAGTCACAAGCAGAAGAACTAGGAGCCAAAGAGAGTGTAAGAATGGCGGAGGCGCAGTACGTAGAGACACCATCCCAAGCCAGCTATGAGTTCTGGGTGGGGAGGCAGGATGAGTACAGTAGGGTACTCCTGGAGAGGTTGGAAAAGAAGAGATTACTTCAGAGGCGGAGCCTTTTTGGAGAAGGAGAGCGAGTTGGGAAGGTTCTGTCTCTGATAATCAAGGCAAATGGCCCCTCGAGTACAGTACCAGCAATTAAGGGGAGGGAGGGAGTAATCAAAAAAACCACCCCCAACATATTAGGTGAATTTAGGACATACTTTGAGAAACTATACAGTTCTTCTAAAACAAATGTGGAGGGAGAAATGCAGGGTTTCTTTGAGGGGTTGAGGACAACTCCATTAACAAATGAGGACCGGGAAATGTTGGACGCCCCATTGACTCTCAAAGAATTGCAGAGGGCAGTGGGAGAGATGGCGGGCCAAAAGTCACCGGGCCCCGACAGTCTGCCCATAGAAATAATTAAAAAATATGGGGAGGTACTACTACCCCTACTCTTGGAGGTGTTTAATGGAGCCAGGGAGGATAAGGTCTTGCCTTCCTCTATGTCAGAAGCTATTGTAATAACTTTGTTGAAAGAAGGGAAGAACCCAATAGATATGACCTCATATAGGCCCATCTCGCTTTTGTGTTCGGACGTGAAGATCTTGGCAAAAAAGTGTTGGCCGCAAGGCTGAACAAGATCATTTCCAAACTAATACATACGGACCAGACCGGGTGTATTCCGGACAGATCTACAAGCACGAACATAAGACGAGTGTACCTGAACATGCAAATACCTGTAGAAAATAGTGGCAAGAGAGCAGTTCTCTCATTAGACGCAGCCAGGGCCTTCGACTCCCTGGAATGGCATTACTTGTGGAAGGTGCTAGCGGAATATCAGTTTGGCTCTGGGTTTGTCCAATGGTTAAGCTTATTATATAATAGCCCGAGGGCCAAGGTTAAAATCAATGGCCAGTGCTCAGAATGGTTCCAGTTGAGCAGGGGTACGAGACAGGGGTGCCTTTTGTCCCCCCTGCTCTTCGCCCTGGCAATTGAGCCCTTAGCTATAGCCTTGAGGATGGCGCAGGGGGTGCAGGGGTTTAAAAGAAGGAGAGGGGTGGACAAAGTGGCTATGTATGCAGATGATATTCTGTTGCTCCTGGCAGATACGCAGGACTCACTGAAAATAGCCATAGGGATAGTCGAGGAATTTGGTGTCTTCTCCGGGCTATTGGTCAATTGGGAGAAATCAGTGATCTTACCTATAGACCCTCTGAATGAACCCCTCCCTCACCAAGCATCCCAAGTTAAAATAGTCAGCCAAATGAAATATCTGGGTATTAACATAACTAGAGATCCAGGACAGTATATATCCGGAAACCTAGTCCCACTCATGAAAAAGCTGAAGCAGAAGTGCCGGGTGTGGGGACGTCTGCCCCTCTCGGTTGCCGGACGCTGCAATCTGATCAAGATGGTCTGGCTACCCCAAATTTTATATGTTCTGCAGAACTCTCCTGTGTGGATTTCCAAGCACTGGTTTAAAAAAATAGACAGTGTGTTTAGAGAGCTTATTTGGAAAAATGGGGTGGCTAGGATCGGTTTGCGGACGTTTCGTCAGCCAGAGGTGAAGGGCAGTCTGGCGGTACCGGAACCGCGAGGATACTTTCTGGCATCCCAACTGCAACAAGTGGGAGGTAGCAATAGGTTAAGGGATGAAGCAGTGGGTGGTAGTGTCTTGCTGAATGACACCGGACACGATACAATTGCAGAGGCACTAGAGGCAGATTCATTTGGTACCAAATGTCCCACTACCCAGATGATGGTCAAGGCCTGGGTACAAGTCAAAAGAATTCTGGGTTATACTGGCTTTGCGGAATTTTCCCCACTCTGGGATAACAACCTCAATGAGCTCAAAAAAATGGGGCGCTTTGGCGAGTGGGATCACCAGGGTATTCACTGCTTGGCACAGGTAAACAGGGCAGGGAGGTTAAAATCTTTTCAAGAGCTGGTCGAGGAGTACACAATCTCCAACAGGTCATTCTACAGGTATTTGCAACTCAGGCATGCCCTAGAGGCACAATTTGGGAAGGATGCGCCAGTGTGGTGCGAAATTACCTCTTTGAGAAAGCTGATTGATGCGAGCTCTACGAAGGGATTAATCTCTGACATTTATGGATGCCTGAAGGCATCAGCCCAGGAGGGTATGGTGGAAAATAAGAATAGGAATAAATGGGAGAGAGACGTGGGAGCGCTGTCTGATGGTCAATGGAACCGCATGTCTTGTCGCTGGGGCCCAGGGTCACCCTCTCTCTTTCACAGGTGATGTCTCATTTTTATTTATCCTATAGGGCATATTATACACCATTGAAATTATTTAAGTGGGGTAAGAGGTCTGACCCAAAGTGCCAGAGGTGTGGAGGGGGGTATGGAGACTTGATTCACATGTTTTGGCGATGTCTCAAGCTACACATATATTGGAGAGGGGTTGTGGAAAAGATAAATCTGGTGTTTGGGACATCATTGAAGTTAGAGAGTGCTTGCTGATACTAACGGGGGATAAAGTGGCCTCAAAGGACATACAGACAGCAAGGGTCAGATTCCTGTTTTAGGGTAAAAAGCTCATTGCACAGTATTGGCAGAGAAAGGAGGCACCGACGGTCTCAGAGTGGGTGAATGCAGTAAGGGAGGTGATTTGCAGAGAAAAGTATATATACACAAGAAGAGGGGTAACTATAAGAAATTCGAAAAAATATGGAAAATATGGCTGGACCAGGATAGGGTTGGATTGGAAGGGGGGGCAGGATGAGGATGGTATGGGGGGGTCTGGTTTAAAAGATGTATGGCGGGGTGTATGGTGAGGGGTGGGGAGGGGGAGTGAATGGGGGTAAAAGAAAAAAGAAGAAAACTTTTCTTGAAGCTTACCGTTTACGGGTATTCTGAACCAGCACACATTGGAATGATAATAATGTATGAATAAGAGGACGGTATTAATGTGTCTCTGTTCATGATGATGTTCTTTGTCCCTTTATTTTTTTGTTTGTTGTAGTGAAAATTTTTTTCAAATAAAAAGATTTAAAAAAAAAAAAAGAAATGGGCACGAACAGGGCTCAAGATGTAAAAGACTAATGTATCATTCCCTCCAATTCTCATATTTTTGCAGGTTCATCAGTGAACAAGCCTGGATGAGAAATGATCCCAGCTTTAGCTTCATTGAGTCTAGCTTGCCTGCCTCATCATCAGCAAGGTATGATAAAGCAGCTAAACAGAGACTTAAAATAGAGCTGTATCTGCTAAAAAGACAGACATCTCACCTCATGTATCCTCTCCTGCTCACCAGATTGATTCGAGTGATAGAGATAATGATCCTAATCATCATTGCTCTATTCACAGAAACTCCCCCCCCTTAAGAAATGTTGTGGGCGTAGGGCAAAGACTGTCCAAGAATGGGAGATTCTCCAGAAACTTTGAATATGCTATAGTTGCTGTGCATTTTAACCATTTTGCTAAAAAATTGTAAGGTTGTCACCAAGTGCACAGAATGCAGTAGTGACAAACACGTTACAGCTATGCATCCTGCTCCACTTCCAAACAATCCACAGCAGCCATCTACATTAAACTCTGCATCAAATCATGGCGAGGAGCAACAAAGCTATGTTCCAGCCATTACAATCGTTTCTCCTTCATGTACTGAAGTTTGTGGAGAGGGATTAAGCCACAAATGCTGTGCCAAGGTAGTCAAAATATATCCAAAAGGATCAACATGAGAAAGCTACCAGGATGTATGCCATAATAAATGAGCAGAGCAACAGATCCCTGGTTAAACCCAAATTCTTTGAGATCTTTGGCAAGTGATATGCAACACCATATACTCTCAACACCTGTTCTGGTTGTGTAGAAACCTCTGGCAGAAGGGCTAATGGGTTCATGGTCTCCCATATCAAGGTAAAAAAGGGCATACCCTTGCCAACATTAGTTGAGTGTGACCAAATACCAAACAGGGAAGAAATACCTACTCCAGAAGCTGCGTATCACTATCCCCACTTAAGGCACTTGGTGCCTTAGACATCCAAATGGACACGGATGCTGAAATCTTAGTCTTGCTGGGAAGGGTCCTTTTCAGAGTACATAGAGTACACCAGCAGTGCAATGGATCTGACAACACCCCATATGCACAAAGACTTGATCTAGGCTGGGTAATAGTTAGTGAGCGATGTATGCTGGAATAGAATGCATACACCATCTGAGATCAACTACTTCAAAACTCACGTGTTAAGGAATGGGCATGCATCTCCTTTCAGACAATGCCCTGCATCATTATGAAGTAAAGGAAAAGCGTATTGACATCATCCAGGTATCTTAAGGTTACTCCCATCTCCTGTGATGACAATTTAGGTAGCACAGTGTTTTGTACTACACGTGATGACAACAGAATAGCTTTGTCAGTTGAGGATAGAGAGTTCATCGCAATAATGGACAGTGAATTCTTCAAACATGAACCTAACAACTGTGTTGCACCATTACCTCTTTGTGCTACAAGAGTCAGAAAATCGTGAACAAGCTTCATCTAGATTAAACTCACGTCAGCGAACTCTAAAGGACAGGCCTGAAACGAAGAAACATTTCATTGCCTTTACAAAAAGGATCTTTGACAATGATAATGCTGAGCCAGCTCCACCTCTTCTAGAACATGACTAGTGCTGGTATCTGCCTTTCTTCGGAGTGTATCACCCACATAAGCCAAAGAAAATCAGTGTAGTGTTTGACTCCAGTGCCAAGCATCAAGGTGTATCCCTGAATGATGTTCTTCTCTCCACCTTGCTCATACGGCACTACCATGAAAAGGGTTAAGCACCAAGGTAGACATTTCACAGAGGGTGCCATAAGAGCCGCAGGGCTTTGGATTGTTTGAGAAAAAAAAAAAAAAAAAAAAGACAGATTTCAACTATACTGCACAACTGTGGCCCATGGGACTCATTGTAAAGACCATTCCTGATGGTATGGTAGGCAAGGTGGACGTGAAAGTTGCCAGACAAGGAACTGTAAAGGCTTTCCTCAGACCCATCACAGAACTTGTTTTGCTCTTGCCTTTTGGAGACTGGAGACTGCTTACCTGGGTTTGTTGGATCCAGTTTATACCACAGGAAGAATGTGCCTTGAGCTTTAAGTGACACTTCTTGGTGCCTTATTGCAGTTATTGTTGTTGCATATATGCATGTTCTTTCCTTTATTGTCTTTCAGGTCTTCAAGACAACTGCAAATTGCACCATTGTTTATTTGTAGAACTAAAATTACGTTGTAATATAATGGTAACTTACAATACCTTAAAATATTTTAAAAACCCCCATTATAACATTTCCCATCCTTGCTGCTAATCCAACTTGTGATAGGAGATCCGTCTCCCCCTCCTCCCACAGGTTAGGGGACCTATAGCATTCAACTGAGTTGTACAGTTTATAAGTCACATTAAAAGGTGTATAAAAAGTTCTGAAATGATTTATCTTTGTCTATTTTTTTACATCACAAAAATCTGACATTTTAACAGACTTTATATCCACTGTATACATACATTATGTGCACATGATAGAGGTTATTATGATTAATAGGGAGATATTGTAAGTGCATGCCTCATTCTGCCCATAGGGTCACCTATATGTAGAATGTAAACAAATCACTGTTTAGAGGAATTAAACATTTACTGTAATTTCAAATGTAATCTTTTCATTACCAGTTTTAATGGTGTGCATCTAGGAATACGGTACATCTTGGAATGTGCTGCAAAGTAACAGGTGATCTCAGTACACACACTGGATGTGGCATGCTCCAATAACTTGTCCAGCCAGTACTCACAATTTAAATTAACACACATATGCTACTTTCAGATAACAACACTCACTGTGCTCACTGAGAATAAAGAGCACAGATGGCCAATGTTCGGCTAGCATTCAACAAATTTCTCTGTTCCAAAGAAAAACAAAGATTATCTAGATGACAAAAGGCCAACTTTGAACTGACAGACAGACTGCTAAAGCTATATGTTTACCCATTTTGCCTAAAATAAACTTGCCTCAAAAGAAAAAAAAAAAAACATGTAAATCTCTTTACATCACTCTAAAAACTTCCAAGACAAAGCCATACAATTGGAAATGTATTTGGAAAAAGCTTTAAAAAATTGCAATACAACGTTGTATTTGTCACCTAAACCCAAAACACTGGGGGTAGAACCACAGGGTGCTAGTTTTATTCATGTCCAGAGAATATTTACCACACTAAAAATCCTTAAAAAAAATGAGAAAAAAAAAACTGTTGTGAACAAGCCTTCAAAAAACTGCTCAATCTCTAAAAGTCTTGTTGAGAAACAGTTGCAGGTATGAAGTATTGTGAGGCTCACCATTTCAACAAGGGAAGGATATTTTGTCCAGCATAGACTGCAAGCCTTGGAGGTTTCCCATTAATCGGAGGTGTGTTGTGGTTTTAAATGCATCGGCAGGAGATTTGGATTCATGCTGGTTAAAACTGTAGGGGGGATACAGCACCAAATGCATTTGTTATGTGTAATGCAGTGTATCCTATTAACTGTAGGTGGTTACTTACTGGCAGCTATGTAAAAAAGAAAAAAAACTTTTTACCAGAAGCAGCTGCCTGCAGGTAATGGGATAAACGCTAATACACATTGACAATACTGTATCTCAAAAAATTTCTGTGCAGATCCTCCACCACACACACAACCTAACTCCCACCCGCTAACTGGTCGCTGGCTTGGAGAAAAAAAAAAAAAAAAAAAAAACAACAACACCTAAAAGCCAACCTCACTTACCTAAACCCATCCGGAGTCAATTTTTCCTATGGCAGAGGAGGGGCTTCTTTGTGTGTCCACATTGCTGGCTGGGTATTGTGGAGGCTTCCTATTGGCAGCACAGAGGTAGTCTCCTCCCAGGCTTAAAAGCTATGGTATCGCTAAAACTGGATCCCAACTTCTGGAAGCAAGTTCAGGTAGTTGGAGAACATTAAGAGGGCTGCTTTTTTGATGGGGGAATGGGAAGGAAGGGATGCATCGAGAGGCATGAGGGGTTATCTATACCTCAAGATGGGCTTTAAGCATTATTCTTAATAGACTGAAAGGTCTTTTGTTACTTTATTTATTTTGTTAAGTACAGTAGCAAGCTTTGTGTTGAATTGTTGAATGCAGTTGATCTTGGAAGGTAAACCATTTTAATTACTTACAAGCCATTTTTCACTAATCTTTTACAAACATATACAAAATTAGCCTGAAACCAGATAATCCCCTTTAGGCAAGAAGAACCTGAGAGAATAGTTTGGCTGTAAATGAACAGTGTTAACAAAACCAACTAGTTTGAAGCCCATAACAAAAAAATAAAAATAAAAAAATAATCACGTCCAGCAACAGAGCCCTGAAATTAAGCTGTCAGAATTAGATATTTTCATGCTGACACAGACGTAAGCTCATTCTTATTAAATGAAGGCACATTTCAATTGTCAAACTAGACAACTGTCACTACAATTAAAAGGAAGCCATTTCCCTGCATGTTTATTCATCTTGAAAGAAACAGACTAGTTCACATAAAGACAGATCTATCTATCTCGTTGCAGATTCAAATTTTGTAATCGCTGATCGCAATTTCAAACTAAAACTAACTCTTAACATATGGGGGTTTTCACACTGACGGCTGGGGAGCAGTAAAAACAGATGGTTAAGCAGTGGTATTAACCGCCCCCCCCCCCCTTCACCCTCAGTATTTTAACATTACAGCCTGACAGGACTGTACACATGCTGCACCACTTTTAACTTGGGCTGCAGAGGTTGGGCAGGGAGGACTGTCACAGAACAGTCCCGCAATAAAAAAAAATAAAAACGTGAAAAAGAAAAACAAAAACAAAAAAAAAAACAAGGTGTCAGAAGGTGGCAGTAGCGCCTTCCGAACTGGAGAATAAAATGGTTGTTGCAATTTCTTTATGTTACATGATATTTGCAAAGGGGTTTATTAAGCACACATTTTCAGGCAAAATACACTTTTATGAGTCTTCGTGAACACAAACACAATATAGTATTAATTTTTTTGTTGAAACATAAGAGATGAGGTTACACCGAGTAGCTACCCAACATGCCACATTTTAAAATTACGTACGCCCATGTAACAGCCCCAAACGGTGCCTAAAAATCTTAATAGGCGATGCTTTAAAAGCCTTTACAGGTTACCAGTTTTTAGTTACGAAGGAGATGTTGGGATAGAATTCTTGTTCTTGCTCTGACATTTGCAGCGATAGCTCACATGTGTGGTGCGATTACCTTTTACATATGCACGTGGGACCTACGTGAGGGGCATGTACATTTTAAAAAAAAAATGTATTTTATTTTTTTGACATTGTACAGACTCTCCTTGTTTAACGACTTGCTTGTTTAACGACCACTCTGGCTTATAACCAGCTCTTACTTTTAAGGCACTGTACAGCATTGTATTGTACAGCACAGGATTTTTGTTGTTTATATTGGTGTTCTGCACTTATGCAAAATAAAACATAGTTATCGAGTTGGAGTTGTGTTTAGACTTTTTTTTCAGAATACAGTACAGTATTTAAGAATGCTTAAAATATTGATTACTAGTAGCTCCTCGTTTAATTACCAATTCGTTTAACGATCTGGTCGCTGGAACAGAACCTGATTGTGAAGTGAGGAGAGCCTGTACATTTAATCTTATTTTTTAAATCAACTTTATTGCTATCACAAGGTATGAACAACTTTGTGATAGCATGAGCAATGACAGGTCCTCCAAGATATCTGAGGTTTATTAGACCCCAGATATCTCCTCTGGTAAAGCGAGACAGGCTTGATCAGATGCTTTCACAAGCTGGCAACGGCTCGTTTCACAGCGCTACTAGCGATTTGAGCACTAGATAGGGCTATTACTTTATTATATTAATACAAACCTATAACTTAAGCTCAAATGTGAATTGAGCCTGGGTCCAAATGAAAAATTAGCTGCATATACATTACTGTGCAAAAGTTTTAGGCTGGTGTAAGAAAAGCTAAATAATGCTTTCAAAAATGTATATTTTAATTGTTTATTTTTATCAAATTTACAAAAAGGTAAGTGAGTGAACAGAAGGAAAAAAAAATTTAACCAAAATATTTGGTGCAAGGGATTTTGTAGGATTTGAGACAGGCGTATGATTACTGAATTATACCAAGCAGGTGCGAAAGATCATATATGTCATAGGTTGGTTGAAATATGATCATTAACTGAAACAGAAACAGCTGTGTAGGAGGCTCAAAACTGTGAGGAACAGCCAAACTCTGCTACTAAAGGTGAGGTTGAGGGTGCAATTTTTTACGACAAATGCTCAGACATTGGGAGCTCATGTCGCATGACGTGTGATAATCAAGGTTTCCCTATGGGAGCTGTCTTAACCGGTCTGACACAAGTCGGTCCGACTTTGAAAATGCTCCCTGCACTACTTTGGTCCGACTTTGATCCTACTTCAGCCCACTGAATATCACTAAAGTCGGATCGCCGTCGGATCGCCGTCTTGACTGATCCGACTTTGGCATGTGACTTGTGCTCTGATGATCTTGAAGGGGAACTCCACGCAAAAAAAAAAACAAAAAAAAAAAAAATAAAAAAAAAACGTTGTGGGGTTCCCCCCAAAATCTATACCAGACCCTTATCCGAGCACGCAGCCCGGCAGGTCAGGAAAGGGGGTGGGGACGAGTGCCCCCTCCTGAACCGTACTAGGTCGCATGCCCTCAACATGGGGGATGGGTGCTTTGGGGCAGGGTGGCCTTGCGCTCCCCACCCCAAAGCACCTTGCCTCCATGTTAATGAGGACAAGGGCATCTTCCCGACAACCCTGGCCGTTGGCTGTCGGGTTATGCGGGTGGGGGGCTTATCTGAATCTGGAAGCCCCATTAACAAGGGGGCCCCCAGATCCTGGCCCCCACCCTATGTGAATGAGTATGGGGTGCATTGTACCCCGACCCATTCACCTAAAAAAAAAAAAAAAGTGTCAAAAATAAAAACGCAGTACACAGTTTTTTTTTTAAGTAATTTGTTAAGACAGCTCCGGCGTCTCTTCCAACTTCCTCGCCCCTCTCCGGCTCTTCTGGCGATGTCTTCTGCCTCTGCCGGGTCTTCTGCCTCTGCCGGGTCTTCTATCCCCCTTCGGTTTTTCTCCCTCTGTTCGCGGTCTTCTGCCTCTGCCGGGTCTTTTCCCTCAGTTTTTCTTCCGATGTTGACTCGACGCCCTCTCCCGCTCAAATGCTAGCTGCGCAGTGTGCCACTACTTGTATTAACATAGGGCAGGGTCACCGGATGACATCATACAGAGGCCCCGACCCTTATGACATCACCGCCCAGTGCATGATGGGGCGGGTGAGGTCAAAAGGGGGCAGGGCCTCCATATGACATCACCCGGTGACCCCACCCCATAAGTAGTGGCACAACGCGCACCTAGCATTAGAGCGTGAAAGATTGTGGAGAAACAACGGAAGAGTAGAGGGAGAAGACCCGGCAGAAGTAGAAGACGTCACCAGAAGAGGGAGAAGAGCCGGAGAGTAAGTCGGAAGAGATGCTGGAGCGGTCTTAATAAATTACTTTAAAAACCTGTGTACTGCTTTTTATTTTTGACACTTTTTTTACGTGAATGGGTAGGGGTACAATGTACCCCATACTCATTCGCATAGGGTGGGGGGCCGGAATCTGGGGCCCCCGCTTGTCAAAGGGGGCTTCCAGATTCCAATAAGCTCCCCGCTCGCAGACCCCAACAACCAATGGCCAGGGTTGTCGGGAAGAGGCCCTTGTCCCCATCCACATGTGGACAAGGTGCTTTAGGGTAGGGGGGCCAAGGACCCCCCTTGTCCCAAAGCACCCCCCATGTTAAGGGCATGAGGCCTGGTACGGTTCAGGAGGGGGGGCCAGTCACACGTCCCCATCCCCTTTCCTGACCTGCCAGGCTGCGTGCTCAGATAAAGGTCTGGTATGGATTTTGGTTTAACCCGCAAGCCATTTTTTTGGCGTGGGGTTCCCCTTAAAATCCATATTAGGCTGAAGGGCCAGGTATGCTCCTGGAGGGGGGACTCATGCCGTTTTGTTTTTTTTTACATTCTGCGTGGAGTTCCCCCTAAAGATTCATACCAGATAACTGGTATTGTCGGGGATCAAAATTGGATGCCTGTTCATTGAAGTCCGACGCATGTTGGACTTCGATTTTGCCCTGCGACTTGGATCCACAGTCATACGACTGTCGTGACGTACCAGTGTGAACCCGGCCGAAGACAGCTTCCGGTTACAGGTCATACACCATGGCTAGACTGAGCACAGCAACAAGAGACAAAAAGGTAGTTACACTTTGTCTCTCCCAGGCAAAGATTTCAAACTCAGACTGGAGTTTCAAAATATGCTGTTCAAGCTCTTTTGAAGAATCACAAAGAAATAGGCAACGTTGAAGACTGTAGACAGTGGTTGACCAAGGAAACTTAATGTAGCAGATGAAAGACATCATGCTTACTTCCCTAGACATCAGAACATGTCCACCAGTGCCATCAGCACAGAACTGGCAAAAATCAGTGGAACCCAGGTACACTCATCTACTGTCCGGAGAAATCTAGCCAGAAGTGGTCTTCAAGTAAGAATTGCAAGGAAAAGCCATACCTCTGATGTGTAAACAAGGCTATGCGACCCGTAAACATGAAAACATGGGAACTGGGTTGCAGAAAAATGGAAGCAGTAGCTCTGGACTGTCTGGACTGAAAAATTGGAAATATTTGGCTATAGCAGAGGCAGTTTGTCCACCAAAGGGCTAGCGAGTTTTACAATAATGAGCGTCTGCAGGCAGCAGTGAAGCATGGTAGAGGTTCTTTGCAAGTTTGGGGCTGCATTTCTGCAAATGGAGTTGGAGATTTGGCCAATGGTGTCGTCAATACTGAGCATTACAGGCAGATACTTCATCATGCCAAACCATCAGAGAGGCGCGTGATTGGCCAAAATTTATTTTTCAGCAGGACGACGGGCCCAAACATACAGCCAATGTCATTAAGAACCATCTTCAGCGTAAAGAACAAGGAGTGATCATTTGATCCTCACAGAGCTCTGATGTTCACATCATTGAGTCTGTCTGGGATTACATGAAGATACCGAAGGATTTGAGGCAGCCTACATCCACAGAAGATCTTTGGTTGGTTCTCCAAGATGTTTGGAACAAGCTACAGTGGATATTAAAAGCCTACACAGCCGTTAAAATGTCAGGTTTCTGTGACGTAAAAAAAAAAAAAAAAAAAAATGAGACAAACATAAAACCATTTCAGAACTTTTTCCACTTTTAATGTGACCTATAAAACTGTATAACTGAAATCTTTTTTTTTTGGGGGGGGGGGGTTTAAAACTAAAATAAAAGTGTGCACACCCTCTTATAACTGGGGATGTAGCTATGTTCAGAATTAAGCAATCACATTCAAACTCATATTAAATAGGAGTCAGTACACCCCTGCCATCATTTAAAGTGCCTCCGATTAACCCCAAATAAAGGTCTTTCCTGACATTTTCTTAGTCACATCCTACTGCAAAAGCAATGGTCTGCAGAAAGCTTCCAAAGCATCAGAGAGATCTCACTGTTAAAAGGTATCAGTCAGGAGAAGGGTACAAAAGAATTTCCAAGGCACTAGATATACCGTAGAATACAGCGAAGACAGTCATCATCAAGTGGAGAAAATATGGCACAACAGTGAAATTACCAAGAACTGGACGTCCCTCCAAATTGATGAAATGATGACAAGAAAACTGGTCAGGGAGGCTGCCAAGAGGCCTACAGCAACATAAAAAGAAGCTGCAGGAATATCTGGCAAGTACTGGTTATGTGGTACACGTGAAAACAGTCTATTCTTCATATGTCTGGCTATAGGGTAGAGTGGCAAGATGGAAGCCTTTTCTTACAAAGAAAAACATCCAAGCCAAGCCAAATTTAGCAAAAACACATCTGAAGTCTCCCAAAAGCAATGTGGGAAAATGTGTTATGGTCTGATCAAGGTTGAACTTTTTGGCCATAATTCAAAAATATGTTTGGCACAACACCACTGCACATCACCAAATGAACACCATACCCACAGTGAAGCATGGTGGTGGCAGCATCATGCTTTGGGGCCGTTTTTCTTCAGCTTGAACAGGAGCCTTAAACAAGGTAGAGGAAATTATGAACAGTTCCAAATACCAGTCAATATTGGCACAAAACCTTCAGCCCTCTGCTAGAAAGCTGAACATGAAGAGGAATTTCAACTTTCAGCATGACAACGACCCAAAGCATACATACAAATCAACAAAGGAATGGCTTCACCATTAAAAGAATAAAGTTTCAGAATGGCCCAGCCAGAGCCTAGACCTGTATGCGATTGAAAATTTGTTGGGTGATCTGAAGAGGGCACAGGAGATGCCCATGCAATCTGACAGATTTGGAGTGTTTTTGCAAAAAAGATTGGGCAAATATTGCCAAGTCAAGATGTGCCACGCTGATAGACTCCTACCCAAAAACTTAGTGCTGTAATAAAATCAAAAGGTGCTTCAATAAAAGTATTTGTTTAAAAGTGTGCACACTTATGCAAACATATTATTTTATTTTTACTTCCCTCCACCTAAAAGATTTGTTTGTTGTTCAACTGAGTTGTACAGTTTATAGGTCAGATTGAGGCCGGGTTTATACTGAGGAACAGAGCGGCTCACAGCAGGGGATTCGGTGAGTCTCCAGTCAACGTTTCAGCAAAATTTTTGGCTGATTTTGGACCTGAAAACACACAGGACTCCTGTGCATATTGCACCGGATCCACTCCAGAGATGTGTAAACTGGCTCCAAAGAGAGTCGGTCACAATCTCCTGACGTGCGAATTGGATGCGGTTAAACCTTCAAAAACTGTGTTCAAGTGTACCCGGAAGAACTGATGCAGTTTTGAAGGCAAAGGTTGGTCACGCCAAACATTGATTTGATTGGGTTTCTCCTCGATTGACTTTTTTTTAATTGATATAAAATAAACTATTAACACTTTTATTTCTGAAAGCATTCTCAATTTACAGCATTTTTTTCACAGTAGTGTATACTAGACATATTTTTCATTAAACTGGATTGCCGATTTTCTCTGATCTCCTGGGTAAGAGTGTGCTGCATCAAGCTTAAGCAAAGAATTCACACTCCAACTGTCTGACAAAAACAAGAAAATTACATAATGCATGCATTTATCTGTAGTTTAAGATGTTAATCTAGGTTAGACCTGTAGGCAGTGTGTTTAAAATTGTACAGCTGAAAATCTTCTAAAACAAGCTAAAATATCATTAAAAAGAAATTAAATCTACATTTGCATCCTGTCAGCTTCTAAACATAGCGCATTAAGCAAATGAAGCATTTTGGCCACAACAACACACAATTGTCAGGAACAGTAAATTGACAATTTAACCACTTGCCGACCAGCCGCCGCAGTTTTACTGCGGCAGAATGGCACGGCTGGGCAAAACGTCGTTATGTAACGTCGCTTCGCCCTCTGGCCACTAGGGGCGCGCACCTGCCCGGAGCTGATGCAGGTGCCAGGCAGTTGCGATCGCTGGTTCCACACCGAGAACCGGGATCTGTGTGTGTAAACACAGTTTCCGGTTCTCTGAGGGGAGAAGAGACTGATCCTCTGTTCATACAAAGTATGAACAGCAATCTGTCATCTCCCCTAGACAGTCCCCTCCCCCTTCAGTTAGAACACAGAGAGGGAACACAATTAACCCCTTGATCGCCCCCTAGTGTTAACCCCTTCCCTGCCAGTGACATTTTTACAGTAATCAGAGCATTTTTATAGCACTGATCACTGTATAAATGCTAATGGTCCCAAAAAAGTGTCAAAAGTGTCCGATGTGTCCGCCATAATGTCGCAGTCCAGATAAAAATTGCAGATCACCGCCATTACTAGTAAAAAAAAAAAATAATAAAAATGCCATAAAACTATCCCCTATTTTGTAGATGCTATAACTTTTGCGCAAACCAATCAATATACACTTATTGCGATTTTTTTAACCAAAAATATGTAGAGGAATACATATTGGCCTAAACTGAGGAAAAAAATGTTTTTTTATATATTTTTGGGGGATATTTATTATAGCAAAAAATAAAAAAATTTAGTTTCTTAAAAAGTGTTGCTTTTTTTGTTTATAGCGCAAAAAATAAAAACCACAGAGGTGATCAAATACCACCAAAAGAAAGCTCTATTTGTGGGGGAAAAAAAGGACGTTTTGTTTGAATGCAACATCGCACGACAGTGCAATTGTCAGTTAAAGTGTTGCAGTGCCGAATCACAAAAGGTGCTCTGGTCAGGATGGGGGTAAAATCTTCCGGGGCTGAAGCGGTTAAAGCTAAAATAACTGGTTTGAGGAAAATGTAAAATGCACACAATCTGCACTCAAACCATGATTATTAAATATATGTAATACAAGAAATAAAGGATAAAAGTGTTTCAAACAAATGTAAAAGTATGTCTGCAAGGGAAAAAAAATCAAGTCAGATTTTGGTGAGCTCTAAAAGAACGAAAATGCGGTAGCACCGATACAGGCAGTGTTTGGGGGGGGGGGGGGGGGGGCTCTGGTACTAGTACCATGGTCTGAACAGCTCCAGTGACATGAGCCTGAAGGTAAGATTAAGATAGCACAGATGTGAGTTTTCAGTTATTACTATAACAGAAAAGAGAACAGACAACATGTCGGGAAGACAGTAGCAGACAGGAGTACAAGGCAGGAACTAATAAAATCTGGAGGGTAAAGTAAATGGAAGCTCGTGTCTGCTTTTATCTGCTCATGGCTACAAGTGCTATAAAGAAGTACCTGGTACCTTTCACCAGCCTCCTACTAAAGGTGGACTATAGCTAAAGCATTTCTCACTCTCTGGAGTTCATTTTTCATATATTCCTTTGTATAAAACACTAGGGTACAAGCTTTCCCCCGGATGAAGTCTTACTGGATGAAACGCTGGGACGTATTGTGCTGGCTCCATGTTATTACGCTTCCTATTATCCTCATTTGTGATCACATATATACAGTGCCTGTATCCATCCGAATTGATGCAAGTGCAATTCTTAATCAAATTCATTTAGTAAGGATTTTATGCTATGTTGGCGTTTATCCTCCTCCATTTATATATACCTGGTTGAGCCTTAGATTATTTTGGACGCTGACTTGGAGTAGTCGCATTTCTTTTGGGTTGGTGCCACGTGTGGTGGTTCCGTGTATGCTGGTTCCTGTATATGCCCATTCCCGTGGAATCCAATTTGCCCTGGTCTCTCTGCGCATTTGGCTGCTCATTAGTAGCCCATTTGATCTGGTAAGAATACCCGATCATTGCGTTTGGTGGTGGCTACACTTCTGATGTTCAATTTCCACTCTCGGTGGAATTCTTCACAAAAGCACATCTAACTTCTTTCCAGAAGCAGACGTTTGAATGTACGTACATTGATCTGTTTTTTCACTTCAGTCACTCACCATTGTCCTCAGGAATTCTTGTGTTTTTTCAGGTTTATTTCCACATGGACATTATGATTTATAAATATGTTGTTATCAGTATCATGTTTGTATGATTCATATATATACACACACCTGATTGATTTTATTCAATTAATTTCACTTTCTTGCATTTTCATTTTATTTGCACATCTTAGCGCTGCACTTTTATCACACTTACTTACGCAATCAGTTCTATTGCAGTGCCAGCAGCTGTATTTTATTTTTTTGAGTGCTGGCGCAGTATAACCTTTTCTGTTATTTACTATGCATAGACCATACCTGTGGGATCCCTTTAGAAGCTGGAAATTGGGTGGTAGAAACCGCTATGCCAGTGATCTCCACTGGCTTCTGGGTATTGGCGCTGGGAGCCGATGCCCCGATGCATTTTGAACACAGGTGATCGGCGCTGTGCACGGGCCCCATTCACAGAATGCCTTGCATTTGGTCAATGACTGCAAAGCATTTTCTGAATGGATGAGGTGGAAAGCGTGGCACCCCTGCCCTTTGCCTTGACCCTCCTTGCCCTTTGCCCGAGTCTTTGCTTTGACCAAGTTAAAGAATGCTTTGCATACACTGACAAAATGAAAAGCATTCTCTAATTGTCCTCGTATGTTCAGAATGCAGCAGGGCAGCTGCTCTACACAGGAATTGGAAGCTAGTGAAGATCTTTGGAGAGGCAGTGTCTACTACAGTGATTTCCAGCTTCTAGAGGGAACCCACAAGTATGGTATATTCAAAGTTACTTTGGCTCAACCGGAATGACCAATGTAACTATGTGCAAAATGCCATATTTATATAACGCTAACGCAAGTGGAACAATCTTTTTCAGCCACATGATGGTCATTTTAAAATCTCAATTAAACAACCCCAAAAAGGGACTTTTACTGGTGCATAAAAGACAAAAGTAAAAATATTTTCTCAACTTTTATTCACATGACAATAATAAAAAACAAATGAATAAAGTCTGTGCAATTTTAAAATAAATCTGCAAAAGATCTATGCTGTTGGGCCTATAATCACACGACAAATCTGCAATAGTGAATACAGATATAGATCTCAAAACTCAAAACAATATAGTGATAAATAAATCATTTTGACGTGGTTGAATGACAGCTACTCCAACTGTGCAAACGTCTTTTTTTCATTAATGGTACATCCCTTCACCATTGACTGTATGTGTACATGAAGACGTACTATCTTCCCTTTTCACCATGGTGTCACCTCTGTGCATTCTAGCCTCTCACTTTAATACAGCTTTAGAAAAGCTTTTTTTTTTACATTTGCTCTTCTCAGGGGATCCACTGTCTGTCCTTCCCAGCCGGCTGATCTCGCCAATCTTTTGGTCCTGCACTAGAGTTAGAGCTCCTCCATGGCAAGGGTGCCAGACAGGCCACAAGGTTTTAGCAACCAGTGCCTTAGCTTATCCAAAAGCTCACGCTTACTCAGATTGTGAGCCTCTCTCTCCACTTTACTTCCTTGACACTGACTTGCACACTTTGCATTACTCATTTTAAGTTGCATAAGTTTTTATTTATTATGTTGGTTTGCAGGCTATACAGAGCACATTTATTCTGGCAGCACAGCACTATTTACTCTATATGCACACTTACCATAATAGCGTAGGATAAGCTATTGCGTGATTGCAGCAGCTGAATCACCTTTTTACCTCACTTCACATACTGAGATAGTGCGAGAGGAACACCATACACTGATCACACTTTAAACTGAACCTCTGCTTTTCCCCAGCAGGGTAAAGCAACAGATTTAAGACCTCGTTCACAGGGGGGTGTATCAATGCATACTCCCATGTAAGGCCATGTTTACCCACACAGGGATGCACAGGTGTTCCAGTCCCACTGATGTCAACTGGGAAACAGTGTTTACTCCCAATCTAACATCTGTGCTAAGTTCAAGGACACGCATCCATTCCAACATGGATGTCAAATTGGCAGAAGTGCCAGTGTCTGTGCAGTTGCTGTGTCCCATTTGACATCAATGGGACTGCCTGCACAGGGATGCAAGGAACACCCTTGTGGGTAAACACAGCCCTCCATGGGCGTACGCTTTAGAGTAAACAAGGTCTAACTGCCACCCTTCTCAGTTGCATATACTTACCTTCCTTCCGCTTGTTTCCCTTTCTGGTCAACTGCATAAAGCGAGAAGCCCCCAGCCTCCCTGTACTGTTATGTGGGAGCAAGTCACATGTTTCTGGAAGTACTGAGTATTCCTCTTCACTTTGAGTAAACCCCATGTAACTGACTTTTGTTGTGTAGCTTCGTCTGCAGAGAAAAATATAAAACAAAAAAGTATGTATGTTGGGCAAAAAGAAAATCATATACTGGGTACTTTAATGGCAGGTATTAACCCCAAACAGTAAGCAGAATGCAATATTCTTTACTTTTAAAATAAGAGGTTTTACTTGCCTACTCTGAAATTGTAGTAACACAGCGGTCCCCTACCTCCTCTTCTGGAGCCCCTTGCCGGTGCTGTCTGCTCCTCCTTCCTGCGGGTACCCCCATGAGGATGCGCTACGGAGCTGAGCTGTGGGCATCCATAGAGGCAAACAGCGCAGCTCGACCACATTCCCGCTCCCTCTCTTTACAAGAATCGACAAACAGCAGCAGACAATGTTTCCCACTGCTGCTTGAGTTTCCTGTGAGACCAGGAAGTGAAGGGATTAAAACTGCAGCTGTGTCAGCGCTGGACCGCTGACAGAACTCAGAGTTTTTACCTCAATTCATTAACTGTTGAATTTAGAACCACTAAATAGCACCTAATTTTACCACAAAAAACTGGGAAAACATATAGACTCGAGTATAAGCATTCTGTTCGGCTGTCCATTGCAACAAAGCCCCGCCTCCTCCTCGTCTGTGATAGCCGGAACGCTGATAGTTTCAGAGCATTGTATCAGTGTTCATGGACAAGGAGGAGGCCCGCCTTTGTTACAATGGACGGCCGAACAGAATGCATAACACAGCGGGAGACGTGCTGTTTTAGTAATGAAAGGTACGGCTCACTCGAGTATAAGCCGAGGGGGGGTTTCAGCCTAAAAAATGGGCTGAAAAACTCTGCTTATACTTGAGTATATACTGTATATGCAATTTTAAATTCTAGTTTATTTGTATACTGTATATATGGCACCCCTGAAGAAGACGGTGACTTTGAAATGTGTTGGGTGCCCTTTCTTCTGATCTAAGATCATTTACCGGTATGGAATGACATAAATAACTATAGGTGTTAGATTTTATACTCTAGCCGCATGTTTTTTAGAATGTCTTTTAGAATTTTTGTATAAATTAAATTGTTTTGTACCATATAGGCGCCAGCCAGAAAGAAAAGAAAATTGATAATCTCCAGCCAAACCAAAAGTAAATAAGATAGCTTGCACTATAGAATTAATAAACTCAATATGTTGCTGCATATTTGTAAGTTTGAGGATAGATCTTTCCATTTTCCTTTAAGGCTACTGTTAGAGTTCAGAGCATTTTCTAACAGTGTGCAAGCACTTACAGTACCTGCTAGTGAATTACTGACCTGAAAACATAATGTAATAGCTTTGGCAAATGACACAGTGCATGGTAATTACTGTACCATGGCCTTGAGGAATCAGCACGAACACAAATCCCTCCAGCGAGCACTTCCAGCTTTTACCATTGACAGTATTTTAAAATTTAGTTTGCATTTGAAAAACACTGTTTAAACACCAGAAAAAATAACTAGTGTTTTTAATGGGATGAGTTTGAGATTTAGATGTGGCACAACACCACAGCTTTTGAAAGCTGCACAACAATCACAAGTCAGTGAAGACTATATAAAAATCATCTTTATTAACTGGGGTATCTAAACCCTAACACTGGGTATACACCGAGTTTTTTTTGTTCAACCAATGGGCTGAACATTACCTACCTACCCCCCCCCCCCCCCCCCCCAATTTGGGATCCTCAGCTTTCCCAGGAGCTCACAATTAGTCACTTACTTAGTGGGGCAGAAGCAGGAATCCTATTTTTTCTTCTTGTTTTACCTAACATTTTTGTAATTCATGTTTTTTTTTCACATACATATTTTTTAACACTGTTTTTTTTTATGTTCTTGTGGTGAACATTCTGTTGGTGGAGATCCGAAGTCCTGAGGAAACGGGTTTCCTGCGAAACGCATCAACCTGCTATAATGGTCTCCAGGGACCCTATAATTTGAGTCCTTATACTATTTACAATCCAACTGGTGTCAATATCTACATCATTTTAAAGACTTAGTATGTATAAAGATGTATGACTATTTTTAATTAGGCTTTTTTCTTGTTTCTAAAACCATTAGAGATATATTTAAAGTCCCTCTTATTATAGAAATACTTGTGTCTTATAATGGGGGAAGAAATGCAGGCTCGATCTCAAGCTGGGCTGTGTGCGCCAAATTGACACACACAATGCAACTTGGTCCTGCTCACAGGATTTGACTGAAAGCATCAGGAGCCAATAGCAAAGCTTGTGAGAGCAGGGAGACAGGAGACAGTGCTGGATTGATACAGGACTCAGGTAAGTATTTGGGAAGCGGCACACAGCAAGAGGGAATGCACAAGGGTAAAAACATTTTACCTTTAGAACCACCTTAAGCTAGTTTCCAGGTGATGATGGTGGCAGTTAAAACAAAAAGGTATACATTTACATTTCTAAACATAATTTGTGAATGCGTGGTTAGTTTACTTTTTTCAGATTTTATGAATGAAACATTTTATGCAACATCTGCAGAGATCAGACAGGAAAGGAAAGTTCTTTATGAGCTATGACTTATCAGAATTGTAGCACACACAATGCTATGGACTGCCCATGTGACACTGTTGACTGGCCTAGTAAATCACACAGGTTGTATGTTCTTCCATACCTGTAAGTACTAAGCATTTCTTCAGCTCCTGGCTGTGATTGCAGCAATAGAGGTAGAGGAAAGGTAAGCATAAGCTGGGATGGACAAGGTATTAAGCTTTCAGTGCCACCGATGTATGGTGTACCATTGTGCAGAACCCAATTCACAGAGTTCAAGATTCAATTTAATTTTTACATTTTTGGAGAATTTAAATATACTGTTAATTGTCCATCTATCCCAGTTAATAAGCTCTGACTTATGAGTACTGTTCAGCCATCATTGCTTGGATGCTTTTGCCTAATTCGGTCATTTGGACTGTGTTTTTGAAACAGTTTTTTTTTCTGACCAAAGCACATTTTGCCCCATGTTACTTTATTATATCTCATAAATATTGCTAATTTGTAGTTAGCCTAGCATGACTCATCTTGCCAGTTATGCTTAGTTACTTTAAAGCTGTGTGCAGTGCCACCAATATGTTCCTCACCTGCAAGCCAAGCTTCCTCACCTGCAAGCCAAGGACCCCTTAAAAATATTAAAAATACAGGTGGTCTAACAGCACTCAATAAAGAAAGGGTTAAACTCCTCTGCATTACAAAATAATGGTCCGCTAATGTAACACAATGTTTACATAATCATCCCTTCTCAAAACAGGCCAAGCATGTAAGAAAACTAAACACCACAAAAAAATAGTGCTCCCGGTTTTAAATTTATAATCCAAGCCACAGCACTAAAATGGTACGTTTACAAAACAAGGAATCAGCACAACAGCATTAAAGAATATAGCATCCATCCATCAGCAGTGGTATAATACTCATCCAGCCGCTATAAAGTGACAAGCTGTCCTTCAAGATGGTCAACCAGACCCCTTTACAGGTTGCTTCCACAAGTAATTCCTCAGAAGAAACAATTAGTTACACCATTTTGGAAAAATAATTATTTCACATAGATATTAGACCTACTAATAAAATGACCCATATGGCACAAATGGTCCCTAAAATTAAGTCTGGGGTAAAATGCCAATTTCAACACTTCCTGATAGTGCTCAAGTGTGGCCTCCCACCTACTCAATACTGGCCCATCACTATATTGCGTACCTTTTTTTTTTTTTAATCAGAAAAAATGTTTTGTGTCACAAGGTCAGTTGTACAATAACACAAAAGAAAATGCCATCAGCATATACAGTAAAAACAATATAGTATACAGAGGATGGTACAAGATCCAAACTGCAGAGATTTACCATTTCCACACACTGAGAACACTTAACAAAATGTACCCCTGCTTGGATCTTATAACCATAATTGCATACCTTAATATGCTCACAGGTGTTGAAACTGGCATCTTGTAGCAAGCTGCCTAGAGTTTATGAAAACCACTAACGTTAGTAAAAGTATGCACTTAGTAGCCTTTTTTCGGGTGCTGCATCATGAAGCGGGTCTGTGGCATGAAGACATATAATTGCAAGCTCACAGATCATGTTACATTCAACTATTATCAATGTATGTATGTATACAAGAGTCAGACTCAGAAACTGACGTACATTATTCAATACTTCAAGTCACCGACTGAAGGTTAAACTATTTGGAGATAAGTATTATAGTGATTGTAAAGTTTTTTTTTTCTCTATTAAAATAACAAACATGGTATACTTACCTGCTCTGTGCAATGGTTTTGCACAGGGCAGCCCAGATCCTCCTCTTCTCTGGTCCCTGGCTGCAGCTCCTGGCCCCTCCCTCTCGTTGGGTACCCCCACAGCAAGCAGCTTGTATCCATTCATAGGGTATAGTGGCGCTGTCACATGGTATGCATGATAAAGAAATCTATCAATTTAGTCCTTGTTATGAAGTTCTTTACATACATGGAGAGGGGCTGGGACTGAAATTGAGAAGAAGTTTTAGATATCAAAACCATACACATATGCATATGTACATAAACATGTATAGTTTTGTTATCTAAAACGTCGGCCTCCATCTGGCCCTATATAGTGATAATTATTCAATCTATAGAATTTATTCTCAATACAATATTGTCTTTTTGACAAAACGATAAAAAAGTGGTGCTGCGCTAATTCATGAAGAATGATACTTAAATGATGAAAAAAATATAAAACCAAAGTGACAGTGCTGATGTCTACAGATCAAAATATCCTCAAATACTATAAAGTGACTGTGCTAATGTAAACGTGATAATATATAGCACAAACTCGTGATATGACATATAAATTCACATGTGACCAACAACATGTGCAGGATAGTGGAGGTAAATCTAATAAAAACCATAAGTAAAAACCATGTAGATAATGTGCAGACCAAGTGCACAACAAGCAGACAGAAAAAATATAAAGTGACTGGTGCAAACAAGCAAAAATTTGTGACAAATGACTAAAAATATCCAAAGATAAGGTGCGTGTATAGTAGTCCTCTTAGGAGGAGTGAGGTGACTGCGGGTAATGGGGTAACAGCATAGACCAATTTTAGGCATGGCAGCCTTTTCCCGTGGTGCAGGGGTTAAATCCTTCTAGATGGCGGGGTGCCTGCAAAAGACCAGTAGTGGGGGCGATAACCTTTAATCCTATAAGTGCTGTGACATGTTGTTGGTCACATGTGAATTTATATGTCATATCACGCGTTTGTGCTATATATTATCACGTTTACATTAGCACAGTCACTTTATAGTATTTGAGGATATTTTGATCTGTAGACATCAGCACTGTCACTTTGGTTTTATATTTCTTTCATAATTTAAGTATCATTCTTCAGATTGGATTAGCGCAGCACCACTTTATCGTTTTGTCATTTATTAATAGGGGCAGGGTGTACCCTATCCGGTGTAGGCAGCTTCTCCAGCCTATGTATGTATGTATATATATATATATATAAGGGCTGAAACAACTAATCGATTAATCGACAACTAATCGATTATGAAATTAATCGATTACTATTTTCATAATCGATTAATCGGCCAGTAACATAATGGGGTTAAAAATAATAAAATGAGCCCTTTATAGTACAAAAAGAGCAAATAATCGCTACTGTAAATATTACTTTCACAGTTCTACAGTTAAAAAATGAACCCCTTACAGTAGCGATTATTTGCTTTTTTTGTACTATAAAGGGCTCATTTTAGGTTTTTTTAACCCCGTTATGTTACTAAAAGTCTTAGACCTGGTTCACATCTTTGTGTTTTTTGGTGCTTTTTGCAGAAACACACTACAGTTCATTTAACATGGTTTTCTATGGGACACGTTCACATCTATGCTTTTTTTCAGCCGCTGCGTATTTGGAAAGGGTCCAGGACTTTTTTTTTTTAACGCAAAACTGTGCTTTTTTGGTTCCATATACTTCAATGGAGAAGCTGCAGAAAAGCATGTAATGCGTTTTTGCAGCATTTTGTATTTTTTAATTGTGCCCAACAACAAATTGGACAAAAAACTGTATTTCTCTTCTAATAGTGTATACAGTATATCTCTTCTTCCTGTTATTCTCAGAGTGGATTCAATATTTTGCTACCTAACCATATAGTTGGTTGTTTATATTTACCACTGCATAGAGATATTTAAGAATAAATTGCTTTTTTTTAAAAAAAACTTTACATATTAACTAAATTATACACCACACTTTTTTTTTAAGGTTATTAACCGATTAATCGAAACAATAATCGACCAACTAATCGATTATGAAAATAATCGTTAGTTGCAGCCCTAATATATATATATATATATATAGCGCAGAAATAACTTTACTATCTGCAAATATTGTCTTTTTACCATATTTTTTTACATTTTTTATTCTACTTTATTATTTACTTTTAAGTTTTTTATTATTTAGAATTACATTAATTTCTAATATACATCAACTTCTACCCATTTGCCCACCTCCAATCAATACAGCAATTCAATTTCTTATTCAGATGTATATATATTATTATATTTGAATTAATTTATTTCATGCAATAGTGACACCAAATTGATTAATGAATTGTAATAATTTCTTAAAATGTATATGTTGCCGCCCCTCCCCCTTCCTTTTACTTTTTCCTCTTTTTTTCACATCAATTGTACTGTTATTTTATAAGATGTAAGTATAAGATTTTTACTACATTCACTAGATGGCAGTAAACCGATGCACATATAAGGCTGTAAACATCTTATGTCCCGTAAGCTTGAGAAAGGAGCGCGCCTGTCCTGCTAGTCAGAGCGCATGCTCCGAAACATCGTCGTGACCACCAGTGAATTCACTGCGCCCGACGCTGCGTTCCACCACCGACCACAGCTTCAACCAGGCCTCGGTCACGGCTCTCCAGTCTTCCAGAAACCCTGCATCCAATTCGCATAACATTTTAAAATCTATTCGTTTGAATGCATCTGATTCACATGCCCAAAAACCGTGTGCATTTTCTAGGCAGTGTGGTGCCAATTGAAGGCACATATTCTTCTATGAGAACACATCTGATTCGCAGTTGCATTCCGTTGTGAACAGGCATTCTCTCCTTCTCACTACACCTCCCCCCTCTCCCTGTTCAGCTGATTCGCAGATAGAACGGAGAGGCACTGCTGAACAGCTGCTTTTTCTCTTTAGAGAAAACGGAGCTGGAATTCGCACCGGTCTGGTGTGAACCCAGCCTAAAGCGCTGGACGGACGCCACATCAGCGTGGATAGGACATGTGCCGGACTTCCATAACTCTGATGTAAGTGGATAATTGCACCTGTAATTCAATAAATGCTACTAGTTCTAACCTGGAGGCGCCTGTTCTTTTTCCCCTGTATACATTCAGACATGGAGCTGCGGTTCGGCCCACCCCTCTCTCCTCTGATTGGCTAACTGAGTTTGATTGACAGCAGCGGGAGCCGATGGCCAATTAGAAGGGAGAGTCCTGGATGGCCAAGGGACTCGTGGACATCGTTGGATAAAGATCGGCCCAGGTAAGTGTTAGGGAGCTGCTACATACAGAAGGGTTTTTTATCTTAATAAAAAACAAAAAAATACTGTGCTACCCATAAAAACTAACCCCCCCCCCCAAAAAGCAGCAATTAAACAGTGAGATGTGCACTAAAATAACAAATAAAAAAGAAATAAATAAAAAAGAAGAAAAAAAGAAATAACCGCGCTAAATTATTAGTGAAACACGTGAAGTAATCTCAAAAGCTTCCGTTAGGAAGTACATATATGAATGCAAAAAACAAAGAACATTAAAAATTGAAATATGGAAAAATGTATGAGTCTACACATGTATCTATGAATCAAACATGAGTGTCCATATATAATACCTGTAAATTTTGTATTTCTTTTTTTATCTTAATACATAGAATGTATTAAGATTTAAAAAAAAAAAAACTTCTGCCTTTACAACCACTTTGTCTTTATCTGCATAACCTTTTTTTTTTTTTTTTTTTTTTTTTTTTTTTTAGGGAATTGCCAATGATGCAAGTGGATCAGCATGAGGGTCAGGTAAAGCCATGAGGTAACATTTTCAATTACAGCCAGAAGGTTATCAGAAAACATATTGTTGAATTAGATAAGGGAAACAAAACTTCTAAAAGAGAGATGGAGAACCTCAGCTAAGTGGATCAATTACACAGATTAAATGTATTCACTCTAGAGAAGAGGCATTTAAGAGGGTCTATAAAACACAAATACTATATAAAAAGGTGACTCTGTTAAATGTGATAAACAGTTTACTCTAAGGTCCCTGAAGAGGACATGCAGCCATGATTTGGGGTTAAAAGAAAGGAGGTTTAACTTTAGATTGTGGAAAGGGTTCTTTAATGTTAGAGCAGTAAAAATGTAGAACTCCCTCCCCTAAGTGGCTAAGTTTTGAAAAATTCAGAAAATGTGTATGTGATGGACTCCTGACACCCTGACTGGGTATGTCTGTGAGAGTTGCTTCCTCGCCACTGGAACACAGAAACAAAAAGGATTAGAGCTGGGAATTTTACCCAAGATCTGGAAGACACTAAGCTTACTAGCTTAGGTGAAAACTATTGAAAATTAACACAGAATTTATGCCACACAAAATCAGATAAGAGCTTGATTATTCTTTTTTTTTTCAAATATAATTTTTATTCAAAGGTAGGAAAGGTTACAAGCCCATAATATCAGCATAGATATACAGTACATTTGAGGGCGCAGCCTCTTACATCAACATGGCTGAAGGCATGACAACATAGTTTCTTATTACAGTTTCATATATCTGTTTATGTAATCTGTGTGATAAATTCAATCCTGCATTGAAGTTCAGGTTTATCTGATTGCCTCTTTCCTACCGTCCGTTTTCCTTTTTTTCCAGATTAACACAATTAGATAAAATTTGAACGAGAGATATATAGAAGAAAGAGAATAAAGAAGTATAAGTCAAGAGATGGGGGAGCAGAAATGTGGAACAAGGGTGGGGGAGAAAAAGGGGGGGGGAAGGGGGGGGGGGGGGGACCTGAAAGGGGGGAAGACCGGGAGGTGGTTTCCCTCCACTACTTGGTACCTACATGTCAGGTGTATGATTGTTGCCTATAGGCTCTCACTGTTAATCATTTTATTGATTTGTAAGCATGTTTTGTCCCTCATTGGAGAATATGAAGATAAGCCATTGCGACCATGTTTTAGAGTACAATTCAGTTTGGTTACGGGCCGTGAGGATAAGATCCTCCATCACCCTGATGTCTTCTACTTTTTTTAGCCACATACTCACAGTTGGGGGACTGGTAGACTTCCACAGCAGGGGAATACAAGCTTTGGCTGCATCTAGAAGGTGCCGTAGCAGTGATTTTTTATATTTCTTTTTGGACATCGTAGATGTATGTAGTAAGAAGAAACTGGGGTCTGCCACAATAGGGCATTCCGTAAATTTCTGTATCGTCTGCTGTATGGACTTCCAGTACTGCTCCAACCGTTTGCAGGTCCAGAATACATGAAGAATCGTGCCTCTTTCTTCCCCGCATCTCCAACAGGTACCCGCTGAGGATGGGAAGAATTTCTGTAGTTTGTCTGGGGTATTGTACCACCTGGTTACTAACTTATAGTTAGTCTCTTGCATCTTTGTGCAGATGGAAGATTTAAATGTGAAATAGATTATGTTTTGTTTTTGCCGTGGTGAGAATTTACACTGCATGTCTCTTTCCCACGTCTCAAGGGTGGGCATTTGGTAGGTCTCTAGTGGTGTGATCAGTAGTAGATAAGTTGCTGATAGTGCATGAGGTAAAGCCCCTTCTCCTGAGCAATACGACTCATAGGTAGTCAAAGCCTTAACAAAGCTACCAGGGGGTGGTAGCGTCTTAAAAAAATGGTTAAGCTGTAAGGCTCTCCACAGGTTTAGTTGGAACGGACCTTCTGCACTCATCAGCTCTTCTATGGAGGGCCATTGTCCGTTTGTTATAAAGTGAGATGCCTGTGAATACCCTGTCATACGTAATGTACGGAATACTGGATCAGAGCAACCCGGGCTAAATTCTGGGGTACCTAGAATTGGCCGTAGTGGAGAGTTGGGGGATGTAAGATACATTTTAGCAAAGAGGGATGAACAGATTCGTGAGGTGACTCCTATCAGGGGGTGACTCTTCATGTCCCTGGGCAGTGCGTCATGGCACCAGGGGGCTCTGTCTAAAGGTGTTGTGCTTTGGGCTTGCTCTAATTGGGACCATAATTTGGTGGTGTTGTGTCGGTTCCAGTCGATAAATCTGGTCAAATGAGTTGCTTGTTGGTATTTGCGAAGGTCTGGTACCGCCAATCCCCCATGCAGTTTGGGTAATGTGAGCTGGCGTTTGTTAATCCTAGGTCTCTTGTGTGCCCATATGAAATCTAAAAATAGAGCGTTTGTCTGATCAAAGTAGCGGGCAGGTATTTGGATCGGGAGGGCCTGCAAGAGGTATAGGAATTTTGGCAGTATGCACATCTTAAGGATGTTACACCTGCCAAACCATGAGTGTAACCCCGTGTTCCAAGTTTTAAGTAGTGATCTAACCGTGAATATTAGTGGGGGAAAGTTCAGGGCAAATACTTGTAATAATTTAGGAGGTATGTGAGTTCCAAGGTATTTCAGCGCCGTGTTGGTCCATTTGAATTTAAAATTTTCCTTCAGCGTGTTAAGGAGTTTTGGAGAAAGCCCAACACTCATTGCTTCCGATTTATTAAAATTAATCTTCAGGTTTGATAGGTGTCCGTATGTTTTGAATTCGTGGAGTAGATTGGGGAGGGATATTGTCGGGTTTGTGAGACTGAACAACATGTCATCTGCGTAAGCAGCTATTTTCTGTTGTGTCTCTCCTATTTTTACTCCCTTGATATCTGGGTGGGCTCGAATTGTGTGCAGGAAGGGTTCCAGTGACAGGGCGAATAGGAGCGGGGACAGTGGGCACCCCTGGCGAGTGCCATTTTGGATTTCAAAAGGGGCAGATAAGATCCCATTTACTCTCACTCGAGCTGTGGGATTGGTGTATACTGATGAGATCCATTCTAGCATCCTATTCCCCAGGCCAACATGCTTTAGGACCGATGTCATGAACTGCCAATTCACCCTGTCAAAGGCCCTCTCTGCGTCCGTACTTAGAAAAATGCAGGGGGTTTTACTTTGATTAGCTACATGTAGTATGTTTAGTGCTTTGATCGTATTGTCCCTGGCCTCTCTCGAGGGGACAAAACCCACTTGATCAAGGTGAATTAGGGATGGAAGATATGTTTGAAGTCTGGATGAAAGTACTTTCGTGAAGATTTTAAGATCGATGTTGAGAAGCGATATTGGCCTGTAGCTCCCACATTGTGTCGTGTCCTTCCCCTCTTTGGGAATCAATGCTATATGTGCCGTTAGGGTGTCTCTGGGGAAGTGGGTGTTGTTGTCTAGTGAATTAAAAAATGTATGCATGGGTTCGCTCAGGGATGGTAACAAGGTTTTGTAATATAGGGTGGTAAAACCATCCGGGCCCGGGGCCTTTCCTAATTTCATGGAAGCGATTGCTTTCTGTATCTCTTCCAATGTAATGGGTTCTTCTAGTAATTCAGCGGATTCAGGTGTTAGTTGGGGCATATTTGATTTAACTATATAGTCTTCTATTTGGGCTTGTGAGGCCGGTTGCTGTTTTAGATTGTAAAGTGAGGAGTAAAATTCCCTGAATTCCGTTGCTATCGCTTGAGGTAATGTTATCTTCTGTCCAGAAGACGACATTATATGGGGTATGTAGTTCGCTAATACCTGTTCACGTAGTGATTTGGCTAGCATTTTGCCGCACTTGTTGCCTGACTCATATGTCATTCGTCTACAAATTTGCAGCGCGGCCTTTGCTCGGTATTGCATTATGTCATTGATTTTAGTGCGTAGCAACGTGACTTCTGCTTCTCCCGTCTGGGTCTGTGCGTGTTTGTGTCTTGCCTCTGCCAGGTGTAAGTCTTGTAGGAGAGCTGTCAATTGCGCAGATCTTAGTCGTTTGATACGTGCCCCATGTTTTATTAGGACTCCGCGAATTACCGCTTTGTGTGCCTCCCAAACAATGCCAGGATCACTATCAGGGGTGTAGTTAGTTTCAAAGTAGAAGTTTAGTTCTTTCCTCACATCCTTAAGTACCTCTTCGTCATGCATGAGGCTTTCGTTCAGTCTCCAGGTCCTTTGTCTGTCGGTAGGGTTATCTGTCAGGGCATAAGTCAGTAGGACAGGGGCGTGATCAGACCACGTGATGGATCCAATCTTTGTATCTCTGATGGCGTGTAGCTGGGCATGTGGGAGTAGAAAATAGTCAATCCTAGAGTATTGTTTATAGGGATTTGAATAGAAAGTGTAGTCTCGTTCGGTTGGGTGACGGAGTCGCCATACGTCTATCAGTTGGGCCTTGTGTAATGCTCTGGAGATTCGTTTCCTAACTGAGGGAGTGATAGAAGAGGTCCCTGAGGAGGTATCTTCTGAGGGGATCAGGGGTACATTAAAATCGCCTCCTACAATCAGGTGGCCTCTAGCAAAGTCCGTTAGGATCGCTAGGGTCTTAGAGATAAAGCTATCCTGATGGCTGTTAGGGGCGTAGATGTTTGCGAGGGTTACCTGAACCCCACCGATTTCGCCCTTGAGGAACAAGTATCTCCCCTCTGTATCTGATAATGTGTCTGTACACTTCCAAGGTACTTTGTTAGCCAGTAATATGGACACTCCACGGGACTTGGTGTCCCCATTAGTGGAGTGATATGCCATTGGGAAGTACCTGTTCCTCAGTAGCGGGAGCCTACCGCTTTTAAAATGCGTCTCTTGTAGTAGCGCTATTTCTGCTCTATTACGTTTTAAATCTTGTAATAGCATACGCCTTTTCTCAGGCACATTTAGGCCCTTTGTGTTTAAGGATAGTATGTTCACTGCCTCCATGTTTCCTTGGTTTAGTGGGGGGGGGGGAGGTAGGGGGGATGGGTAGGGTAAAGAGATAAGTAGAAAAAAAAAGGGGGGGAAAGTTGAGGTATAGAAAGGAAAGTTAAAGTTTAGAAGAGATTAGTATTTTAGATGCAATAATCTAATACAAGTAATTTTGCTATTAGAGGTGCACAATAGTGCTGTAGCGCTCACCAGAACTATTCTGGTAACTGAACGCTGTCCTAATTGGGGTTGTGTATGGCAGTAACCAAGGAGGAGTTTACCTGCCACCCCTCTCCATTCCTGTCTGTGTTTGTAATAAAAAAAGATTGTTAGGACGGATTTAGTGTCTGTTTTTCTAAGGCAAATTAAGTAAAGAAAGTGAATATATATGGTACTAATTAGTTTTGAACTATGTAAATTGTAATAAACGTTTAGTTATGCATCAGGTGTACATGTGTAATATCTGTAATCCACCGTGTTCAGATCAGGTAAAGGTACAAGCACAACAGTAACCTCTTCAACCCCACTCCTGCATTAACTATATTTTTAAACTTTTGAACCCGCTGTTTCCTGCCCATTGTGCTGATGTCATTCCTTCTGTAGGGATAGGAAGACGGGGGAGGCGTGGGAGGGGCCCACACCCTGATATAGGACCCGTAAGGAGACCGTAAGTACCCCTTTCTGTCTCGGTGCCACCCATCCATCTGTGAGTGTCCCTCCCCCCTCATCCCCGCCCCTGTCACAGGCATCAGGGGCATGCCTCCCATTTAATCTTCTATGGTGAAGACATCCATAACTTTCCCGCGTACGTGTGCAGCTTTATATCTAGTTCCCCCGGGAGCTAGTGAGATAAAAGCAGGCCCCTCCTCCTCCCAACTCCCACCAGTACCTTCCCCAAGGGATGTCCGAAACCTCTCATGATTGGAGATCGGTGCGAGTAACCGCCTGTTCGTAGATCTCGGTGTAGTGCTGAGTCCACTGCTACCGCTGTATTATTTTCCAACATTAGGACAGCCAACCAAGGGTGAAGAGGTGTTTCATTCAGGAAGTGTCTATATGTTCCATGTCATCTTCTCGCCAGACCGTCCCTGTACCTATATAGCAAGCAGGGGGCTTCACAAGGGGGGTAAAACCAAGCGCTGGTGACGATGTGTTGGCTACATTAGCAAGTAGAGCAGGGATTACCACGTAGAGGAGAGGAGGGGCGTGATCACATCGCTGTGCATATCATACAACACCATTTAGGCAGTTTCAGATGTTCTACATATTCCAAGGGTGGCTAGTATTGGCGTGTGGGTTACTGTCAACTGGGCAGTAGCAGGGGGAAGTCAAGAGAAAAAACACAAAAAGGGGAAGAAAAAACATCTAAAAATAAAAGTAAACTTATACCAATGCCTGATCTGTGGATGTCCTTCAAGGTTACACTTCTCGGGAATCCCCCGCCGAAACTGTACGGGCTCTCCTACGGGATCGCTGCTGGCGTGGAGGTTGATGGTTTCTGTGTGTGGTGGGTCCCGAACGGTTCGATGTCCTAGGGATGAAGGCCAGCCAATCCGGAACCAGAATCGGTTCTGCGTCCAGGTATTCGAAGAAGGCTGGTAGATCCGTGGGTGAGCGCAGGGTAAACGAGGATGTACCATTTCGGAATGTTACCGCCAAGGGGTATCCCCAGCGGTATGTACAGCCCTGTTGCCTTGCTAGTTCTAGCGCAGGTCTCAGAAGTGCTCTCCGCTGCAGTGTGGCTCTCGATAGGTCAGGCAGTATTTTAATTATGGCTCCGTCGAATTCTACTTCGCCCTGTTCCCATGCTTTGCGGAGGATCAGTTCCTTCTGCATGTATCTGTGGATCCTGCATAGCACGTCTCTTGGTCTGTCGGGGTCTGTTGATCTGGGCCCCAGAGTTCTGTGCACCCGGTCTAACTCCAATTGTGGTGGGGGGGTCCCTAGAACTTTGTGGAAGATTGCCGTTACCGATGCCGCTAGATCTTCTGACCCTGTTGCTTCTGGGATGCCTCGCAGCCGCAGGTTGTTGCGGCGGCTGCGGTCTTCCAAATCCTCGATATGTAGCTGCATATCAATGGCCTGGGAGGCTCTTGTCTCCTGCAGTCGTTCCATGTCCGTGACCCGTTGTGTAAGTGATGATATTGTCAGGTCACTTTTGTCCGCTCTTTCTGTAAGATCTTGAATCCCCGTTTTCAGTTCCTGAATGTCTCGCGTGTGCTTCTTCTACACGTAAGATTAGGGATTCCATGTCCGAACGTGAGGGCAAGGCCTCAATGTCAGCTTTGGTTGGGAGAGCTTTTAATATGCTCCGGAGATCCTCTGGGATGCCACCTAGGTCTTGTGATGAGAGCTTGATTATTCTAAACAATGCCCATCCCAAACAGCCTAGCTCCTACATGGAACAGAGACACCCATACAGTATATCATCAGTCATTTAGGGGCAAGTGTGTTGCGTTTGTTAAAAATTATTTTTTTAACTTAATCAGACATAACATTACACAATAGTGGTTGGTCATAGAGATACTGTCAGGTTCTGGCTTGAGTAGACAATGGGTACATTGTATTGTTGTATTAAATTGACAGTTTTCAACAGGCTATTGTCTCTATTGCTACAGTACACAAGTAAGAGATTTACTTGTTTGAGGTTCTTTCAGCTCTCAAACTGAAAGAATGACTGTTAGATTACTGTCAGGTGTTGGCTTGAGTAGACAATGGGTACATAGATAACATTTTTGTATTCAATTGACAGTTTTCAAAAGTCCATTGTTTCTACAGCTACAGTAAACAGATATGTTTCCTGTTGTTTGGTAACTATGGTGAACAGCCTGACACATAAAAGGGGTGAGTAGAGACTGGGACACACACACACATCATCATGCTGTAAGATCAGAAGCCACCCATGACAGAAGAAATGTGCCTGAACCTCCAGAAAAGTCGTTGCCAATGGAGATCACGAACATACAGTAACAGAAGATAAGTAACCTTTAAGTGTATTTGTACTGATATAGACCATAGGCTGTTCATTTTCTAGGCATTTTGTTTGTTATAGATATCTGTCAGTCTTGTATTGTTTTCCTAATATTGTAATAGTTTTGTATGTACAGCATCTTTGTATAGTAAAAGCACATTTACACTGCAGAAATCTCAGCTTCCTTGCTTATACCACAGAGTAACCTTGATAGATAGACACAAGCAAAACAGCAAGCCTGAGGTAAGAGTACCATTCGATAGCTCCAAGCCCCAAGATGATACAGTCCAAAATGCAAAGTCCTCTGAGGTCCGGGGCTGGAGCGACAGTTGGTAAAAAGGGCAAGAGTTCTACAGCCGTGGCTACTATACCCCATTGATGAAAACACAACAGTCATTAAAAAAATTAAAAAAAAAAAGGAAATATAACAAACAGGTGGATGTCCCAAGGGGAGGGGGGTGGCTCCCTTCATCCTGGGTCCATAGTCAGGTGGGAAGGAGGCTGGCCCCCAGGCCCCTCCAGAAGCCCAAGTCACAGCAGCTCCCGTAGCCTTTTAGAGGTCTTCCTCAGGAAGCAGGATATACAGGGGTATGGGAATTGTTGGAGAACTGGACCGGTGTATTACCTTTTTACTTTATGTAATGCTCCCTGTAGAACCTCCCATTTGTCTTTCAATTTCACCAGCCCATAGAGGAAATATAGTACATGTTTATATACAAGTTGTTTTAACTATTTACTTGCAAACAGTAGATAGGTAAACCAAACATTACATCATTCTACAATACAAATGTGATTATTAATATCACCATACAAAAGAAAATTTATACTGTAGGTTTGTTCTGTAACATTTTCAAGTGGTTCTCCCTGGAAAAAGTCTGTCATGTAATCAATAAAACAGCAAATTAAATTCATTTGCTACAGTCTGAGAACCTGAATGATATTGACCAAAGGTTCTCTGAAAAATCTGCATGTTAGTTAATGGCCTGAAGCATTCCATTAAAATGTTTCCATCTGTGTCCAACATTATGAATGCATTTCTAACCACTAATAAAGTACTAGAAAAATGCAAAAAAAAAATAATAAAAATAAAACACACAACTTACAAATCTTCAAGCTGATGGGTCTAAAAGCTTTTATAATGGGCATGATGGTATTACAGGGGCTGCAATCACAGCTGGTGTCAAGGAACAATGCAGGTTTATAGAACCGTCACAACTGTGTTCTAGCTGTTACCCAAGAATTCCTCTTCACACGGTATACGGTTCTGATTTATCAAAACCTAAAAAAGGTACAACTTTATTGCAAATTATTTTGTTTACAGTTTGTGCCATTATGTGGTTCATATGTGAGCAAAATTATTATTATTTTTTTTAAAAAAACTAAGGAAAGTTGTGGGGGGGGGGGGGCTGCTCTTGGATAGTTAGCTCTGAAAACTAAAATGTGCCTTGTTTGTGCCTACCCTTCTACTAACATTACAGTGTATGGGTTGCCTAGAACTAAAATTTAGCATGGCATTAAAGTGTTACTCAACCCACAACAGTAAAATCAGGGTGTATATGCAGTAAAGCATGATTGTTATACTCACTGTGGACCCTAAAGGAATGAATCCTTTAGGGATTCATTCCTTTAAGGTCCACAGTGAATCATTGTGTAAAAAGGCGGTTTGATCCTGTCTTCTCTGATCCTCCCCTTCTTCCTCAGTCACCACTCCATCTCTTGATAGTACAGAGCCTTGGGGACACTCTGCACATGCTCAGTTTGGTCTGTATTGCTAGAGAGTTTTTTTTTCTTGTTTGGGAGGGTGCGTATATGATCGGCACAGGGCCAACCAGCACTTTCCAGACAGAGGGTCAGGGGTCATGCAGCCTCATAGGACAGTCAGAGAAGAATGAAAACTCCTCTTCAGGCTTTAACCAGTGCTCGGTCAGACACTGATAGAAGCCACAAGACTGCTATACACTGCTGATGAGAAAAAGGTATTTAGCAGTCTACATTTACTAAAATAATTGCATTTCCATATTCTGTGTGCTGTGGGAGACCAGATATAGTGAACGCAGGGTCCTGGGTTTACTAACACTAAGGTTTCATGCACACAGCTGCAAGAGCACATACAACATGCATTGAGCATAAATGGAGTGACAGGTACAGTATACAGCCTTCTACTGTAGTGAATGTCTTTATGTTGCTAGACGAGTATTTACAATGGTGATTGCATAAATTCATGCATGTGCAAGGGCTTACAACCCTGGATGCATACAATCTGCATCCACGTTTTACACTGAGAATGCTAGCTCTCTGTACTTTATTTTTGGAGGAGCAACGATTTTAATCAAGGCTGATTTTTACTGTACCTGCACCTTCTCTAGTACAACCATCACATCCAACCTGGCAAGCTGCAAAATATTTTTTTTTTCTTGGGTTTACATATGTCAACCACTTGCCTACTGGGCACTTTCACCCCCTTCCTGCCCAGGCCAATTTTCAGCTTTCAGTGCAGTCACATTTTGAATGACAATTGTGTGGTCATGCAACTGTAACTGCAACCGTACCCAAATAAAATCATTTTTTTCACACACTTTTTTTATTAAAAAAGATAGGGGAAAAAAAAAAAAAAAAGTTTAAGTCTCGGTCAGTAAATTTTGTAAACAAGTAATTTTTTTCCTTCATTGATGTGTGCCGATGAGGTGGCACTGATGGGCACCAATAGGCTGGACTGAAGGGCACTAACTAGGTGGCACCGATGAGGAGGCACTAATAGGCGGCTACTGAAAGGCAACACTGACTGGCATCACTAATAGGCACCGATTGGTGTCACTGATGGGCACTGCTGGCTTTGCTGTGAGGAGATGCTGCTGATTGGCTCTCCTCACCACACACACTTCCAGTGTGAGGCGAGGAGAGCCGATAAATGGCACTTCCACATTTACATGCGACCAACTGTGATTGGACAAACCATAGGGCGAGTGCACATCCCGGGGCAATTGCTGGTGGAGGCGTCACCCGAGTTGAACTAATTTACTATTAAACACAGCATTTTCACTTGGTGAGCCAGACTTTTTCAACAGAACTCTGCAGCTCTCCTGGAGCTGTAGCAATGTTGATACGAAGCATTTAACACTGACTGAGTGCTTAAAGTGATCCACGTTTAATGTAAAACCTTCATCTCAAAATAAAAACCTGTTGCTGTAACTGCAGTGCGAGCTGGATTATGGCCTCAATGTGTTAATGTATCTAAACCTGCTAGTACATCTAATACTCCTATCTATACCACCACACCCCCCTGGCTGACAATGCTTCTGTCAAACAGTGGGGGCACTCTAATACAGGAGGGGTGTTACTGGCCAGTAGGGGTGCAAAGGATCGTCATCGATCCGTGATCCGATCCGCAGAGGTTGATCCGATCCGCGGAGGTTGATCCGTACGGGACACCTCTGTGGCCTCGGCCAAAGGAAAGGCCACGGCTTTGGCCTAGCTCCGGAGCGGCGGCCATCTTGGTACACCCGGCGGCCGTTTAGCACGTCGAATGACGGAGCGATCACTTGTAACAAACCGGCGTCATGTCATGACGCCGGTTCCTCTCTCTCTCTCTCCCCTCTGTGTACTGATCTGTACAGTGGAGGGGAGAGATCGAATGGCAGCAGTGCCAATACTCTGCAATGCCCTGCCGCAATACCCTGCTGCAATGCCCTGCTGCAATGCCCTGCCAATAGGGAGATTGTGAATATTACTGTGGGGGAGATTTTTTTTTTTTTTGTTGATCCGAAAATGATCCGAACCGTGACTCCTGATCCGAGGAACGATCCGAACCGTGAGTTTTTTGATCCGTTGCACCCCTACTGGCCAGATCATCAGGTGAAAACAGGGAAAAAGTCTAAAAAATATATAAAAAATAAAAAAAAAACACAGAAAGAAAGAAATGCAGCCACCACATAGCTGCAATATATTACATTTTTGGTTTTGGGTTTGATCCTGCTTTGAGCCTTAAAAGATTAACCTCTAGAGTGAGGATTTGCAAGCATTTTACTCCCTTGTTCCACAACTGTTAAGATAAGGTGTCAGCCACAAAGAGAGTGTGTCATTTTTAATGAGCTGGCCCATTTGTAGAAGTAGAGCAAACAAAAAAGGATATTAACTAATGATCTGTCACTATCGATTTCTTAGTGAAGATGCCAGTGCCTGCTCCTAAAGCCGATTGAAGAATCGGCTTGGGTGCCGACATCGGTGGTACAGGTAAGTGTCCTTATATTAAAAGTCAGCAGCTACAGTATTTGTAGCTGCTGACTTAATGTTTTGGGGTAGACTAGAGCTCCTCTTTAATTTCATACACTTATTATACCTATAAAAGACTTGGTTGACTTTCATTTTGTTTATTTTATGTTGTATTTGGAAATACTGTGGGAACACTTGTAATTCTATCCAAATGTACATCAGAAAGAATGTAAGATGTCACACACAAAACCAACATGGGGTCACAAAGTTAATAAAGGCAGTGATGTCTGGACAAATGCTAGAGGCAGTCTGAAGCGTTTATGCCAGATAGGCATGCAGGAGGAGTGCAAGAAGGATACATCATGGTCTATAATGGCTTTTTACATAGTTAACATTTATCAAACAATATACATGCCAATACATTCCATTTTAATATTACATTCAATGTAACATTTTTATGCTGTACAAAATGTTTTTTTTGAAAAACTTTTTATTGAAAATTTTTAGAATCATACAACAAACAAAAAAGGAGGGTCAAGCACATTGCCAGACCTTCCGACCACTGAGTGGTCACATTTCTACCTTTCTAACAAAGGCACCTAACTAAGTGCATAACCTTCTCTCCCCCCCCCCTCCCACCCCCCAACCACCTGTAACTCAGTTCACCCCCCCCCTTTTATCCCGGACATTTTCAATATATCTAAAAACAACCTCACGTATATATCCATATATCCAGTAGATGCAACAGATATTTGTAAAATATTCACCAGACATTGCACACATCTGTAACCCCCAGGCACTATCAAAGCTCTATAATATTATTAGTAATCTACTGTCAATTCCTTTGATTAAGTTATAGAGTGAAGTGCATTTCAAACAAAGTTTGTGATACTGACATTACATTACTTTCAACATTACAATAATCAACTTTATCCAGCCGTGGTAACTGAGTTGAACCACGCTTGCCACACTTTATTCAATTTTTTCTTGCATCCTCTAGAGATATATGTTGCTTTGTAATATGGTAACATGGAATTCACCAGACCCTTCCAGAAAGGTATACCTGGAGGCTCCGATGACCTTCATTTCAATAGGATGGCTTTTTTACCGTAGAAAAATAATATATTCAATAATGTTCTAAGAGCCATCGATGGGACCACCTCGTCAACCAGGCCTAGTAGACATACTTTTATTGGAGTTTGGAATAGGAACTTTCAGGAGGTCTAAGATACACAAGACTATCCCCTCCCAGAAAGGTTTAATGTGAGTGCAATCCCAGAAGATGTGTTCCGCACCAGCCGGTGAGAAGCCACATCTCCAACACTCCGAGGAGATTGTAGGGTATATGGTAGCTAGTCTGGCAGGGGTGAAATATATTCTATGCAGAAATTTGAACTGTATTAATTTGTCTCTTGCCGAGACCAAGTATTTGAATGGGCAACGCCAGATATCATCCCAGTCCTCACCATCTATGTCAGGAACCTCCACCTCCCAACGCTGCCTACATTTCAGCATAGCCCCGGGACTTTTCTTAAACATTTCTTTATAAACAACTGATATAGTTTTAGGAAGCTCTTCCTGCATAAGCATATCCTCCATGGAAGATGGGAGAGATTCCACCACTTGATCCCCGAACTGAGCCTGGAAGGCATGACGAAGTTGCAGGAATCTAAAAAAATATGAGTTGGGGAGATCATGCCTGACCTTAAGTTGATCAAAAGTCATGAGATTCCCGTCCCTGGTAATATCCTTTATATTTTTGATGCCCTTAACCACCCATACCATGTGATCTACGAATGTATAAAAATGAGGCAACTTTGGATTCCCCCACAGTGGAGTTAGAGGGGAGAGACCCAAGAAGCTCGGACATGCCAGTTGATGTACCTCCTCTCAAGCCTTAATAGTAGCCTTCATAGCTAATGTAATTGGTAGTTCATGCTGTACAAAATGTTAGATATGTGCACCTTTTTCCTGAATTATACATTGAGCACATATCATTTGCCCTCTTTTCTTCTTTGAGCTTTGAATATATTACATAGGCTCCCTAAAAGGAAAAAAAAGCTACAGTATGTCATCACGCCAAGTCCGTGAAAGAAAGAAAGAAAAAAAAAAAAAAAAAAAAAAAAAGGAAGAAGGTAACTGATCTAAATGCAATAATACAGGTTATTCAAGGTCTAATCAGCAGAAGCTGTTTACACAGAGCAAAATCCAGTTCTCCTGATTCTGTAATCAGTAGAGTTATTAGTACACTACTTATGCTCGCTGTCATGCTGTCTATATCTGCAGCTGAATTATGCAATTCCTTCCTGTTAAACACAGGAGCACGTTAATTCAGACAGGGCAGCCATTAACACTTATTTCAATGTCTTCAGGTTGGACAGCGCTCAATGAGCAGCAAATTACATGAATGAAAAACAAGAAGCTTTTTATCAGCTTAAAAAGTAACCATCTAGAAAACATAGTAGTATGTTATAAAAATCAAGACTGCATTTTCCATGGCTGCATCAGATCAAGAGAATTGTCCATTTAAAACATGATCAAAAATTATATATGTTGACAAGTCATTTTGACATTTTTGATTTATTCTATGGCTTACCATTAATTACCATATTTATTTGGCCCCATTTATACAATTGTATTTAATAAAGACCACCCATCTTGCATTCAACCAGATTTATAAGATAATTGCCATTTAACATGAAAACTTACATTACATCCTCAATTGATCATTATTAATCTAACTAGTGGTCAAATTGATTTTTTTTTTCAGCTGACAATGGTTTTCGGAGATAAGGTGCATGTTTGCAAAGATCCTTACAAAAAAAGAAAAAGTTGGCTGTCAGATTATGCTGATCAAATATCTATGTCATCAGGACAACTTAAAGTGTTTGAAAAACTAAAAAAGTTCCTGTCTCTTTAAGACTTGATAAACTGTAAAGTGAATGTGCTGTTATGAAGTCTTTTCCATGTTGTACACTACCTGGTTAATCCTGCATGTAAACTGACCACACTAATCATGACTGCTGAACCAGAATAGCATGGTCAGTTTATGTCCTTCCTTCCTCTGGCTCCCTGTATCCCCCTCCTTGCTATGTTCATGGTCTGGACGAAGCTGATCACACCCCCACCCCCGCTTGTATGATTCTGGTTTCCCAGGCAGCTGCTCCTCAGTCCTGTTCAGTCGTATCTTCCATACGCCAGTGAGTAATAACAGCCCTTGCCACTGGACTCTGATGCTCTAAATCAGGGGTCTTCAAACTGCGGCCCTCCAGGTGTTCAGGAACTACAATTCCCATCATGCCTAGTCATGTCTGTGAATGTCAGTTTTACAATGCCTCATGGGATGTGTAGTTCTGCAACAGCTGGAGGGCCGTTGTTTGAGGATCCCTGCTCTAAATGAAAGCAAAGCAGACCACGTGACCCCACAGCAGCACTATTGAAAAAAGGTAATTAGCAATGTCATATTAAAAAATAAATACTGCAATTACTGTAGCACTAAAATAAAGGATATTAGGAGTTTGAGGAGACTTTACAACTACTTTAAAAAGGAAACCCTGGCTGGGGATCTGACAGGAGCATGTACCAAAACGTGCAATGATACAATTATGTAAATTCTGGTACCTGTGCAGTCCTTGGCTTTGTTTACAAATGTCTGACACACATCAGGCCCAAGCTGCAGCCTCCCATCTTGTGACTTGTGGAAGTCAGCTGACTGAGGCAAGGATTCCTTCTGCCTGTAGCAAATTAATGGCATAATCTCAGCCCTAGGCAAAGTCACTTGAATGGAGTCCCAGGTCTGCTTTCTAATAATAAAAAAGTACACATTTTTTGAAAAACCCTATGTTGTTTTATCTTCTGATATCCAAGTGTTTTTCTGAAAGGTCCACTTGAAAGATGTCACATTAAAAACTTACTGACAGCCCCATAGCACATTTACTGCTACAGGGCGGCTCTGCTGTGCAGGATAACGTATTTATACACACGTGATTCTGCACTTCCGCCTACAGAGGGAGGCATGCACCAGCAAAAACACTGGCTAGGCACACAGTTAACCCTTTGTTCGCCCTAGATGTTTTACCCCTTCCCAGTCAGTGTCATTAGTACAGTGGCGTTGCATATTTTTAGCACTCATCACTGTATCAGTATCCGATTGTCTTCCACAATAATAATGGTATATAGATTTTTTTTTCAAAATTGTAGGTCTTTTGTTTATAGCGCAAAAAATTAAAACAAAACACACTGCAGTGATCAAATACCACCAAAAAAAAAAAAAAAAAAAAAAGGGTTCTATTTGTGGGGAAAAAAATAAAAATTTTATTTGCCGTATATACTCGCGTATAAGCCGACACGAATATAAGCTGAGGCACCTAATTTTACCACAAAAAACTGGGAAAACTTATTGACTCGAGTATAAGCCTAGGGTGAGAAATGCGGAGCTACTGTAAGTGGAAAAGAGGGTCAGCAATGCCCATTTGCAGCCTCACTGTGCCCATTTGCAGCCATAGGTCCCCCCAACTTCAAACTCAGTAATTAAGGGTTCCTAGATGCCCCCTAGCTGCAGCCAAAATTTGGGGTCTCTGGACCCAAAGGGTCCCGAAATGACATTGCTGCAAATGGACACAGTTGACCAACTTTGAGGCCCCTATCTTGGGGCCACTTGGTGCTAGGCACCCCAAATTTGGTGTGCAAACCCAGTGGAACTAGCACTATAACATATCCAAGCACCAAGTTACGGTGCCCCGAGATACGGGGCCCCAAAGTCGGTTTGGATAATGTCAAGCACTTTTCTGCAGCAGAGAATGACATTTTCCTAACTGACTTTGGGGCCCTGTATCTCAGGGCACTTGGTGCTAGGAACCCCAGCTTTGGATAGTGCTAGTTCCACTGGGTTTGCAAACCAAATTTGGGGTTCCTAGAACCAAGTGGCCCCGAGATACGGGGCCCCAAAGTCGGTTTGGAAAATGTCATTCTCTGCTGCAGAAAAGTGCTTGACTCGAGTATAAGCCGAGGGGGGCATTTTCAGCACACAAAAAATGTGCTGAAAAACTCGGCTTATACTCGAGTATATATGGTATAGGGCAAAAAAAATGACCTGCTCATGAAGGGGGTAAATCTTACGCAGGTCAAGTGCTTGATAAACAAGGTTAATTGTGTCGAAGAACACAGCAAGTAAATATATAGGATCATTATTTTAATATCGATTATCTGTTTTTCTTTTGTATTAATCCAGTTTAAGCACAACAGAAACTTTACAGACTGTCTGTAAACTTCTCAGTTTCCTACACCTTTCTTTTATCCAGGTTTGGATAAAATAAACCCCAAAATACCTCAGGTTATAAAAATATTAACCACTTCCTTACCAGGCCAATTCTGACATTTCTCTCCTCCTGTAAAAATCATAATTTTTTTGCTAGAAAATTACATAGAACCCCCAAACATTATATATGTTTTTTTAGCAAAAACCCTAGAGAATACAATGGCGGTTGTTACAACTTTTTATCTTACACGGTATTTGCACAGGAATTTGTCGAACGCGTTTTTTTGGGGAAAAAATACAGTTTTGTGTTTTAAAAAAAAACAAAACGGTAAAGTTAGCCCAACGTTTTTGCATATTGTGAAAGATGAAGTTACGCCGAGTAAATAGACATCCAACATGTCACGCTTCAAAATTGCACACGCTCGTAGAATGGCGGCAATGTTCGGTACTTAAAAATCCCCATAGGCGACACTTGAAATTTTTTTACTGGTTACATGTTTTGAGTTACAGAGGAGGTCTAGTGACAAAATGATTGCTCTTGCTCCAACGTTCGCGGCGATACCTCACATGTATGGTTTGAACACCGTTTTCATATGTGGGCGGGACTTACGTATGCGTTCGCTTCTGCGTGCGAGCACACGGGGACAGTGGCGCTTTAAAAATTTTTTTTTTTTTTTTTATTGATAATTATAATTTTGTTTTTTTTATTTTGACACTTTTTAAAAAAAAACAAAACGTTTTTGATCACTTTTATTCCTATTACAAGGAATGTAAACATCCCTTGTAATAGGAATATAACATGACAGGTCCTCTTAATAGTGAGATATGGGGTCAATAAGACCCCATATCTCACCACTAGGCTGGGAAGCCTGAAATAAAAAGATCATCGCTTCCCAGCCGAAGTGACGCCGTTTTTTCGAATGGAGAGGCCGGGCGTGACGTCATAACATCGCGCCTGGCCTCCGATGATCATAGAGACTCCAGCGACCATCTGGTCCGCCGGAAATCTCTATGATCTACATCCGGCGCCGGTGGATCTGCTCTCCGCCTCACCGATCGTAACGGTGAGTCGGAGCAAGCACCGGAGGGCGGCGGGAGGGGGGGGGACACGTCCCCTCTCGCCTCCCATAGGAACGATCAAGCGGTGGAACGGCCGCTATGATCGTTCCTATTGTGTAGAGATTCGCCGGCTGACACCGGCAATATCTGAATGTCTGCAACTACAGGCATCATTCAGATATACCCGCCCAAAGCCCAGGACGTCATATGACGTCCGCGGGTGGGAAGTGGTTAAGTTGCAAGTCAAATTCCAGAGAATTGGATGAAACCAGCCCAAAAATGCAATTAAAATCCATCTCTTCTGGTTAGAGTTAAAGGAGTCAAGTGGTCTCTACATGATAGTAAAGTGCTTAAGCTGACTCATGAACAAGACAGCGTGGTTTAAGCCCTTTCCAGTTTATTCCAAGGCTTGAGGCACATTCTAATCCAGGAAAAAAATAAAAAGATGTCATGAGCAAGTGCATTGTCAAAACGGATTTGTTAACATCATATGCCCTGTACACACGGTCGGACATTCTGACAACAAAATCCATGGATTTTTTCCGACGGATGTTGGCTCAAACTTGTCTTGCATACACACGGTCGCACAAAGTTGTCGGAAAATCCGATCGTTCTGAACGCTGTGACGTAAAACATCCGTCGGGACTATAAACGGGGCAGTAGCCAATGGCTTTCGTCTCTTAATTTATTCTGAGCACGCGTGGCACTTTGTGCATCGGAATTGTCCACACACGGTTGGAATTTACGCGACCGGATTTTGTTGTCAGAAAATTTTTAGCCTGCTCTCAAACTTTGTGTCGGAAATTCCGACGGAAAAAGTCCGATGGAGCCCACACGCGATCAGAATTTCCGACAACACAATCCGATCGCACTTTTTCCGTCGGAAAATGCGACCGTGTGTACAGGGCATTAGAGATACACTCTGGCAGATCAGTAGCTATAAAAACACTACCAATAATATAAATTCGCACCAAAATGATGCCCATTTAAAAAAAAAAAAAAATGCAGGCTACATGCTTTTCTTACTGCTCCTTGCTTCAATTCAGGCTTCAGATCAGGCTTTTCAAAACGCCTTCAAGATTTACCTTTCCTAGAAAACAACCTATGCAGTCAGTAGGGCCCCAGTAGGTATTAAACTATGCAGCTTTGTAAAATGTATATTCATTTTATTGTCAAACTTTTAGGCCATTTGGACCAGTTCCAAGCATTCTCTCTTTTTTTCCCATTACTTCTTTATTCAACATTTTCTTATTTACCAGTGTTACAATATCCATACATACAGCAATTTTAACACTGATTTTACAAAGTATATGTTTTTAAATTCTAATTTCTTATTTTCCATCGATTCCCAGCAGTGACTATATACCACAAGTAGAATTACCTGCACAAAACCATTCATAACAAAACAAAAAAAAATTAGAAAACAAAAAGGGGAAGAAAAGAAAAAATAAATAAATAAAACAAGCCCCCTCCCTCTCCTCCTCCACCTCCTCCTCCTCCCACACTGCTCAACACTTCCCATACAGCCTATACTTTTCCTATCTACTCTCTCTTCTTACACTCTTTACTATTATATTTGGAATCCAAGAGAATGAGGCCAGGCCTGGGTGTTATTAACCAGGGACCCCACAACTTAGCTAATATATCCATTGTACCCCTTTTCTGATAAACCTGTCGCTCCATTAATATTGCCTCATTTACCTGGGAGCGCCATTCCTCAAATACTGGTACACTGGAAGACATCCATTTTCTAGCTATTAGTTTACGGGCTGTAAATAATAGTCTACCAATTGAAATTGACATTTCCCTCGGGTATAACTCTTCATTAAGATAACCCAGTAAACATATTTTGGGGTCTAATTCTATCTGGCTGTTATAAGCCCCATTAATTGTAGACACCACTTCTCGCTAGTACCTAACCAGTTTAGGACATTTCCAAAGCATATGAAGCAAATCTGTCTGGGGTTGCTTACATCTTGGGCAATCCGAAGTTTCCCTCGGCCTCCACTTATATAATTTTACTGGAGTCCTATATGTCCTATAGATAATGAACAGTTGTGATAGGCATTGTGTAGATGATAAAGAAACCATCGGTGCCCTCTTCAAAAGATATTTTGCCATTCCTCGTCCAGTATAACCCCCAGATCCATCTCCCAACCCTTTCTGCCTGGGCTATCCAAAATATCTTGATAATTTGCCATAAGTTGACTATATACTAGAGAGGTTAAACCTTTTTTTCTCCCTGCACCTGCTAATAAAGATATCAATGGCATTGGTCTTATCTTCATCCTTCTTCCTTTAAACTGGGAATAGACTGCATGTCGTAGTTGTAGATATTTATTTAAGTTATTATGCGACAATTTATATAATTCCTGTAGCTCCTGAAAAGACCATATAGCTCTTTGAGCATAAAGCTGAGGAATATATTGTATTCCTTTAGAACGCCAATAGTCAAACCCCTCTAGTTTACAGAGTTCTCCAAAGGACCTATTCCCCTATATTGGAGAGAATTCTGACACCCCTTCATATTTCATTGTACGCCTCATTTCCTGCCATACTTTATTCATTAACACCAATGTTGGACTAGAGTGAGTGCAGGCAAATGATCCATATTCTAGTTGGGCCATAAGGTTATAGCTTGAACATTGAATTCTTTTTCAATTAACAACTATTACGCTCTTAATCAAACTAGTTGTTTAGTGCAATTTCATACTGAAAGACATATTTTTCACTAAAAAAAACTTGCCTCTGTACTACACGACTCACAGATTTCGCATATTTCTGAAAGTATTGTCCCCCAGGTTACACTCACCACCTAATCTGGACCTTTAACTTTTCCTACTTTTAAAGTGGAACTTAACCCAAAAGAGAAAGTTTTGCTTTAATTTCCCCCCCCCCCCCCCCGCCATATTTGGCATATAATTTTAGGAAGGGAGGAGCGGTACCTAGTTTCCCTCCCCACAGTCACCTGGTACATGTCACAGGTCCTAGAAGACTGCAGGACCTTTCACAAAGCTCGCGCATGCACAATGGTCAGCCAGCTGTGAAGCTGAAAGCAGCATATCCGGCTGCCCACAGTTAGGATGCCAATACTGGGACCCGAAGGCTAGTGAAGAACTATCCTGGGTGGTAACGGCGGTGGACTCCTAGACAGGTAAATGTCCTCTTATTAAAAGTAAGCAGCTACAGGATTTTTATTTTTTTTCCTGAACAACTGCTTCAAATGCACCTCCAGGTCATATGTGAGTGTTTTTTTCATGGCCGGGTCCCCAAAGCTTCCGCCTTTCCCACCCTTTGTGCACAACTCTCCCCCCTCCCATCCTTTATTCCTCTCCCTATACCTTTCAGCTGCTTCACATCGAATCTCTCATTTTAGCATCATCTCAACCTATATGCATTTCCTTTCCTCCCCCCTACTAGTTCCTCTCTGCTTACACTTCACCATCTTCTATATTATCCTTTTTTGGTATTTGCTTCAATACCTACAGTAGGTTATACAGTATATTTACTGTGGGCAATCAGCAAGCTTTAAACCTAGTCTGATATATTGCTATACCCTCTTCACTTATGTTTGAGTTTTCTCATGTTAATAGCCCTCTAAATTATGCACCAATTGAATTTTAATTATTGTGATTGCAAACAACTGTTATCATGCTCTATTTGGAAATGGATGTGTATCTATATCAGGGTTCAACAAACCCCGGGCGCCAGGTCGCATTTGCGACTAGAATTAGCGACCTGGGCCTGGGGCGGCACAGCTGGGGTATCCTGTGTCCGTTCGACACCCCCCCCCTCCCGGCGCGATGGGCCGCGCCGGTAATTGAGGCCGCGGCTTTGCGGCCTACTGCAGTCCTATGGTTCCTTCTGCAATCAGGCGCCCTCTGGTGGTGGCCGTTGGTATGACAAGACATCCATTAATGCTAATGGAGCTTTCCCTACCTGTTTTCACTGCCCGCTCATCTCCTTCCCTTTACTTAGAACCCCCAAACATTATATATATTTTTTATTCTAACACCCTAGAGAATAAAATTGCGGTCATTGCAATACTTTCTGTCACACCGTATTTGCACAGTGGACTTACAAGCGCACTTTTTTGGGAAAAAATACTTTTTTTTTAATTAAAAAATAAGAAAACCATAAAGTTAGCCCAATTTTTTTTATATTGTGAAAGATAATGTTACACCGAGTAAATTGATTCCCAACATGTCACGCTTCAAAATTTCGTCCGCTCGTGGAATGGCGACAAACTTTTACCCTTTAAAATCTCCATAGGCGACGTTTAAAAAATTCTACAGGTTGCATGTTTTAAGTTACAGAAGAGGTCTAGGACTAGAATTATTGCTCTCGCTTTAACGATCGTGGCGATACCTCACGTGTGGTTTGAACACCGCTTTCATATGCGGGAGCTACTCACATATGCGTTCGCTTCTGCAAGCGAGCTCGGCAGGACAGGGCGCGTTTAAAAAAATTTTTTTTTTTCTTATATATTTTACTTTTTATTTTTTATTTTTACACTGTTTGTTTTTAAAAAAAAATAAAAAATTGTGTCACTTTTATTTCTATTACAAGGGATGGGGCACATTTAAAAAAAATTTTCTTATTTATTTTAACTTTCATTTTTTCACTGTTCTTTTAAAAAAAAAAAAAAAGTCACTTTTATTCCTATTACAAGGAATGTAAAAATCCCTTGTAACAGAAAAAAAGCATGACAGGACCTCTTAAATGTGAGATCTGGGGGTCAAAAAGACCTCAGATCTCATATTTACACTAAAATGCATTAAAATAAATAAATAAATAAAAAAATTGTCATTTGAAAAAAATAAAAATAAAATGTCCCTTTAAGAGCTATGGGTGGAAGTGACGATTTGACGTCGCTTCTGCCCTGCAATGACTCGGAGATGGGCGGGGGGGCCATCTTCCTCTCACTTGTCTCCATGTCAGGCCAGGGACAGATCCGGATCGCCTCCGCCGTTACCGACTGCCACAGTAAGCGGTGAAGGGCACCGGAGAGCGGCGGTAGGGGGGGCCCTCTCCTGCCGCCGATAAAAGTGATCTCGCTGCGAATCTGCTGCACAGACCACTTTTATCTGAAAGAGAACCACCGGCTCTTGAAGAAGATACCGGGGTTATGGTAGCTAGCTGCTACCATAACAACGGTATTTCTCTTCAAAGACAGGACGTATATAGTCGTCCTGCGGGAAGGAAGTGGTTAATTAAAATGAATTTATTATTTGTCATCTCCCTGCTTGGCCCCTTTCACATGGGCTGTCTGATCAGGTTCGCCTGTCAGTTTTTCAGGCGGACCTGATTGGATCCTTAGCGGGAATATGGTGGTCTTGTGTCCCTGCATTGCAGGAAATAAAAGCAGTCACATTCGTTCTAGTCGTCTCTGTGTAAATTTAAGAGTGGTTAATTTTTATATTGAAAATAAAGCTGTCGGTCGTTTAAAAAAAAAAAAAAAAACCTGGCTCCTAACTTTTTTAGCTGGCTCCTAGATTCCAAGCAAATTTGTCAAGCCCTGATCTATATTGCTGTATGCTGCTCTGTGTTGTACCTTTACCTTACTGGTTGTCATTCTCCAGTAAAACAAAAAAAAATATTGTGGGGGAAAAAAAAAAAAAAAATTCCACTTTACAAAATGATACTGTACGATCTGTTGATAGAGATATATAAAATGCAGCTTGTAAGGGATCAGTCTTTAGTGTGGGCTGAGCCGAATACTTTCCTTGCTATTCGATTACTTTTCATATAGCCAAATGACAAAATAAGTGGCAATTTATGGGATCAATGTCACAATTATTTTACAAAGTAAAAGTAGAAAAGAAAGCAGAAAAACAGCTGTGAGATACTCATTTAAAAGTACACAAAATGTGCATTGTCATTTTTAATCAAAATACATAAAAAAAAAAAAAAAAAAAAAAATTAAGCAGCCTTGGCATGATGCACCCTCTGTGGTCACTTATTAGGGACAGCTGCTCATTAAGTTAAATTATTCTAAGAAAAAATTTGAAGCAAAAAAAAAAAGGTGGCTATGCAAGTTGTTTTTACTTCAACATTTTTAAATCAGTATGCCAGCAGTCATAAACCTATGCCTGTAGTATGGCTTCACCAACCATAAAACCTTATTGACTTCCTACCTCCGTTAACTTAGATGTAAGAAAATGGCAAATACAGTAATGCTTTGTATAGCCAGATTTGCTATGGTCACATGACCAGATATTCCAACGTACAGTATTTAGACTCCTAAAAGGTAATAGGCTGAAGATTGAGATAATTTCTATATCTAGCCTGGAAAAACCTCATGAGTTACAACATTAACCACTTGCCGACCCACTCGTGCCGATATACATCGACAAAACGGCACGGGTGCGCAAAACAAAGTATGGGTACGTTATTACCTTTAAGAGCCGCACGCACGCCCACTGCACTGCGGTGGACCTGATGCGTGTAGCTGGTGGGTGCGATCGCCGCCAGCTACCCATGATTGCGGGTACGAGAGCCAGAACAGGGATTTGTGTGTGTAAACACACAAATCCCTGTTCCATCAGAGAGGAGACAGATTGTTTGTTCCTAGTAAGTAGGAACAGGGATATGTCTCCTCCCCCAGTCAGTCCCATCCCCATACAGTAGGAAACACTAGAGAACACATTTAACCCCTTGAGCGCCTCCTAGTGTTAACCCCTTCACCACCAATGACATTTACACAGTAATCAGTGCATTTTTATAGCACCGATCGCTGTATAAATGTCAATAGTCCCAAAAATGTGTCAAACGTGTTCGATCTGTCCACCACAATGTGGCAGTGCCACTAAAAATCGCAGATCACCGCCATTATTAGTAAAAAAAATAAAATAAAAAGGCCATAAATATTTCCCATAGTTTGGAGATGCTATAACTTTTGCGCAAACCAATCAATATACGCTTATTGCGATTTTTACCAAAAATATGTAAAAGAATATATATTGGCTAAACGGATGAAGAAATTCGTTTTTTTTAAAAACATTTTTGGGGATATTATAGCAAAAAGTAAAAAATATTGTTTTTTTTTCAAAATTTGTCGCTTTTTTGTTTAAAGTACATAAAATAAAAACCACAGGAGGTGACCAAATACCACCAAAAGAAAGCTCTATTTAAGAGAAAAAAAAAGGACGCAAATTTTGTTTGGGTACAGCATTGCATGTCCACGCAATTACCAGTTAAAGCAGTGCAGTGCCAAATTGTAAGAAGTGCTCTGGTCAGGAAGGGGGTAAAATCTTCCAGGGCTGAAGTGGTTAAATGTCCAACATATTTTGTCATATAAAGCCTCAAGGCAGAAGGTTTTTTTTTATCTGAATACATTCTATGTATTAAAATAAAAAGCCTTCTGTGTGCATCAGCTCCCCGAATAGTTACCTGAGCTCCATCTCGATCCAGCAATGTTGCAGGAGTGTCTCAGCTGCCCGGGACTCCCCTCCTCATTGGCTGAGACAGCAGCGTGGTGCCATTGGCACTCAAAGTCAGTCAGGCAATGAGGAGAGAAAGGGTGCAGGGTCGGGCCGCAGTTCCTTGTCTGAATGGACACAGTCCAAAGTAACTTTTTTTTTTTTTTGTTAAAAATAACCACACAAAAACAAAAGACTTTACTGTCACTTTAAACTATTACACTTAGAGGCGCTTTTCTGCTTTTTCCTCTTTGATACACAGTTTTCTTCACTCCTTGAAGAGCCCGCGATAAGCGTTTGTCCCATCTGTGTGGCTGTCGTTTGGACAAAACTCAGGAACTTTTATTACTCATATTATGGACTTTTAATGGACTTGCATTATCTCCTCAACACAAAACACTAAACAGGTCCAAGAAAACAAACTGTTAACTGCCTGCAGCTCAAGAGCTGCCGGAACGACCTCACAACACAAGCGTACTATGAGGCCTGAAAATCAATCTGGTAGAACAGATGCCCACATGGTAGCCTTGGAAATCCAGAAATGGATTGCTGAAAAGAAATAAAGGAGCATGCACAGGCTAGTAAAGTGAACTTTAAAGGAAAAAGGGTGGAACCCAATCCTACAGACCATAAATTGAATGACAGTCTGTCTTAGCCACCTAGAGATGGTGGAATGAGAAGCAGGAGCAACAGGATAACAAAATCAAATCAGTCTTTCTTAAAGTGGATGTAAACCCAAATTTTATTTAATTTTTTTATGTCAGAGTATAAGATTTCTTATCATTTGAGCCCAGTCTTGCCACTAAGAGTTAATCCATCTCTCAGCAATCCTCTTTTATTGTTCAGTGAGATAAAACTTGACAAACAGAGAAAAACTGTCAAATCCTCCCCCTTGCTGTGAGTGACAGGTGATTTACATATCTTGTGCACTAGCCTAAGACACATGCATTATTTTTTAATTCCCTCCCCTTCTGCTGCTCTGCCAGGATTGGATGTTCCACATCTCAGCATAATTGAAGTCATGTGGTTACTTTCCTGTCTTTTCACTGGATGTTAGAGATCATAGAAGAAGTTCAGTGTAAGAAATACACAGGAGAAAATGCATATTGACAAGGGGAGTGTAGAGGTGGGCGGGGAGTCTACTGACATCACGACTCCACCCACCGAGCTCCAGACAACAGACCCACCCACAGAATATGCAGTTTTTCGGCTCTCATAACAGACAGAGGGGAGACATTTGACAGGTAAAGATACATGCAGGAGGCATGTACATCCTTATAGATAACCCCTATGGCAGTAGTTTAGAAAGGATGACATTGGGCACTTTCACCCCCTTCCTGCCCGGGCTAATTTTCAGCTTTTACCGTTGTCACACTTTTGAATGACAATTCAAGTCATGCATTGCTGTACCAAAATTCAAGCTTTCTTGTGGTGGTATCTAATCACCACTGGGTTTTTTTTAAAGCAAAAACTAAAAGTTTGTTAGTTTCTTTTAGAAGATTTTGTAAATAAGTAATTTTTCACCTAAGGTTTGAACAAATTCACAGATACAGATTTAACCATTCTGGGTGGTCAGAGGGGGCCTGTAATGCACAGTGCTCTGGACAGTGGTCTGAGGAGCCCTGTAATGCTGCACAGTGCTCTGGATGGTGGTCTGAGAGGAGGCCTGGAATGAAGAGTGCTCTGTAAGGCTGGTGGTAAGAGGCGGACTGTAATGCACAGTGCTCTGGACAGTGGTCTGGGGGGGAGGCCTGTAATGCACACATACTCAGTGCTCTGCTGTGGATGGTCGCAAGTTGGAACTCTTGTCGGGAGGTCTGTAATCAGTGGCGTCACTAGGTTTGGTGTCACCTGATGCTGTAAAACATGGTGTCATCCCCCCAACCCATTAATCCCTCTCCTGTCTCCTGGCTTCTGAAAAGTGACCTGAGCATGGATCACTTTTTAGTGGAGTGACGGTGCCTGCTGCAAGTGTAAACAACCCTTTGGGTTCACACTGGTATGCTGTGGTTTGGCTGCAGTGGTGGTGTACTCACAGTGTTCCTGCAGGTTACTCCTGATTATAGCCGCAGTCCCATAGACTACTATTAAGTTGCACGTTTTTTGTAGGGCTTTCTGAAAGTGCACCAAAGATAAAGCATGCAGGACTTTTGGTGCACTTTCAGAAAATATGGCAAAAATGGGCAACCTATTAGTAGTCTTTCTATGGGATTGCAGTTATAACATGCAGGAAAACTGCGAGCACACAGGTTTTTCAGGTCACTTTTCAGAGGCATTTGACAGGCATTAAGGAGGTAATATCACATTTCCTCACTGCCGGTTTTAACCTCCTAAATGTCAATCCCTCAAGGTAATGGCATGGCGAGCCCACTTAAATACACATAGAACCAAGTACTATTATAGCCTGAAGAAAGAAAGCTCTATGCTTGCAGTCAAGGAAAGTTTTTGCTGGGAGACAACCTAAAAAAAAAGAGAAGGAGGGAGGAGAGGTGGCAGGAAGGAATTGAAGGAGAAGTGGGAGAGTACGGTCACAGTGCTCACTCACTCAGTCCCCGGAGGCTCAGTCGACGGCTTCATATTTAGGCTGCTTGATTGAAACTTTCCCGCCCAAACATCCTCTTCACATATACAGCGCACAGACGGGCTGCACAGAGGGAGAGGGGGCACAGAGGGAGGGAGGGAGAGCAGATCCAGCCTCTCATTCGTGGGAGGGGGGAAGAGAGGAAGGGAATGTGCGGTCAAGATGCTCGTAGCCCAGGCTGGGAGAACAGAAAGCAGACACTGGTGTGAGAGATGCAGCCAACATCCCTAGTGCTAACTGCTAAGCATGGAGCTTAGCATCCGTGGAAACCAAAAGTTCACAAGGGTGAACGTTCCTCCTTCACATTTTCGTTTTGTGTTAGGTTATCGAAAACAGAATTGATTTTAGTCATAGTTTTCATCATTGAACAAAAACATGGTGTATTTTTCATTTTGTTTTCGTAACTGTAAAAAGGCTGCTGTCGAAAAATTTTTCATTAACTAAATTAGCACTGCAACGGAGCATCCTTCCCCTCGTCATTTGTCTATACAGCAGGCGGGAGGTAGTTAAAGAATCAGTGGCTGAGAGATGAGACGCAGCCCGACCTACTGACAGACAATGGAGGGAAATTACCTTTTAATGAACTGGAGCCAGAAACAACAACGAAAAATTATATCATAGCTGAAGTAAAGGCAAAAACTACTTAAGGCAAGAAGGAAGTCCTGGACCCTAACACCACCTAATCACTTACCGAAACAAAAGAATTTCCTTGTAGAATTAGACCACCAGTTCAAAACTTGCCTTGCAAAAGTTATGGCAAAGAAAAACAAACACAGACACAATGTGGAGAGAGTAAAGAGAGGAATGTCTCAAATGGGTTTCAGAAGCCCAGAGAACTAAATTTATTTATATCACAGGGAGTCCTAGAGGGGTGAACAGGGGAAGCTGCATACGGGACTCCCAGTTAATCAAGGAATGAAAAAAGTCAACAATCTCTAAAACAAAACTGAGAGGGAAATAAACTTGATCCTTGATAGTGCCAAGAGCCAAACTCTGGAACAGACCCCACTATATAAGGAAAAGATTGGTTCCACAGAGATACTCCTAGGGTGGAAGCCATGATATTTACATTAGGTGAAATACTCATTCAACATGATAGACCTTGCAGTAGTAGTAGACCTAGTTTACATCAAGTAACCTCCAATTCGGAGATGCTCCCTGGGTTTAACAGCCATGTCAAAGCCAGAGATTGTGACGCGGGGTGGCAAAACAGTCCGAGACAAAAGATTAGCAAGAGCCCACAAAGCATCTGTTAGGAGCCCTATCTGGGCGGATCAAGCATTTCACAAGCCTTTTTGCACATGTATCAAGCTTAAGGTGTTTTGTTTCCTGGTGTGGGCAAAAAGAGTAGAGCAGTTCTGGAGCACGAATTGCATGTTTACGGGCACATTAATTGAACTCTATGGGGCCAAAAACTCAAGAATGCGCAGAAAAAAAATAAGCTCATGTACGTTGAGTGTAAGGCGTAAAGCATAGGGTCACATAGGTTAGAAAGAATAAGATTCTGAATGCTATGACTGAGTCCAGAACCTTGGAGAATACCAGAGCAGAAAAGACCAAAGAGCAGGCCATAAAATGATAGTGTAGGGGTCCCACAGCAAAACTAAGGAAACTTTGATGTGCTGGAAAGATGGGGACATGTAGGCGATTGTCCTTGCGGACCACAAAACTGAAAGTTACAGCCATTTGTCCGCACATACTAGGATCAGTAACTAGAGGAGAAATCTCTTTAACCCCATAAGGACACATTAACACATATGCAGCTTCCAGGAGGTGGGCTTTAAACTTGGGTGCTGCATATGCGTGTTCCTGTGTTTGCGCTGGGACTGCACAGCATGCTCCCAGCACAGAGACCAGGTTCTCGCCGAGAGCCCAGAGTCTCGTAATAAGATTGGGATCCAGGACTCCCAGTTCCCAGTCACCTGATTGCAGCGATAGTCTCTGGTTGGCTATCACAGTGATCAGATATTGTGCAGCCCGCCCATGTGTTTTCTTCCTCTTCTGAAAAATGAGAAAGATACATTGCAGAGAAATATGTAAATAAAACAAAAGTGTGTAGAGAAAAACAAAAAATAATGGGAAAAAATAGCTAGATCAAGGTTCAATTAATGTCAGTGTCAAGGTAAGGTTTTTAAAATTAATCTGTGTAATTTAGGTGGGATGAAAAAAAAAAATGCGCACCATCATTTCTGGACCCTACTATGGGTACAAAACACACACATGTGGTATAGCTGTGATTATCAGGAGCAGGAGAATTTAGTTTAGGTTGTTTTTTGGTGGTGGTACATGGTAATAAAAAGAAATATTTAGCTAAAATTCAATTTTTGGTCTCTCTATCTTCTCTATCAGGAGATATTAGTTACCATTTGCCACCAAATGAAAGCCAAATTTGTCCTGAAAAAAACAAAACAAAAACAAAAACACACACAAGGTACAATCCACCTGGATACAAAGTAGTTGTGATTCTACGTATAGTTTTATTAAACACATGTCAAAGTTGCAAAATTGGGCATGGACATCCCTCCCTGCAATCTTCTCGGACACGTCACATGTCCCAGAAGATTGCCCGGCCAAGGAGGCACAGCGTGACTCGCACACTGTGCACCCGGCTGTAAATATGCAAGCTGTCACAGCCAGGTGCCCACACTTGCAATGCCGGCACCGGGGAGAGAGCCCAGGGTTTGGGCAGCCGTATCGCTGGACAGTGGGACAGGTGAGTGTGTGTTTATTAAAAGTCAGCAGCTACAATTTTTGTAGCTGCTGACTTTTAGTAAACACAAAAACAACTGGAACTCCACTTTAAGGGTAGAATAACCAAGGTCAGCATCAGAAGGCAGAGCAGAAGCCACTAATTTATGGGGAGATATGACCGCTGCAATAAGGAGAAAACATGTTTTCTTATCTGGGCCCAATTGTGCTTTCTGAAAGAAGAAATTTTCAGACAGATTTCAGTGTGCAGGAAAGAACCTACCAAATCACAGAAATTCAGCATGTTTGTCTGATTTAGCAGAGGAGAGATTAAAAAAAAAAATGTTCATGACCCATGAGTCAGAGGTGGTCCACAACAAACACGACATAATAAGGAACCCCCATCACCATGGGCCAAATGGGACGTATTGCTTGCATACGCAGAGCGACACCACTTATGCTTGCTAGAAATATTAGGGTAGACCTGACAAAACCAGCTAAAACTAGCTTAGATTTACTACAATAACAAAGGCAATGAGGGGGTCTATAACAGGGCTCCAGTCAGTACCATGACTTCTATATTGAAAACAAATAGAGAATCACTAGAAAGGAATCCACTGAACACTCAGAAGCCACAAAGTAAAATATTATGTTTAAAATCACATCTGCATCAAGGTTAGTGGTGCCACGTGTGGACAACTTAAGACAACCTAAAGCGTAGTTCCACCCACTCTTGAGAGGTGGTCTTAAAACAAAAGACCACCCCTCATTTTGGATATTTCAAAATTATTTTTTTTTCTTTAGTACCTTTTTTGGAAGCACTAAATGTACTTCTGATTCAGCCGAGCTGCGGCCCAGGATGTCATGTCCTCTTCTGCGGCGATCCCCCCCCCCCCCACTGTCTTCTGGGATCTGTTTGTCCCAGAAGACAAGCTGGCCGTTCCCAAAGCGTTGCACGACTCGCGCAGTCGGAAACTGGTAGTGAAGCCGCAAGACTCCACTGCCATTTTCCCTTAGTTGGAATGGCGGCACCTGCACCCGATCCGATGGACGGATCGGCCTCGAGGGGCCGATATCGCAGGCTTCCTGGACAGGTGAGTGTCCTTATTAAAAGTCAGCAGCTACAGTGTTTGTAGCTGCTGACTTAAAAATAAAAAACAAAAAAAAAAAAAAAAAAACAGAACAACAACATGGCTTTAAAGAGGAAGTAAACACCGGCCGATTTTTCTTTTAACATTCAGTAGCTCATTAAAAGTGATAATCAATTGAAATCGCCCCTAAACGAGTCTGTAAGTACCTTTTTTTGGGTGTTTATCTTCTCTTGATTTCCACGTATTGACTGCGCCATTTTTAGTGATGTTTGTTGAATCAGTTCCCTACGTCACTTCCGCCCCTACTATGTTTCCCTTGGAAAATCTTGTGCATGCGGCGTACCGCCCTAACCAAGCCTCGATCTTGATTGCGGTTACTGCGGCAACCGAGATAAACAGAAATGCTTATCTGCCTGCTCGGATTCAGTACTCTGTGTGGGGTCTTCTTCAGTCACAATGGGGAGTCTAAGGAAGACAAGAATCATTGCAGCTTCGCGAGACTTCTCCTCTGTGCCGTTCAGAGGGGAATCTCACTCACAGTAATTTCCCGACATGCAGGCGTTTTGTCAGCTATGGCGACCCATCACATTTGGCTACCCGCTAGAGTGCGCCTGCGCGACGCCGCCATATGCGTTCCAACACTGTTGTAAGACACCACTTGGCCACAGGGGCGCTCGCCACGCTTCGGGCATGGCATCGCTTTGCTCGGCATAATTATAATCTGAACTCTATGTCCACTTGGATGGTGGGGCTTGAACCTGGACTCAGAGGTGTGGCCACAAAATGCTGCACAAGCACTGATCGCCACAGTGTTGGAACGCATATGACGGTGTTGAGCATGCGCAGTCGAGCGGGTAGCCAAATGTGATGGGTTGCCATATGTGTCAAAACACAGGAAATACACACAATTTACATGCCGTTAATGAAAGAGCATATCGACGATAAGACGATTTACATTAAAACTACACAAGTAAGTGCACTTTCACAGGCAGCGATTAGCTGCCTGTGTTATCTAATATCTGCTAAGATTAAGTTGACTCTGAGGGTTTAAAACCACTTTAACACAAGAATCCACAGGAGCTTTTGTAAAGCAGCCCGAGGAGGCTGTAGAATCAAAAATTGGCAAAAATGCAATCTCTCCATGGTCTGTATTATCATAAAGTACAGTATATTATAGAGCAGGGTTAAATGAACCCTGGAATGGTGGAAATCTACCTGATCAACATTGAACATATCAAAAGATTACCTAACAATCCTCCTTAAAAAGTAAAAATTTGAAGGGTTCAGGGTCAGTAGTAAATAAAGCAGGGATTAGTAGTATGTATTGCAGAGTTCAGAGAAGATTAAAAATCAATAGCGTTTAGAAGCCAGTAGTAAATTGTGCAAAATAATAACCAACACACAGTGCAGGGATCAGTAGTATGTAATGTAGAGGTCAGTAGCATGTAAAATAGACATCAGGAGTCGACAGTAAGTACACAGAGTTCAGAAGGCAGGAGAAATCAAACAGGTAATAGGTCAGGATTAAGTAGGGTGGATATAAAGCAATGATAAAAAAAAAAAAAAAAAGGCTTGGTCGGCCGAATTTCGAAAATCAATGGTGGCATCATCGGATCACAAAAAAACCCCCCCCCAAAAAAAAAAAACGAACTTTCTGATTTTGAAAAGAAAATTCGTTCGAAATTCGACCATGTATAGCCTGCTTAAGGCTCCATTCACACTAGCGCGTTTTTTGATGCATTTTGCATTTTGCAGAAATGCATGGGAATTTTTTAACATGGGTTCCTATGGAACATGTTCACATCAATGCCTTTTTGTATCTCTGCATTTTTGGAAAGGGTCAAGGACTTTTTTTCATGCAAAATGCAGCGTTTTGCATGTAATAGAATTCAATGGACAAGCATCAAAAACGCAAGTGCAGCGTTTTTGATGCGTTTTTGCCTGTTTTTTTTTTAATTTTTTTTTTTTCACTGTATACAGTCAAAAAAAAAAAAAAAAAACGCGGCAAAAACGTGGCAAGCATGAAAAAAAAAAAAACTCCAAAAACGCTCAAAAGCAACATGCATAGGTGTGAATCGAGCCTAAGTGTCTCAAGACATAAGATACACCTGATGTACTGAAGGCCTGATCAGAGGTGATCAATATTCAGTGATTGGCACCATAGTTTGTAGACTCTATAACTTTCACAAAGACCAAATAATATACACTATTTTGGGTTATTTTTACCAAAGCTATGTAGCAGTATAAATTTTGGCCAAAATTTATGAAGAAAAATTACTAATTTGCAAAATGTTATGACAGAAACAAAGCAAAAGGCATTTTTTTCACAAAATTTATATTTATAGCACAAAAAAATTAAAAACCCACTAGTGATTAAATACCACCAAAAGAAAGCTCTATTTGTGTGAAAAAAAGGACGCAAATTTTATATGGTTATAGTGTTGCAAGACTAATTGTCATTCAAAGTGTGAGCGCTGAAATCTGAAAATTGGTCTGGGCAGGAAGGGGGTGTAAGTTCCCTGTACTGAGGTGGTTAAAGAGCACCTGTCATTTCAGATCCATCATGGCAGCACCTGTTAGCGGGCATCCACTCACCTGCTGCAGCCACGTCCCTCACCTTGCCACCACGCCCCTCACCTTGTTGTGTCACTGCCGCATCACCAGCCCTCTAATTAAAGTGAATGGGACTGTTGGTGAGTCAATAGCGGGTCAGAAAATGAGCCGCTGCGGAACGGAGATGACAGTTGCTCTTTAAAAATTATGAAATAAATCGATTTCATTTAAATCAAGCCTTTATACTAGTGATTTAAATCATGGATTTAAATCGACTTGATTTAAATCAAATCCACCCTGGGATTAAGCAGCACAAAATTTTAGAGGTCAGTAGTATCACAGTGCAGGGCTCAGTTACAGGTATTGCAGCGTTGAGAGATCTAAAGTCTGTAACCCAGAATGCAGAGGTCAGGAACCATGTAGAGTTCAGAGGTCAGGAGCAAGTAATGCAGACTTGCCAGGATCAGAAGTAATGCAGAATGTATTAATCACTACATACACCAAGTGTAAAAGTGTGTAAAAAATACTAAAACAGTTTGGGCACTTTCACACTGATCCTCTGCAAAAACACATATATGTTTTTCCCGCCATTTTATAGTGTTTGTGGTGCAGTTTTTAAAAGACATACGACTCAAAAATGTGTCAAAATGCACCAAATACGCAACACGGGCGACTGTGTCGCATTTTTTGTCACGGTTTTACCTGGTTTCCATTGCTTTCAATGGGAAGGTGCGTTTTTGTTTTTTTTTAGCTCTCCAAACATGCTCCAAAGATACTGCAAGCAGGATTTTTTTCACCAAAAGGGAAGCGCACCACTCCAGTGTGAACACATTCATTGATTTTAAAGGGAAGCGGTTTTCTTGAGCTTTTCCAGACGCTTCTTTTAACGCAAGAGAGCTTGAAAAACTCAGTGTAAAAGGGCCCACTTTATGGAATATAACGACAGTGTCATTGAACCAAAATAATGTTCAGATTCATCAGGAACATTTGTAAAATTATTTACAATTAGCATGGCCATCTCTACATTTTAGAAGTAGGCGGAAGCTGCATAAAACCCAATGTATGTTAGATTTTTAAAGACAGCATTCAGGCTGCATCTGGTGTTTAGTGCATACATTTAAAAATCAAATACAAAATATGTATAAAATAGATGGTTACCACCTAATAAAAAGGGAAATTCCATTCTACATTTAAAGAAAAAAAGCAGAGCAGAAGAGATACAGTAAGTACACAAGAAGCCTGAGGATCATTGAGACCTTTACGTCATGCATTTCTGTAATCAAAGTGACATCTGGCTTGAATTCTTTTTGATTCAGTGAATATCAATTTAGAACCTTTGCAGCAGCAGCATGATTCTCATTTGCAATTTATTTGTTTTCATTTCATTTATAAAAATCTTCAAGACTAAATGAAAAAGATATAGCTGAAATGCCATCTAACAGAAGCGCAAAATGAGAGAAATTTTAAAAAGAAAAGCATTCAGAATCAAAATGAATTATAAATAGTGGATCTAAATTAATATACAAGGTTAAATCACTTGCTACAGTAACCGCAAGTCATGGGAACCTGTATATTTTATTATTGCATATTAAAATAGTTCAATATATTAAACCCTAAATTACAGGTATATACTTTTTTCTTAAAAACACAATGGGCATGTAATAGAGCAGAGACCTGCACATATATTAGTTTCTATGGAAGAATAAAAATATTATCAAATTTGTTTTAACTGAATATCTCAGCATTTGTGCTCCGGTCAGTCTTCTATTAACATCTCATATATGCAATGCCCTTTTATATGTGGTATATTAACAGGATCACCTTTGTGAAGAAAATAATGCTCATTTTTGCAGGTTTAAAAATGTGCATTTTTTATTTTTACTAGGAGCATGCAAAGCATTGCATCTGCAATCAGCAAATCATGGGTGCATTGCAGGGCTCTTGCAGACTGTCAGTGTAAGCTGTCTGCTCGTACAAGACACTGACAGGAAGCATCAATGAACTACCTAGAGTGCTCAACAGCACCCTGGTGATTCATTGAGAACTAGAAGCCGAGAGCCGCAAAGGCTGTCGGTACTTTTAGTTTTTACATTCACAGAACTCTGTGAATGAATGACACGGCTGGGTGGGAAGAGCCCCGCATGGCTGTGGTTTTTTAAAAATTGTGGACAGCGAGTGCAGGTGTAACATGTTTTGATTGGACCTGATCAAAAGCTCCATGTAAAGTTTATGAACAGGCGGATGAAAATAGACATTCATCCACTTACCTCCAAGCTTCCAGACCTAAAATGTTATGGATTGGAAGTAGCCTGTATATATACACACTCTGTCTCACAAAAGTGAGTACACCCCCCCCCCTTCACATTTTTTGTAAATATTTTATTATAGCTTTTCATGTGACAACACTGAAGAAATTACATTTTGCTACAAAGTAGTGAGTGTACAGCTTGTATAACAGTGTAAATTTGCTGTCCCCTCAAAATAACTCAACACACAGCCATTAATGTCTAAACTGCTGGCAACTAAAGTGAGTACATCCCTAAGTGAAAATGTCCAAATTTGGGGCCAATTAGCGATTTTCCCTCCCCCTTACAATTTTTGTAAATGAATGGCCCGGCTGTGTGTACAAAGTATCATATAACCTTGTCAATTTTAAAAGTGACAACTCCTGTCTGCTGTCACGGGAAGGTGGGGGGGGGGTCCCATTTGCACCATGTATTACCTCAAATACAGTTGTAACATGGTGCAAAAGGTGGAGTTGGCTTTCAATGACAAGTACAAATAAACTATTTTCTTTTTTGTCCATTGAGAGATGCCAGGTGGTTTTACTTTCAGGACATCAGCAAGCAGTCCAACATTAGTGTGGGCAACAGCAAACAACCACTAACAGGCCCAAACGTGAAAGAAAACTGAGAACTGCCTGCAGCTCAGTGATACCTCAAGCACTCTAGGGATGCCTGAAGGTCTACTGCCCAATGCTGGCACCAAATGTGTCCTAGACTGAAGACCAAAATTGTCACATAACGAAAGAGGAATGTCTGGACATGGAAGGGATAACACCAAACCATAGACCATGAGCATTAAAACTGGTCTTACCCAACAAGAGGAGTGGAATGAAAACATTTCCACACAGGGAAGAGACTCAGAGCCTAAAACCATAATAAACCAGAGAAAAGGCTCCCCTCTAGGAACTGGGCCTGGACAAGCGTTTCTAATAATGTCCTGTCTGACCAGATCCAAGAAGGCCCAAAGCCTCAACTCAATTGATCACATCATGTTTAACAGTTTCCCAACCAGCTCACGCAGATTTACTGCAGCACAATGGCTCTCCTGGGCGAAATCCCGTACATAAACGGGTTTCCCTTCAAGAACCACCAGAGGGCACGTGCCCACTGCACGGCAGAGGGCTCGATGCACGTGGCCGGCGGGCACGATCGCCAGCATGGGGATTTGTGAAAACACACAAATCCCTGTGCTGTCAGGGCAGAGGAGAAATGTTGTTTGTTGCTACTAAGTAGGAACAATGATAGGTCTCTTCCCCTAGTAAGTCACATCCCCATATGGTTAGAACACGCTGGAGGTAAAAACACATTTAACCCCTTGATCGCCCCCTAGTGTTAACCCCTTCTCTGCCAGTGACATTTGCACAGTAATCAGTGCATTTTTATAGCACCGATGGCTGTATAAATGTCAATGATGCCAAAAATGTGTCAAAAGTGTCCGATCTGTCCGCCGCAACACCGCTAAAAATCGCAGATCACCACCATTACTAGTAAATAAAAAAATAATAATAATAATAATAAAAATGCCATAAATGTTTGCCACAGTTTGTAGACGCTATAACGTTTGCGCAAACCAATCAATATACGCTTATTGCGATTTTTTATACCAAAAATATGTAGAAGAATATATATCAGCTTAAACTGATGAAGAAATTCGTTTGTTTTGTTTTTTTTAATACATTTTGGGGATATTTATTATAGCAAAAAGTAAAAAAATTTATTTTCTTCAAAATTGTCGCTTTTTTTTTGTTTATATCGCAAAAAATAAGATTCGCAGAGGTGATCAAATACCACCAAAACAAAGCTCTATTTGTGGGGAAAAAAAGGACGCAAATTTAGTTTGGGTACAGTGTCGCACAACCGCACAATTGTCAGTTAAAGCGACGCAGTGTCAAATTGTAAAAAGTGCTCTGGTCAGGAAGGGGGTAAAATCTTCCGGGGCTGAAGTGGTTAAAGGAGAAGGTCATCTCTGGGAACTGGTTACATGTTCCCCCTTTTTTTAGGGTGGAACATACATCATGTTCCCACTCATGCGGCCGCTGTTTGCTCCGCTGCCTTCAGTGACAGTAAGCGGTGAATCTCAACAAACTACCATGGTGCTCTGGTAGTTCATTGTCTCTTTCCTGTCAGTGTGCATCTGCCTGCCCGTATGAGATTAAGACCCCATTCACACAGGGGCAACACGACTTGCAGGTCGCCTCAGCGAGGCGACCTGCAAACGACTGCCCGGGCGACTCGCAAAACGACTTCTGCATAGAAGTCTATGCAAGTCGCCCCCGAAGTCGTACAGGAACCTTTTTCTAAGTCGGAGCGACTTGCGTCGCTCCCCTTAGAACGGCTCCATAGTACAGAACGGGAGGCGACTTGTCAGGCGACTAGGTCGCCTGACAAGTCGTCCCTGTGTGAATGGGGTCTTAGTCTGCAGGAGTCCTGCATGGCACCCGCGATCTGCTAATCGTGGGTGCAATGCTTTTACAGGCTCCAAGTAAAAATAAATGCATATTTTTTTTGCCTGCAAAGAAATGAGCATTTATTGTTTTTTTTTTTAAAAAAAGGTGAACTTATACTTTAAGAAAATAAAGGATTTCCATACCCACGATTGTCAGGGCAAACCTTCTCCTCGGCAAGGCTATGACTATTCAGGAAGAACCCGGAGAATGACTTCATTCAAAAATCACCTCACAATGTGTGCGACAGTCATTTCTGAGCCCACACACAGAACCAAGACTCAATCTAAGAGTCAGCATGACTAGATAGGACAAGTTCCATAGAAAGTTTCTATACAAGTGTCAGGCAGGGGATATAAGATAGATTTGCTCACCAATATTTAGTAAGGAATTTTAATGCGGACATGTAACAAATATAAAGTAGGTACTATCCCAGTTTGGCTGCAAAAATTAAAATACACTTTAATATTGCACCAAATGCTAACAGCAAGCGGTAATACCCCATTTACTGTGCATGTATAATTGATTTAGGAAAAAGGGCTAATTAAGCAGGTTTTTAAAAAATATATATTTGTTGACTAAGGCTGGGTTCACACTATTGCGAATTTGATGTGGGTTTCTCCACAACCAATTTGCATGGTAGGAGATTGTGACCGACTCTCTATGGAGCCGGTTCACATATCTCTGCTGCGCCTCTGGTGCAAATTTGCACAGGGGTCCTGTCAGTCTTTTGGTCATTTCCAGGTCAGAATTAAAGTGGATGTAAACCCACTCTCATTATTTTTGAAGTACTGCCATAGAGGTGATCTATAAGGATATACATGCCTACTGCATGTATCCTTACCTTTCAAATGTCTCCCCTTTAGCTATTTGGAGCTCCCAAAAACGCCGGATTCAGTGGGCGGGTCTGTTGTATGGCGATCGGTGGGCGGAGTCATGACATCACCAGACTCCCCGCCCAACACACTTGCGCCTGGCCAGAGTGAAAAGTGCGCACACAGGAGAAGAAGAGCGCGCTCATGGCTCCTGTCACATCATGTGTCACTCTCCAGTGACAGTCGGGGATGATCGATGCGGCGGGGACAGCTGTGAGCACGGATCCCCCTGAATGGCTTTTCCGCTGAAAGCCACGGGAGGCAGAGAAGGAGAAGCGGCTGATTAAACGCCATGCAGGGAGATCGATGCTCACGGCTGTCCCTCCGCTGCACCGATCACCCCCGACTATCCCTTGTGTCCTCCTCCTCCAGCGCCTGACCTGTTCTCCTCCACCACCACTACTACTTCTCTGGCCCCCCTCCTGTCCTCATCCGCCCACTGTGTCTTCCTCCTCCACCCCCCGCAGCCGACTCCCCTCCTCTCCCACGTGCTCTGTCAGGATGGAAAGCGGAGGAAAGGACGGAAACGCTATACATGTAATTTACAGGGGGGGGTGGAGTGCTGCTGGACACAGCTATATACACACACACACACACACAATAATATATATATATATATATATATATATATATATATATATATATATATACACATACACACACACACACACACACACACACACACACACACAATATCTATATATATATATATATATATATATATATATATATATATATATATATATATATATATATATATATATATATACACATATACATATATATATATATACACATACATATACACATACATACATATATAATATAGCTGTGTCCAGCAGCAACCCCCCCCCCCCCCCCCCCATCAGACCAGTGGAGTGTCTGATATTATGTGGAACATCCAATCCTGCCAGAGCAGCAGAAGAAAGGAGTGGGAGGGAATTAAAAAATACTGCATGTCTCTTACTTAGGCTAGTGCATGAGATATGTAAATCACCTGTCACTCACAGTAAGGGAGAGGATTTGACAAAATTTTTCTCAGTTTGTCAAGAATTCTCTCACTGAACAATAAAAGAGGATTGCTCAGAGATGGAATAACTCTCAAGACTGGGCTCAAATTATAGGAAATCTTATACTCTACAATATGACATAAATTTTTTTTATTTTTTTTCGGGTTTACATCCACTTTAAGCCCAAAAAATTTGGGGACGAAAATCGGACCTGAAACGGTGAACGAGGATGCACACCTGCTGTGAGCCGAATGTGGCAATATTGTGAACCCAGCCCGATTGTTTAAAATGTATAAAAAGAAAAGGCAGGGTTTTGTTGTTCATTGTTAGCATTGATGTATTTTTTTTAACCTAATCCTTTTTGTAAAAATAAAAAGAATCATCAAAATTGTACATCTGTCCATGAGACTAGATACCAATGGAAAATCAAATGTAATCTTGGCATACTGTTGAGGCATAAATATAAGTGTGCATTATGGACAATGTTGCAGAATAGCACATATGCAAAATAAGTGCTGAAACAGCGCTACTTAGACTAATTGGTCATGTTATTTGCCAAAATACCACCTCTCTGCTGCAATGAAATAGCAGTGAATTGTGTTAGCGAAATTCAAATTAAATGTATTAACTGATTACAGAACACTGTTCATTTAAACTAAACAAAATCAAAATTATTCATGGACTAGGACTAGTGGGACTAAATACTTTCTCTGCATTAAAAATGCACTTGGTACTTTAGAGAGTGTTAAAACTTTACTACATGGGTTGCAAAGTTTTTTAGAGAACAGTCCGCTTCTGAATTCTCGCCTTCTAGTGAGAAAGACTGAGCCCGGGTTCACACCTATGCGAATTAGATGTGCGTTTCCCCACATCTAATTTACATAGCAGGAGAATGTGACTGGCTCCCGATGGAGCCGGTTCACATATATCCGGGGCGGCTGCGGAGCGCACTGCACAAAAACGCTATGCGTCTTTGACTCCGTTTCAGGGCCGAATTCAGGCATAGAATCGGCCCAGATTCATCCCTGAAACGGGGAACAGGGACGCACAGCGCTCCTGTGCGATCCGCAGCCTGTTATAGTGTGAAGCCGGGCTGACAGAGCTCAGGGTAGACAAACTGAGACCCTGTGAACTTCGCTGCTTGTTTCACAGTGGTTAAAGTACAGAGCTGGCCAAAACTTTTTTTTAATAGTTTTGGACAGGGTGGGGAAGGCACGGTACCCCTCTTATTGCAGGAAGTGGTGGGAATTTTCTCCCATGGGACACAGAGGGGTGGATTTACAAGTTTTGTTTTTTTCTTTGTTTCACATCATTCACAGAGTTGAGGTAAAATTCACTCTGAGGGTTCATGCAGACTGGGCTTACAAAACGGCAGTTCTTTTGGCAGAAAAAAAATGCTCATATAGACCATTTTTTGTACAGGAGTTTAGAAGTGTTTTGCTTTTTTTTCTGTGGAAAAAACTCCTCTCAAAAATATGCAAACCAGAAGGGTTTGTTTTCTGCCTCTAAACGCAGAGCTTAAAATACAACTCTAAAGGCCCTAATGTGCATGGACACTTAGGATAACATTGATCTGCTTATACAGGCAAAAAAAAAAAAAACGCAAAACTCCAGTAGAAGCAGCGTTTTTTTAAGCCAAGTGTGAATGGACCCTGAAAGGAAACATACTCTACTTAAGCAAAATCAACCCCATTATCTTGCCCTGTGGGTTTTGGCCAGCATATACAGTACATGTATAAACAAATGATATTGTCTGTATAAACCTGTCCCGGGTACAGTAGTTAGAATACAACTTTCATTCTCCAACCCTTATGTTGCACTTGCAGGTCTAATGCCCCGTATACACGGTTGGACTTTGTTCGGACATTCCGACAACAAAATCCTAGGATTTTTTCAGACGGATGTTGGCTCAAACTTGTCTTGCATACACACGGTCACACAAAGTTGTCGGAAAATCCGATTGTTCTAAACGCGGTGATGTAAAATACGTACGCCGGGACTATAAACGGGGCAGTAGCCAATAGCTTTCATCTCTATTTATTCTGAGCATGCGTGGCACTTTGTGCGTCGGATTTGTGTACACAACGGATTTTGTTGTCGGAAAATTATATAGCCTGCTCTCAAACTTTGTGTGTCGGAAAATCCGATGGAAAATGTGTGATGGAGCCTACACACAGTCGGAATTTCCGACAACAAGGTCCTATCACACATTTTCCGTCGGAAAATCCGACTGTGTGTACGGGGCATTAGTGTGATAGAGTGCCTGAAGCAGGAACAGACAGTTGGCTTCCGATGACATAGAAAGGAAACATGGCAGTGTGGGACCTGGCTTGTGACACAGCAGATCAACATTGGATTTGCTGGTACTGTGAGCAAGTTTAGAAAGTCTACCCCAGCAAATGATAAAAAAAAAAAAAAAAAAAAAAAAGGAAAAACAGGGGGTGAAGTTCCTCTAAGTGGGTAGCAGGAGTTATGATCAACTATTAGCCAAGTGGAGTCCTTATATATACAGTTACACAGATGTTGTGTCTGCAAGGTCTAAAAGCAAAGTGCTAAGCTAGCCATACAATAGTGGATTTTCAAACGAACATTCTTAAATGTATCAGTACATTCGATGACTTAATGAATGTTTAAAGGCGCCTTTCACACGGACAGCTATTCTGCTGCAGTTAAAAGCATGTTTTTTTTCCTGTGAAATTTAAGACTCCAGGCACTGCGATCAGCTGCATTTGCACAGTGCAATTAGCTGCAGTTGCGTTTAGCTGAGGTCTGCCAATTCCATGGCAACCCGACAGGGTACCGACTCGCACGGTTTAGTATGAATCTTAGGGGGGAACTCCACGCAAAATTTTAAATACAAAACCGGCATGGGTTCCCCCTTCAGGAGCATACCAGGCCCTTCGGTCTGGTATGGATGTTAAGGGGAACCCCCTACGCCGAAAAAAATGGCATGGGGTCCCCCCAAAATCCATACCAGACCCTTATCCGAGCACGCAGCCTGGTCGGTCAGGAAAGGGAGTAGGGACGGGCGAGCGCCCCCCCCTCCTGAGCCATACCAGGCCGCAGGCCCTTAACATGGGGGGTGGGGGCGCCCTGCAGCCCCCCTCCCCCAAAGCACCTTGTCCCCATGTTGATGAGGGGGTTTCTTCCGACTTCGGGGGGTCTTTCCGGTTCTTCTCCGCGCTTTCCGGGTCTTCTGCCGGGCTCCTCCGCTATCTTCTGCTCTTTTGCCGCTCTTTTGCTAGCAGAGGAGCCCAGTCTGCTGCCTTCTTCCTTCTTCTCTTCTTCCGATGTTGACACGATGCTCTCTCCGGCTGGAATGCGCTCTGGGCGCTCCGCTCTGACTTATATAGGCGGTGACCCCGCCCTCTTATGCCGTCACAGTCCCTGGGCATGCTGGGACTGTGATGTTTTAGGGGGCGTGGTCAACATCACCCGGTGACCACGCCCCCTAAAATGTCACAGTCCCAGCATGCCCAGGGACTGTGACGGCATAAGGGGGCGGGTTCACCACCTATATAAGTCAGAGCGGAGCGCCCAGAGTGCATTCCAGCCGGAGAGAGCGTCGTGTCAACATCGGAAGAGAAGAGGGAAGAAGGCAGAAAGCAGCAGACCGGGCTCCTCCGCTAGCAAAAGAGCGGCAAAAGAGCAGAAGATAGCGGAGGAGCCCGGCAGAAGACCCGGAGTAGAACCAGAGAGACCCTCGAAGTCGGAAGAAGACCCCCGGAGCTGTCTAATAAATTACTTTAAAAATCTGTGTAGTTTTTTTGTTGACTTTTTCACTAGGTGAATGGGTAGGGGTACCATGTACCCCATACTCATTCACATAGGGTGGGGGGCCGGGATCTGGGGGCCCCCTTATTAAAGGGGGCTCCCGGATTCCGATAAGCCCTCCGCCCGCAAACCCCAACAACCAACGGCCAGGGTTGTCGGGAAGAGGCCCGTGTCCTCATCAACATGGGGACAAGGTGCTTTGGGGTGGGGGGGGGGCCGCACCTCCCCCCATGTTGAGGGCATGCGGCCTGGTACGGCTCAGGAGGGGGGGCGCTCGCCCGTCCCCACTCCCTTTCCTGACTGACCGGGCTGCGTGGTCAGATAAGGGTCTGGTATGGATTTTGGGGGGGCCCCACGCCGTTTTTTGGGCAGAGGGGTTTCTCTTAAAATCCATACCAAACCGAAGGGCCTGGTATGCCCCTGGGGGAGAACCCACGCCATTTTTTTATTTGGCGTGGAGTTCCCCCTCAAGATTCATACCAAACAGTGCCGGGCATTGGCGGGGATCCGAGTCGGATCCCCGTGCTTGTCGCTCATTGGGAAAGGAAAAATCATTTTTCCTTTCCCGATGAGCAGCTCGGCGATGTTATCCGCAGCTGACACAGTGCACTGCGATTACCTGCGGTAATGTGCGGATAGCTGCGCTAAATCGCTCCTGGTCACAGTCAATTCTCTTTTTTCTATCCGCACAGAACCGCATGTATCTAATTCGCAGCTAAATGTAGTGTGTGAATAGGGCCATAGGAAAGCATTGTGTGCTTTTATATATAAATGAGATCCCGCGCTCCAGATAAGTACTCCTCTGCTGACACTTCTAAAGAGGCATGTTAATAAGTAAACCCCACAGTTCCGTTTACTTATTAACATGCCTCTTTAGAAGTGTCAGCAGAGGAGTACTTATCTAATGAATGGCCGCTGTATACATATGAGAATGGCTATAAGAAAATGGCCGCCGTTACTAAATAGAGCAGACCACAACAAAATGGCCGCAAATTCATTTCCGGTTTTTCAAGATATAAACACAACCGCCACAGCCAATCAGCATCCCCTGATGAAGTCACATGATGACGTAACGCGTAGGGAGTGGCCGTAGGTTGAAAGTGCACCGGAAGTAACTTGAGAGTGGCGTTCGGACGCCTTATGTGCTGATTCTTGCTTGTTTGTAACTTTTTTATTATAAGAGTCCAACCATTTTATTGAATTAAACTTTTTTTATTATAACCTACTACACTATTAGAGCTTCTTCTCTCTCCTACCTCTTGCCCTTCACCCTCGTTCCCCCCCCCCCCCCTCGAGCGGAGGTGACGAGGTCGGATGAGGATTTGGATGGGATATCTATTTGAAGTCGCCCATTTTGTGGTGTAGAGGACCACCTAGTGGTGGATATCGGCGCAACAGAATCACTCATCTATGGGCTCAGATTGACACTTCGGATGGTCGTGCATACAGTGGAACGGAGGACCCCCTGGTGGTTGAAGTGGTAACAACACAACTGATTCGTGTCCATTACATGCTGATTTTTCAAGTGATGAAGGTGAGGGCTCTGTGAGCTCATTTTTTGGATTTATACCTCTCCTTGCCCGCTGCCTTTACTGGAACTTTTTCTGCGTTATCTCTTTGCACAGACACTTGTTATTAACGCACCTTTAATATATATTATACTTTTTGAAGATCTTATTAAGAGACGATTATTACTTTCCATGCCCTTGGATTGATTTATTTATTCGTTCATTTGCTTATTTAGTATTTTTCACACTTAAGAGATACATTATTGGTTCTTTATTTTAGACACTGTAGGTTAATTTGTATGTGGTTTTGCTGGAGTGCGGGATCTCATTATATATTTTTATTATTGCTTTGAGTGGATTGTGATACACTTTAGGTTCCGCTGCAGACAGCTGTTATTTATTCAATTTATTGCACCTTTATGCACGTTTTACACCTTATTATTGGTGATTCACCTTTGATGTTTGTTTTTCATTAGTTTTTATACAGCACATTGAGTAGCGCGAAGGCTTTTTCACATTTTATTGTGTGCTTTTAGCTGCGGTAGAAAATTAGAAAATCCCCAGCTAAAAGCACCATTCTATCCGTCCGTGTGAAAGGGGCCTAAAAGTACTTCAAAATGTAATTTACTTTTAACGTTTGGTTTTGGAATAAAATATATGTCCTGCAATGAATACCGCACAGTGTTAAAAATGTATTTGTTCTAAGAAAAAATTTCCATCTTGCTCCTACAAATTTTCTCAGCGCTGCAGTCAAAAATTAAAAACAATTTGACCACACTAACGATTTGAAAGTCAAAGAAATGTTCCCTAAGTGTTTTACGCAAAGCCAGCAAAGCTATATCTGAGGTAGTGTATAATGCCACATTTAAATTATAATTAAAGGACCAAGCTTTTTTTTTTTTTTTTAAAGGTTTGGATAGCAATGGAGAGGGATTAGAACTTCTGTCAGGTTTCTACTGCTGTATGTTCCCCAGCTAGGGAGATTAACTTCTCCATTTGTCAGGTTCACTTAACAAAAGTGAAAGTACGGTAAATGAAAATTCCAAATTTTGGACTTTCCCTAAAAAAGTAATGGGGATGAAATTTTCAATGGAGACACTAGTTCTGGTGACCAGGGTTTCCCTCCGACGTCCTGCACTGGCTATGGGAAAGGAAGTAAAGGAAAGTATCCCCAATAGGACACAGATGGCAAAAATAAATAAAAACTGAAAGTGGAAGATATATCCCTCCCTTATTCTACATAGAATAAAAAGGGAAAATAAATAAACTTTAAAAAGGGGTTGTAAACCCTCGAGGTTTTTCACCCAAATGCATTCTATGCATTAAGGTGAAAAAAACCTCCTGTCATGCAGCTTTTACTTACCTGAGCCCTGTAATTCCCGCGACAAGAACGAGCACACCAGCTCCGGCCGGCGTCTCGTGTCCTGATTGGATAGATTGAAAGCAGCGCAGCCATTGGCTCCCGCTGCGGTCAATCAAATCCACTGACGCTGGCGGCAGGGAGCTGGGACAAGCCCTGCTATCTGTGTCAATAGATGCAGCAGGACTCAGAGCGTGCCCGCACGGGCGTCCCGAAGGTAAGCGCTTCTCCAACAGGGCACTCAAGAAGAAGAGGAGCCACCAGCGCTGCTGAGGGACACCAGAAGAGTTGGATTGGGGCCACTCTCTGCAAAGCCAACAGCACAGAAGAGGCAAGTATGTTTGTTATTAAAAAAAATAAAACACGAGGGTTTAGTAACCCTTACATTATAGATGCCTTTTGCCAGAAAATTTCTCTTATGCCCCATACACACGATCAGAAATTCCGCCAGCAAAAGTCGGGTGTGATCTTTTGGTCAGAAATTCCAACCGTGTATATGCTCCATCGAACTTTTGCTGGCAGCAAAAGATTGAGCAGGTTCTCTAATTTTCGGTCGGAAAAAGTTCCTATCCGAAAATGCGTTCGCCTGCATGCAATTCGGACGTGCAAAAAATCACGCATGCTCGGAAACAATTCGACGCATGCTTTGAAGCATTGAACTTAATTTTCTCGGCTCGTCATAGTGTTGTACGTCACCGCGTTCTTGACGGTCGAAAGTTCAGAGAATTTTTGTGTGACTGTGTATGCAAGGCAAGCTTGAGCGGAATTCCGTCGGAAAATCCATCCAAGTTTTTTCTGACGGAATTTCTGATCGTGAGTATGGGGCATAAGAAACATACTGAGAACATACTGAGAAATTTAAAAAAAAAACTAAGCTGGAAGAGATGTAGGAGAATTATGTAGTATATATAAAATTTGAGGCATTGAAAGCTTGCACCATGTAGATCGAAAACATCCTAAGAAGTGCTAAATTTAGTCTCTCATAATCTGTGCCATTTGTTGAGATGATTACACCAAGATATTTAAACTCTAGGCAACATTTACTGTAAATAAAACCTGCTGGCAAGTGAATTTTCCAGGGGGGTTCTGTAGATTTACCCAAATCGTTGGTTATATATAGCAGCCATATAGCATTTTGTTCTGCGAACTCCCATGTCAGAAAACCTGTATAGAAAAGATTTGATTAACCCAGCTAGTGCCTCAATCGATAAGGCAAATACCCACACCTTATCCTGCACTAGGGAACATTTTAAATTTAGCACACATATGCCATTGGGTATATTGATCAGCCTAAGTTCTGTTTATTCCAGAAACCAGAAGTTGTTGTGCACTTCAAGAACCTGAAGGTGCTACTTGGCTCCACTCACTCAGGTGATCCTGCAAGTGATTGGAAGCACATCAACCCAACCTGGCCCGTCACGGGAACATGGGGCACCAGCTGTCAAAGTAAATGGGATATGTTCCAGCAATATATAAACACGGGGCAAGATAAAGCTTATACAAGGAACCAAAAGAATAATCAAATATTCAAACAGCATTTTGTAAACATTACAAAAAGGAGGACCGGGGACAGAAGGACAAACTTTAACAATCAGGTAAGAATAGCAAGACACCATGGTAACTAAACCCATGGGAGCCACTGTCTGCAGCATGTAGGTTCAGTAAAACTTATTTTTTCTCAATAACCAAATTCTGTCGTCTCCACAAACTGAAGGCAGTATATGGTCTACCAATATACTAGAAGGTCATGTGTCTGGTGGTGTGCACAATTACTGGTTTGTCAGGATTGATGGGCTTCTGCAGAAAATGACCTTTAAAAGAAAATCTAAAACCAAAAGCAAAGCAAAAATGATATTGCAGCTAAACAATTCTTAAATGTGGGGGCTACATTAGTTTTTGTGGTGGGCTTTTTTTCCTCTAAATTTTCTCTCCTGTGATCTGGCCAGCAAGTATGCCATTTTACAATTTCCTTTAACAGACCGAGTTGCCCAGCAAAAGTGGAAGTTAGAAGGCTAAGACAAATCACTGAGAGGTGCTAACAATGGTCAGCTTTTATTCGTTTAAGTAAAACTTTTATCCCAGAAGGAAAGAAAAAAAGTTTTTGGAACTGCCTGAAGTGGACCTAGACTAATGTAATGGTTTTCCAAAAACATACACATTCAAGGCATGACCCCACACTAGGCCCTCGTGCTTCCCCCCCCTCCGAACTGTGTTCGCCTTACCCCTCCCCTCCTGTACGGTGCTCTGACTTCCCTGGACTGTGCCCCCCTGTACTGGGTTCCTCTGACCACCCTTGTACTGTGCTCTCCCACACTAGGCCCTCCTAACGATGATATAGGTTAGTTTCTGCTATCTTTATTGACAGGTAAGAGGGTACATTTGTCTGACAAATAAGTTTATATTTGTAACCCTTAAAGGATTTTTATTAATGTTCTCCATCACAGCAAAATTTTTAGCTATAGTCTGGTCAGAAAACATTTTTTCTTTTCCTCCTCTCAGTAAAATGGTGAGATCATTATCTAGAGTTTGGACATTTTCCAAATGTCAATTTTTTCCGGGAAAAAAACAAAAAAAACAAAAACAAAACAAAAAACAGGGAAAAAAGGCTTTTTCTCATGGCTTCAAAATGTCCGGCAATTTTCACATCCTAGTCTAGAACACTCCGATCAGCGCACTCTGCCATTGGCTGGGAGCCCTGATCGGAAATCGGTCAGCTGCTGGGTTTCCAGCATGCACGTCCGACATACAGGCAGAACGTCGGACAGTTTTTTGTGAACTGGCAAACGTCTCCCGACAGTCTGCCCATGTGTACGGGGCTTCAAGTATGCCATAGATTATGCAATTTTCTTTTCTTCAACTAGGGGTTGACTGACTTTATGACCTGAGAAAGAAGGCCATGCCTCCGAAACACGTTGTCATGGCAACTGTGCAACGTCTTCACTCTTCCCCCCTGTATCCTGCTCATGTGGGTTCATGTGTCCTCGAATAGCAGCACCGGCTGGACCGGGCGCATGTGCATTAGGATCTGCATGTTGAGCGTGATGGTGGATAGCCTCGGATCTGCTGCCAGGATCCGGGCAGCTAGGTTGAACGTCCTTCCCCTGTCGGGATCTTGAGGTGGTTATAGGAGTGCAGCCACAGTGGAATCCTTATGTTGTATCTATTTTCACACAATGTGAGTTTGACCATTGTAGGGTTTTTAACTTTACCATATTAAAGCCGAGTTACATTAGGGCGGCTTTACACGTTGTTATTTTGTGTTTTGTCCAGATGTGTTCCTGCCCCCAGAGGATCCAAAGAGAGCAGCAGCACCCTTTGACTTGTCCAATTATCACCAATAGCCAGCTGGAGGGCTATACTAAACTGTTAATCAGTGCACCTGCTAGTTTTTCCTTTTGTTTGTATTTTTTTACTTTATTGATGGGGGAATCTCTACCACTGCGCTACTGTATTCTGACAGTGGGAGGTTACCCTATCTGAATACAAAGATAACTGCTGGCAACTATAGCCGCTGGCAGTGATCACATGAGAAAAGTCCAACAGACTGGTTGCACTGAAGTCAAATGGTGGGACGACATTAGCACAACTAGCCTGCCCATAGATGGATACAAATTCAGCAGGTTGCTGCTGAACCTGGCGAATTTCGATCAGTCTATGGCCGGCCTTACACTGACATTGTTCAAAAAAACCTGTCAGTCAGCCATGACACCTTTACCTGAGAAAAGTCTAAAAGTTTTTTTTATTTTTTTTTTTATTTTTTAGGTATGCTGTATGAGTGGGAACACACAAATATAGTGGGGCTTTCCCAAACTGTGGAAAGATCAGCAGGCGGGAGTGAAATTTTGCCTGCAGGTCACACAGAACTAATGTGTAGCACCAATCGGGGACAACATATAGGCAGACCTGACAACCTGGCTGTGGAGGAAAAATTTGGGCAAATAGAGTGTGACATAAAATATTGCAACAACCACCATTTTATTCTCTAGGGTCTCTACTAAAATATATATAATGTTTGGGGGTTCCAAGTAATTTTCTAGCAAAAAAATAAATAAAATGATTTTAAAAACGTGAAACTAACAAATGTCAGAAAAAGTTTAAGTGTTTAAACTTTCCTCATTTACACACGAAGTCTATTGCTTTGACAAATTGTTACAATGTTTATACTTAAGTTCCACTGCTAAAGAATGTTGAGATTCTTGGCCGACTGCCCAGTTTTTCCTCTTCCTTTCTTTTGACGGCTGTGGCTTCAGAAGAACAGAAAGAATTCTTAATTCTTTGCATAGACAGAATTGTGAAACACTTTTGTTAAGACCGAAACGGTGAAAAAAAAAAAAAAAAAAAAAAAATCGCGATAACGATTCTTGACGATTAATCATGCAGCTCTATCATCAGCCATAGAAAGGAGTTGAAGGTACACAGCAGGGACAAATAAGGGAGCCCAAATAAAAATGTTTTCAGTTAGCGACCACTATAGTATAACAGACCAGGCGAGGTGAGGCTGGAGTTGGACTTTACGAATCAGAACTTGTTAAAGAATACACATGGTGAATCTGAAGGATATGAAAGAAAACAGTGATTCACATTTTATTTTTTCAAAATCCTACATTTGTCATAGTGCCCAATTCGTATAAGCTTCTAAAAGTTCATGCGGCAAGTGCATTTCAATTCCCACATCTCTCAGTGTGAGCTTTGCAAAGCCAATCAATTGAAAATAATTTTATTTTAGAAACGAGACCTTTCCATTCACATTATTTACCAATGCAGCCTTAACTGTTGGATAACAGCAGGACTGACTCACATATTCATTGAGTCATTTATAATAAAAACAACAGTTCTTCATATCAGCATTCCAAATATTTTAGAATGATCCTAAATAGGTTTACAGATTTCCCTTTCATGGTTATTAAGAAAATTATTAAGAGCAAATATCAGATCTCTAAAACATTCCTAGCATAAATCTGACTGAAATTGGAGTCTACTGCCTAACCACCTCAGCCCTGAAAGGATTTGCCACCTTACTGACCAGGCCATTTTTTGCAATACGGCACTGCGTTGCTTTAACTGACAATTGTGCTGTCATGCGGCGTTGTACCCAAACAAAATTGTCGTCCTTTTTTTCCCCCCACATAATAGAGCTTTCTTTTGGTGGTATTTGATCACCTCAGCGGTTTTTATTTTTTGCCCTATAAAACAAATAAAATATCCCCAAAAATGTTTTTTCAGTTTAGGCCAATATGTATTTGGCCAAAAATCGCAATAGGCGTATACTGATTGGTTTTTGCGCAAAAGTTATAGCTTCTTCAAATTAGTGGATACATTTATGGCATTTTTTTTTCTTTTTACTACTAACTAGGGGTGCAACGGATCGTTGCCGATCCGTGATCCGTACGGATCACCCTCGGCGGATCGGCACACCCGCGATCCGTGGAGCACTTTTCGGCCTCAGCCATAGGAAAGGCCGCGGCTTCGGCCTAGCTCCGGAGCGGCGGCCATCTTGGTACACCCGGAAGTGGCCGCTGGCTCGACAGGAAGTGACGTTTCGTCGCCGCCATCTTGCTACACCCCACACTCCTGCACAGTACAATAATGATAGAGTGAGAAGGGGGCAAGCGGACATCTTGTTACACCCACCGGAGTTTTAGATTTAAAAGCCATTTTCAACACAAAACTGAGCTTATATGCACAAATACTGTATTTATGCATATAAGCTCGGTTTTGTGTTGAAATTAGCTTTTAAATCTAAAACTCCGGTGGGTGTAACAAGATTTGTGTGTTGTTTTTTTTTTTGGTTTTTTTTTGGTTTTTTTTTGCTGATCCGAAAATGATCCGATCCGTGACTCTGATCCGAGGATCGATCCGATCCGTGAGATTTTTGATCCGTTGCACCCCTACTACTAATGGCGGTGATCAGCGATTTTTAGTGGGACTGACATTGTGGCAGACAAATCGGACAGTTTTGAGGGACCATTGACATCCATACAGCAATCAGAGCTAAAAATAGCCACTGATTACTGTATAAATGTCACTGGCAGGGAAGGGGTTAACACTAGGGGGCAAGCAAAGGGTTAAGTCTGTCCTAGGGAGGTGTTTCTAACTGTGGGGGGATGGGACTGACAGGAAGTAGAGATAGATCGCTGTTCCTGATTACTAGGAACAGCAGATCTCTCTCTACTTCCCTGACAGAACGTGGATCTGTCTGTTTACATTGACAGATCCTCAATTCTGTCTCTGTCAGGAGCGATCGCAGGTTGCCGGTAGACATCACGGCTGCAAGCCACGCGCATCGGCTCCAACATAGCGGCACGTCCCCCCTATACCTCTTAAAGAAGCTGATGTACACCTACAGTGGTTTGCGCAGCCGTGCCGACCTGCCGCAGTATAACTGCGGCGGCTGGTCGTTAAGAGGTTAAAGCAGAACTTCAGTAATTTTTTCATCTTTTCTTCTATTAAATCCTCTGCCCTTGTGGTTTTTAATTTTGGATAGTAAAACATTTTTTTCTGCCAGTAAATACCTTATACAGCCCACTTCCTGTTTCTTGTCTGGGAAAAAAGCCTAGGCTTATGACATCATGCAGAGCTCTCCCTCTCATTCTCATTCTCGTGAGAGTTTGCCAGGACGGGAGGGGGGATGAGTCATAAGAGGGCCAATGAAAGCTGCAGAGCTCGATGTGTGCCTCTGTGTCTGTAAATCTAAGAAGTGAACAGGCAGCAGCTTCAGCTGCCCACAGTTAAAATGATTGCAGCCAGACTCAGTGGAAGGAGATTTCTGCAGCATATTTGGCAAGTACAGAATCACAGTATATATAAAATATGCAAAGTGGTTGGAGGGAAGCGTCAGAATGGCAAAAATGTTTCTTTACTAATTTAGTGAGCAGACTGCAGTTCCTCTTTAAAGTGCATCTAAAAAGAAATACCACGGCACTGTTGAGTGCTCTGGTAGATCGAGTCTTCCTGTCAGTGTGAAACAGATAGATGGATCTATCCATCTCTATCTATAGAGATTATCTATGTATGTATATTTATCTAACTTTTTTTTTTTTTGCTGGTAACAAAGAGTGCATTTACTTTTTTTTAAGTCAACTTATCTCCTTTAACTTAGGTCGGAGTTTTTAAAAAGAAAACTGTAGTTTTAACTTAATGTAAATTGCATCTATTTTTATTGGGTATGAATAAGCATAAAGCCCAGTATACACAGGCTGAACGTCGAGCGGCATCGGCCGGTTCAATAGAAAATCGGCCGACATTCATCCGTGTGTACTGCAGCCAGTCCGAGAGAAGTCATGTCTGCATTTTACTGCACCACTCCACAAACATCCTTGTGGACCTATGTTTCTATGCATGGCAGAGGCGCTGCCTTGCATTAAAAAAGTCATTTTTAGAAGGAAAAGAAAAAAAAAAAAAAGAGAAGAAGAAGGAGGAAGAAGGTAGTAGGTACTGAAGAAAAAAAAAAAAAAAACCCAAAGGACTCATTTTGACCCCCAAATACTTGAATCTACTACACCATGCATGTATACCCACATACAATAAAATATTTGTCATCAAGAAGTTGCTTTAATTGCTTTTAGCTACTGTACCCAATAAAGATGGGTCTGCAGTACTGGTCTCTGTTCAAATTCAGGCCAAGCACATAAGTCTTAAGAAAACATTAGTCTGGTTTCCATCAGTGTGAAAGGGCTGAATACCCCGGAGAAGCGTTCCACCGTGCTTGCCAATTTAAAAACATATGAAAGCCCATGTGCGTTTTCCTCAAGAGACACATTTCAGAAAAGACAAAAACTCCAAGACTCCATGACCATTTCTTCCCAGCGGTGTACCACGGGTAGGGCTGGGGGGAAAAAAAAAAACATTTTTTTTTTATTTTTTTTTTTGATGGACACCGCGCTGGTCCCAGCCCTGAGGAGCTGCGGGCAGGAGTTTTTAGGCAAGGCCATGGCTTCGGCCTAGTCCGCGAGGCCGGACGTCGCGCACTAGGCCGAAGCCGCGGCCTCGCCTAAAAACTCCTGCCCACAGCTCCTCAGGACCGGCGCGATGTCCATCAAGAACAAAAAAAAAAAAATCCTTGATTCGAATTGTGAATCGATTTTAAAAAAAATAAATAAATCGCAGATTTTTTTTGGAGAAAATCGCCCAGCTCTAACCATGGGTGCTCCTCTGATTCCAAGTCAAAAGGGGTGAGCATTCTTATATGTAGCAATATCCCTTGGGTTCTGAGGGATCATTGGGACGATGCAGAGGGAAGAGCGATTTTAATAAAGGGGACACTTGGGGCGACCCTCGTGACCTTGGTAAATCTGTATCTCCCCAACTCTAACCAGATAGCCTTCCTGGAACTAATTATGACCAACCTGGGAGACTTCGCCGAGGGGGAAGTCCTCTTGGGGGGGGGATTTGAACTTTTCTATGGACCCCGACTATAGATTCTTCCAGAAACACATCTCAGATTTCCTACACGGCACTGCGACGTCTTAAGAGAAATCTATATGAATTCCACTTGGTAGACGTTTGGCGCGTCCTCCACCCCAACCACAGGGATTACACGTTCTATTCACATCCCCATGACTCTTATACCAGAATTGACATGTTCATGGTGCCACAGTTTCTTTTACCCAGGGTCGCCTCGGCCTCAATTGGCTCAATCACGTTTTCAGACCATGCACCAGTCTTCATAGAAGTGGATCTGCTACAGCGTGTTCGAACAAATTTTTTGCCTGTTCGCATGTTCTGGTGCGAACCGAACAGGGGGGTGTTCGGCTCATCCCTAGACAGCAGCAAGGAAGGCTTGCACAATTCACTAACATAAGAGGTATCAGCACAAGGAACACATCCTTCTGAGCGCAAGTTAGGGACCTTGTGCTGATTTTTCTTTTGTGATTTTTGGCCACACCACGCTTTGCACGACTGTTCCATTGCTGACCTCTTTCTGAAAATGCTGGCTGCCTTGCTGTTTATGGCTTCAATACCTCAAGCTCAAGATGTGGATGCAAATTAGAAAAGTCCAAATAAAGTCTGAACTCCTTAACTGCGTACATGTTTCAAGAAGGTGACTCAAAGTATTGAAACAATTAAGGTTGATTTACTAAGGGAAAATATATTGTGCACTAGAAGAACTGTCATCCAATCATGTGCAAGCAAAAATGCAGTTTCCCTCAGATCTGTAAAGAAACTGCAGTGGGTGCACTAGCAGTGCACAGACTATTTACCTTTCGTAAATTAACCCCATTGATTCAACTTGACAGCCTGGCAAACATTTTTAGAAGGAGAAGTCAGCAAGAGCAATCATACTTCTTTTAGTAAAAAGATACTAAGTGACTATTCTAAAAATATAATGCTGATGTTTTCATAAGGAAAGTAAACCTGGCAGCTTTACTTTCTCTTATTACACTTTGAAATAATAGTATCAGCACAAATGAAGGCCATGAATTTTATCCCCCATCTTGCTGGGAGGCAGCAGTAACTGGTACATATTAGATGGGTTTGTGAACATTGTAATGTATCCTGAACAGTTACCAGAGGCAGGCAGATGGTTTCTATACAAGGTTTAGAGAAAATACTTTTCATGAGAAGAGAAGAGAAATATTAGGGCCACTTCACACTGAAATGCACAAAAAGATATATATTTTTTAAAAAGGAGAGGCAGAAATGCATTATTAAACTAAGATTTTTGCCATGGATGTCAGCTTTTTGATAATGCCGCAACGTAATACTGAATCCTTTCTGGCAGTATCTTCTTAATAATTTTCTCCAGTGTCCAGGCACCTGAAGTCTGATGGTTGCTGCCCTCTCAAATTGCACACTCAGGAGCTGGGAAACGTGTGGACAGGCATTGGACACCAACATCGGATGCAGACAAGTAAAGCAAACTAAAGTTATATAGTCACAGCATCCACTTACATTGTATAACATAAGTATTGTGATCACAATACAAACAGTTATTATTGCTTTTCCAATATAAGTGTACTTGAAAATTCTTCTTTCACTTTGGGAGTGCCATCTGTCTGTTGGTCATCTCTTTTCACAATTTCCTGGATTACCTGCATATTTTGCAGCTTCTCCTCTGCTGTTTACCTTCGATTTCTAAAGACTACATATCCCATGGTACCTTGCTGCCTACAACAGTAATTCCTGTACTGACTCCACCTCTTGAAATTCCTCCTCTCAGCACTTCAATGCCTACTCACAGGGCATAGTGAACACATGTCACAGATTTCAAGGAAGTGAATGTGTAAGGATCTTTACGAAGCAAGTTCATGAACTTCAAGATCTTTCAGAGTAATAGGTGTAGGCGAAAAACTTAAATTCCACGTGGAAGATTGAAATAATGATTTTACATTTTGACCATAGTAAAATTTTCAAAAAACCATCAGTAAAATTTTCTCCCAGCAAAGGTCCGAATCGCATGTTTGTGTGATGACTCAGGTCCTTATCACAACTCCCTGCAGCTCTGCCCCCCTTATCACAGACCCCTGCAGCTATTCCCCATCCTTAACATTATAGCTCTGCATCTTACTACTTTTCTCGGGCACACAGAGCGGGAGACATAGCAGCACTAAATAGAGGGCGGAAGCAGGAGCTGTCAGGTAGAGCTGCCTCTACCTAACTTCTCTGGTTCATTACACTATATACGGCCGCCCTGTAAGCAACCTTATATAGTGTGGGGCGTGAACTTAGCCTCCTGAGCCATGATTTGCTAAAGGCACCCTGCCTTTGATCAATCATGGCTCTCACAGCAGAGTGCGCTGTGATTGGCCAAAGCATGCAGATCAGGTGCATGCTTTGGCCAATCATCAGACCTCAATGCACTGCGATTTCGCAGTGCATTATGGGGCATTCCGCAGCGCTCCAATTTGCCGCGAACACCCCATAATGTTCGGTATTCTCTGAACCGGCAAACACCCGATGTTCGAGTCCAACTTACGTTCGGCTCGAACATCAGGACCACCCTTAGTCAAGAGGAAGGTGAGAGACACCAGACCCAAAAAAAAAAAAAAAAAAAAAAAACAAACCACACACTATCAAAGAAACCTGGGCTTCCCTACTACCTCAGCAGTGTCACCGGCTGATCGCCTCCATGCCACACCACATTGATGTAGTGATTTATGCAAAAGGAGCCCCAACCAAGTATTGAGTGCATACTATACTGTACATGGACATACTTTTCCATATTAAAAAATTTTTCTATTGGTCTTCTGTAATATTCTAATTTTCTGAGATACAGAATTTTGGGTTTTCACTAGCTGAAAGCCAAAATAAAAGAAAGAAATGCTTGAATTATATCAGTCTGTGTGTAACGCATCAATATAAAATATGAGTTTCACTTTCTGAATTGAATTAATGAAATAAATTAACTTTTTGATGATATTCTAAATTTAATGAGATGCACCTGTACGTATGTTTGTTTAGGATAGAAGTTAAGAACAGTCAGAAGAAAGAAGGATTAACACATGAAGTAAAAAAAAATGTCAGAACCTGGGAAACCCAGAGGCTGCCACTACTGACTTTTTTGAATAGTCTAGTCCCCTGTCTTCCACTGACTTCAGTGCTTTCCCAGTCACTGAACTAAAACCATCATGCACATTAGGATCTCGACCTTTTCCTGATCTACATGCTTATTCCAGGCCTTTGCCCCAAAAAAATACTGAAGCCAGAGACAGCATTTTCATAAGGAGCTCAGCAGTGGCAGCCTCCCTATTTCTCAGCACAGATTCCCTTAAGGCTGGGTTCACACTGCAAACTGATGCTGCTCTCAGCAGGGGTCTGGTGCGTCCTGTTCTCTGTTTCAGGGGCGAATCGGCCCCAAATTTTTGTCTAAATTCAGACCTGAAATGGAGCCAAAGACGCACAGGACCCCTGTGCAATCTGCTCCGCAGCCGTCCCGGAGACGTGTAAACCGGCTCCATTGAGAGCTGGGCACACTGTCCTGTCATGCAAACCCCACATCCATTTCGCATAAGTGTGAAAAAAAAAAAAGAGGAGAACTAAAGGTGGAGTTTTTGGCTAGACTAACCAATAAGGACTATCATTTTCTTTTCCATAAAATGAAAAGGAGGAAAACTTAAAGAGGAGCTCCAGTCTCCTGTGTAAAAATTAAAAGTCAGCAGCTACAAAAACTGTAGCTGCCGATTTTAAACATTCACTCATCTGTCCCATGATCCAGGCCCATCCTAGTTCTTCACTAGCCTTCGGGTTCCCGGCACAAGCATCTTAACTGTGGGCACCCGACTGACAGCTTGTGGCTTCACAGCTGGATGCACACTGCGCAAGCGACTCACGCATTGTGATGGGTCCTGCAGTCTTCTAGGAACTGTGACGTGTCTGCGGGGGGGGTGGGGGCACGGGGTGCTAGAACTTCTGCTGCAATTGCCTAGACAGTTGGAGCAGAAGTGGCAGAGGGTACCTGTCAGAATCTAGAGCTTGCCTTTTTGGGTGGAGCTTTAAGTGTCTGTTCCTATGTACCTTCCTCAAGTTTTAGAAACCAGCCCTACATATGAATGGGCTCTTTAAAAAACTGATAAATAGTGGATACTTGTGCGCACACCAAAAAAATTATAAGCAAAACAACTAAAAGGGTTGATGGATATAGCTGCCAGCATAAGGATGTTCTCACACCAATAAAGGACAAATAAGGTAAATAAATTATGCGGTGCTTACTAAAATCAAATAAGTGAATACCAAAATCAACTAGAATTGTAAAACAATCCAATTATTCAGGAGATTCATATCAGAAAAACCAAATAATAATTAATATTGATCTTCCATAATATTGTGTAACTCAAGGTTATAATGAGCCATTGTTACATCAAAGAAATGAATATAACCCGCCCACTCCCCGGTGGGTTACAAATGGAGTTTTGCACACATATGGAAAATATAATTTTAATCCAGGAGGGGAAAATCCAGTGAAAAAAAAAGGGGGATAAAGTTCCTAAAAAATATATATATAAATGCTCCAACAGAGCACAGAAAGAATATGTGAACACTAAACCATATATAAAAGTGCAAGTGCATGTATAGAAGTGCAACATCAATAAGTGTAATACATCTTAATCACCTCATGGCTGAGCGACAACAGCCCTGTAAGCAATCACAAGTGGTTTCATCAGTTTCACAATCCCCCCCAATGATGGTTCCTCTAGGGATCTCCTATCACGGACCGCACTCCGCTCTCAGGTCGCTCAGTCAGTCAGCCCAGCAATATAAAACACAGGGGGACGATCCTCTATAGTGTAGTAGTTTAAAACAGTGACTTTTATTCCAAGTATTGCACTTACATGTAAAACGATTAGAAAAAGCCAGAGCACAAAAAACTGCTACCCGATCCGGCTGTGATCGGGGAGTCGAATGAAGCCCGACGCGTCAGGGAGGAGAGGCGGGCTTCATTCGGCTCCCCGATCACAGCCGGATCGGGTAGCAGTTTTTTGTGCTCTGGCTTTTTCTAATCGTTTTACATGTAAGTGCAATACTTGGAATAAAATTCACGGTTTTAAACTACTACACTATGGAGTATCTTCCCCGTGTTTTATATTGCTGGGCTGATTGACTGAGCGACCTGAGAGCGGAGTGCGGTCCGTGATAGGAGATCCCTAGAGGAACCATCATTGGGGGGGATTGTGAAACTGATGAAACCACTTGTGATTGCTTACAGGGCTGTGGTCGCTCAGCCATGAGGTGAGAGGCTGGGGGAACCACAGTTTTACACACACCTGAGATTGATTGTTGGCACTGGGCACTTTTTGATGAGTTATTTCTTCACATATTCTAATCGGGATTGGCACGATTTGGATTGTATCATATATGGGCTTTTTTCTATTGAAGATTTTGTGCGTTTTCTATTTAAGATTCTTTCTGGAATTTTTTTGGACTATTTTATTTTAGATTTTTCACACACCTTTGTTGGAATCTTGCTTGAACTTATTAATATTTATTGACGCATCCTGTGAGACTTTTGCATGTCACCAAATTTGTTTTGGCTAGTTCATTTACTAGATATCGCACAGATTATATTTCCTTTTTTAAAATTATTTATTATCATGTCATGATGTATTACACTCATTGATGTTGCACTTCTATACACGCACTTTTATATATGGTTTAGTGTTCACATATTCTTTCTGTGCTCTGTATATATATATATATATATATATATATATATATATATATATATATATATATATATATATATATATATATATATATATATATATATTTATTTTAGGAGCTTTATCCCCCTTTTTTTCACCGGATTTTCCCCTCCTGGATTAAAATACATTTTCCATCTGTGTGCAAAACTCCATTTGTAACCCACCGGGGAGTGGGCGGGTTATATTCATTTCTTTGATGTAACAATGGCTCATTATAACCTTGAGTTACACAATATTATGGAAGATCAATATTAAACTATTATTTGGATTTTCTGATATGAATCTCCTGAATAATTGGATTGCTTTACAATCTTAGTTGATTTTGGTATTCACTTCTTTAAAAACTGGTTTTATGGAAGTTAATTGATAAAACTTTAGTGTAATCATATGAATGCCACCTTAGATTTACATAGGTATTCTTTAAAATTTTAAGTGAAGCATAATAAAAAATTAACCAAGTGTTATGAAAATTGACACAAATATTAAATATGCATTCCGACATTTACTGTATAAAAAGGAAGTCTTTACAAGCTCTTCAAGCTGGTTAGAAATAGCAGTTGTGTGTTCTTAGCACAATTCCTGGACTAAAGAGAAACCTCTGGTTACAAACTCTGAATCCAAATCAGTACAACTAACTTTCAATGCTGGCTTTATCAGAACCAGGAAAATCTGTATTGGAATGTGGCAGCACTTCTTCATTATAGGATGCCAACGGTTTTAGTCTCAGTAAAAACATAAATTGTTTCAATTTATAAACAAAACATGTAACGTGACCTTAAAAGTCAACATTATTATAATCGGTAAAGCAAATGATTCTGCTTGTACATATTTTGGCAAGGTTATTGTTGCCGAACTGTTGGTGGAACTTTCAGATGACTTGTTGCAATATAAAAATTGAAGATGATTTACTGATACAGTGTTAAAAAAAAAAAAAAAAAAGCAGTTTACCATATTAGAAAAATCATAACAGCTGTTGGCCGAGTGATCATTTTTTGATGCATCAGTGTGACAAAAGCCATCTCACAATATACACATCAGCTCTGCTATTAGCAATAACTCAGCAAACCCCAGACAAAATCATATGAAATGCAGCAAGACAGCAACAATAGACGTCTATTCCGAATAGTCCCTCTCCACATGAATCATTTACTTTATGGGTCAGGCAGGCATGCAAACCAAGGCCTTCTGAAAAGGGGAATGAACTAGAGCATTAACAAGACACATTTTACTGACCTGTGTATAGCCATTCTTAAATAGGCATACATTTTACATTTTATCATCAGCATGCAACAAGATCATTCCCTAATAGAATTGTTTAGCCTCTCCTTTGAAATCACATTTTTTTTTTTTGTTAAATCCCTTTTGTGATAGAGTAGAAAAGCCAGCATGCAATAAAGATCAATATTCAAAGGTTATTTACTAAAAAAGGTAAAGACATCCAACATGACAAGGATACCAACGCATTGCGCCCATTAAGCCTTAATCATGAGCTATCCTGGTCATGCTGCATGTATTTGTATTTAACCACTTCAGCCCCGGAAGGATTTACCCCCTTCCTGACCAGAGCACTTTTTACAATTTGGCACTGCGTCGCTTTAACTGCTAATTGCGCGGTCATGCAATGCTGTACCCAAACGAAATTTGCGTCCTTTTCTTCCCACAAATAGAGCTTTCTTTTGATGGTATTTGATCACCTCTGCCGTTTTTATTTTTTGCGCTATACACGGAAAAAGACCGAAAATTTTGAAAAGAAATGATATTTTCTACTTTTTGTTCTAAAAAAAATCCAATAAACTCAATTTTAGTCATACATTTAGGCCAAAATGTATTCGGCCACATGTCTTTGGTAAAAAAAAAAATGTCAAGTGTATATTTATTGGTTTGCGCAAAAGTTATAGCGCCTACAAACTAGGGTACATTTTCTGGAATTTACACAGCCTTTAATTTATGACTGCCTATGTCGTTTCTTGAGGTGCTAAAATGGCAGGGCAGTACAAAACCCCCACAAATGACCCCATTTTGGAAAGTAGACACCCCAAGGAAATTGCTGAGAGGCATGTTGAGCCCATTGAATATTCATTTTTTTTGTCCCAAGTGATTGAATAATGACCAAAAAAAAAAATTACAAAAAGTTGTCACTAAATGATATATTGCTCACACAGGCCATGGGCATATGTGGAATTGCACCCCAAAATACATTTAGCTACTTCTCCTGAGTATGGGGATACCACATGTGTGGGACTTTTTGGGAGCCTAGCCGCGTACGGGGCCACGAAAACCAATCACTGCCTTCGGGATTTCTAAGGGCGTACATTTTTGATTTTACTCCTCACTACCTATCACAGTTTTGAAGGCCATAAAATGCCAAGATGGCATAAACCCCCCCCAAATGAACACATTTTGGAAAGTAGACACCCCAAGCTATTTGCTGAGAGGCATGGTGAGTATTTTGCAGCTCTCATTTGTTTTTGAAAATAAAGAAAGACGAGAAAAAAATTTTTTTTTTCTTTTTTCAATTTTCAAAACTTTGTGACAAAAAGTGAGGTCTGCAAAATACTCACTATACCTCTCAGCAAATAGCTTGGGGTGTCTACTTTCCAAAATGGGGTCATTTGGGGTTTTTTTTTTGCCACCTGGGCATTCCATGGCCTCCGAAACTGTGATAGGCAGTGAAGAGTGAAATCAAAAATTTACGGCCTTAGAAAGCCTGAAGGCGGTGCTTGGTTTTCGGGGTTCCGTACGCGGCTAGGCTCCCAAAAAGTCCCACACATGTGGTATTCCCATACTCAGGAGAAGCAACAGAATGTATTTTGGGGTGTAATTTCACATATTCCCATGGCATGTTTGAGCAATATATCATTTAGTGACAACTTTGCGCAAAAAAAATAAAAAAAATAAAAAATTGTCTCTTTCCCGCAACTTGTGTCACAATATAAACTATTCCATGGACTCGACATGCCTCTCAGCAAATAGCTTGGGGTGTCTACTTTCCAAAATGGGGTCATTTGGGGGGGTTTGAACTGTCCTGGCATTTTATGCACAACATTTAGAAGCTTATGTCACACATCACCCACTCTTCTAACCACTTGAAGACAAAGCCCTTTCTGATTACATAAAAAAATAATTTTTTTTTGCAAGAAAATTACTTTGAACCCCCAAACATTATATATTTTTTTAAAGCAAATGCCCTACAGATTAAAATGGTGGGTGTTTCATTTTTTTTTTTCACACAGTATTTGCGCAGCGATTTTTCAAACACATTTTTTGGGGAAAAAACACACTTTTTTAAATTTTAATGCACTAAAACACATTATATTGCCCAAATGTTTGATGAAATAAAAAAGATGATCTTAGGCCGAGTACATGGATACCAAACATGACATGCTTTAAAATTGCGCACAAACGTGCAGTGGCGACAAACTAAATACATTTTTAAAAGCCTTTAAAAGCCTTTACAGGTTACCACTTTAGATTTACAGAGGAGGTCTACTGCTAAAATTACTGCCCTCGATCTGACGTTCGCGGTGATACCTCACATGCATGGTGCAATTGCGGTTTACATTTGACGCCAGACCGACGCTTGCGTTCGCCTTAGCGCGAGAGCAGGGGGGACAGGGGTGCTTTTTTTTTTTTCTTTATTATTATTATTATTTTTTTTTATCTTATTTTTAAACTGTTCCTTTCATTTTTTTTTTTTTAATCATTTTTATTGTTATCTCAGGGAATGTAAATATCCCTTATCATAGCAATAGGTAGTGACAGGTACTCTTTTTTGAAAAAATTGGGGTCTATTAGACCCTAGATTTCTCCTCTGCCCTCAAAGCATCTGACCACACCAAGATCGGTGTGATAAAATGCTTTCCCAATTTCCCAATGGCGCTGTTTACATCCGGCGAAATCTAAGTCATAAAATGCTCGTAGCTTCCGGTTTCTTAGGCCATAGTGATGTTTGGAGCCACTCTGGTCTCTGATCAGCTCTATGGTCAGCTGGCTGAATCACCGGCTGCATTTTCAGGTTCCCTGTTGAGACAGGAGAGCCAGAGAAAAACACGGAAGACGTTGGGGGGGGGGCATTCCCTCCCACGGCTTGTAAAAGCAGTCTAGAGGCTAATTAGCCGCTAGGATTGCTTTTACATGAAAGCCGACCGCTGGCTGAAAAGAATGATACCAAGATGATACCTAAACCTGCAGGCATCGTTCTGGTATAACCACTCAAAGTCGTGAATGGCGTACCTGAAGACAAAAAAATGGTTAACAATAAAGCACAGTAAACGGTAAAGTATAAAAAATTGCATACCTGAAAAGCAAACATGATAAAACATAATAACAATAAAACATTGCAGAATAGAATACAGTAAAAAAGAGCAGAATAGAGAGAGAGAGAGAACAATAAAACAACTATTTTTTTTTATTTTATATTTTTGTATGTGTTTTTTTTTTTTTTTTTTACACTTTTTTTTGTAACTGTAACTTTTATAACTGTAACCGGTTCCAGGTTCGAGTCTCTCAAAATGCGATGGCATCTTGGGAGACCCTGTGAAAGTGTGCCTAGTCTGTGGAATGCTGTACCCTACGCTAATACTCAACTAGTGAATGGTAGCGTTCAAAACATTCACCAATGCAAAGACCAGGATTGTCAGGACAGGAGGGACAATAATAGCGGGTGTCACGCCTATATACGCGCTTGCTGCAGACACGACATCTTTTTTGGGGGGGGTTCGTTGGGTAGGGGTGCTCGGGAGGACATAAAGAAAATGCCTCTCATGCAGCCGACTGCATTTGGTTAGGGATGTGAATGGGGGAAGTACGGGCGCTGCAGAAGCGGTGGGTTCCCAATTAGGATTGGCGAATGCAGCAGGAAGGGCATTATGGGCACGACGGGCCTGTGTTTGTCTTTTTGGTGGCAGCGAGACACTACTTGTGCTTGCCACCTCACCAGCTTGAACTGCACTTATGGGACTCGCCACGTCACCAAGTGTTACTGCAGTGCTGGTTTGACTACGACCGGGGTGTACTAGGCCGCTGGCGCTTGCCAGTTCACCAAAACGCTACCAAAAAAACTGTTAGCGATCGCAGGTATCAGGCCTGACTCTGCGAACACTGCAGTTATGCGTTTAGAATTTTGTAAGTGACAGTGATCGATCGATACTGCACTTGGGTGGGGTGGGGTGGGCTGGGCTGGGCTGGGCCGGGCGGAGGGGCAAAACGCAGGTGCTAGCAGGTATCTGGGCTGATCCCGCTAACACTGCGTTTTTGGGAACCCTAATTTGCTGGGGACGCTAGTATAGATCTGATCAGATACTATACCACTAAGGGAGGTGTACGGTGCGTGCGTGGGTGTTAGTGCTACTGGCGCTAACCTGACGCTGCTTGGGGCTGGTGCTTGCCAGTTCACCAAAACGCTACCAAGAAAACTTTTAGCGATCGCAGGGCTCAGGCCTGACTCTGAACGCTGCAGTTATGCGTTTAGTGTTTTGTAAGTGACAGTGATCGATCGATACTGCACTTGGGTGGGCTGGGCTAGGCTGGGCGGAGGGGCAAAACGCAGGTGCTAGCAGGTATCTGGGCTGATCCCGCTAACACTGCGTTTTTGGGAACCCTAAACTGCTGGGGACGCTAGTATATATCTGATCGGATCAGATATTGATTCGTTCAGATACTATACCACTAAGGGAGGCGTATGCTGCGTGCGTGGGTGTTAGCGGTACTGGCGTTAATCTGACGCTGCCTGGGGCGACGCATATCACCGTCGGGCGATCAGGGGGCTAAACCTTTATTCGGTAATAAACGGCGGGTGCCCTGACACTATAAAAAATAAAACGAACTAACCAGCGTCACCCATAATGGTTATACGGTGATCAGGGGTGAAAGGGTTAAAACATTTATTAGATAGTATATGGGGGTCCCTGACGCTATAAAACGCTGACGGCGAACCTAAATATTTACGTCCCTAACTAGCGTCACCAGCGACACTAATACAGCGATCAGAAAAATGATCGCTTAGTGACACTGGTGACAGGGGGTGATCAAGGGGTTAAAACTTTATTAGGGGGGGTAGGGGGTATCCTAGACCTACAGGGGGCTAATACTCACTGCCCTACCACTTCTAACTGTCACAAACTGACACTATGCAGTAATCAGAAAAAAAAAAAAAAAACCTGCTTGGTGTCAGTTTGTGACAGGGGGGGGGGGGATCGGGGGGCGATCGGGGTGTTTTGTATACCTGGCATGTTCTACTGTGTGTGTGTGTGTTGGTGCACTCACATTCCAGTCTTCTCTCCTCGGCCCGGAACGGAAAATACCGAGCCGAGGAGAGATGACATCATTTCCTCTGCCTCTGTGTACAATACAGAGGCAGGGAAATGATCCCATTGGCTGGGAGCGATCGCGAGGGGGGGGCCACGAATGGATGGCCTCCCCCTCACCACCGATCGCCGGGGGAGATTTGCCGACCGCCGCAGGCACCGGGGGGGGGGGGGGGGGGGGGGGGGTCGGACCCCCCTCCCGCGGGCAGGCAGGGACGTACAGGTAAGCCCTTTTGCCTGCCCGTGCCGCTCTGCCGACGTACATCGGCGTGCGGCGGTCGGCAACTGGTTAAGCTTTGAATACAGAGCTTTAGCTTTGTGGAAGCTTTCTATTCTATTTGAGAACTGTTTGTGGGCAGACAGGAGCCCTTTCTGGAGCCCCATCATTCCACCAGCCAAAAGGTTAAAGAGATAGAGCCCTTTCCTTGGTTTTCATTGCGTTTTTTGAGCTTCTCCTCCCTCTGCTTCCACATTTATGGCCTAGGTGGCAATGACAAAGCATATACAGCCCTCCACTGCCTGCTGGCTCCAGGGATCTGAGCATCATATCCCAGGAGTCTTCAGGGAACCCCCAGAGCGCATGAACTGCCAATCCCACACAATAATAATTATTATTATATTATAATAATGTGCACTAGCCAAGAAATAACATTGTTCACAAGTTTCCATGGCACTGGCAACATGTAAACAATATGTTTCTCCATGCAGAGCACTGGTTGATGGTGCATGGGCTCCCAGCGCTCTAGCCGGGTGTGTGACCTGGTATGCTGCAGTGGAGTGGCGGAACAGGCCTGGATTAGCTGCATGGACAAGTATGTTTGAGGATAAGGCCTGGTTCACATCTATGCATTTTTCAGTGCATTTTCAGTTTTGTAGAAATGCACCACAGTCCATTTAACATGGTTTCCTATGGGTCATGTTCATAACTCTGCATTTTCCACCGGTGCGTTTTTTTGATGAGGGTTAGGGACTTTTTTTTCCTACAACAGGTTGCACTTTTGGTTCAATAGACTACAATGGAAACATAGCAAAAACGTGCTTGCATTTTTGCTGGTTTCTCCTGCATGACAAACGCCTTTCAAAAAACGCAAAAGGTATTAAAAACAAATTCAAAAATGTAGTGCGAAAAATGCAAAAATAAATAAATAAAAATTGCATTAGCTGCAACCTGCATAGGTGTGAGGCAGACCTAAAAGAATTAGAACAGTCTGAAAAATGGTTGCCATAGCATTGGCAATGTGTAAACAATGTGATTCCCTGGATGGCGTATCAGTTAGTGGCACATGTGCTCCCAGTGCTCTAGCAACCTATGGCAAGGTATATACAAAATTGCTTCTCTGCTAGAGTGCTGGTAGTGCAGTGCGTCTGGTACAGAGTTACTGGAACTAAACAAAAAATAATCTATTGCCCTCAGTAAATATAGTGGAAAACAGGCAAAGTTCAGAAGAATCCAAAATGGCACTGGCCTGCATGAAAAATTAAGAATGTATTGTAAAGTTTAACACTGGGAATGAGACAAAATCTACCTGTGGACCCCTGCAAGGCTTAAAGCAAAACCAAACCCACCTATTTAAACATGTTGTAGATAACGGATACAGTTGCCACTGAGCTTATGTGCAGCATCATGGCAAATGCAAATCAAACTGATGCCAAGATGGCAGTTTCCTTGGCTGTAAAAGATGGGAGGGTTTCGTTCCGTATTAAATGCAGGGATAAGCTTCACTCCTTTCCCTATCCTCACTCTGGCCGGCTCCAGTGCTGTCCTCAAGATCTGGGCTGTGGACAGTCCCTGGGCTTCCTCCTGAAGCATTGGGCTATTAAAAGGATAGGTTCACCTTGATATACGGTAGTTACATTTTTTACCTGTATTTAAAAAGGTGTAATATAACATGCTCAGCATTCCATATTTTACACCCTTCACCATGGTCTCCCTGTAACAGCGGGCATTGATTCTTCCCCTTGCAGCCACTGTCACAATTTAAAAACAACACGGCTGCGTGGAGCTCTGCCAGCACAGCCACATCATTCATTCACAAGGATGTGTGAATGAATGAACTACAAGCGCAGACAGCTTGTACTTCTCAATGAACTACAAGAGTGCTGAGCAGCTCCCTCATAGTTCACCAACACTGAGTAGCTGTCTGCAGTGTCTGCCTGATATTGCACCCACTATCATAGGCGCAATCCATTGTAAACGCCAGTGTAAGATAAAAAAAAAGCTGTTTTTTTTTTTTTACCTGCAAAACCATGTACATTTATTATTTTTCTACTAAAAAGGACAGACAGTACTCCTGAGCTGTCAGGTTTTTTTTTTAGTTCAGCCCTGCTGGATTGAACGACAAAAAAAACCTACTGGTGTGTACGAGGCTTTAGATAGGAGACTGTAGGGACTTCACATTGAGCCAGGTAATAAGGATGAGTTTAGGTTTGGTCTGAACCTGGATTCAAACAAACCCCTAAGGAAGCCATCACTCCCGCCCAATCAGCATAAGCCTAATATGTGGGCATAGTAGGTCAATAATGTCACAAGCATCCGTGTGTCTGTCTGTACATGTAGCTGTGAGAAGTGGAATGCCCTGACCACAGTTTACTGGGTGGCAGTGGATGGGAATGACCGCTTCCCTCTGGGTCCAGTAAAAACCCAAGCTCGGACAAAAACTAGAGCTCATCCTTAAAAGGGTTGTAAAGGCACAAGGTTTTCTATCTGTCAGGGCTGGGCTCAGCCCTCCCTTCTCAGAGCTCAGGCTGCTCAGCTGTCGGTTAATTGCCAATACTCTTCATTCCACAGCGACTCACCTGATGAGCATATCCTGCTTGACAATCAGCCTGCTGGCTATTCAAGCTGCTTGCATCAGATCTCCTGTGCCTTTGCCTTGGTCAACATATCCGGATACTGTCTGCTGTGTTTTCCTGTTAAAGACTTTTGCCTGGCTGACTCCCCTTCTGGTTCCTGATCCAGTTTGCTGCCTCTGACTATGCTGATCTCTGGATTCCTGTTTTACTGGCTTGTTCTGACTACCTGCTCTGGTTACTGAACCCTGGCTATATTTTGAACTACATTTGTACTGTTTGTACCATTGATTAAGTGTGATTTTTACTGCACTTCTGTCTCAGTCCGATTCATGGTTCCCGACAATATCTTAATGCATTCTATGCATTAAGATAAAAAGCCTTCTGTGTGCAGCAGCCCCCCTCCTACCTGAGGTACCTCTCTGTCCAGCAATGTCCATGATTGTCTCAGCTGTCTGAGATTCTCCTTGCCGATTGGCTGAGACAGCAGCGGCACCATTGTCTCCCACTGCTGTCAATCAAAGTCAGCTAGCCAATCAGGGGAGAGAGGGGTGCAGCCAGGCCTGGGCTCCATGTCTGAATGGATACATGGAGCTGTGATTCAGCTCTGGTGCCCCCATAGCAAGCTGCTTGCACTGAACAAGAGGAAGGGGCCAGGAGCAACAAAGAGGCACCCGAGAAGAGGAGGTTTTGGGCTGCTCTGTGCAAATCCACTGCAACAGACCAGGCAAGTATACCATGTTTATTATTTTTATAGGAAAAAAGAAAAAAAAAAAAAAAAAAAATCATGGAGACTTTACAATCACTTTAAGCCTTGTAAACACAGGCCAAACATCAGGCGGTATTGGCCTGATCAATAGAAACTGGCCAATATGCAGCCCGTGTGTCCAGCAGCCGGTCCAGCTTATTTCAAAGAGGCATGACCAAAAAGGGTCTGCTGAAAGGCATCTGTAAGCGCTCTCAGCCAAAGGCTGAGAGAGCCGACAGGTGTGTTCTGGTGGGGTGCTGTCCCCCTGTCAGAACAGCTCAGTCGGTGAAATTGTTGTACTAACATCGGATTATAAGTACAGCAGCTCTTCCCGAGCTTAGTTTTTTTTTTTTTCAGCCTGCTGGGTTGAACGAAAAAAAATAAATTAATAAAAAAATCTTCTAGTGTGTACCAGGCTTTAGTAAATACACGTTATTCATGCACCCCTAGACTGAACAAGCTTTTGTCCCTTGCAGCACAAGGAAGCCCACTGCAAGGGTAGATTTTGTCTAAGGGTTCGGTCACACTTCGTGCGATTACCAGTGTTTTTCCACATTGGATAAAAGGCAGGTCACTGATAGGACACATATAAAATCATTTTCTATGGGTCTCATTCACACAACGCAAGTGTGATGTACAGCATACTGGATGGCAACGCATGTCACTGTGTAAAACATGAATTAACTGTCACTATGTGATACTTCAAATAAAGTTAGAAAAATGTAAAAAGTAAGCAGCACTATGAGCATTTTAGCTCCTTGCTGAGCTCATACTGACAGCCACTGCACTTTACAACGCAGGCTAGTGTGAACAAGGCTGGGTTCACACATGTGCGGTGCGAATTGAAGCTCAGGTTTCACTGGGAAGATAAAAATCAGCTGTTCAGAGGCTCCTCTGCGTTGTAGCTGCGGATCAGTGAGTAGGGAGAGGGGGGGGGTGTAGTGAGGAGAAGGAGAGAATTCATGTTCAGAACGGAATGCATCTGCGAATCAGATGCGTTCCCATAAAAGATAATGGGCCTGTAATTCACACCGCAATGCCCAGAAAACGCACACGTTTTTTGTGCAATGCGCAGTGCTAATGCAAGGCACATATGTGAACCAGATACATTCAAATGAATGTATTTTAACCCCCCTGGCGGTTTTCCCGAGTGTGGCTCGGGGTTAAAATTCAGTCCCATTAGCGGTAACCCCGAGCCACACTCGGGATCGCATTGCAGGATCCTGGTGCGGCGTTACTTACCTTGTCCCCGGGATCCTGCGATGTCCCCCGCTGTGTCTGCGGGCTGTGTCCTCTGCCCGAAGCCTCTCCGTGCCAGGCTCCGTTCCCTGCGAGCGTCGCGACGCACGGGGGCGGAGCCTGGCGGCAAATTCAAAAAATTTTAAAAATCATAACACATACAGTACTGTAATCTTACAGATTACAGTACTGTATGAAATTATTTCACATCCCTTTTGTCCCCAGTGCTTTGTCCTATGCCCTGCATGCAGTTCTATATTATATATACTGTTCTTTCTGCCTGGAAACTGGAGATTGTCCATAGCAACCAAAAAGTGTCCCTTTACGTCAAAAATGGTTTTAGACCAGCTAGAAAACTGTGATAGTAAATTAGAACACTTGCAGAATTGAGCGATAGTGAATCGTGGGGAAATGTATTTTATTATTATTTTATTTTTATTTTTTAATTATTTATTTTTATTTATTATATTATAATTTATGTTTTTGTGTTTCAAACTTTATCATACCCGGGATATCTACTAGACTCTTGTTTGGACAGATTTAAGTGTGTTATTGTTAAGAATCACCTACCTACAATATAAAACGCCAAATTTCCATGCAAAATAATTGTACCGCTTTCAGCACCTAAAATCCGAAATAATCATACCGCCAGGGAGGTTAAAACGTCCTGCGAATTGGATGCGGTGTAAGCTGCATCTAATGCGCATAGGTGTGAACGGGGGCTTAGAGTTCTGCTTTTAAATTGTCATCTTATAACATTTTTCTGAACATCGGGATGAAAAAAAAATGATCTTCCAAATACAAGGAGGTAGGAGTATTCTTACTTGAATCTTGGCGTGCTTTGTATATTTCTTCCAGATCTGTGCAGTAATCCAGTGTGAAACTTTGCCACTCTGCAGAGCTTCCTGTAATAAAGACTGGTCACTGCTCCTCTCTCTCCTCATGTAGAGTGACTGGTCTTGCCTCCACCCACGCCTGTAGTTTTCTGCAGGCAGCATGTAGTGGGTGGAGCCTGCTGGGCGCCTCCCACAGCTTTGCTCAAGCTGTGTACAGAATCTTTAGGATTTCACTGACTTTACAAAGGCATTTTGTGCCTGCAAAGTGGATTTATAGCCTTCATGGATATTGAGGTACAGCGGGGACGGAAAGTATTCAGACCCCCTTAAATTTTTCACTCTGTTATATTGCAGCCATTTGCTAAAATCATTTAAGTTCATTTTTTTCCTCATTAATGTACACACAGCCCCCTATATTGTTGACATTTTTTGCAGATTTATTAAAAAAGAAAAACTGAAATATCACATGGTCCCAAGTATTCAGACCCTTTGCTGTGACACTCATATTTAACTCAGGTGCTGTCCATTTCTTCTGATCATCCTTGAGATGGTTCTACACCTTTGAGTCCAGCTGTGTTTGATTATACTGATTTGACTTCATTAGGAAAGCCACACACCTGTCTATACAAGATCTTACAGCTCACAATGTATGTCAGAGCAAATGAGAATCATGAGGTCAAAGGAACTGCCTGAAGAGCTCAAAAACAGAATTGTGGCAAGGCACAGATCTGGCCAAGGTTACAAAAAATGTTCTGTTGCACTTAAGGTTCCTAAGAGCACAGTGGCCTCCATAATCCTTAAATGGAAGACGTTTGGGACGACCAGAACCCTTCCTAGAGCTGGCCGTCCGGCCAAACTGAGCTATCGGGGGCGAAGAGCCTTGGCGAGAGAGGTAAAGAAGAACCCAAAGATCACTGTGGCTGAACTCCAGAGATGCAGTCGGGAGAAAGTTGTAGAAAGTCAACCATCACTGCAGCCCTCCACCAGTCAGGGCTTTATGGCAGAGTGGCCTGACGGAAGCCTCTCCCTAGTGCAAGACACATGAAAGCCCGCATGGAGTTTGCTAAAAAAACACCTGAAGGACTCCAAGATGGTGAGAAATAAGATTCTCTGGTCTGATAAGACCAAGATAGAACTTTTTGGCCTTAATTCTAAGCGGTATGTGTAGAGAAAACCAGGCACTGCTCATCACCTGTCCAATACAGTCCCAACAGTGAAGCATGGTGGAGGCAGCATCAGGCTGTGGGGGTGTTTTTCGGCTGGTTGCAATCGAGGGAAAGATGAATACGGCCAAGTACAGGAATATCCTGGACGAAAACCTTCTCCAGAGTGGTCAGGACCTCAGACTGGGCCGAAGGTTTACCTTCCAACAAGACAATGACCCTAAGCACACAGCTAAAATAACGAAGGAGTGGCTTCACAACTCCATGACTGTTCTTGAATGGCCCAGCCACAGCCAGAGCCCTGACTTAAGCACCTCTGGAGACACTTAAAATGGCTGTCCACCAATGTTTACCATCCAACCTGACAGAACTGGAGAGGATCTGCAAGGAGGAATGGCAGAGGATCCCCAAATCCAGGTGTGAAAAACTTGTTGCATCTTTCCCAAAAAGACTCATGGCTGTATTAGATCAAAAGGGTGCTTCTACTAAATACTGAGCAAAGGGTCTGAATACTTAAGACCATGTGATATTTCAGTTTTTCTTTTTTTAAAAATCTGTAAAAATGTCAACAATTCTGTGTTTGTCAATATGGGGTGCTGTGTGTACTTTAATGAGGAAAAAAAAAAATGAACTTAAAATGGTTTTAGCAAATGGCAATATAACAAATAGTGAAAAATTTAAGGGGGCCTGAACACTTTCCGTCCCCACTGTATATATTTAAAGTGTTAGGTCACCTTTAGAGACTTTCTGTAAAGGTAACCCAACACCAGACCCCATCCCCACCCCCCCGCCGTACTTGCAAGATAATAACACTACAACCTAAGGGGTCCAGAGGTAGAGATAGTCAGCGCAGAACATATTCCAGAGCGTAGTATTGGGGGCATTAGTGGTAGGTTGACTAAAGCACATAAACCCAAGGTAAGTATAGTAACAAGTCCTAGTTGCAATCTCAGAAGACCCAATAAGAGGCTAGTATGCGACCGGTCTAAACTACGTGGCATGTTCACCAATGCCAGGAGCCTGGCGAGCAAGATGGGTGAACTAGAAAAAATGTTGTACGAGGAGGATTTGGATTTTGTGGGAATTTCAAAGACCTGGTTCAACAGCTCTCATGATTGGCTGGCAACCATCCAAGGGTATTCCCTTTATCGCAGGGATAGAGAGGGTGAAAAAGGGGGAGGGGTATGTCTATATATCAGGAATAATATACAAGTGAATGAGAGAGGTGACATCACTAAGGGAGCTAGGAAGGAGGTGGAATACTTATGGGTAGAGTTCCAAAGGGATGAAGCTAAGGGGAAAATACTGGGAGTATGCTATAGGCCCCCTAACCTGAGGGAGGAGGAGGAGGTGGACCTCCTATCTCAATTTGAAATAGCAGTTAGGATGGGAAGTGTCATCATAATGGGGGATTTTAATTATCCAGACAGACTGGGGGGGAGGGAACCACGCATTTGTCTAAGGCTCGCCAGCTCCTAAGTGTCTTGCAAGACAATTTCATGGGTCAGATGGTAGACACGCCAACTAGAAATAAAGTGTTACTAGATCTGATTACCAACAATACAGACCTGATCACGGATGTGGAAATATGGGGTAATTTAGGAAACAGCAATCGCAGGTCAATTGCCTTTAGTATAAATCACACAAATAGGAAACATAAAAGGGAATACAAAGACAATTTCAAAAGAGCCAACTTCCCTCAACTAAGAACCTTGCTAGAAGACATAAATTGGGATAAAATCTTAGGAACAAAAAACAGGAGTAGAGATGGGTTCGCTTTAGGAGCATATTAAATAAAGGCATTATCCAGTGCATCCCATTGGGAAATACATTTAAAAGAGCGAACAAAAGTCCTGGATGGCTTAACTCCAACGTAACAATGCATACAAAAACAAAGGAGAAGGCCTTCAAGAAAATACAAGGTTGAGGCATCAGCATTCAGACTTTATAAAGAATGCAACAAGAAATATAAGGGTGTAATTAGGGCGGCTAAGATAGAACAGACACATAGCGGAGGAGGCGGCGCTTATAGTGGCGCTTTTAACCCCGCTTGCCGGTAACCCTGAGAATCTGAAACGAGGAGCGTGAGACGATCCGGGAATTTCTGATAATCAGCCGACTGAGTCTGGCGTCCGTATCTATTTCTGAGGAGTCTGGAAACGAGTTTGTGACCCGCTTCAACCCATTTGGTATATTGGGATCTGCTTGCATGACTACCTGTTAGTTCAGGAGTCTATGCCCTGAGGTGAGAGTAGATAATAAGACCGGAGGTGGAGGGACTGTCACCTAATGTGGATTTTATCATCACTGCTGAAGATTTTCTGGGACTTGTTGTCCATAAACTCTCTGGACTCTCTCTCATTCTACTGAAAATTACTTTCTGGGACTTGTTGTTCATCAACGCTTTGGAAGTTTCGTTTGCACTGCACTTATACCTTGCTATAACATAGCAGAGAGCAAAAAAAAAAAAAAAAAACCCAAGAAATTCTTTAAGTATGTAAACAGTAAAAAAGGGGAGGACAGACCATATTGGCCCCATAAAGAATGAGGAAGGACATATGGTTACAAAAGGATGGGGAGATGGCGAAGGTATTGAATTTATACTTCTCAGTCTTCATGAGGGAATCAGGGGGCTTTAAAGCGGAGTTCCACACAAAAATGGAACTTCCGCTTTTCGGAACCCTCCCCCCCTCCGGTGTCACATTTGGCACCTTTCAGGGGGGAAGGGGGTGCAGATACCTGTCTAAGACAGGTATTTGCACCCACTTCCGGCATAGACTCCCATGGGAGTCTATGCCTCTTCCTGTCCCCACCGCGCTGTCTCCTGGGAAACACACAGCTCCCAGGAGATAGCGGGGACCACTTACGATGCGCAGCGCGACTTGCGCATGCGCAGTAGAGAACCGGGAAGTGAAGCCGCAACGCTTCACTACCCGATTCCCTCACCTAGGATGGCAGCGGCAGCTGCCGAGAACCGAGCGGGTTCTTGGCGTCGCCTGCCGACATCGCTGGACCCTGGGACAGGTAAGTGGCCATGTATTAAAAGTCAGCAGCTGCAGTACTTGTAGCTGCTGGCTTTTAATATTTTTATTTTTTTTTGCGGTTTGGGTGGACTCCCTCTTTAATAACCAAAACTGCAGTGCTTATCCTCATGACACATCACAGGAAGAACCCTCATGGCTAACAGAGAACAGAATACGAATTAGACTTGGGAAACTTAACATTAATAAATCACCGGGACCAGATAACTTGCACCCGAGGGTACTTAGGGAACTCAGTCAAGTAATTGCCAGACCATTGTTCCTCATTTTTACTGACAGTCTACTGACTGGAATGGTACCAGCGGATTGGATAAAAGCCAATGTAGCACAAATATTTAAAAAGTGCCCAAAATATATCCCTGGGAATTACAGACCAGTTAGCCTAACATCAATAGTAGGCAAGCTCTTGGAGGGGATGATAAGGGACTATATACAAAATTTTAGCAATGAAAACGGTATCATTAGCAGTAATCCGCATGGATTCATGAAGAATCATTCTTGCCAAACCAATCTTAACCTTCTATGAGGAAGTGAGTTGCCATCTAGATGAAGGAAGGCCCGTAGACGTGGTGTATCTGGATTTTGCAAAAGCATTTGACACCGTTCCCCATAAACGTTTACTATACAAAATAAGGTCCGTTGGCATGGACCATAGGGCGAGTACATGGATTGAAACCTGGCTACAAGGGTGAGTTCAGAGGGTGGTGATAAATGGAGAATACTCGGAAATGGTCAGGGGTGGGTAGTGGGGTCCCACAGGGTTCTGCGCTGGGACCAATACTATTTAATTTATTCATAAACGACCTGGAGGTTGGGGTAAACAGTTCAATCTCTGTATTTACGGATGATACTAAGCGTAGCAGGACAATAACTTCTCACCAGGATGTGGAAACCTTGCAAAAAGAGCTGAACAAATTAATGGGGTGGGAAACTACATGGCAAATGAGGTTTAACTTCAGTCCCAGAAGGATTTGCCCCATTCCTGACCAGGCCATTTTTTGCGATACAGCACTGCGCCGCTTTAACTGGCAATTGCACGTCATGTGATGTTGTACCCAAACTAAATGTATGTTCTTTTTTTTTCCTGCAAATAGAGCTTTCTTTTTGGTGGTATTTGATCACCTCTGCGTTTTTTATTTTTTTGCGTTATAAACAAAAAAGAGCAACAATTTTGAAAAAGAGCAATAATTTTGTACTTTTTGCTATAATAAATATTCCAAAAAATAAAAAATAAAAAATTTCTTCAACAGTTTAGGCCGATATGCATTCTTCTAAATATGTTTGGCAAAAAAAAAAAAAAAAAAAAAAAAAAAAAAAACACAATAAGCATATATTGATTGGTTTGCGCAAAAGTTATAGCGTCTACGAACTAGGGGATAGATTTATGGCATGTTTATTATTTTTATTTTTATTTTCCTTTCTTTGACTAGTAATGGCGGTGATCTGCGATTTTTATTTGGACTGCAACATTGCGACAGACACTTAACGATTTTTTGGGACCCGTGACATTTATACAGCGATCAGAGCTAAAAATAGCCACTGATTACTGTATAAATTTCACTGGCAGGGAAGGGGTTAACACTAGGGGGCGATCAAGGGGTTAACTGTGTTTCTAACTGTGGGGGAATGTGGCTGACTAGAGGAGGACACAGATCGTGGTTCCTACTTATTAGGAACCACGACCTGTCTCCTCTCCCCTGACAGAACCAGGATTTGTGTGTTTACACACAGATCCCGGTTCTCACTCTGTCACGAGCATTCGGGGGTGCCCGGCAGTCATCCCGACCACCGGGCATGGGCATTGGCTCCGGGGACACGCTGCAGTCAAGCAGCACGCGCGCCTGCTACAATGTCTTAAAGAGCCAACGTACAGCTACGATGGCTTGCGCAGCTGTGCCAGACTGCTGCAGTATAACTGCAGCAACTGGTCGGGAAATGGTTAATGTAGAATAATGCATTTGGGTGCCAAAAATATGAAGGCAATCTATACACTGGGTTGAGAACCTCTAGGAGAATCTAGGATGGAAAAGGACCTGGGGGTCCTAGTAGATGATAGGCTCAGCTATGGCATGCAACGCCAAGCTGCTGCTAACAAAGCAAACAGAACATTGGCATGCATTAAAAAAGGGATCAACTCCAGAGATAAAACGATAATTCTCCTACTCTACAAGACTCTGGTCTGGCTTCACCTGGCGTATGCTGTCCAGTTCTGGGCACAAGTCCTCAGGAAGGATGTACTGGAAATGGAGCGAGTACAAAGCAGGGCAACAAAGCTAAAAAAGGGCCTGGAGGATATTAGTTATGAGGAAAGGTTGCGAGCACTGAACTTATTCTCTCTGGAGAAGAGACCCTGAGAGGGGATATGATTTCAATATACAAATACTACTGGTGACCCCACAATAGGGATAAAACTTTTTCGCAGAAGGGAGTTTAACAACCACTCAAATCTAGAAGAAAAGAGGTTTAACCATAAACTACGTAGAGGGTTCTTTAAGAGCGGCCAGGATGTGGAAGTCCCTTCCACAGGCGATGGTCTCAGCGAGGAGCGTCGATAGTTTTAAAAAACTATTAGATAAGCACCTCAACGACCACAACATACAGGGATATACAATGTAATACTGACTTATAATCACACATATAGGTTGGACTTGATCGACTTTTTCAACCTTAACTACTATGTATGTAACTAATCATGCAATTGTGGCTGGCAAGAGCTCTCCTCTTCCACTCACCGTGCCTGACTTGCAGTCTCCACCCCGCAACACAAGAGTCCTTCCATGTAGATAAATTTGGCAACCAGGTGAGGATGAATTAAAAATTTTGTCCAAGGAGTACACATGTTCCAACAAAGCCGACACTAATGCATTTCAGCCTATCAAGGCCTTCTGCAAGCACGGGGGGGGGGGGGGGGGGGGGGGGTCCGGTGTTAGGTAACCCTTTAAAGATTTCTTTAAAAGGTGAACTTGCACTTTAAAGGTTTTGTGACAGAGTTGAGCTTTACAGATAGTTGTTGGTGTTAAAACGAACCGCCCCTACTTAAATTCCCACCACTGAGTTGAGCTTTAAGAAACGCTTTTCTTTCTTCCTTTAACCCCCTGGTGTTTAATATCATGTGACCGCCATGATTGAGGAGGGGGGGGTCACATGATCGGAAGGCTCCTGATCGCACACAGCTATTGTGAGCCTTCCGTTAGCTGCCGGAAACTGAGCCAGGAGTGCGCTCTCAGCACAGCTGTATACCACCAATTCACGCAAATTTGCAGCCACTCAGTGCCAAGGCCCCCCCCTCCCCTGAGCGGCCGCATATCTGTGTGCGCCCGGTGCCAACAGGTTAACCAGGTTTGGCTTGAGTTTCTCTTTAAAATGGAATTCCAGTTTACACCTAACTAGCCTTTAAAATGCCCCCCCACACACACACACACACATGCGCAAGCGCAACTTCCGGTCAGGGCGCTGCATGCGCAAGCGCAACTTCCGGTCGGGACGCTGCATGCGCAAGCGCAACTTCCGGTCGGGACGCTGCATGCGCAACTTCCGGTCGGGACGCTGCATGCGCAAGCGCAACTTCCGGTCGGGACGCTGCATGCGCAACTTCCGGTCGGGACGCTGCATGCGCAACTTCCGGTCGGGACGCTGCATGCGCAACTTCCGGTCGGGACGCTGCATGCGCAACTTCCGGTCGGGGCGCTGCATGCGCAACTTCCGGTCGGGGCGCTGCATGCGCAAGCGCAACTTCCGGTCGGGGCGCTGCATGCGCAAGCGCAACTTCCGGTCGGGGCGCTGCATGCGCAACTTCCGGTCGGGCGCTGCATGCGCAACTTCCGGTCGGGGCGCTGCATGCGCAACTTCCGGTCGGGACGCTGCATGCGCAAGCGCAACTTCCGGACGGGACGCTGCATGCGCAAGCGCAACTTCCGGACGGGACGCTGCATGCGCAAGCGCAACTTCCGGACGGGACGCTGCATGCGCAAGCGCAACTTCCGGACGGGACGCTGCATGCGCAACTTCCGGTCGGGACGCTGCATGCGCAACTTCCGGTCGGGACGCTGCATGCGTAAGCGCAACTTCCGGACGGGACGCTGCATGCGCAAGCGCAACTTCCGGTCGGGACGCTGCATGCGCAACTTCCGGTCGGGACGCTGCATGCGCAAGCGCAACTTCCGGACGGGACGCTGCATGCGCAAGCGCAACTTCCGGTCGGGACGCTGCATGCGCAACTTCCGGTCGGGACGCTGCATGCGTAAGCGCAACTTCCGGTCGGGACGCTGCATGCGTAAGCGCAACTTCCGGTCGGGACGCTGCATGCGTAAGCGCAACTTCCGGTCGGGACGCTGCATGCGTAAGCGCAACTTCCGGTCGGGACGCTGCATGCGTAAGCGCAACTTCCGGTCGGGACGCTGCATGCGTAAGCGCAACTTCCGGTCGGGACGCTGCATGCGTAAGCGTAACTTCCGGCCGGAACGCTGCATTCGTAAGTGTAACTTCCGGTCGGGACACTGCATTCGCAAGCGTAACTTATGGCCGGAACACTGCATTCGCAAGTGTGACTTCCGGTCTGAACACTGCATTTGTAAGTGTAACTTCCGGTCTGAACACTGCATTCGTAAGTGTAACTTCCGCCTGTGCATGGATGTGGGATGTTCCGGGAGCTTGTCATGTTATCTGGGGCTCTTCTGGCCATGCAGTACACATAGTACTGCAGTATAGGATGTGTCCGGAGATATCCAGGACCAGCGTGGAGCACAAGTGGACAGCATTGGAGGCTGTTCGTAAGTAGGAGTCATTCGTAACTCGGGTGTTCGTAACTCTGGGACTGCCTGTACTAGCCATTGTCGAAGCACTCTCTCTCTTCTCCCCTGCAGCTGCCAATGGTTGACACAGGGGAGATCACATGAATATAGGTAAGTAAATACAGCTTTCTTATACAGGTTAGTCAGTAGGAGTGTTGAGGGGTGGGGGGGTTTTCTGGCTAGTTAGGTGTGTGTTGGGGTATGAGCACAAGAATAGGCAATAAATTACATTGGCATACATAATACTTGGTGTATGAGCAGACAAGACACATGCCTAGTATACAGCAGCATGGTGAGAGGTGTACCTGAACACCTGAGCCCTGCACACAGCTGACCTGAGTACTCAGGGGGATTTCCCTGTATGAGGCTCTATGTGTAGGAGTTTTCATCACCTCAGGACACCCCATACATGACAGGGCTTCCACCAGCTCACACCTCACCATTGTCCCCCATTGAAGTTGCAGGTATAGTTCCATCTGAGGTGCCCAGAGCCGCCCTCCCTCCTCCTCCAGCCTGCACTCTTACCTCGCTCTTGCTCTGCTTGCAGGCAGACAGGGATAGTTTTCTTCCAGCCAGGCATGTTCCCAGAGGCACGGCTCTCCTTCAGGGCTCGCTGCACCTTTGGCACATAACACCTCCCAGTCACAATGGAAGCCGGTGGCGGCTTACACCGCTTCCTTGTCTGGTCCCCGGGTGCCGGCACTTGTGTCGCCTGCTGTGCTCCGTGTCTCGGGGGGGAGAAGGCTCAGGCAAGGAGGGGGCTGCAGTAGCAGCTCACGGAAGGCACTGGAGTAGGAGGAACAAGTGCACGGTGATAGAGGCACACGGAGAGAGAAGGGGAGGGATGTCAGGGGGCGGGAGAGGAGAAAACTTCCCATAGAGAAGGAGGAGTAGTGTGCTCCGTGCTGAGCTCCGTGCTCACACACTTCATTCCCGCCGGGCACACATTATTCTATGGCTGCGTGCGCTGCCCTCTCTCTCCCTGTCAGTATACCGCTTCTCCACTCTTCCATTCATGACTAGAATAGACACTCCCATCTGCCGCCAGCCTCCATTAACCCATTCATAGAGCACGCCTTCCCCTCCAAGTGCTGCTGTCAGCGCTATGAAGCACGTTGTGTATTGTCTGACAGAAATACAGAGGAAGGGAGGAGGAGGGGGATTCTGCATCCATTTACCACACTGTCCCATTCATCTCTGCAGGACTGCACCATTCTACTGCCACCCGTGTGTGACCCCCAGGAAGAAATGGGGTGGCATTGTACCACTGGTGCCTGGCACATTTGGTGATAGACAGCTTATACAGTATATATATGTATTCATCTCTGGTAAACCATTTCACTCACCCTAAGTTCACACTGGGATTAAACGCAGGCATTGGGGGGGGGGGGGGGGGGTGTAAAACCGCCCCTCAAAGGCCTATGCAAACGATAAAATGGACCACACACATAGTCAGGTTGAAAAAAGACACAAGTCCATCTAGTTCAACCAATAAAAAAAAATCATACAATCCCATATACACGATCCTACACCCACAGTTGCTCTAGAGGAAGGCGAAGAACCCCAATAAAACATGATCCAATTTGTTACAACAGGGGGAAAAACTTCCTTCCTGATCCCAGAGAGGCAATCAGATTTTCCCTGGATCAACTTTACCTATAAATGTTAGTACCCAGGTATATTATCTACATTTAGAGACCTTTCACACTGCTAGCGTGGCCGCGGTGGTCCATAATAGTAAACTTCGTTTTGAGTTATTCACTTTGAGCGCCCCACTAGCGGCCAAAAAGCACTAAAACTAGCGGCGCTTTTAACCCCACTAGTAGCCGAGGAAAGGGTTAAAACCACCAGCAAAGTGCTGTTTTCAATGGCAGGGGTGGTTTAGGAGCGGTGTATACAGCGCTCCCGCACCGCCCCAAAGACGCTGCTTGCCTGACTTTTTTTTTTTGGTCCTGCAAGCGCACCGCCCCAGTGTAAAAGCACTCAGGCTTTCACACTGGGTAGGCTTGAGAGGTGCTTTACAGGCACTGTTTTTAGTGCTAAAACGCCTGAAAAACGCCTTCAGCGTGAAAGGGGTCTTAGGAAAGAATCCATTCCTTTTTTAAAGCAATCTACGGAGCTGGCCAGAACCACCTCTGGAGGGAGTCTATTCCACATTTTCACAGCTCTTACTGTGAAGATACATAAAGAGTGCCCCCTTGTCCTCTGTGATGACCTTAAAGCGAATAACTCGATACCAAGTTCACTATATGGATCACTTATGTATTTGTACATGTTGATCATATCCCCCTTAATCTCCTCTTCTCAAGAGAGAATAAATTCAGTTCCTCTAATCCAGTGGTTCTCAATCTGGGGGTCGAATGACGATTTGCCAGGGGTCACCAAATCCTGGGCTGTTCCTGAATCCCGCACCGCTCTCCCAGCCTTTTCGCGGCCGCCCAGCTGGGCTGTTCCTGGAGCCCGCAGCCGCCCACTCAGCCTCTTCACAGCCGCCCATTCAGTTCACGACATAGAGACTAGAGGTCAGCTGACTGGTGAGGAATGTGAAGTGGGAGGGGCTGGAGGAGACCCTATCTCCTGATTCCGCATAGGTGTCACTGCTAGACACCACAGTCGGAGACATAGTGAAGCTGGAGGCACAGTGAGTAACACTACCTGTGATTATAGTTGTCAAAAGTCCCCACTACAGTTCTCAGATCAGCAGATGACCTCGATCAAGAGCACCTAAGTTGGCTGATCAGAACTCCCCCCAGCACTGCCACTTATCCCAACTCCCCACCAGCACTCATACATCTTCACATTCCCCCCCACCAAGAAGTAAGAGAAGGAATAAAAATAGAGAATACATGGAAGGGAGAGGAACAGAGGGGGAGAAACAAAGAAAAAGGGAGAGAAAGAACAAGAAAGATGGCTAGAAAGAGGATGGGGAAAAAGCAAGAAATGAGTATAGAGAGAGTTAAAGGGGAAAGAAAGGAGAAAAAAAAAGAGAGAGTGGTACATCCTAAAAGGTACCATAAGGGGTTTTAATACTGTACGAGTGGAAGGGACTCAGGGAGCGCTAAATGTCTGTGGGTTAGGGGCATAAATTACTTGTCTTGCCTTGGGTGCTGACAACCTACGCTAATGTTACTGTTTTACTGTTAGGGGTCCCCACAACTTGGGAAATTTTATCAAGGGGTCACGGCATTATAAGGGTTGAGAACCACTGCTCTAATCTTTCTTCATTGCTGAGCTCCTCCATGCCTCTTATCAGTTTGGTTGCCCTTCTCTGCACTTTCTCCAGTTCCCAGATATCCTTTTTGAGAACTGGTGCCCAAAACTGAACTGCATATTCCAGATGAGGTCTTACTAACGATTTGTACAGGGGCAAAATGATATCTCTCTCTCTGGAGTCCATACCTCTCTTAATACATGAAAGGACTTTGCTCGCTTTGGAAACCGCAGTTTGGCATTGCATACTATTATTAAAAGAGAAGTATGGGTTTTTTTCCATAATCCTACTTACCTAGGTGGATGCTGCATATGTCCCCCCGCTGCCTCTGCACTGAGAACCGAGGGATCGAACACCGCAGATGGCTCGGTTCTCACAGCTCCCTGAGCAGAGAGCTGCTGACTCAATCAGCAGCTCTCCGCTATGCCCCCCCCCCCCCCATGCTCACTGGAGCGCTGAGCTGTGGAGGGGCAGGGAGCTGCCGTCTCAGCCTCTCAGCGGCTCGCTGAGAGGCTGAGATGGGTATCTGTCCAGGCACCTGCCGGATGCAGACTTTATTGTCGTGATGACGCGGACTGATTCCAGTGATATCAGCAGAGAGCGGACTTCAGGAGTGCAAAACGAATTTCACTCCTGTGATCCATAGGAGAAGCCCAGCCAAACAAGCTGATCTACCAAAAACCCCAGATCCTTCTCCACCATTGATTCCCCCAGTCCCCCCCCCCCCCCCCTAGTATGTATGATGCAAGTGCAAGTGCATACCTTTACATTTATCAACAATAAACCTCATTTGCCACACAGTTGCCCAATTGAACAGTGCATTGAGGTTGGCTTGTAAGTTGGAGACATCCTGTAAGGATGTTATTCCACTGCATAGCTTGGTGTCATCTGCAAACACTGAAATTGTACTTTTAATCCCAGACCCTATATCATTTATAAAGATATTAAAAAGTAAGGGTCCCAACACTGAACCTTGGGGTACACCACTGATAACCTTAGACAATTCAGAGTAAGAATCATTAACCACTACTCTCTGAATTCTGTCTTTTAGCCAGTTTTATATCCATTTACAAACTGATCTTTCCAAGCCTGTAGGCTTTACCTTACACATTAGCTGCGTGTGGGGAACTGTGTCAAAATCTTTTGCAAAATCCAAGTATACCACGTCCACAGCCACCCCTGATGAGCATTAATGAGCACTGATAGGCAGAACTCATAGGCTGCACTGATGGGCACTGATGAACACTGATAGGCAGAACTCAGGCAGCATCAATGAGCTCTGATAGATGGAATTGATAAACACTGATAGGCAGAACTCATAGGCAGCATTGGTGAGCACTAATAGGTGGCACTGATAGGCAGCATTGATGAGCACTGATAGGCAGCACTGATGGGCATTGAGCACTGATAGGTGCAGGTGGCACTGATACTGATAGGTGGCATTGATGAGCACTGATAGGTGGCACTTATGAGCACTGATAGGCAGCATTGATGAGCACTGATAGGCAGCATTCATGAGCACTGATAGACGCTGATAGGCAGCATTGATGAGCACTGATAGATGACACTGATGGGCAACATTGAAGAGTACTGGTAGGTGGCACTGATGGATGCTGTTAGGCGGCATTACTGAGCACTGATAGGTGGTGCTGATAGGCAGAATTGATGAGCACTGATAGGCAGCATTAATGGGCACTAATAGGTGGCATTGATTAACATTGATAGGTGGCACTGATGATTGGGGCACTGATTATCATTGTAAACAATTTACTGACATTCTTGATGGTTAACGGCAGTCCTTTCCTCACACAGACACAGGGTGGGAGGAAAGGGCTGCAGATAACTGGCAAGTCTGTTTACATGTGATCAGCTGATCACATGGTAAAGGGCCGCTGTGATTGCTCTGGATGCATGCCCCAGGGGGCAAGCGGGAGGCAGGGTTCTGGGAGGATGTCCATGGACATCCTCCCAAAATTGGAAGCCCGGGCTTGGATGGAAAGGTGGGGGGGGGGGGGGGCAGGGGGCCCATTATGGTTTTTTTTTCTGGGAATTTTCTTTTCTTGTGCTCATGCGCATTTCTTTTTCAATTATATTCCTCACACTATTCTCCCATCATTAATTAAAAATAGTCTGTTTTCCAAAAAATTTCCAACATGCACCAACCCACTAATAGTGCGAAATTCAAACGAAAATTATTAGAAAAGATTTTCCAAAGAAATTTCTTTCCGAATTCGACCCATGTATGGGTCCTTTTACTCTTTTTTACCTATTTTACCTATTTTATGCCTCTTTGGCTGCTAGAATCCTGTCAAACATCCTTGCAACCAATGAGACTGTGGTGTTGATTTACTAAAACTGGAGAGTGCAGAATCTGGTGCAGCTCTGCATAGAAACCAATCAGTTTCCATTTATTTTTATCTTTTTGGTCAAAGTTTAATTGAACAAGCAGAAGTTAGAAGCTGATTGGCTATCATGCACAGCTGCACCAGATTTTGCACTCTCCAGTTTTAGTAAATCAACCTCAGTGTGTCATTGGTTGCTAGGACACAGGCTGCTGGGCTGTACAGTATCATTTGGCGGTGATCAGCGATTTTTATCATGACTGTGACATTATGGCGGACACATCGGACAACTTTGACACATTTTTGGGACCATTGGCATTAATACAGTGATCAATGCTATAAAATTGCATTGATTACTGTAAAAATGTCACTGGTAGTGAATGGGTTAACCACTAGGGGACGGGGAAGGGGTTAAGTGTATCCTAGGAAGTGATTCTAACTGTCTGGGGGATGGGCTAGCAGTGACACGACACTGATCGCTGCTCCCAATGTGAGGGAGCAGACGATCAGTGTCCTGTCACAAGGCAGAACGGGGAGATGCTGTGTTTACACTGGCATCTCCCCGTTCTTCAGCTCCGTGACACGATCGTGGGCACCCAGCGGACATCGGGTCCCGCGGGCACGGTCACGGACCTCGCGGCAGGCCCGCGCACGGCTGGAAATTCAAAGTAACGTACAGGTATGTTATTTTGCCCAGCCATGCCATTCTGCCGACGTATATCTACAGGAGGCGGTCGGCAAGCGGTTAAAAAATCATTTTAGTCTGGAAGATTAGTTAAAACCCCCAAACATTGCTGTCGGTGGCAGCAAAAGGGTAAAAGTTTTTACAGCCCATCATTTTAGAGTTAACCATGAATGATGGTGCTGGAAGAGCCTCCTGGGAGATGTGAAGTGAATATCTTAAGAGACTCCAGGGCCAGGGACACATCATTCTAGCCTATGTCAAAGGCAGGGCAGGAGTAAAAATTAAAAAAACCTATATAAACAGACAATAAAAAAATATTATTTGTGATTGTGGAGGGGAGAAGGGTTTAAATTGACTTCCTTTTGGGGGAAAAATATATCAGGGATCTATTAGACCCCTAATGTCACCTATAGATGCCAGTAAAGCTGAACAAGCACAGCTAATGCTGGACCAGCATTATTTTGCTGCCAAAGCAGCCGGGGAATGACAGCTTTGAACCAGAAAGTGACGTAATATATGTTGCTTTCAGTTTCATTAACCAGAGGGAGGATCAGTGAATGAATGTTCGCTGAGCTTCCTCTGCTCTACCCATCAACACCCACCATGCCAGTCCAGAGACCACAGGAAGGATAGTGGGACCCCGAATACATGGCAACAATGTAAAGCAACAGGGAGTGTTTGAAAGTACCCCAACATACTGTATATCGGTGGCAGCAAAAGGGTTAAAGTACAATTCCACTTTTGCTACAATATATACCGTATTTATCGGCGTATAACACGCACTTTTTTCCCCTTAAAATCAGGGGAAAGTCGTGGGTGCGTGTTATACGCCGATTCCCGCTATCGCTATGTGAATGTCGGCGATCGCCGCCGACATTTACATAGCGAGTAGTTTCAAATATGGCGCCGCGGACTTCGGAGGGGCTCGGCAGTGCTGAACGAGCGCCGCCGAAATCACAGAGCCGAGATACACATAGTCGGGTGTATTCGGCTCTTTCCGGCGCCGCTCACTGTCACGCCCAGTCCCGCCATTGGACCTGTGTTATGTCCATCATAGGGCGGGACTGGGCGGGACTGTGAGCGGCGCCGGAAAGAGCCGAGAACCCTCGGCTATGTGTATCTCGGCGGCGTTCGTTCACTTCCGCCGGCGCTGAGTCTCTCCGAACTCCGCGGCGCCATATTTAAAACTACTCACATGTGTATGGCGGCGGCGGCAGGAGGCATGGAGCATGGACACTAGGCTGCAGGGACAAGGCTGCATTGGGGACAAGGCTGCATTGATAAGGCTGCACTGGGGACAAGGCTGCATTGATAAGGCTGCACTGGGGACAAGGCTGCACTGACAAGGCTGCACTGACAAGGCTGCAATGACACTAACAAGGCTGCAGATGAACACTGATGAGGCTGCATTGATGGGCATTTTAATGTAAGTTTCTTTTCCTTAAACTTCCCTCCTAAAAGTTTTTTTCCTTAAAATTCTCTCCTAAACTTGGGGTGCGTGTTATACGCCGGCGCGTGTTATACGCCGATAAATACGGTACATTAAATATATATAATACTGGTATTTATGTCATTGTGTAATATAAAGCTTTACTCTAGGCATAAAAACTTTCATTAAAATATAGTCCTCAATAGCCACAAGGATATAAATTAGAGTGAGCAGAGGAGCATCCTGAAGCACAATAAACCTGTCAAATATAGAGATAAGTCTGTTAGGTGGCAGGTACCTTGTTGGACTTAACTAATGGTAAGCATGCAGTTTTTACTAGTTTAGTAGCTGAATTATAGTTCTGGTTTAACTGGTGAACCTGTCATACTAGAATACTTGTCATAACTTCCTTTGATAGGGTGACAACATTTACTATTCAGAAACTATGACTGAGTTGTCAACCATACGTCAGGCATCTCTACATAGACTGCAGCACAATACGCTCGTGAGTGGTGGCACCAACGATCACAAATCATGCGTGGTGGCAGAAATCATTGTCAACACTGAGACAAGCTATTAGCTTGTCTCTCAGCTGCTGGTCCCACCTGCCCATCTCACATCTACACATCCCTTAATGTAAATTAGAATTTGATTAGGGTATGAAATGCTGGGAAATAAAGTCCCAGCAGCACCACTCCTATTACACAGAGCAGTGATGGCGAACCTTGGCACCCCAAATGTTTTGGAACTACATTTCCCTTGATGCTCAACTTCACTGCAGAGTGTATGAGCATTATGGGAAATGCAGTTCCAAAACATCTGGGGTGCCAAGGTTCGCCATCACTGACATAGAGGGTGACCTTATGGCACTTGATGGCCCACTTCAGACTCACTCAGAAAGCACATGAAGATGTCACATGGGTGCAGCCTAGAACTTGCAAAGAGGAAAAGAAATGTAATTTTTTTTTCAAATAAAATCCATTGCAGATTATTGTGAAATTAATAATATAACACGGGGCTGTTTTTATTACACTTTAATGTTATTGAAAATTTAATTTTCATTCCAGTGCAGCCACTGGGATTTCTTAAAACAGTCTTAATATTCAAATTCAGCATGGAAAACTGGGGTTGTCCTGTACACAGAACTCCAACTGAAATCATAATCCCTGCTTGTGTGATTGGCTCATTGCTTTCTCCAGAAATCTGCATTGTTGATGAGCTGAACTGCTGTTCAGTTCGAGCAGTGTTTGGCATACTTCAAAGAAGTTTGGGTGTTGAACCTGAAACACATTGAAATCAATGGGAGCCAAATCTCTCAAATAAAAATTCCCATTTTCTGATCTAATATGTATGGGGTGGCCACTGTCATGGATGAAAATGGGTCACAGGAGTGCAGAACGAACTTCACTCCTGTGATCCACAGAAGAAGTACAACCAAATGAGCTTTGGCTGTACTTCCCTTTAATGGGGCAAAAAAAAAAAAGCATGATGTCCCCCAGATAATCCATACCAGACCCTTCTGATCACCCATCTAGAACAAGCACTCAGGATTAATGCTAAGACTTTTTAGAATTCACCTGGAAAAATAAAACACAAATTCACTGTTTGCATGCTAGTTCCAGGTTGGTGACTATATAGTGCAGCAAAGATGCAAATTACAGTCCTAGAGCCTACACCTTTTAAAATTAGGTAGTGGCTGTCACACTCATAATATTCAAACAAGCTCACTTTAGGTGTCAAACCCATAGCAATATATGGATAATTTTAAGAACCAGGCAGAAGCATTTAAATCAGTGAACAATTTGAGTGCCATTTACATAGTTTACACAGCCAACCTACTCTTACTAATTAGTGATGTTCTCTTTTAAAATATCATATCTCTAATGGCTCACGCTGCAGTTGATAATAGTATGTAGAGCCTGGATCATATTTCTTGATTGGTATGAACCTCTTCCTCAGCATTTTTCCCTCAGCATTTTCCCACAGATGACCAGGCCATTTTCTTTTTAGATAAACTCTGCTAAAAATTGTCTCGTTAAATGATTCTCCCTTACCAAAGAGGGACAATCTTTTCTTAAGTAAATAAAACACCAAGGGGTTTGCTTAATGTATAAAGTGACATTCAGCTTATATTTGTCCTAAAATTTCTTATTTCATTATCAAAACGTTTTTCAAAATATTGCAGTTTTGATCAAAGTGTAACTAACCCCACAAAATAAAGATTTTAAATATTGCATCTTGCCAGTCCTTACATGCAAGATAGAAATGCATTTGTTTTCTATTTTTAGGCTAGAAATATTTTCGGCAAGTGCAGAAAACACCTGTTCATTTTGACAAAAAAACATACCTTTTTGGGGTTTAGATATGCCTTAAGACATATTTGAAGGACTGGAGGCCTACTGATTTAGTAAGTGAAGATTTTGAATGAATGCTGATGAAAGTCTATTATTGGCCTTACATATCCATATTTGAAAAATATAGCGGGGTATTCAATAGAGCTGTTGCGCCACTTTTTCTGGCGTTAATCCCTCTTGTTAATCTATTGCACCAAATTCATGAAGCATTTGTGAAACTTTTGGTTCTGACAGCGATTCATGCACCAAATTCAAATGTGCCATTTTTACATTCTGCCGCAATTAATGCGCAAAAGTCAAAATAAAACACCACCAGTTTGTATCTTTTGAAAGTGGAGCTGATTAAGGATCCTTTCACATGGGGCAGACTCAGCCTGCAATCTGATTGCTCTGCAGAGGATCTGTCCAGTGGACACGGACACAGTCAGCTCACCTCTATGGGTGGTTGGATGTGAACGAACTGTCTGTCCATTTACACCTAATTGGATGTAGGCAGGTGTAAATGGCCACATGTCCGCTCCATAGAGGTGAATGAAAGTTCCGATCGAGTCCGTCTGAAAAATGGACAGGTGGACCGGATCAGAACATTTGCATGAAAGGGGCGTTAGACCAACTATCTTTTGGCATACAGAGAGAGAAACTGGCACAGACAGATTTTGTGACAGTGTCTCGCGTGCATTCTAAAGGTTGTGCATCATGTGCCAAATTCAAAGCACAAAATCTAGACAAGTACATACATTTGGCGTGTGCTGCACCACTTTTGGTATTCCTGAGACACTTTTGCAAAATCTGTCTGCTCCATTATTTATGAACTCCAGGGACTCTCTTTTGGTGTACAGAAAAAATCTGTCTCAGACAGATTTTGCAAAAATGTCTTGTGTATTCTAATGCCTCGTACACACAATTGGATTGTTGGCCAACAAAACCGTGGAATTTTGTCCGAAGGGCGTTCACTCAAACTTGTCTTGCATACACACGGTCACACAAATGTTGGCCAACAATCACGAACGTAGTGACGTACTACGTGGTTTTTCAGCTGTTTAGCACCACCCTTTGGGCTCCTTCTGCTAATATAGTGTTAGAAGTTTGGTGAGTGCTTCTTTTTGCGTTTTTCATTTAGCGATTTTCATTTAGCGCTTTTCATTTTGTGCTTTTCATTTCGGAAAGTCCGCCAACAAATGTCCGATGGAACATACATACGGTCGGATTTACCGACAACAGCCTGTCATCGAACATTTCCTGTCGGAAAGTCCGATTGTGTGTACGGGGCTTTAAAGTTGCACAGCATGAGCCAAATTCAAGTACAAGTTCTAGACAGGTACATGAGTTTGCTGCATCCTTCACCACTTTTAGAATGCATTAGGGACACTTGCAAAATCTGTCTGCACCAGTCTTTTTGAGTTCCAGGGATAGGGTTTCAAGGAATCAGCCATATATTTTTACTTGTATTTTATGTTTGTCAGTTGTTTGAAGTTAAAGTGGTTCTAAAGCAGGGATCCCAAACTTGCGGCCCTCCAGCTGTTGCGAAACTACTGCCTAAGGGAGTCATGCCTGTAATTATCAGCCTTGCAATGCTTAATGGGACTTGTAGTTTTGCAACAGCTGGAGGGCCGCCAGTTTGAGACCCTTGTTCTAAAGCCTCAAGGTTTTTTTTTTACCTTAATGCATTTTATGCATTATGGTAAAAAGCCGTCTCTGCTGGAGGATTCCCCCTAGCCCCCCTTTATTTTCACCTGAGCCTGATCCAATCCAGCGATGTGCACGAGAGCAACTGCTCTCACTGCTGTCTCCCGCCTCATTGGGCAGATTGATAGCAACTCTCCTGTCAATCAACTCCGGTAATGAGAGAGCGGGGGGGTGGAGTCATGTCCAGCTGTCTGTGTCAATTAACGTAGCAGGGGGGCTCGGGAGCGGGCATGCACAAGTACCCCCATGGGAAGAGGTTTTCCATGGGAGCACTGCACAGAGAGGAGAAGATGAGATGTATAAAGATGTTTGTTTGTTTTTTTTCAATTTTCCTTTACATTCGCTTTAAGACATTAAAAAGAAGTTAGCATGATAAATGCAGGTAATAGATTTGACAGAACTCTTCTTTTGTAATTGGTCATCTCAGCTGACTGGCATGTCAAATACCTGACAAGCAGCTGAAGCATCCAGTCGCTAAAGAAGTGAAGTGAAGATGATTTCTTCCCGTTTCAAAGTTGAAAGAGGACTCAAGGGACAACTAAGATATATTAAAGATACATTTTATCTGGAAAGTCTACTGCTGAGTGCATAAACCCTTAAAAGAAAACAAAAAAGGGCTGGCTTTACATACAGTAAACATATACTGACTTAGGCAATAGTACCTATAGGAACTGAAGGTTAGGAGAAATAGTTTGGAAAACTCATATACTAAATTTTCCAAAACTTTTTAAACAAATGATACATAAGGGCTGATTTACTAAAAATAATGTGAATATTCTCTTTAATTATCCAATCATGTGCAGATGAAATACATAAACATAGATCTTCCTTTCACATGATTGGATAATTGAAGTGAATCTTAACACATTTTATTATGTGAGCATTCTCAAATACTATACTAAATCAGTCGTATACTATTTTTGGTAGTCAAGCCAAATTTCACAGTCTCATTACAATAAAGTTACATAATAAAGACCAATTTCTGCTGTACCCAAAGTCATACTTAAAGCCACTGGACAGCACAATGTAAATTAGATTTCCCAGTAACCCACATCTATACAATCCATATATCCTTTTGGTACATTTATGTCCAGATCCAGCCAATCCTTTATAGCTATAGTAATTCATATAATTAAATGTCTATAACCATTCTATAACCAAATCTAAAGTAATTGGCTACTAGTATAATATGGATAAGTAGTAACCATATATATTCCTATGAGGTCAGTGATGAATGTCCAATAGACCATTTATTTTATAGTGCACTGCTATATTGGCTTTAAAATATAGTTTGAAGGTTTGCTAAATAAACAAATATTAATTAAGAAGTACTACAGTATATAATGTGGAAACAGATGTGTAAATGCTCAGACTGTCAGACTGCCGATGCCTCTTTGCAACATGATTCACAAGAGGAAAAAGTCTGCACTTGGGATGGCATTAAACCAACAGTCTTCCTTTATTGAAATAAACATGTATAACAGCTGTAAAACAGTCAACGCGTTTCATCCATCAGGCCATGACTAATGGCTAAAACGCATTGGCTGTTTTACAGCTGTTATAAATGCTTTTTTTTTAAAAAGTAAGACCGTTTGTTTGATGCCATTCCGAGTGCTGACTTTTCCTCTTGTGAATCGTACTACAGTATAAAATATATAAAATCACTCTGTAGTTTAAAGCAGAATGCCTATTTACTCACCATGTTCAGATGGAAGCGCAGGCCCCTGTCAGAACCAGGTTATGGGCTTCCACACCTAATAGCACTGCCTAATAGCACACAGCTTCTCTGGAAGGCCAAACACTGTGGGGAGCCCCTCCCCAATTGCCACCAGGGTTCTCCAGTTCCAGTGGGCTGGCATTTAGTCCTCAGACTTTGGAACCCCTCCAGCTGTTTGTCTGTATTACCAGAGCTACCCTGGACTTCACGGTGAGAGACGCTGTTTATGAGGACAATTTCAAGTAGCTGTGTTCTGAACTGTTTTACTGAATTATTGATTCTCAGTTAGATTCTGTTATAGGGTCTATAGAGACTATGCTATGCAGCCACATGGTACCCTGATTGAGTCACAGAGACATTGCTGTGAAAAGCTTCCATAATTTTGCGCTTTTTTTTTTTTGCCATCCTGAACCTGTTTTGCATTAGTGTTGCTAACTTTGCACCTGTTATGTAAAAACCTGGTTACATTTACTCCCTGTTGGATCATTTGGCAAATCACCTTTCCTGGGCCACCTCACGTCAGCACATAACGGGTTAACACCTCCTTTGGAGCCCCACATGACCACATGTTCCAAGCTTCATAAAAGACAGCCCCTCCCCCAAGTAAGATGTTCTTTTTTTTGGTCAGCTCCAGGCCACATGTTGATTGCAATTGGTAAGTAATTTGTTTTCTGCATCCCCCCCCTGCCGAACGTACCCCTCCATGCTCAGCCTCTCATGGAGTTGGAAGACCCTGAATGCTGGAGGTGAATCCTTCTAAGAACTGGGTTCCTTTTTGTGCCAAGGCCACGGGCAAAATGATGCTTAAACAGCATTGACATTGTACAGGCGTGGTATTATAAGAGCTCTGCAATGTCATCATTGCCTCTCCCTTTGGGTTTTTTCCTGTCTTTTTATATGCAGTGCACCGCACTGCTCTCCTGGCTTTATTGTCAGTCTGAGAGCGGCTGTGAATGGTGTCACAGAGTGTGGGGAGATAGGCATCACAAGAACCCTGCGCCAAAATTTTTTAAAAAAATGGCGTGGGGTCCCCCCAAAAATCCATACCAGACCCTTATCCGAGCACGCAACCTGGCAGGCCGCAGGAAAAGAGGGGGGGACGAGAGAGCGCCCCCCTCCTGAACCATACCAGGCCACATGCCCTCAACATTGGGAGTGTGCTTTGGGGTAGCCCCCCCAAAGCACTTTGTCCCCATGTTGATGGGGAGAAAGGCCTCATCCCCACAATCCTTGCCCGGTGGTTGTGGGGGTCTGCGGGCAGGGGGGCTTATCAGAATCTGGAAGCCCCCTTTAACAAGGGACCCCCAGTTTCCGGCCCCCCCCTGTGTGAAATGGTAATGGGGTACAGATGTACCCCTACCATTTCACAAAAAATGTGTGAAAATGGTAAAAAAAACACAATACACACCTTGGGACAAGTCCTTTATTAAAAAATTTTAAAAATAAAACTGTCCCACAGAGTTTTCTTCATCTCGCACTCCGACAGACCGAAAAAAAAAAAGCCGCACGTCGCCTACAATCTGCCTCCATGGGAGGCACCCGCCGTAATGACCGGCCGCTCTCAGATGACAGCTCTTTTATAACTAAGGGCGGGGCCACACGATGATGTTGTTGCGTGACCCCACCCCCTCTGATGCACAGGGACATCGCTATGGCTTTCCTGCCGTGTCAGAGGGGGGCGGGACCACCTGGTCCACCCCCTCTGACGCATCGGGACATCCCTATGGCTTCCCCGTATCGTCAGAGGGGGCAGGGTCACTCGGTTACATAACCGGGTGGCCCCGCCCCCCTCTGACACTACGGGGAAGCCATAGGGATGTCCCCGTGCGTCAGAGGGGGGCAGACCGGGTGGCCCCCCTCTGATGCTACGGGAAAGCCATAGGGATGTCCCCGTGCGTCAGAGAGGGGCAGGGTCACCCGGCGATGTCATTGTGTGGCCCCACCCTCAGTTATAAAAGAGCTGTCATCTGAGAGCGGCCGGTCATTACAGCGGGCGCCTCCCATGGAGGCAGATTGTAGGCAACGTGAGGCTTTTTTTTTCTTTTTCGGTCCGTCGGAGTGCGAGAAGAAGACTCTGTGAGACAGTGTTATTTTGTTAATGTTTTTAATAAAGGACTTGTCCCAAGGCATGTATTGTGTTTTTTTTACCATTTTCACACATTTTTTTGTTAAAATGGTAGGGGTACATTTGTACCCCGTTACCATTTCACACAGGGGGGGTGGGATCTGGGGGTCCCCTTGTTAAAGGGGGATTCCAGGTTCCAATAAGCCTCCCTGCCCGCAGGCCCCCATAACCACCTGGCAAGGGTTGTGGGGATGAGGCCCTTCTCCCCATCAACATGGGGACAAGGTGCTTTGGAGGCTACCCCAAAGCACCCTCCCAATGTTGAGGGCATGTGGCCTGGTACGGTTCAGGAGAGGGGGCGATCTCTCACCCCCCTCTTTTCCTGCAGCCTGCCAGGTTGCATGCTCAGATAAGGGTCTGGTGGATCTGGTATGGATTTTGAGGGGGACCCCCACACATTTTTTTTTTAAATTTTGGCGCAGAGTTCCCCTTAATATCCACACCAGACCTGAAGGTTATGGAATTTGGGGGGCCCCCACGCATTTTTTTTTTAAATTTTGGTTCAGGGTTCCCCTGTGGGGGAATACCATGCCGTTTTTATCAATTAACTTTTATGTGTATTGCCGGGAGTTGGGACCGACAATTCATTATAGCCGCGAGTACTTTTAAATGACTTTTTTTCCTTTAGAATTGTCATTTTGCTCTCGGACTGTTGTAAACACAGGAAACATGCGCCACTTTACAGGCATACTATAGACACCCCCATGGGAAGAAATTTAAAGGAATATTACACTTTTATTGTTTCACTTTAAGCATTATTAAAATCACTGCTCCCGAAAAAACGTCCATTTTTGAAACTTTTTTATGCATTGATACATGTCCCCTGGGGCAGGACCCGGGTCCCCAAACACTTTTTAAGACAATACCATGCATATAAGTCTTTAAAATTAGCACTTTTGATTTTTCATGTTCGTGTCCCATAGACTTTAACGGTGTTCGCGTGTTTGAACAATTTTTTTGCGTGTTCGCATGTTCTGGTGCTAACCAAACCGGGGGGGGGGTGTGGGGTGTGCGGCCCATCCCTACCTGCCAACAATCATTTTACCCTGACTAGGACGATGACACCTAACAGATTGTGACATTCATTAAGCATGTGGTCAATACACTCTAAAGGAGTCGTTTCCACTTACCCTGTGAAAGGACAGGATCCAGGAAATTGGCACATGCGTTTATGCCAGCATGATAGAAAATACCTCACCAAGCTCAGGGTGCATTTTGGGCCTGAATGCAGTTTGCAGTGGCAGAGAAATGAAATTGCACAGGTTTCCTCACAAGGATTTGGTTTGTGCAAAATTCTAAGTTCTATTATCGTGGCTATAGCAGAAAGTATGCTGCAAATATCCATGCCACAAGCAACACCCATAATGATAGAGCGTAAATTGCTCATTGATGAAGGATGGTCTTTTCCCACAGCGATAGAGCGTAAATCGCTCATTGATGGGGGATGGTGTTTTCCCACAATGATAGAGCGTAAAGCGCTCGTTGATGGAGGATAGTCTTTTCCCACAAAGATGGAGCGTAAAGTGCTCGTTGATGGAGGATGGTCTTTTCCCACAATGATAGAGCGTAAAGTGCTCATTGATGGAGGATGGTCTTTTCCCACAATGATAGAGCGTAAAGCGCTCGTTGATGGAGGATGGTCTTTTCCCACAACGATAGAGCGTAAAGCGCTCGTTGATGGAGGATGGTCTTTTCCCACAGCGATAGAGCGTAAAGCGCTCGTTGATGGAGGATGGTCTTTTCCCACAACGATAGAGCCTAAAGCGCTCATTGATGGAGGATGGTCTTTTCCCACAATGATAGAGCGTAAAGTGCTCATGGGTGAATGATGGTCTTTTCCCATATCTATAGAGCATAAATCACTCATTGAAGGATGACAGAGACCTTGTCAGAAGACAGTAACCGTTCAGGTTCTCTAAGTTTTATCCTTATAACATGGCTGATGTATATTTATGCACTGCACTTCCAGGGGTGGATGCTGCCTTCTAGTGTCTGCTGCAGCAAGTGTCTTTGCCTCTTTATAACTCGGTTGCCTTAAGAGATTAGATGGATGAGAAAGTGGACTTGTTCACACCAGATGCAGTCCAGTGCGTTCTTATTCTGCATCAAGAATGCATCGACAGTGTTTAACTTTGATTCCAATTACCTAGTTCACAACAGTACAGCACATTCTAGTGCAGTCAACAAAAGTAAAATGTTGCACTCATGCAGAAACACATCTGGAACACAGAAATTGTGGTGATCTGGCCATCAGGCTTGCACAGAATCTATACAGTGACAGATTTTGCCTGCCAACCAGCAATAGAGTTAAGTTCGCTATATAAACTTTAGAAATGGCATTACATTCAACATTGGAAACTGCTGAACTGGCACAGTTTCTGGAAAATGTGGAACCTGGTAACTGACTTTTGGTTGATGATTTTGATAGACCTAGAACAAGCGCTGGTGCACTGTCACTGCTATGAGAGCATTGTGGTTACACCACTGGAGGGCAGGCGGAACTTCTACACAAGCCTTTGACATTTCCTATAATGGGAGATTATTGCTTGGCCAAACGCTGAACAACACAATTGAGCAAATGACAGGAGGAAAAGTCTGGACTGTGGCTACAGACTAGTAAGAGGAAGCCGCCATCCTTCATTCAAGCCCACTAAACTTCAGAGTGTGCAGGAGGCCGAATCTTATAGGACAGGCTGCAGATTTAATAGATCACAGTGGATGTGTCTCAAAGTTACTTTTGACATAAAATCAAGTCCAGAGCAAGCTGCTAAGATGGCTGGAAAGTCTCTTTTGAAGGTGCGTCCAACCAGTCTCTTCTAGTTGGGGCCAGGGGGCCTGACTGAGGTTGATGATTGTAGCCTCCTTCTAGAGGGTTTGGCCGACAATCATCAAAGACCAGTGGGTCCAGAAGAAAGGTAAGAGTACAATGGAGAATTCCAAAGTTGACCACTGAATCCATTTAATTTATGTCCAACAGATCTCAGAAGAGAAAATGTTTGCAAGATTTTTATACTGCTACAAGGCCATCATGCCAGTGATGCCGAAAACAAAGAATCATCTGGGAGCCTTTATCCCCAGTTTTTCTAGTACCTAAGGCAGGAGCCTTCTGGCCTGTTTCAGTTTGAGGGAATCAAATGTGTTCATATACATCAAGAGGTTCAAGATGGAGTCCATACAGACAGTCACAGGGACAGTTCAGCAGGAGGACCAGTTGGTATCAATCGACCGGCCGACTCATATTTCCATGTACCGATCAATGCCGAGCACCAGAGGCATGTGAGTATTGCGGTGGACAGATGTCCCTTCCAGTTCAGGTGTCTGCCTTTTACAGAATTGGCACAGCCCCAGGAATCTTTTTGAAGATCTTGTTGGCAGTGGGCCAAGTGGCACATGGGGGCGTTTCAATTTGCTTTCTTCAGCCTATGAGCTGGGCTTTCTATGAATCAGAAAATCTTTGTGCCTATACAAATTCAACAAAAACTGGAATTTTGGACATCTTGAATGCAAGGAAGCTTTTTTCTAGCATCGCAAGCCTTTCAGGATCTTCAAGGGGACCTGAGTATGGTTGACAACAAGATAGTAGTAGCCTACATTGCCTGACAAGGGGACACCAAAAGTCTTTTCTTGTTACATCTTGCAAATAAACGTTTCGTGGGGCAGAGAACCACTTAGAGTCAGTTAAGATTGGTCTTGCCAGGGAAGCAAATCCAATTATTGGTTCGGTTAGGCAGAATATTTTTTCAACAAGTGCCTCATACCAATATTGGCCCTATGGGGCGTTCCAGCAGTACTTCTCAGGATACCAATGCAAAGACTCCGTCATACAAGGTTCACAGTGCCATGGAATTTTCTGTTTGATCTTTGCCTCTGGTCAAATTAAATTTTTTATGGCAAGGTCAGTAACAGCACCCCAATCCAATGAGACTACTTTTAATAGCCTGGCTATGGAATAGGCTACACTAGAGGTGCAGGGATTCTCATCTGTGGTTGTTCAGACCTTGGTGACCAGAAGATCATCCATGAACGCTACATCGGAGAGGATGTGAAAGAAGTCTGTTTTGTCTGCTCAGCAAAAGCCTTCTGTGTTCCCTGCTCTAGCCAATATCCTTGACATTTTACTGTCAGCATACAGCATACAGGTTGGTCTGGCATACAACTCCATTTAAGGTACAGATCTCTACTTTATCTTTTCACAGGCGTCAGATGGGTGCAAAAGCCAGTGACCAGATGCTTCTCCCATATGACAATCCATATGACCTTGAGGGAAATCCTTGTTCCCTCTGTGGGACTTAGGCTTGGATCTGGGAGCACCCTTTGCTCCAATAGGTTTAATCTCCTTTGAAGTACCTCACGGTAAAACTAGTTCTAGACAACAACTACTTCAGACAGAAGGATGTTGAAGATTGCAACACTTTCCTGCAAGGGCCCTTTGGTGTCTTTTTTTTCTTTTCCTTTTTATCAGCGATAGGGATACCACATCTATCTCCAAAGTTCAATTTTAAAGTGGTATCCTTGATTAGTCAGGCTGTGTGTGAATCAGAATTTGTTCAACCTGTGCTGCAGGCATGGTCAGATCTCCTGTCTTTAGCTAAGCCACAATATTCCAGCCCTACCATTAATCACCTGCCTTCCCAAAAATCTATCTCCCCGTCGCCTATGGTAACCTCAGCTACAGCCCAGTTTACTCAACCCCCTACCAAATACTACTACCCAGTCTCCAAGTGTAGCACCTATCCCGCCTTCAGTCCACCTGTCTCTTCTCCTCCACCTGTAACAGTCCCACAAAACCCCTCTCTAGCTACAGTTCCTTGGTCTTCCTTCGATACAGCTACTTTCTTTTCTTACAGCCCTGCACCTACATACAAAACTGCACGGGCTAAACCAAAAAAGAAACAAAAATTCTTTCCTACTCACACGATCCTGCCAGTAACCCAACTTGCTTCCACACCAACTAACCCACCTGATTCTGCCAAACCTCTGCCTGCTACCCAGTCTGACGTTCCAGTGCCTGCTACCCAGTCTGACGTTCCAGTGCCTGCTACCCAGTCTGACGTTCCAGTGCCTGCTACCCAGTCTGACGTTCCAGTGCCTGCTACCCAGTCTGACGTTCCAGTGCCTGCTACCCAGTCTGACGTTCCAGTGCCTGCTACCCAGTCTGACGTTCCAGTGCCTGCTACCCAGTCTGACGTTCCAGTGCCTGCTACCCAGTCTGACGCTCCAGTGCCTGCTACCCAGTCTAATGTTCCAGTGCCTGCTACCCAGTCTGACGTTCCAGTGCCTGCTACCCAGTCTGACGTTCCAGTGCCTGCTACCCAGTCTGACGTTCCAGTGCCTGCTACCCAGTCTGACGTTCCAGTGCCTGCTACCCAGTCTGACGTTCCAGTGCCTGCTACCCAGTCTGACGTTCCAGTGCCTGCTACCCAGCCTGACGTTCCAGTGCCTGCTACCCAGCCTGACGTTCCAGTGCCTGCTACCCAGCCTGACGTTCCAGTGCCTGCTACCCAGCCTGACGGTCCAGTGCCTGCTACCCAGCCTGACGGTCCAGTGCCTGCTACCCAGCCTGACGGTCCAGTGCCTGCTACCCAGCCTGACGGTCCAGTGCCTGCTACCCAGCCTGACGGTCCAGTGCCTGCTACCCAGCCTGACGGTCCAGTGCCTGCTACCCAGCCTGACGGTCCAGTGCCTGCTGGCCGGTCTGATGACCTTGTGTCCATGTTCCAGCCTAAAGTTTTGCTACCAGTGTTCCAGTCTGACGCTTCAGTGACTACTGTCCAGTCCGATGTACCTATTGTTCAGCCTGGTATGCCAGCACCTGCTGTTCTGCCCGATGTGCCAGCGCCTGTGTCTGCTGCCCAGTCTAAAGTTCCAGTACCCGCTGCCTGGTCTGATGTCTCGGTGCCGGCTTTCCAGTCCGCTTTCCAGCCTGATGTGCCAGTGTCTGCTACTCAGCCAGTTGTGCCAATGCCTGTGTCCGCTGCCCAGTTTGAGGTCCCAGTGCCTGCTGCTCAGCCCGAAATCCCAGTGTCCATGTTCCAGTCTGACGCTCCAGCGACTACTGACCAGTCCGATGTACCTGTTCAGCCTGTTGTGCCAGTATCTGCTGTTCTGCCTGATGTGCCAGCGCCTGTCTTTGCTGTCCAGCCTGAAGTTTCAGCACCTGCTGCCCGGTCTGATGTCTCGGTACCCACTTTCCAGCCTGATGTGCCCACTGTTCAGCCTGATGAGCCTACTTTCCGGTCTGATGTGCCCATCCTCCAGCCTGATATCCTGGTACCTGTCTTCCAGCCTGATGTCGTGATGTTGGTAACTCAGCCTGAGGTTTCAGGGCCCGTGTCTCAGCCTGAAGTTTCGGTGCCCGTGTTTCGGCCTGGAGTTTCGGTGCCCGTGTCTCAGCCTGCTGAATCGGTGCCCGTTACCCAGTCTGTTGAATCGGTGCCCGTTACCCAGTCTGCTAAACCGAAGTCCGTCACTTTGCCTGTCAAGCCAGTATCCGTTATCCGGCTTGCCGAACCAGTGCCCGGTGTCCAGCTCGCTGACTTGGGGCCTGTTACCCAGCCCACTGGGCCGGGGTCCGTTACCCAGCTTGCTGAGCCGGTGCCTGTAATCCGGCCTGCCCTTACGGTGCTCGCTGTTCGGCCTAATGTTCCAGAGCCTGCTGTCCATCTCGATGACCCGGAGCCTGCTGCCCAGCTCGATGACCCGGAGCCTGCTGCCCAGCTCGATGACCCGGAGCCTGCTGCCCAGCTCGATGACCCGGAGCCTGCTGCCCAGCTCGATGACCCGGAGCCTGCTGCCCAGCTCATTGACCCGGAGCCTGCTGCCCAGCTCGATGACCCGGAGCCTGCTGCCCAGCTCGATGACCCGGAGCCTGCTGCCCAGCTCGATGACCCGGAGCCTGCTGCCCAGCTCGATGACCCGGAGCCTGCTGCCCAGCTCGATGACCCGGAGCCTGCTGCCCAGCTCGATGACCCGGAGCCTGCTGCCCAGCTCGATGACCCGGAGCCTGCTGCCCAGCTCGATGACCCGGAGCCTGCTGCCCAGCTCGATGACCCGGAGCCTGCTGCCCAGCTCGATGACCCGGAGCCTGCTGCCCAGCTCGATGACCCGGAGCCTGCTGCCCAGCTCGATGACCCGGAGCCTGCTGCCCAGCTCGATGACCCGGAGCCTGCTGCCCAGCTCGATGACCCGGAGCCTGCTGCCCAGCTCGATGACCCGGAGCCTGCTGCCCAGCTCGATGACCCGGAGCCGGCTGCCCAGCTCGATGACCCGGAGCCTGCTGCCCAGCTTGGTTTGTTCCTGTCTGCTGCCCAGCTTGGTTTGTTCCTGTCTGCTGCCCAGCTTGGTTTGTTCCTGTCTGCTGCCCAGCTTGGTTTATTCCTGTCTGCTGCCCAGCTTGGTTTGTTCCTGTCTGCTGCCCAGCTTGGTTTGTTCCTGTCTGCTGCCCAGCTTGGTTTGTTCCTGTCTGCTGCCCAGCTTGGTTTGTTCCTGTCTGCTGCCCAGCTTGGTTTGTTCCTGTCTGCTGCCCAGCTTGGTTTGTTCCTGTCTGCTGCCCAGCTTGGTTTGTTCCTGTCTGCTGCCCAGCTTGGTTTGTTCCTGTCTGCTGCCCAGCTTGGTTTGTTCCTGTCTGCTGCCCAGCTTGGTTTGTTCCTGTCTGCTGCCCAGCTTGGTTTGTTCCTGTCTGCTGCCCGGCTTGGTTTGTTCCTGTCTGCTGCCCGGCTTGGTTTGTTCCTGTCTGCTGCCCAGCTTGGTTTGTTCCTGTCTGCTGCTCAGCTTGGTTTGTTCCTGTCTGCTGCCCAGCTTGGTTTGTTCCTGTCCGCTGCCCAGCTTGGTTTGTTCCTGTCCGCTGCCCAGCTCAATGACTCTGATGTGCCAGCTGTCTGCCTGGATGGGCCTGATGACCAGCCTTCTTCCACCATTCTGCCTGATGCCATAGACTATGGACAATTAAGACTAGTTGGAGCGTCCGGAGGCCGCTCCTTTAGGGGGGCGTACTGTCAGGAAAGGATTCATCCGCTGGTAAGATATATCGTCTGGCATGCAGTACTGGGGTCCACCAGCAGGTGTCTCCTGGCAGTGTTGAACTGTCAGGAGAATATTTCCCTGCTGGTGTCATTTCATCTTTTGGCCGCAGTACTGACGTCCACCAGCGGATGGATCCTGGCAGTATGGAGCAGACAACACTCCCTGCGCTCAGGTGTGACTTGAAGTCAATCACAGTCAGTCCTATAAATACCCGGCAAGCCCTCATATGCTTGCCTTGGTATCTCTCTCCTTGAGCCCTGACCTTGTTCGCCTGTTACCCGATCCTGAACCAGCATCTGACCTTGTGCCCGAGCTTATCCTGACCCGATCCCTTCTGTGTTCCTGTACCCTTCAGCCTGATCCATCCCCTCTCTGTCCTGTTGGTTCCCTGTCCCTCATTTACTGATCTTCCTGTGTATGACCTTGGCTTGGCTAAACGTTTATGTCTCCGGTATATCCCTTGTTCTTGCTGACCTGCTGTGTATGACCCTGGCCTGGCTGACATCTGTGATTCCGGTATTGCCCCTTGCTGTAGATATTGTTGTTTGTAGTGGGTTTGTTGGGTTGGTTGTTCACTGTTTGTATTTTCTAATTATCACCTTTTTTAATAAATATCACTATTCACTTACATGTGTTTTGGGTTATCTCTGTGCAGTCCACACAGTCTGGTCTACTAGTCTCCTGACAGGAAGGAACTGTTTAATTATTTTTACTTTCCCCCACTATTTATCTCTATCTGGACATTGTACTTAGATTGTCATTATTATTTTATTTATATTCACCGTCACATCACCAATTTGAAGATTTATTTTGGCAATTTTAACACATGTATTAGCACCATAATTATTTATCTATTTTATTCACATGTATGCATTTTTTATTTCTGGATTTAAGCTTAGTCGCAGCAGCATATTGTGCACTATTTATTTAAAGCGCATCAATTTAAGGCCTCTTTCACACGGGGCAGATCAGTCATGATCCGCCCCGTGAACATCCGCTTGCTCAGCGGGGATAGCTCCGCCGATCCCCGCTGAGCAGGAAGATGACAGGTGCATCGCTGCACACTGTGCAGCGACTGACCTGTCAGAGCGCTGTTCTCCCCTATGGGGGGATCGGATGATGACGGTCCGTAGTGTCCGTCGTCATCCGATCCGAAAACGGATGGAAAAGTAGGTTTTTCCTCCGTTACACTTTTCGGATCGGAGCGGGTCGGATGTCAGCGGACATGTCACCGCTGACATCCGACGCTCCATAGGGATGAATGTATGTCCGTTTTTCAGCCGAAAACGGAAGGATGAAAAACGGACATACGGATCGTCCGTGTGAAAGAGGCCTTATACTTAGTACCACAACTGTTTTGTTTACACTTCAGCTGTCAGCAATGGTACAAAGCATTGAAAAGTCATTTAAAAATAAAATAAATTGATTTTGTTTTTTAAGTTTGCGCTTTTTTAATGTGAAATGTGTAAATATGTTAATATATATGTGTGAAAATATTCACTAACAAAGCATACGAAAAAAAAGTTTTAATTGTTTATCGTTTATAAAATAGACGTGAACAAAAAAAAAGCAGGAAAATAAAAATTAAATGGAGGAGAATAGGAAGTTATTTAAGGCTGATTAGAGTAAATTAAGGGTTAATAAGGGGTTAAACAGAGGAACATTTGTTCATCCCCACTGACAGCTCAAAGAACCGAACCTGAAAGTATCGGTTTCAGGTATCGGTGCATTTGCACGAGTACCGATACTTGTGCAAATACTCTGTATCGGTTCCGATACTGATACTAGTATCGGTGCAACCCTAGTTTGCAGTAATGCATGTGAATCTTTGCATCAACCATGCCCTCTCTGCTGAACATTTCATTAAAAAAAATGTTTGTTAGAGTGTTAGCAACATTTTTATAATAGAGACATAGAGAATACTGAAATAAAGTTTGCTAAAATGCTAACAATAACCCTGATTTTTTTACAACCAAGCAATAATCTAATGATTACAAAAAAACACTGACAAGAGAGCAAGCTGCAGTTGGGCAACACTTACCACGTTAATCACGCTGTTTGGGAGTCATGGTGGACCAATTTGGTGTTACAAGCTTAGAGATTTCATCCCATAGTTGCTGTGTTCTTACTCTGTCACTGTGGTCCAGACAGGTTGAGTCCCACAAGCCTGGCCTTTCGTGCACCAGGTTTATAAGCTTCTCATGGGAGACATCTCTTGTCATGTTTCTCCTTGGGCATGTACTGGGGATGTACTGGGGATGTACTTCCTATGTCCAACTACTGCCTGGGTCATAGGTTGAGTTTACAGATAAACAAAAAAAAATTATTTCTTCAAAACGGATCTTAAGTGAGCAGACGTTGATGGACATTGTCCGTTAACGTCAGTTAATATCCGTTTTCACAGATCTGGATGTAGCCTTGTACGTTTAAAAAAAAACGGATAAAATCGGAAGCGGAGGTTAACAGATGGTAACGGATGGTCATCCGTTTGCCCATAGGAATGCATTATCGTCCATTGACGGATGGAAGAAAAATGGATAGACGGTCCGTCTGTGTGAAAGGGGCTTAAGAGCCGGTTCACACTGGGGCGACTTGTCAGGCGACCTAGTCGCCTGACAAGTCGCCTCCCGTTCTGTACAATGGAACCGTTCTAATCGGAGCGACGCAAGTCGCTCCGACTTAGAAAAAGGTTCCTGTACTTCTTTTGGGGCGACTTGAGGCGACTTGCATAGACTTCTATACAGAAGTCGTTTTGCAAGTCGCCGTGCATGTCGTGTGCAGGTCGCCTCGGTGAGGCGACCTGCAAGTCGTGCCGCCCCTGTGTGAACCGACCCTAAGGGTTTCCATTTTTTTTTTTCAATACAATATAGTAAAATATCTACAAAAATGCAACTACCACAAACAGGATTTTATATTTTTATTGAATAAGGCAGTGTGTCTTGAGCTATGGGTCATGACCCAAATTGGGTCGTAGATGAATTTGTGATGGTTCGTGACTTGACTGTATAGCCTAAGTTGTCCAAATGTGAAATGAATGGATCAGTGGATAGTGATATAGCAGAATGACTGTGATTGACAGCACAGACACATATGGGGAACTGGAGTGTGTGTGAGGTAAGGGCAGAGGGAATTACACAGACAAGATCTGATCTCTGCTGTACAGGGACTGCAAAAGGCTAAAACTAGGTCAAATTCAGGTATAATACTGCTTGCATTAAAAACAATCCTAGTGCTTTACACTTCAAAATTGCATTGATTTATTATTATTTACATGGAGATCTGCTTTAAAAAGTTTTTGAAAGTGAATCAGCATGTACATGAGAATGACACTCAGGAATCTGTTCTCTTTTGAATCATAATTATTGTTTTAATAATAACATGTTAACTTTTTACTTTTCTACATTATAAATGGGGAAATAATAAGACCTCTATTTCAACAGAAAGAAATGTGGGGTTTTTTGTTGTTTTTTTTCTTTTAAATATCATGTTACAATATTTTTATTGAAGCTTTTGAAAGAATAAAGGTGTATACATACAGGAGATAGGAGGCATACTGAAAAACAAGACAAAGTAAATACAGGGGTTCCCCGACTTACGAACGCCGACTTACGAACGACTCCTACTTACGAACTGGCCTCAATGCCGGCTGCTTGTGCTCCCTCGATGGTCCTGGATACCTACAAGCAGCTATCTTGCCTCATTCCACACATTCCACACTGCAGTACTTCATGTACTGCATGGCCAGAAGAACCCCAGAAGCGCCCGGAACATGCCACATTCCTGCACATGCGGAAGCCGGAACATCTCACATCTCTGCACAGGCGGAAGTTACACCTACAAGCAGTGTTCCGACTTGCGAACAGATTTCACTTACGAACAAACCTCCAGTCCTTATTGCGTTCGTAAGTCAGGGACCCCCTGTACAAGTTGTCTTAACAATTTTGTAATTAATCTTATAATGTGATAAATGTTTATAAATATGTTATTACCAGATATTACTGTTTCAGAAATTGGCACTATGGAAGTGTGCATTTCTATGTATATGAAATTTAATGTATGTAAACATGTATCTATATTCTATTAAATACTTTACTATCCACCATTCTATTCATTAATTTGTTACCATGAGCTTCATACAAAGTCCCTTTTTGTTGCATTTTTGCTGCTTTCACTGCTGCATTTTTGCTCCTTTTCCTCTTAATGATAGTGATGGAGGCACATGACCATACACGGCCATGGCTTCATTCAAAGTCCCAAATTCCCCCCTTTCTATGATTTATCAATTTAGGGATGGAAACTCATGGTAGCATCTAACTGGTTTTACCTTTTCAATAACTAGTCCTGCCCTTAGTAACAATGGCCCTATGATAGCTTTCCCCAGACAATCTGCTTGCTCTTTTAACTAAGTATTATCTCTAATTCTATTCTACTCTGGTGATCGATTTCTACATATTTACTAGGCATTATGCTATCATTGTGCATATGGCAACATGTGTGTTGAACTGTGGTGTTGCCCGGATTCCATTCAGTTCGGGAGCTACGATGCGCACTGCGGACGTTCCTCTCCCCGCCTGCCTCCTTGACACTCGGGGGGCAGACACGCCATCACTGCGCATCGACGTCACACCAACGCGCCGGATGTGCGGCGTCCTTGTGACGCTGTCTCGCCAGCGGCTCTTTTTAATCTCCACGAGCACCTGGGTGAGGCTGCGGTGGCGCCAACTGCCAGGCGAGTCGCCGCCCAGGTGTTGGCACCCCTCCCCTTGCCATGCTCGTGTGTGTGACGTTGTGGGTTGGTCTGCAGCGGCGTGCATTTATAGGAAGCCGCCCTGGTAGGGTCTGGGTTGCTCCGAGCTCTCTTGCACATTGGCCTTCACGTTCTTCGTTGGACTGGTTTCCCTCCTCCCCCCAAGTACCGGGTATTTATCAGACCCTCACGAGCCACCCCCTCCCCTTGTCCCCCCCACTTTCCGCTCCTCTGCAATTGGATGTTTTGGTGGCGACCTTCCATTATGGTGTTCCACCTCCACTCCTGTTTAGTCACAATAATATTAGTTTTCATTTTTGCACAAAGCATCTTTACTATCCAGCCCACCCTCACTTTTAATTATTAATTCACTCACATAGAGCCAATATTGGTTCACTTGATCGACTCACTCATTACTGATGCTTCCCATGTTTACACCAGGAGTGCTCAGTATGCCTGAATCCACCTGGGGCGTTGTCTGTAATGGGTGCCGCCGCGGAAGATGCCCCCTCAGCTCCAGATACTGATGCCCTCGGGTGGCTCACGGTCAGTGGCGTCTCCAGCTTTCATATTTAGGGGGGGCACATGGGGGGACAGGGACAAAAATAGGGGGGCAATATAAAATGCAAAGATCGATAGATAGATAGATATTTTATCTATCCTGGGGCCCTTTACCCCTTTACTACGATCCCACAATGGCCCTTTCACATGTTCTGCAACGAGCTCCCTTCCTACTGTATTGGGGCCCCCCCAGGGTGACAGAGAACAAGAGATATACTGTATGTCACCAGCATACCAAGAAAATACAAGGGTCCAAAGCAGTGGGAGAACTATCAGGGTTGCAAAGGTTGTCTTGCCACCCGGCCCTGGTGTTCTGTCACTGTGGGGTTTCCCAGCCTCCTCTTGCTGTCCTGCCCCTGCTATTGACAGCGCTGGTCTGGCATTTCTTGGAATTTACAGGCTCGTTCTCCTGTCCTAAGGACGGGAGAAATCAGTCTGTTTTTTCAGTAACTGAGAGTCCTGGTGGAGTCCTTCCTGCAACTCGCTCTTCTCCCTGCCAATGAGGATGCAGGGGAAGGAGCAGATTGGGCGGCCGTGGTTGTGTGAGCGCTTGCATTGTGCAGTGTCAGCGAGCAGAGGGAGGGGGGAGGAATCACCTGCAGGAGCTGACTGGGGACGTGCTCCCTCTCAATAGAGACTGTGTTACCCCAGCATGGCCCGAGTAAGATGCGGCACATCCGATATGAATACAAACAAAAAGAAATTGCCTTTTTGTAAAAAAAAAAAAAATAAAATAAAAAAAAAAAATAAAATTTTTTTTTGGGGGGGGGGGGGGCACATGGTGGGGCCCAGCATAATGTTGGGGGGGTCAGGGCCCCCTCTGGCCCCCCCCTAGGGTCGCCATTGCTCACGGTCCCTGACATTGCGCCATTAAGGGCACATATACTTGTAAGTTATCTTGTTTAAAATAGAAGGGGGGGTGTTTTCTATCTATCTTCCCCCATATTGATACAAGCTAGTTTACTTAGTTAATGTATTCTCCCTTTGCAGATGCATCACATGTCTGCTCCTGAAGAGTGGCTTAAAGCCGCAAAACGTGTCGAGCTACCAGATGTCATGTACTTCAATGACATGCCCATTAAGATATGTGCTCATATATACAATTTTAATTGTGACAGGGATCAGAAAGCCAATAGACCATGCAGGCGCTATCTTGCAATATGTGTATATCCAATTATGAATGTTGGTGGATTCCTTAATCTTATCATGTAATTAATGTTTATAAAAATGTTATTACCAGATATTACTGTTTCAGAAATTGGCACTATGGAAGTGTGCATTTCTATGTGTAAGAAATTTAATGTATGTAAACATGTATCTATGTTTCATTAAATACTTTACTATCCACCATTCTATTCATTTTGTTACCATGGGCTGCATACAAAGTCCCACCCTTTTTTGTTTGCTTTTCCTGCTGCATTTTTGCTCATTTTCCTCTTAATGATAGAGATGGAGGCAAATGACCATACCCGGCCATGGCTTCATTCAAATTCCAAAACTCCCGAATTCCCCCCTTTTTATGATTGACAAGAAGGTAGGGAAAAAAAGGAAAGAGGGGTTGGGGGTCAGAGGGGGGATAGTACCTTAAAAAGTCACAAAGGGGCTAGGGAGCACTCTCAGGTACCCATTATAGTGGTTGCATATTTCACAGAGCTGTTGTAATTTATCCAGGATGTCCATGTAGTTCTAAAGTTTTCTTCAGAGTCAGAGAAATAATTTTAGGGCCATAATTTACAGTTAATTCTAAACTGATAATCTGTATAGGCTTTTAAAGTGTTGCCTGTGGCCAATTTTGGGCTTTATAGTTTTTCACCATTTAACCACTTCCTTACCAGGCCATAATAAAATGACGCCGGCGGAACACTCTCTCCCTCCAGGAGGGCGTCATATGATGTCCGCCCCTTCTCGGAGCACAGCCGGGGATGAAGTGTGTCCGTTGGGTCCCTTGTGCAAAAAGGTCCTGTAGACGCTATAACTTTTGCGCAAACCAATCAATATACGCTTACCAAAAACATGTAGCAGAATACATATTCGTCTAAATTGATGAAGAAATTAGTTTTTTTACATTTTTTTTATTGGGTATGTTTTATAACAGAAAGTAAAAAATATTGTAATTTTTTTTTTTTCAAAATTGTCGGTCTTTTTTTGTTTATAGCGCAAAAAATAAAAGCCGCAGGGGTGATCAAATACCACCAAAAGAAAGCTCTATTTGTGAGAAGGATGTAAATTTTATTTGGGTACAGAGTCACAAACTGCGCAATTGTCAGTTAAAGCAACGCAGTGCCGTATCGCAAAAAAATGGCCTGTTCAGGAAGGGGGTAAAACATTCTGCAGCTGATGTGGTTAAAGCATGTGTAAACCCTCACATTGTAAAAAAAATGAAAGGCAAAACATTTATGTATTGATATAAAAAATAATTTTTCTTTTTTTTTTTTTTACAAGTGATCACATTCCCACTGTTCTCAGGTGCATAAGAGCACAGAGTGTTGGGGAGGAGAAGCAGCGGTACACTGAGCTTTCCAGTGAAAGGCTATGCACGGGGTGTGTGTCAGGGCAAGTCTGCTCATTGGAGGGGAGCAGATTGAGTTCCCAGCACAGCTAGAGAACTGACCACAGTGTGTTCTCCTGCTTAGTGTGGTCAAGTTTTAATAGGAAAGCAGAGGGACTGGCAGGAAAACCAGGGATTTTACACAAAGGAAGCAATACAAAAAGAACAGGGTGCTTTTTCTTACAAGTACTTGGCACATATCAGAAATATGAAATGTTGGGTAACATATTCTTTAAAGGGAGAAAATTGATCAGATGGGGAGGAGAACACTAATATGGTCATATAAGTTGGTCAGATAAGGAGGGGCACTAATACGGCTACAATCATATAGCCTAAGTTTAGTCCCAAAATATTTCTCCTATTCAGGCCCCGTTGATTAGGTAACCCTCGTGAAGAATTGCAATGTTTAGGTCCCACTATGCCACTAAAATGTGATACTTTATGAGCTGCACAAGGAAAGAAGCAGCAATATTTTGGAGATATAATGCATATGTCAAGATTGATAAAAAGACAGCTTCTTACTTCTTTATGGCATCCGTAAAATATGTTTTTTTAAATATTCCAAATGGTATCAAAGGTGACATGTCAAATGTTTTGTGTTTGAATTATGGAATGCAGGTACATAAGCATTACAATATTTACGGAAGGTTGAGATTGCTAATTTCTTCTGTGGGATTACCTGCAGAGATTTTCAATTAGTTGTTCTCTCAATTATTTGACACAAACAGGCAATGATTTTACTAAGGTCAGAATTCTATTTAGGTCTGAGGCACCATAAGCTCGATAACCTAGAAATGCATTCAGCAGAAATATCCTTAAGGTAACTGAACTGACTCTATTGTTGGAGATGGCTTTTGGATTTATAAATATGCCTTTTAACATTTTTTGGCATTTATATTTCAGTTTTTTCGAAACTGAGGCAAAATGAATGAAAAGACAATAATGCCTCCTAGCATTCTTTCCCAAAGAAGAAATCAACATTGCAGCATGAAATTGGAAAGAAATACAATATTTTTCCATTTTGTATCATTCATTGTTCGTGTACAAAGATTTCTGATGAAGCAAAGAAATTATATTAGCAGCTATTGACTTGCACAGAATGATTAATGATTCTTAATTGGTGCAATTACAATACCAAATATAATATGCAAATACTTAATTTGGGGGGAAACATACTTCCAAACAATGTAAATTATTATAACCCAGTGAGCAGAGATAATGCTAAATTCTTCTTTCTCTAATTTTGCTCATTGTGCTTAAGTTGTTTGCAATGACACTTTTGTCAAAAATGGTAATTGTAATTATAAAAAAAGTTAGAATTATACTCACAGAAGTTGATTTGTAAAAATTGGAGAAAGGAAATAAGTGGTATTATCCATAGCAACCAATCAGAGATAACAGTTTATTTTTCCTCTGTAGGTGCAATAACATAAAGCTGGAATTTGGTAACAGTGGCTAACAACGATAGTTTTGCTTCCATTTCTTTCAATGCATCAATAATGGACATGTTTTCATCAACCAAAGACATAAAGTTTTGTTTCTTCTCCTTTTGTTATCATTTTCTGGCTATCTGATATATAATTGCTTCCCCAATATTAAAGGTTTTTCAATTTAAACAAAATGTGAACCACTGGTTTAAGCTTCTCTATGTACTGTCTTTGAGTCCTCCCCCTTATTGCCATATCCCTCTACTTTTCATAAGGCCAGGGCCCACTATATTAGATTTCACCTACAGAATTGACTACATTCTACTGTAACCAAGTTGCACTCAATTGCAGCGATATTTGTCCAGCAACAATTGTGGCAGAATCACACTACATTGTTAGGTGCCATTGAATAGCACCTGAACAAGCTGATGTGCGATTTAACATTTTAACAGCGCATTTTAAATTTGCGGGCAGAATGATGTGGACGGGGCCTTTAAACAATACTGAAGGGCTTTCCATTTAGCTGAATTTACATTTGCTTAAAGCTGAACTCTAGGCAGATATGAAAGACAAATTAAAAGAGAAGTCCAGCCAAAGCTCTTTTGGCTGTACTTCTCCCACGGATCACAGGAGTGCAATTAGTTTTGCAATCCTATGACCCATTTTCAGCAGAGAGTGGGCTGAAGTCCGCTCTCTGCTGACGTCACCAATGTCAGTCCAGGCACCGCTTCATCCCAACCACAGAGTCTGGATCCGCCAGGTGCCTGGACTGAGACTGGCTCAGCCTCTCAGCAAGCCGCTGAGAGCCTAAGCTGGCCGCTCCGCCCCTCCACAGCCCAGCGCTCCAATGAGCGAGAAGGGGAAGAGCAGAGAGCTGTGACTGACAGTGTGCAGCTCTCTGCTCACGGAACTCTGAAAACCGAGTGATCAGCAGTGTATGGTCGCTAAGTTCTCTGTGTAGAGGCACCGGGGGACAGATGCAGCATCAGACCGATGCTGCATCCACCTAGGTGAGTATAAATAGGGGAAAAAAAACCTTTACTTCTTTTTTAATGAAGTTCTACAACAATAATACATCATTATATGTATTTTTTAAATGCAAGCCGTGTAACTACCCACATTTAAACTGGTATCAGCCTCTTCCAATCCCTGTGTAACAGAGTGTAATGCCGCATACACACAAGCGGACTTTACGGCAGACTTTGCCCGGCGGACTTTTCTACGTAATTTTCGACGGACTTTCTGAATGAACGGACTTGCCTACACACAATCCACCAAAGTCCGTCGAATTCATACGTGATGACGTACGACCGGACTAAAACAAGGAAGTTCATAGCCAGTAGCCAATAGCTGCCCTAGCGTGGCTTTTTGTCCGTCGAACTAGCATACAGACGGCGGAGTTTTCGACCGGACTCGATTGCAACGGATTAATTTAAAACATGTTTCAAATCTAAGTCCGTCCAACTTTTGAGAAAACAAAGTCCGCTGGAGCCCACACATGATCGAATTGTCCGATGAAATCCAGTCCGCCGGGCAAAGTTTGCCGTAAAGTCCGCTCGTGTGTACGCGGCATCAGAGGAAGAAACAGTACAAGGAGCCAATCAGAAGCATGCTGATAGAAAAAGAAAGCAGAGTGGCAAAGGGATGAGCTAATCTCTGTGCTGCTTCTCCTTTCACTGTCCAGTCACAGGTTGAGGTGTGTCCAGGACAAATGAGATTCAGACTAAGGACAGCTAATGGCAGAAAAGGTACTGTGGGGAAATATTTGTGGATTAAAGGTAAACAATGCTGACAAAAAAAATGTTTTTGTCTTTTAAAAAGTGATTCAATTTAATTTTGCTTTTTATGGCTGGAATTCTGCTTTAAACATTTAACCACTTTACAACCGGCCCATAGCCGAATGACGGCAGCAGGGCGGTTGCTTAACTCTGGGATCACGTCATATGACGTCTCCCCAGAGTTCCCCTCTCGCGCGCCCCCTGGGGCGCGCACCTGAACACATCCGTGACCGCCAGGTCCAGAGGAACCGGCGCATCACGGATCCCGGTAAACAGCCGCTGATCGCGGCCGTTTACCATGTGATCGCTCCGTCAAATGACGCCGGTTCCTCTCCTCCCCTCCTGTGTACCGATCGGTACACTGAGCGGAGAGGGGGATGGATGGATGGCAGTAGCGCTGTGGGCTGCATCTGTAGTGCCCACAGCGCTAACCAGTGACATCCAGCCATCCATGCTCAGCCATCCCTAATACTCTGCAATACTCTGCAATACCCCACAATACTCTGTAATACCCCACAATACTCTGCAATATAAGATATTTGTTGGGGGTATGGCGCTCCCTTATGAGCTGTGCAAAGTAGAATAACTTGAACAGTGACTATATCAATAAATAATTAATGATCAAAAAACCAAAACGGTGAGAGCTGTGAAATTCTATGGGTGAAACTCATATAAAACATATGTGGAAGTGTAGGTATACGTATTAGCAAACCTTAATTCTTGCATATACCTCCATGTTGTGATCAATATAAAAAATATATAAAATGTTTGATATACAGTGCTGCTGCTAAGCAGCTAGTTAGGATGCCAACTACTATACAGAGTACGTGACATGTATGTATGTACCAACGCAAAAAACAAACATATACCAGTGCAATATATACAATGTGCCAGTGCAGTCCCGCACCCTGTATATATCTGACCGTGCACTCCACCTATTTATGCAATGTAGTGCAATCGAGTCCCGCAAGACTCTAAATGGCTGGTGCACAGGCAAGTATATAGCGATGCAATATGTGTATATAATGTGACATTACAATCCCACACTTAAGTGTATATACAACCAACAGTCCAACTAGTATCGTTCAATAAAGTGCAATATATGCAGTCAAGTCCAGCAAGATTCTAGATGTCATCAAGGCTAAAAATTAAGCAAAAAGAAACAGAAACAGAGAGAGAAGGAGTCTGTTCCAGTTAATGCATCCCAATCTTGAAAGGCAGCAAGTACAGTTCCAACAGCTGAGTGACTTTTGGTGCCCACAGTGGTAATTCGTGACTTCTGTGCTCCCCTTTGGCTCCCCACTCACCAGTCACGAATTACCACTGTGGGCACCAAAAGTCACTCAGCTGTTGGAACTGTACTTGCTGCCTTTCAAGATTGGGATGCATTAACTGGAACAGACTCCTTCTCTCTCTGTTTCTGTTTCTTTTTGCTTAATTTTTAGCCTTGATGACATCTAGAATCTTGCTGGACTTGACTGCATATATTGCACTTTATTGAACGATACTAGTTGGACTGTTGGTTGTATATACACTTAAGTGTGGGATTGTAATGTCACATTATATACACATATTGCATCGCTATATACTTGCCTGTGCACCAGCCATTTAGAGTCTTGCGGGACTCGATTGCACTACATTGCATAGATTTAATAGGTGGAGTGCACGGTCAGATATATACAGGGTGCGGGACTGCACTGGCACATTGTATATATTGCACTGGTATATGTTTGTTTTTTGCGTTGGTACATACATACATGTCACGTACTCTGTATAGTAGTTGGCATCCTAACTAGCTGCTTAGCAGCAGCACTGTATATCAAACATTTTATATATTTTTTATATTGATCACAACATGGAGGTATATGCAAGAATTAAGGTTTGCTAATACGTATACCTACACTTCCACATATGTTTTATATGAGTTTCACCCATAGAATTTCACAGCTCTCACCGTTTTGGTTTTTTGATCATTAATTATTTATTGATATAGTCACTGTTCAAGTTATTCTACTTTGCACAGCTCATAAGGGAGCGCCATACCCCCAACAAATATCTTATACATGCAAGCTCTCTTTGAGGGCTATACTTGGGGAGGCAGCATACCTTCTGTTTTTCTTCTCTTCTTCTCTCTCTCCCCCCTTCCCCCCCCCCCCCCCTATCTTACCTTGTCTCCCCCCCCCCCCTTCCTCCACTCTCCCCCATTCCTGCTCTATGTCCTAAGCGCATAGTTTTTGTGGTTTAAATACTCTGCAATACTCCACAATACTCTGCAATACCCCACAATACTCTGCAATACTCTGCAATACCCCACAACACTGTGCAATACCCCTCAATACCCTGCAATACCCCGTTATACCCAGCCATACCCAGTCATACTCTGTGATACCCAGCCATACCCAGTCATACTCGGCGATACCCTGCCATGCTCAGCCATACTCGGCGATACCCTGCCATACTCTGCAATACTCCGCCATACTCTGAAATACCCCGCAATACTCTGCCATACCCAGCCATGCCCTGCCATACCCTGCCATACCCAGCCATACTCTGCAATACCCCGCAATACTCTGCCATACCCAGCCATACTCTGCAATACTCGGTGATACCCAGCCATACTCTGCCATACCCTGCCATGCTCGGCCATACCCTGCCATGCTCGGCCATACCCTGCCATGCTCAGCCATACCCTGCCATGCTCAGCCATACCCTGCCATGCTCAGCCATACTCTGCCATGCTCAGCCATACTCGGCTGTACTCGGCCCCTGTATGTGGCCAGGCTGTGGAAGTCTCACACATGTGGTATCGCCATACTCAGGAGGAGTAGGATAATCTATTTTGGGGTGTCATTTTTCGTATGTACATGCTATGTGTTAGAAATATTGTATAAATGGACAACTTTGTGTTAAAAAAAAAATGTGTTTTAACCACTTCCCGCCCGCCGGCTGTCATACAACGTTCTTGACTTTGTGAGGGGATATCTGAATGATGGGTGCAGCTACAGGCATCATTCAGATATCAGCTTTTTTAGCCGGCGATTCCCTACACCATAAGAATGATCATAGCGGCTGTTCCACTGCTTGATCATTCTTTCGGGAGGCGAGAGGGGACATCCCCCCTCCTGCCGCTCTCAGGTGCTTCTACCGACTCACCGCTACGATCGAAGCCAGGATCTTTTTTTTTAATTTTTTTATTTCAGGCTTCGCAGCCTAGAGGTGAGATGTGAGGTCTTATTGACCCCATATCTCACTGTAAAGAGGACCTGTCGTTCCATATTCCTATTACAAGGAATGTTTACATTCCTTGTAATAGGAATAAAAGAGGTCAAAAAAATTTTTTTTTTGAAAAAAGCATCAAACTAAAATAAATAAAGTAAAATGAACAATAAAAAAAAAAAAAAATTTAAAGCGCCCCTGTCCCTGTGTGCTCGCATGCAGAAGCGAGCACATACGTAAGTCCCGCCCACATATGAAAATGGTGTTCAAACCACACATGTGAGGTATCGGTGTGATCGGTAGAGTGAGAGCAATAATTTTGGCCCTAGACCTCCTCTGTAACTCAAAACATGTAACCAGTAAAAACTTTTAAAGCGTCGCCTATGAGGATTTTTGAGTAGCGAAGTTTGACCCCATTCCACAAGCGCGTGCAATTTTGAAAGGTGACATGTTGGGTATCTATTTACTCGGCGTAACTTCATCTTTCATATTGTGCAAAAACACTGGGCTAACTTTACTGTTTTGTTTTTTTTAAAGCACAAAACAGTTTTTTCTTCCAAAAAAAAACGCGTTCAAAAAATTGCTGCGCAAATACCGTGCGAGATAAAAAGTTGCAATGACCGCCATTGTATTCTCTAGGGTCTTTGCTAAAAAAAACATATATAATGTTTTGGGATTCTATTTAATTTTCTAGCTAATAAATGATGATTTTTACATGTAGGAGAGAAATGTCAGAATTGGCCTGGGTGCTCCAGAACGCCTGAAGGTGCTCCCCTGCATGTTGGGCCTCTGTATGTGGCAACGCTGTGTAAAAGTCTCACACGTGGTATCGCCGTACTCGGGATTAAAAGCAGAATGTGTTTTGGGGTGTAATTTGTGGTATGCATATGCGGTGTGTGAGAAATAACCTGCTAATATGACAATTTTGTGAAAAAAAAAAAAGTAAAAAAAAAAAACTTGATTTTGCAAAGAATTGTGGGAAAAAATGACAACTTCAAAAAACTCACCATGCATCTTTCTAAATATCTTGGAATGTCTTCTTTCCAAAAAGGGGTCATTTGGGGGGTATTTGTAATTTTCTGGCATGTTAGGGTCTCAAGAAATTAGATAGGCCGTGAGTACTTCAGGTGTGATCAATTTTCAGATATTGGCACCATAGCTTTTGGACTCTATAACTTTCACAAAGACCAAATAATATCCAGTGATTTGGGTTCTTTTTACCAAAGATATGGCAGTATAAATTTTGGCCAAAATATATGAAGAAAAATTACTAATTTGCTAAATTTTATAACAGAAACTAAGAAAAATGCATTTTTTTAACAGATTTTTTGGTCTTTTTTCTTTTATAGCGCAAAAAATAAAGAACCCAGGGGTGATTAAATACCACCAAAAGAAAGCTCTATTTGTGTGAAAAAAAGGACAAAAATTTCATATAGATACAGTGTTGCATGACTGAGTAATTGTCATTCAAAATGTGAGAGCACCAAAAGCTGGAAATTGGTCTGGTTATTAAGGGGGTTTAAGTGCCCAGTGGTCAAGTGGTTAATAAACAGTATTTTTTAAAGTGGAGTTCCACCCAAAAATGGAACTTTCACTTTTTGGATTCCTCCCCCCCTCCGGTGTCACATTTGGCACCTTTCATGGGGAAGGAGGAAGCAGATGCCTGTCTAATACAGGTATTTGCTCCCACTTTCTGGCATAGATCACCTACGCCACTTCCGGCGCCTACTCTGTCCTCCCCCACTGTATTCTGGGAGACACACAAGTCCCAGAACACAGCAGGGATTAGTGAGGACGCGCAGCGCGACTTGCGCATGTGCAGTAGGGAACCAGGAAGTGAAGCCGCACGGCTTCACTTCATTATTCCCCTACCGAGTATGGCGGCGGCAGCAGCCGAGAGCCGACGGACAGGTCGGCTTTGGCTGCCGACATCTCGGGCTCCCTGGACAGGTAAGTGTCCATACATTAAAAGTCAGCAGCTGCAGTATTTGTAGCTGCTGGTTTTTAACCACTTAAGGACCGCCTCACGCCGATGTACGACGGCAAGGCGGCACGGGCAGGCAAAATCACGTACATGTACGTGATTTGCCTCCCGCGGGTGGGGGGTCCGATCGGACCCCCCCCGGTGCCCGAGGCGGTCCTGTTATGTCCCCCGGCGATCGGAGGTGAGGGGGAGGCCATCCGTTCGTGGCCCCCCCCCTCGCGGTCGCCGCCGGCCAATCAGATCATTTCCTTTGCTGCTGTATGCTAAACAGCAGCAAAGGAAATGATGTCATCTCTCCTCGGGTCGGTATTTTCCGTTCCGGCGCCGAGGGGAGAAGACAGGTATGTGAGTGAAAACACTACACACACACTGTAGAACATGCCAGGCACACAAAACACCCCGATCCCCCCCCCAATCACCCCCCCCCCCCGTCACAAACTGACACTAGCAGTTTTATTTTTATTTTTTATTTTTTTTCTGATTACTGCATGGTGTCAGTTTGTGACAGTTACAGTGTTAGGACAGGTACTGTTACCCCCTTTAGGTCTAGGGTACCCCCCTAACCCCCCCTAATAAAGTTTTAACCCCTTGATCACCCCCCGTCACCAGTGTCACTAAGCGATCATTTTTCTGATCGCTCTATTAGTGTCGCTGGTGACGCTAGTTAGGGAGGTAAATATTGAGGTTCGCCGTCAGCGTTTTATAGCGTCAGGGACCCCATATACTACCCAATAAATGTTTTAACCCCTTGATTGCCCCCTAGTTAATCCTTTCACCACTGATCACCGCATAACCGTTACGGGTGACACTGATTAGTTCGTTTATTTTTTATAGTGTCAGGGCACCCGCCGTTTATTACAGAATAAAGGTTTAGCCCCCTGATCGCCCGGCGGTGATATGCGTCGCCCCAGGCAGCGTCAGATTAGCGCCAGTACCGCTAACACCCACGCACGCAGCATACGCCTCCCTTAGTGGTATAGTATCTGTACGGATCAATATCTGATCCGATCAGATCTATACTAGCGTCCCCAGCAGTTTAGGGTTCCCAAAAACGCAGTGTTAGCGGGATCAGCCCAGATACCTGCTAGTACCTGCGTTTTGCCCCTCCGCCCAGCCCACCCAAGTGCAGTATCGATCGATCACTGTCACTTACAAAACACTAAACGCATAACTGCAGCGTTCGCAGAGTCAGGCCTGATCCCTGCGATCGCTAACAGTTTTTTTGGTAGCATTTTGGTGAACTGGTAAGCACCAGGCAGCATCAGGTTAGCGCCAGTACCGCTAACACCCACGCACGCACCGTACACCTCCCTTAGTGGTATAGTATGTTGATCGGATCAATATCTGATCCGATCAGATCTATACTAGCATCCCCAGCAGTTTAGGGTTCCCAAAAACGCAGTGTTAGCGGGATCAGCCCAGATACCTGCTAGCACCTGCGTTTTGCCCCTCCGCCCGGCCCAGCCCAGCCCACCCAAGTGCAGTATCGATCGATCACTGTCACTTACAAAACACTAAACGCATAACTGCAGCGTTCGCAGAGTCAGGCCTGATCCCTGCGATCGCTAACAGTTTTTTTGGAAGCATTTTGGTGAACTGGCAAGCACCAGCCCCAGGCAGCGTCAGGTTAGAGCCAGTACCACTAACACCCACACACGCAGCATACTCCTCCCTTAGTGGTATAGTATCTGAACGGATCAATATCTGATCCCATCAGATCTATACTAGCGTCCCCAGCAGTTTAGGGTTCCCAAAAACGCAGTGTTAGCGGGATCAGCCCAGATACCTGCTAGCACCTGCGTTTTGCCCCTCCGCCCGGCCCAGGCCAGCCCACCCAAGTGCAGTATCGATCGATCACTGTCACTTACAAAACACTAAACGCATAACTGCAGCGTTCGCAGAGTCAGGCCTGATCCCTGCGATCGCTAACAGTTTTTTTGGTAGCGTTTTGGTGAACTGGCAAGCACCAGCGGCCTAGTACACCCCGGTCGTAGTCAAACCAGCACTGCAGTAACACTTGGTGACGTGGCGAGTCCCATAAGTGCAGTTCAAGCTGGTGAGGTGGCAAGCACAAGTAGTGTCCCGCTGCCACCAAAAAGACAAACACAGGCCCGTCGTGCCCATAGTGCCCTTCCTGCTGCATTCGCCAATCCTAATTGGGAACCCACCACTTCTGCAGCGCCCGTACTTCCTCCATTCACATCCCCAACCAAATGCAGTCGGCTGCATGAGAGGCATTTTCTTTATGTCCTCCCGAGTACCCCTACCCAACGAACCCCCCCAAAAAAGATGTTGTGTCTGCAGCAAGCGCGGATATAGGCGTGACACCCGCTATTATTGTCCCTCCTGTCCTGACAATCCTGGTCTTTGCATTGGTGAATGTTTTGAACGCTACCATTCACTAGTTGAGTATTAGCGTAGGGTACAGCATTGCACAGACTAGGCACACTTTCACAGGGTCTCCCAAGATGCCATCGCATTTTGAGAGACCCGAACCTGGAACCGGTTGCAGTTATAAAAGTTAGTTACAAAAAAAGTGTAAAAAAAAATAAATATATATATAAAATAAAAAAAAATAGTTGTCGTTTTATTGTTCTCTCTCTCTCTATTCTCTCTCTCTATTGTTCTGCTCTTTTTTACTGTATTCTATTCTGCAATGTTTTATTGTTTTTATGTTTTATCATGTTTGCTTTTCAGGTATGCAATTTTTTATACTTTACTGTTTACTGTGCTTTATTGTTAACCATTTTTTTGTCTTCAGGTACGCCATTCACGACTTTGAATGGTTATACCAGAATGATGCCTGCAGGTTTAGGTATCATCTTGGTATCATTCTTTTCAGCCACCGGTCGGCTTTCATGTAAAAGCAATCCTAGCGGCTAATTAGCCTCTAGACTGCTTTTACAAGCCGTGGGAGGGAATGCCCCCCCCCCACCGTCTTCCGTGTTTTTCTCTGGCTCTCCTGTCTCAACAGGGAACCTGAGAATGCAGCCGGTGATTCAGCCAGCTGACCATAGAGCTGATCAGAGACCAGAGTGGCTCCAAACATCTCTATGGCCTAAGAAACCGGAAGCTACAAGCATTTTATGACTTAGATTTCGCCGGTTGTAAACAGCGCCATTGGGAAATTGGGGAATCATTTTATCACACCGATCTTGGTGTGGTCAGATGCTTTGAGGGCAGAGGAGAGATCTAGGGTCTAATAGACCCCAATTTTTTCAAAAAAGAGTACCTGTCACTACCTATTGCTATCATAGGGGATATTTACATTCCCCGAGATAACAATAAAAATGATTAAAAAAAAATAATGAAAGGAACAGTTTAAAAATAAGATAAAAAAGCAAAAAAATAATAAAGAAAAAAAAAAAAAAGCACCCCTGTCGCCCCCTGCTCTCGCGCTAAGGCGAACGCAAGCGGCGGTCTGTCGTCAATCGTAAACAGCAATTGCACCTTGCATGTGAGGTATCACCGCGAAGGTTAGATCGAGGGCAGTAATTTTTGCAGTAGACCTCCTCTGTAAATCTAAAGTGGTAACCTGTAAAGGCTTTTAAAGGCTTTTAAAAATGTATTTATTTTGTTGCCACTGCACGTTTGTGCGCAATTGTAAAGCATGTCATGTTTGGTATCCATGTACTCGGCCTAAGATCATCTTTTTTATTTTATCAAACATTTGGGCAATATAGTGTGTTTTAGTGCATTAAAATTTAAAAAAGTGTGTTTTTTCCCCAAAAAATGCGTTTGAAAAATCGCTGCGCAAATACTGTGTGAAAAAAAAAAATTAAACACCCACCATTTTAATCTGTAGGGCATTTGCTTTAAAAAAATATATAATGTTTGGGGGTTCAAAGTAATTTTCTTGCAAAAAAAAATAACTTTTTCATGTAAACAATAAGTGTCAGAAAGGGCTTTGTCTTCAAGTGGTTAGAAGAGTGGGTGATGTGTGACATAAGCTTCTAAATGTTGTGCATAAAATGCCAGGACAGTTCAAAACCCCCCCAAATGACCCCATTTTGGAAAGTAGACACCCCAAGCTATTTGCTGAGAGGCATGTCGAGTCCATGGAATATTTTATATTGCGACACAAGTTGCGGGAAAGAGACAAATTTTTTTTTTTTTTTTTGCACAAAATTGTCACTAAATGATATATTGCTCAAACATGCCAGGGGAATATGTGAAATTACACCCCAAAATACATTCTGCTGCTTCTCCTGAGTACGGGGATACCACATGTGTGAGACTTTTTGGGAGCCTAGCCGCGCACGGGACCCCGAAAACCAAGCACCGCCTTCAGGCTTTCTAAGGGCGTGAATTTTTGATTTCACTCTTCACTGCCTATCACAGTTTCGGAGGCCTTGGAATGCCCAGATGGCACAAAACCCCCCCAAATGACTCCATTTTGGAAAGTAGACACCCAAAGCTATTTGCTGAGAGGTATAGTGAGTATTTTGCAGACCTCACTTTTTGTCACAAAGTTTTGAAAATAGAAAAAAGAAAAAAAAAAGATTTTTCTTGTCTTTCTTCATTTTCAAAAACAAATGAGAGCTGCAAAATACTCACCATGCCTCTCAGCAAATAGCTTGGGGTGTCTACTTTCCAAAATGGGGTCATTTTGGGGGGTTTTGTGCCACCTGGGCATTCCATGGCCTCCGAAACTGTGATAGGCAGTGAAGAGTGAAATCAAAAATTTTCACCCTTAGAAATCCTGAAGGCGGTGATTGGTTTTCGGGGTCCCGTGCACGGCTAGGCTCCCAAAAAGTCCAACACATGTGGTATCCCCATACTCAGGAGAAGCAGCTAAATGTATTTTGGGGTGCAATTCCACATATGCCCATGGCCTGTGTGAGCAATATATCATTTAGTGACAACTTTGTGCAAAAAACAAAATGTGTCACTTTCCCGCAACTTGTGTCAAAATATAAAATATTCCATGGACTCAATATGCCTCTCAGCAAATAGCTTGGGGTGTCTACTTTCCAAAATGGGGTCATTTGGGGGGGTTTTGTGCCACCTGGGCATTCCATGGCCTCCGAAACTGTGATAGGCAGTGAAGAGTGAAATCATAAATTTACACCCTTAGAAATCCTGAAGGCGGTGATTGGTTTTCGGGGCCCCGTACGCGGCTAGGCTCCCAAAAAGTCCCACACATGTGGTATCCCCATACTCAGGAGAAGCAGCAGAATGTATTTTGGGGTGCAATTCCACATAGGCCCATGGCCTGTGTGAGCAATATATCATTTAGTGACAACTTTTTGTAAATATTTTTTTTTTGTCATTATTCAATCACTTGGGACAAAAAAAATAAATATTCAATGGGTTCAACATGCCTCTAAGCAATTTCCTTGGGGTGTCTACTTTCCAAAATGGAGTCATTTGGGGGGGTTTTGTACTGCCCTGCCATTTTAGCACCTCAAGAAATGACACAGGCAGTCATAAACTAAAAGCTGTGTAAATTACAGAAAATGTACCCTAGTTTGTAGACGCTATAACTTTTGCGCAAACCAATAAATATACGCTTATTGACATTTTTTTTACCAAAGACATGTGGCCGAATACATTTTGGCCTAAATGTATGACTAAAATTGAGTTTATTGGATTTTTTTTATAACAAAAAGTAGAAAATATCATTTTTTTTTTCAAAATTTTCGGTCTTTTTCCGTTTATAGCGCAAAAAATAAAAACCGCAGAGGTGATCAAATACCATCAAAAGAAAGCTCTATTTGTGGGAAGAAAAGGACGCAAATTTCGTTTGGGTACAGCATTGCATGACCGCGCAATTAGCAGTTAAAGCGACGCAGTGCCAAATTGGAAAAAGACCTCTGGTCCTTAGGCAGCATAATGGTCCGGGGCTCAAGTGGTTAATATTTTTTTTTTCGCCGGTCCTCCGCTTTAAGACCTACCAGATTCTCATTAAAATGATTAGATCATCTCTTCAATGATGAAAAAGATCATTTGTATTCTTCACTCACAAATCTTTCATTTCTAGCAAGGTCAAGGAAACTAGAAGCAAAAGTCTGCCCCCGTGGGACATAGTTCACACTCCCTTAAACAAAATCTACCCCTCTGTCTCTGTCTCTCTGTCTCCCCGCTGTCTCTCCCTGTGCTGGAGATGTGACTGCTCTAGGAGAACCCAACGATGCTCATTTATCTGGCCCCAAGTATGATTCTGATGTGTGACTTTGTCTTATTAAAGAATATCAATATAGCAGTACTACCTCGTATGAAATGCCCCTGAAGAAAGGACTCTACACAGGTCCAGAAACACGTCGGTCTTAACATTGAAAGATTTGCTTTTTTCATATTTGTCATGTGATTTTTTCTATGTTCTATATGCAATTTACTTTTGGTGTTTTATGCACCACTTATTTTATATTAATAAATTTCAATATTTTTTTCTACTAATTTGCTTACTAGTTGCCTATAAAGTCCTTTAGTATTTCCTTGGGGGGTACTCCTTATATAATATCATCACACTCCTTAGCCTCTACCAATTTAATGTCCTCAGTCCCCCACTTTATTGTCCCCAGCCCCCCCACTTTAATGTCCACAGCCCCCCCACTGTAATGTCTACAGTTCCCCCACTGTAATGTCCACAGCTCAACCACTGTAATGTCCGCAGCTCCCCCACTGTATGGTCCACAGCTCCCCACTGTAAAGTCCACATCTCCTCACTGTAATGTCCACATCTCCCCACTAATGTCCACAGCCCCCCAACTGTAATGTCCGCAGCTCCCCCACTGTATTGTCCACAGTTCCTTCACTGTAATGTCCACAGCTCCCCCATTGTAATGTCCACAGCTCCCCCACTGTAATATCCCCAGCTCCCCCACTGTAATGTCCACAGCTCCCCCACTGTAATGTCCACAGCTCCCCACTGTAATGTCCGCAGCTCCCCACTGTAATCTCCAGAGCCCCCCCACTGTAATGTCCACATTTACCCACTGTAATGTCCACATCTTCCCACTGTAATGCCCACATCTCCCCACTGTAATGTCCGCAGCTCCCCCATTGTAATGTCCACATCGCCCCACTGTAATGTCCACATCTCCCCCATACATCGCAGTCCGTAGAACACCACATCACAGCCCTCAACAACTACACTTCAATGTCCTCAGCGAGTCAACACACACTTTCTTCCTTTTCAGCTTTTCATACTAGTGTCCTCATTGCCTGTAACTTCGCCCCCTCCCTCACTTACCTTGCACAGACCAAAGATCGGAGGGAGGCACAGCATGTCTCGGATGGAGGGCGGGTGTTGCAAGATGGTGATCGGTTGCTAAGACGGACCTTCATCCTAGCAGCCAATCACCTGCTCCACCCTCCATCCAAAACTGTCCCACCTCCCGCTGTCGGCTTTGTGAGGATTACAGACACGGCAGGGGGAAGAAAAGGCTACTAAATGGCGGTACCATGGCAGGCCACATAGGAGAGTGAGGCGGTCCGCATTTGGCCCGCGGTCCACCATTTAGTGATGCCAGCTTTATGGGCCTGTAGATTTCTGTACGTAATAAGATCTACCATATGGAAGTTCTTGCTGCCACAGGGAAAACAAATTTCACTACATTCCAGTGGAATAATTTCTGATTTAAGCCAGAATATCGAGAACATGTAAGAACCCAATCCAAGATTATTATTGGGACTTTAACAGATGATCACAGGAATTCCTGTGAATTCTACACATTGACAGACTGGCCCTGGGGAATAGGGAAGAGCAGGAGGAGGCACTCCCCCTTAGCGACTTTTTCTCTTTCTTGTTAGTTGTCACCTCTGGACAGGCCCTCTTTTCTTTTTTGCTTACAATCCACTTTTTACTTACCCCCTTTTCTATGTTCTGTTCAATAGCAAAATCCCATATACATTGACAATACTTGGGCCTCTTTCACATGTGTGGCTGTTCTGCCACTGTTAAAAGCATGTTTTGTTATTTTGAAATTCCAAGACTCCAGGCACAACGATCACTTGCAGTTGTACATCGTGATTAGCTGCGTTTACATGCGGCTGCATTTAGCTGCGTTGGAACATTTTTGCCATTTCTGATGTGCTTTCTGTTGTTTTTCTTTCCTTGTTGCTGCTGCTATCCACAGGAGAAATAGTACACTGTGATTACCTGCAGTTATGTGCAGATAGCTGCAATAAATCGGTCCTGAACGCAGTCAAATTATTTTTTTTAACCACACAAAACCCCATGCTTAGAGCTGAATTCTTTTCGCCCGTGTGAAAGGGGTCTAAGAGGCCATATGCAAACCACTCTGTAAAAACTGTATGTTCTTGCTTTTTATTTCATGGAAAATATTTTATCTTGTTAAACATGGAAAGTCTAAGTAATAATATTGTAAAAAATACAAGATAATCTAGAGGGTTGTCTGAAAAAGAAAAAAAAATCACCCATATGCAGTATTTCCTATGGCCTTGCCAGGTGGTGCATAATGGTACTGTTTATTGAAACAACCTGGGAGCTGTTCTGTATTTGTTAATGTTAAGCCGGCATTAGAAAGTTCAAATCTCAGTGGGTTCAGCATGGATCGAACCATGTCTGGGCAGGCTGATTGTACCCAAATTAAAGGGTAACTCCACTTTTGTGGGGAAAAAAAATAGCAAATAAAGAAAAAAATAATATAGCGCATATAATTGCGACACTAATCATATTGTAATTGAATGTTATTCAAAATTACCTTTCCTTTTCAATCTGAAGCTCTGTTATTTTCTGAAAATGCATTGCAATATGGCTACCTGGGGTTGTTCTGTACACAGAGTGTGTACTAACCACTTCCCAGAAACATAATTTCCTGCTTGTGTGATTGGCTCACCAATTTTCCCAGAAATCTGCACTAAGATATAAGTCAGATTTCAGGCATCCCCTGCAACAAAAATGTCATATTTGTAGAGATACTTTCAATAGAAACCCATCTAAAGGGATGCATGCCCAGCAGATTTACTCATTAGTGCCCTGTAGCTCCACACCTGACAGTTAATTATGAAACCACTCCCATTAGACCCACTCAGAACAGAGGCAGAGACAAACACAGAGGGATTTCTTCAGAATACCAAAATGTAGGAATCTGCAACAAAGGTTGTTATACTCCTTGCAATTAGGGATGAGCTTCAAGTTCGAGTCAAACTCATGTTCGACTCAAACATCGGCTGTTCGCAAGTTCGCCGAACAGCGAACAATTTGGGGTGTTCGCGGCAAATTCGAATGCCGCGGAACACCCTTTAAAAGTCTATGGGAGAAATCAAAAGTGCTAATTTTAAAGGCTTATATGCAAGTTATTGTCATAAAAAGTGTTTGGGGACCTGGGTCCTGCCCCAGGGGACATGGATCAATGCAAAAAAAAGTTTTAAAAACGGCCGTTTTTTCAGGAGCAGTGATTTTAATAATGCTTAAAGTCAAACAATAAAAGTGTAATATCCCTTTAAATTTCGTAGCTGGGGGGGTGTCTATAGTATGCCTGTAAAGGGGCGCATGTTTCCCATGTTTAGAACAGTCTGACAGCAAAATGACATTTCAAAGGAAAAAAAGTAATTTAAAACTACTCCCGGCTATTGCATTGCCGGTCCGACAATACACATAAAAGTTCATTGATAAAAATGGCATGGGAATTCCCCATAGGGGAACCCCGAACCAAAATTAAAAAAAAAAATGACGTGGGGGTCCCCCTAAATTCCATACCAGGCCCTTCAGGTCTGGTATGGATATTAAGGCGGAACCCCGGCCAAAATTTTTTAAAAAAATGACGTGGGGGTCCCCCTAAATTCCATACCAGACCCTTCAGGTCTGATATGGATTTTAAGGGGAACCCCGCGCCAAAATTTAAAAAAAAAACGGCGTGGGGTCCCCCCAAAAATCCATACCAGACCCTTATCCGAGCACGCAACCTGGCAGGCCGCAGGAAAAGAGGGGGGCGAGAGAGCGCCCCCCCCTCCTGAACCGTACCAGGCCACATGCCCTCAACATTGGAAGGGTGCTTTGGGGTAGCCCCCCAAAACACCTTGTCCCTATGTTGATGAGGACAAGGGCCTCATCCCCACAACCCTGGCCGGTGGTTGTGGGGGTCTGCGGGCGGGGAGCTTATCGGAATCTGGAAGCCCCCTTTAACAAGGGGACCCCCAGATCCCAGCCCCCCCTATGTGAAATGGTAAGGGGGTACAAAAGTACCCCTACCATTTCACAAAAAAACTGTCAAAAATTTTAAAAATGACAAGAGACAGTTTTTGACAATTCCTTTATTTAAATGCTTCTTCTTTCTATCTTCCTTCATCTTCTTCTTCTGGTTCTTCTGGCTCTTCTGGTTCTTCCTCCGGTGTTCTCGTCCAGCATCTCCTCCGCAGCGTCTTCTATCTTCTTCTCCTCGGGCCGCTCCTCACCCATGGCATGGGGGGAGGCTTCCGCTCTTCTCTTTATCTTCTTCTCTTCTTCATCTTCTTCTCTTCTTCTCTTCTTCATCTTCTTCTCCCCCGGGCCGCTCCGCATCCATGCTGGCATGGTGGGAGGCTCCCGCTGTGTGACGCGTCTCCTCTTCTGGCGGTTCTTAAATAACAGGGGGTGGGGCCACCCGGTGACCCCACCCCCCTCTGACGCACGGGACATGACGGGACTTCCCTGTGGCATTCCCCGTGACATCACAGGGAAGTCCCGTCAAGTCACCGTGCGTCAGAGGGGGGCGGGGTCACCGGGTGGTCCCGCCCCCCGTTATTTAGGAACCGTCAGAAGAGGAGACGCGTCACACACCTGGGTCACACAGCAGGACCCAGGTCCCCAAACACTTTTTATGACAATAACTTGCACATCAGCCTTTAAAATTAGCACTTTTAATTCATGTTCGTGTCCCATTGACTTTAAAGGTGTTCGCGTGTTCGAACAAACTTTTTTCCTGTTCGCATGTTCTGGTGCGAACCGAACAGGGGGGTGTTCGGCTCATCCCTACTTGCAATGTACATAGATCACCTAGAGGGGAATGTTTTTTCCCAACAAAAGTGGAGTAACACTTTAATTGATTTATCAACTTGGGTACAACCAGTCTGTCAAATGTTTTATGTTCTCCTGGCTGAGATGGCTTCCCCCGCTGGGAGAACACTTACAGAAGTCTCCATCATCAACACAGTCAAGGTGGTTGCAGGAAAGAAAATGCACCATCTATGGTCGGCTTTACTTTGACATGTAAAAAATAGGGAAAAGAACCCCACATCTCCAAAGAGGGAGATTGGAGTAGGGGGATGTAAGATTAATAGAGAATGCACAAAAATTATATAAAACTTAATACATCTTTATTTGTACATGAAATAATTTTCTTGTTAAAAATTGGTCTAGATCAACATGATGAAAATACACAAAATACATAGATGTATGTAGAGCCTAGTGTACCAACGTGTTTCGCATAGATCCGGTGCTTCTCAATATTAAAATATGGATACAATATCTACAATAAATGGAAAATAATTACAAAATGGTACAACACACTATTACATATTACAATTGCACATAAAAAAACATATTGTGGAGAGGTACCAGGCCATAGATGTAGAAAGGAGAGGAATTTTGCCCAAACCAATCATTATAAACTGCCACCACATGTTTAGACACAGTTCCTCCTCCCACTTATATAACTTTACTCTGACATGTGTGCACTAAATGCTCAGTCATGCAATCCTGGTTAATATCTTAATTTGCTATTCATGTGTAAGAAGCCCCTGTCTTCCCTCAGAGATATAAGTAATAGTATAAGGAATCACAAATATGTCAATGTGTTTTAAAATGAGCTAGTATGTTATGCGTGTCACAATTTTCTTGATGAATATTTTCAAGCACTGGTTGTTGAAATTTTTATACCAATGTACTTCTTTTTTTGCTTCTGTTATAATTTCTTTGGTGTTCTAATCCTGTATATGTTTAAGCCACACCTGCCAAATGTCACTGCTGTCTAACTCAATTTTTTTCAAAAAAATGAACATTTACTACCATAGTTGAAAAAATATCAGACATTGCTTTTCAAGCTGACTTGACCTGTGTTGCCTTCAAACTGTTCATGGACCAAGAGCAATCTATTTTAAGTTCTGGATTAATAAACAATAGTTGACATTTTTACAGAAGAATTTTGGTCAGAGATTTGACAGTCTGCCACATTCGTGTGTCAGCTTGCTGAGACATTACTGAATCTATAACTTAATTTCATACCTGGAAGCATTTTATCAAACCAAGTTTAGGATGAACTTCTTAAAAAAAAGTCACTGATGTCAATGTATATTTATAACAGAGAAAGTGAAATAGACTGCATAGTACAGTGCATTAAAACACATTGCCATACCTGTGCATTTTTTGGTTAAGCTTTATATTTAAAGGAAATATATAGTGTATTTTTACTGAGCACATATTTTGCAGTGCTTTTGTGAGTCACTTTTACATGGTTACTAATTCGTGTTTTGTTACTTCCTCACATATAATAATTGGTTGATTAGCGACTAGAATGAGCAAACGCTCAATTTCCTTTTAATCTGCCTCTCTTTTAAATAGCTGCCGAAGGAGGAGTTTTACTAAAACTGGGGCACACAGAATCTAGTGCAGCTGTTCATAGTAACCAATCAGCTTCTAACTTCAGCTTGTTCAATTAGGCTTTGACAACAAAACCTGGAAGTTGATTGGCTATTATGTACAGCTGCACCAGATTCTGTGTGCACCAGTTTTAGTAAAACTCTTCCTTTGCCAGTTATTTAAAAGAGAGGCACAGTAAAAGGAAAGTAGAGAGTTTTCTCATCTCCACTAAAGTGCATCTAAAGTCTGCAATACTTACCTGTGCTTCATTGGTCCAATTAATCTTTTCCCCTGGCTTCTTCCAGGTGCTGTTTTTCTGCCATATTGATTGGCCAGTGCAGGAAGACATCACTCCGCAGTGCACACAAGCACTGTCCTAGAATGTAAACTAAACTGCGCATGCACAGCACAGTGTACAATCTACATAAGGCTGTGAGCAGGCTGGTAAGTTTATATTATTGCATTTTTTTAGACTTTAGTTGCACTTTAAAATGTCAGGCAGACAGGGAGTGCCTTGATTTTAGTGAGTCAGCCCATACACTTGCTTTTTACTCAGGCTTTGCTTTGTTTGTGCATGTACAGCAATGTTAATCACCTCCAGTCCTCAAGTACCCCCAACAGGTCATACTTTCAGGTTTTCCATTATTTTGCACAGGTGATTTGATATGATGCTCTTTTTTCCCTAAGGTTCTCTTACAAACCTTTGAGGGCCTCACAGAACAGCTGTATTTATACAGAGATTATTTTATACACAGGTGGACGCTATTTACTAATTAGGTGACTTCTGAAGGAAATTGGTTAGACTAGTTTTCAGTTAGGGGTATCAGAGTAAAGGGGGCTGAATACAAATGCACACCACACTTTTCAAATATTTATTTGTAAAAAGTTTTTAAAACCATTTATCAATTTCCTTCAACTTCACAATTATGTGCCACTTTGTGTTGGTCTATCACATAAAATCCCAATAAATTACATTTATGTTTTTGGTTGTAACATGATAAAATGTGGAAAATTTCATGCCTTATTAATACTTTTTAAAGGCATTGTATTCTTTCATTGGAATGTGTTTTGTTTTGGTATTTGTCTTTTAATATTTCAGGCTTTAAAGACACATGTAAAATGCTAGCTGTTCCAGTCATAGTAAATTCCTATCAATGTGTACTTAGCAATATGGGTCTGGACTACACTTTAACAAAAAAAGTCAACATTGCATTGCCACACAGTTACCGAGAAGGTGGATTGATCCTTGAAATGATACTTACAAAGTTTTGGCACCATCATGATTCTAATTCCATGGAACCCAGTAACAGGACAAGCAGATAAGTAGCTACTGACACCCCTCAATGAATGATGCTACATCTGCACACCTCCAAAAAAAAACGATGCTGCATTCTCACACCAAAGACTGATGTTGTAGCCACAAGCCATCAACAGACACTGTACTCACATACTTCTATACTGCACAACATGCCCCCCTATGGGTCACTTTGGAAGCGCTTTCTTATTCTCCGGTCTCTCCCAGCTCACTTCTATGGCTCCCCCAAAAATCTAGACCTGCACCTATTAGCCCCTTAATGTCCCATTCGCTTCAAGCATTGGACTCCACCAAATATTGCAGTGGCCCAATTTCCCCACATCTACCACTCCTAGTGCCTTCCATTGGTGGGTTTGTTTGTTACAAATTTCACTGTGTCCATTCGTTCCTCACTGGTCATTCTGTCTATACAGAAATCAGAGACAAATATCAAGCCCCCCATACTGAACTTCTTATGCCCTGTACACACGATCGGACATTGATCAGACATTCCGACAACAAAATCCATGGATTTTTTCCGACGGATGTTGGCTCAAACTTGTTTTGCATACACACGGTCGCACAAAGTTGTTGGAAAATCCGATCGTTCTGAACGCAGTAACGTAAAACACTTATGTTGGGACTATAAACGGGGCAGTAGCCAATAGCTTTTGTCTCTTAACCTCCCTGGCGGTATGATTATTTCAGATTTTTGGTGCTGAAAGCGGTACCATTATTTTTGCATGGAAATGTGGCATTTTATATTGTAGGCCTGTAATTCTTAGGAATAACTCACTGAAATCTGTCCAAACAAGAGTCTAGTAGACATCCTGGGTATGATAAAGTTTGAAACACAAAATCATAAATTATAATATAATAAATAACTATAAATAATAACAAATAATAATATAATAGTAATACCGTATATACTCGAGTATAAGTCATTCCGAGTATAAGTCGAAGCCCTAATTTACCACAAAAAAATGGGAAAAACGTAATGACCCGAGTATGAGACGAGGGTGAGAAATGCACAGCTACTGTAAGTGGAAAAGAGGGTCAACAATGCCCATTTGCATGCCTCACTGTGCCCATTTGCAGCCATAGGTCCCCCGAACTTCAAACTCAGTAGTTAAGGGTTCCTAGATGCCCCCCAGCTGCAGCCAAAATTTGGGGTCTCTGAACCCAAAGGGTGCCAAAATGACATTGCTGCAGATGGACACAGTTGACCTAATTTGGGGCCCCATATCTTGGGGCCACTTAGTGCTAAGAACCCCAAATTTGGTGTTCAAACCCAGTGGAACTAGCACCATAAATTATCCAAAGCTGTGGTTTCTAGCACCAAGTGGCCCCGAGATACAGGGCCCCAAAATTCGGTTCAGAAAATGTCAAGCACTTTTCTGCAGCAGAGAATGACATTTTCCGAATCGAATTTGGGGCCCCGTATCTCGGGGCCACTTAGTGCTAGGAACTCCATCTTTGGATATGTTGTGGTACCAGTTCCACTGGGTTTGCACACCAAATGTGGGGTTCCTAGCACCAAGTGGCCCTGAGATACAGGGCCCCAAAATCGGCTCGGAAAATGAAATTTTTTGCTGCAGAAAAGTGCTTGACTCCAGTATAAGTCGAGGGGGGCACTTTCAGCACAAAAATATGTGCTGAAAAACTCGACTTATACTCGAGTATATACGGTAATACTTTTTATTCAATAAATTTTAGTAAATAATATAAATCAAAAACACTGACATTTTTTTTGGCCAAACAAGAGTGCAATATTAGTAGTCATATTGCTTTAGTAAACGTCTCGGGTATGGTAAATTTTAAAACAGGGTACAGCACAAAGTCCGACGTCACAGTCAGGACAGTAGAACCGGGTTTCTTTTCTGACTTTCCTTCCTGTGTCGTCACGTTTAGAGCAGCAAACCACACACATCCTTGTGGGTGCTGCCTTCTTTTCCGTTGGTGGAATGTGGTCCATAAAGTGTCGACCTGTCAGACGTTCCGGGTTCACAACGCCAGCAGCACGACGTCCAGATCGATTTACAGTGGTTGGTGTTTGGTGCTTCAGAAATATGAGTTCTGCAACTTTCCAAATGAAATCTGCATGAATCACAGGCCTTTCACTCTTTTTTTTTTAGAAGAATGAAAGCGTTCCACAGGCACTGTTCAAGAAGATGCCTGAAGATTTTTTTGTAATATTTTTTTTGTTGCTTTCTCATAGCAGGGTAAAAAGTCATGGCCTGGTCAGCTCTGTCAACACCTCCCATTGTGTTGTTGTAGTCCATTACGAGTTGAGGTTTCATAACATCTTTTCCACCTTTTGTATGTACCATGAGAGTAGAGGTGTTGTGAATGGTACTCATTAGGCACACATCTTTTTTATCTCGCCATCTTAGTGCCATCATTTTGCCTTTTTGCCAGGCAACTATTTCTCCTGCAGTGAGCTTTTTTTTGGCAAAGGTTGGCGGCATGTCACGCCGGTTAGCTCTAACAGTCCCGTATGCATCCATCTTGTGTTGTAGAAGGAACTCATAGAGTTCTGGAGAAGTATAAAAATTATCTGTGGTTACACAGTACCCCTGATTCAACAATGGCTCAATCAAAGTGAGAACAGAAGCGGTTGCCATTCCATATTGACTGAATCTGTCGTTGAATTTGGTCCCTTTCCCGGTGTAAAGGACCGAATTCCATATATAACCAATGCTGGCTTCACAGATCATGAATGATTTTATGCCGAATCGTGCTCTCTTAGACGCGATGTACTGTATCCAGCTAAGTCTTCTTTTGTAGGCCATAAGACTTTAGTCGATACTGACGTCTCTGTCTGGTATATAGGTCTGCTGGAAATTTTTCTGAATAATTTGATATAAGTCCCAAATTTTTTTCAGTTTTGGAGCTGGATGAGAAGTCTCATCAAATTCGTCATTTTTTTGAAAATGCAGATATTTCATTATGAGAGAAAATTTGTATTCCGACATTATGGTGCCAAAAAAAGGAGTGGCTAATATTTTGTTGGTTGTCCAGTACCATTTCTGCAGGGGTTTCCCCACCACTCCCTGGAGAATAATTAGGCCCAGAAACTTCCAGATGTCCTCCTTGGTCACTGGTTCCCATTTTCTGCTCCTTGAAAACCTCTGAGGTATAGCAGCTTGTTGCTCCTGGTACTGATTGGTCTCTGTAACAATTCTTTCTATGACTTCATCAGTCAAAAAGAGTTGGAGGTATCCCAAGGGGCTGTCATCTTCAACCTCCACTTTGATACCAGGCGCCCTGGTAAACGGGAATCTTGGGGGTGCTGTGTGCTCCGTACCGCAATCAATCGAGCACCAAGTCCGCACATCGCTGGGCAAAGTCGCAGGATCATCGCTGAAATCACTTTCCGTGCCTGATGACGAACTTCCCCATGATTCGCTATCACTCACTTCTGCAAGCGATTTTGTCTCGCTGTCGCTGTTTTCCAGCAGGTCATATGTCTCTTTTGAGGTTGAAGCGTGCTTTTTGGATGCCATGGTCGCTCTGCAGTTTCCAGACACAAAGTACAGTAAAACTGCAGGCAGGGGCACTGGACAAAGCACTGGGGGGCAATCTGAGGTCAATTTTATTATATTTATTATATTTAGTAATGTAATCCAATAGGATTACAATGTATCAGTGTGTTTGTGTTATATACTATTTGAATTTGCCGCCGGTTCCACCCCCTGCGTCGCTACGCTCGCAGGGAACGGAAGCCAGGGCACACAGTGGATCGGGCGGAAGATCCGGCCGCCGAACACAGCGGGAGAACATCGCGGGATCCCGGAGACAAGGCGAGTTGCGTCTTCCAGGATCCAGCGATGCGATCCCGAGTCTGGCTCGGGGTTACCGCTTTTGGTACTAAAATCTCACCCGAGCCAGACTCGGGAATACCGCCAGGGGGGTTAATTTATTCTGAGCATGCGTGGCACTTTGTGCGTCGGAATTGTCCACACACGGTCGGAATTTATGCGAACAGATTTTGTTGTCGGAAGATTTTAAAGCTTGCTCTCAAACTTTGTGTGTCGGAAATTCCGAAGGAAAAAGTCCGATGGAGCCCACACACGGTCGGAATTTCCGACAACAAGCTCCGATCGCACATATTCCGTCGGAAAGTCCGACCGTGTGTACAGGGCATTAGATTTCTACAAATCAAGCATTGGCTAACTTCAGTGCTTGCTAATAGAGACCCGATGACCCAACTGTCATTGTTTAAACACATTTGTCATTGGATGCCTCTCTTTCCCAAACTTATATCCACTCTTTGCTCACAGTTGAATAACCACAAAAAACCCTAACAACCATAGCCGTGCGCACAGGGTGCGCCAGGTGTGCCTGGGAACACCCTAATCACCCCGTGTGGTGCATATTTGCAATGTTTATATTTCACCAAAGGGACCTTAAAAGCACTAAAGACAGGGGAAGTTGGTCACTGTTCCATAAATATCCTTACAACTGAATCGTCTTTTAAAAAAGTTATAAGGTGGTACCTGGTTCCATCTCGTGTGGCACATATTTACCCACCCACCCCTGGCACCTGTTTCAGGTGCCAGGGGTGACGTCCTCCACTTATGGTGGACATGCCCTATGCTCCCTCGGTTTTGGACAAAAATCCCTAATCTTTTACACTTGTTGTTAATCATTCTGCTACACCTGAAACCTCTGGGCCTCACCAAACCTCAGTTCAAACTGGCTACCTATGTACTAATGGCGGCGAAAAACAAACAATAGCGAGAGCTTGGAAAGAACAGTTCATACCCTTTATTGAGGTCTGTTGCCACTTAGACTTTTTCCACAAAATGAGAAGCTCTCTGGGAATTCATTTAGATACGCATGAGAAATTTCTTAAAATACGGACCCTGTGGATCCAATATGCTCACCCTTTCTATACCAAAAGCCAGTTATACATTGCTTTGAGTGCTGAGACCCTAGGTTTCTGGTTAGGGTGCTCCTGATGTCCTTTTTCCACTTTCCACCAATTTCTACCTATACACTTTCTTGTCCTTTTTTTTGCATAGCGAACTCTATATATAAGTAGTTCATCCACAAGCACCCAGCTCTCTGCTATAGGCGCACTGATTTCATTTTCTTTCATCTACATTATTTTTCTGTTATAGCATGGTTAATGTACTGTTTGACATGCTAAATGTTTGTCATTTGCTACAATTTCTCTACTTGTTGTCTGACTGCTACCGACTTGCAAGTCATCAATATTTTGCTCCTATCTGTATATCCGATTGCAGTCGCATGCTGTATTCTTTAAAGCTTTTCAATAAAAATGTATTGAAAGAGAAAATGAAAGATGGAAGCTGATTGGTTGCCATGCACAGCTGCTCCAGATTCAGTCTTCTCCAGTGCTGGCAAACTTCTACAAGAATTAATGCTATGTCAGTGCACATATCCACTGTCCCATGCTGCACTTACTTTGCATTTCTCCACTGACTGACACTAAACCTATGCACTTCACCAATGACTGACTGACTGCAGCTGCATGCTCCACTGACCAATACAGAGACTGTGGGGTTGATTTACTAAAACTGGAGAGTGCAAAATCAGGTGCAACTCTGCATAGAAACCAATCAGCATCCAAGTTTTTTTTGTCAAAGCTTTATTGAACAAGCTGAAGTTTGGAAACTGATTGGCTACCATTCACAGCTGCACCAGATTTTGCACTCTGCAGTTTTAGTAAATCAACCCCTTTAGCATTTCCTCACAGACCAACGTTGTGCTAATGTGCTTCTCCACTGAGCCACATTGGATCTTCGTGCTTCTAAATTGACACACACTATGTTCATGCACTTCTCCACTAGCTAATGGTGCACCACGCACCTCCACCAATCAGTGTTGCACTTCCACACTCCTCCACCTCCTAACAATTCACCTGTGTTCTCCTTTACCCACTGCTAATACTGCACTGCTACATCTCTGTGCTTTTCCTTTTTCCTTTGGCTTTTCCTTTTAACTGATGCTGCACCTATTTGCTTCTCCACTGGCCTATGCTGAGCACATATGTCGCTAACTTAAAAAATGTGAACCTAGATTAAAACATATACATGTGAAAATTCACCACATTAAGCCAAAACCATACATCAAAACAGAAATCCGCTGACATATATCATATATGTAACAGAGTCCCCAAGCAAATGCCTCAAATCTTCTATCAATTGCCGTGGTTGGCGTGCTCCTGTGTTCCTTCAATATGCATAAGTGACTGTGTGACACACCACCACCTGTAAGATTGGCCACTCACCAGATACGTCTCAAATAATGCACCTTTGGTTCATTCATGGGATAACCACTCCACCTTAGTAAACCTCTTCAACGGCTATACTTGGACTTTAGTATTCCTCATATAAAATATGGATAAAACGATCATCGCGCAATACGTTTTAAAACTATTTATTGTATAAAATCCAAAGAAGAAGTGTACACTCACATTTAAAAGTGCCCTCGAGCCGGCACAGAGCTAATCCAGCAGTTAGGGACGGGTGTAGGAACTATTGCCTGGTTCGCCTGTGTGAAATGTGCGACCTCCGTGTTCCGCTTGCGTTCCATCCCTCGTTTCCGTTCGCGTCCTCACCAGCCACGGCCGTATCCGGTCACGTGGGCAAAAAAATTTCCCAGCAGCCTCTACGCGTTTCGCATCATAGTATGCGTCATCAGGAAGCTTATGCATATTGAAGGAACACAGGAGCACGCCAACCACGGCAATTGATAGAAGATTTTGGAGGCATTTGCTTGGGGACTCTGTTACATATATGATATATGTCAGCGGATTTCTGTTTTGATGTATGGTTTTGGCTTAATGTGGTGAATTTTCACATGTATATGTTTTAATCTAGGTTCACATTGTTTAAGTTAGCGACATATATATTTTTTTCACAATTAAAAGGCAGACCACTGAAAAGGGTGCATAGATGGGAGCAGCGCATTCACATACAAAAAATCAGCACTTTTAGTCCATTCCTATGAAAGGTTTTTTGAATGCAGCAGCTCAAGAATCACAATCACATTAAAAGTTGATTGATATATTGGTTTTGCGCCGGTGACACACACATATGCTGAGCACATGCCCTAATAATCAACTCTGTATCTGCTTGCTTGTTCGCTAATTGTCGCTGAGGCATTGTGGTCCTTCACCAACCAAACCTGTGTCTGCACACTCATCCACCTACTGATAATGTGCCAGTGTGCTTCTTTAGCAACAATGTTGCACCTGCATGTTTCTACATTGACCAATGCTAGGTCCATGCACTGCCCTACTGACTAATTCTACGCCACTTACTTTTCCACCATATCATACTGAGCCTGCATGCTTTACTACTTACCAATGTTGCATCTACCCGCTCCTTCTCTGACCTTGGCTTTTCTTGTGCCTGTCCTCTGACCGACCCTGTGCGTTCCCTACTGAAACGGCACTCCTTAATTTTTTAAGAATTTGCTAATTCATCTTATTTAATAAGTCAAGAGTTAGAAGTTCTGCCAAGAATTTATTGATGTCTTTATCTATATTGGGGAGACCAGTAAACCTATTCCACTTACATACCATACTGATATTAACGTGGAAAAAATGATCGGCACTCCGGGTGTTGCTCTTAAAATGTCTTCATTTTATTGAATAGCCACAGTGAACAAATGCAGATTAAGTCAGTTAACTGACTTAATCTGCGTTTGTTCACTGTGGCTATTCAATAAAATGAAGACATTTTAAGAGCAACAACCACAGTGCGGATCATTTTTTCCACATTACTCTACTCAGCCAGTGACTGTGGATCGAGCACCTGGGAGCTCTGCTATCTATGTGGTGTATGGGTAGTAGCACTGACTTTTCTATTTGTACTGACATTAACCACAGTATGGGTGCTGTAGCCAATTATGGCTTTCGCAGCAGAGCGCGCTGTGATTGGCCAAAGCAAGCAGGTAAGTGCATGCTATGGCCAATCAGTTTGGCCGATCTCGCAGTGCATTATTCGGCATTCCACAGCGTTCAAATTTCCTGTGAACAGCCCATATGTTTGGTTCATTTGCGAGCAAACAAACATCCAATGTTCGAGTTGAACGTAAGTTCGACTCGAAACACGGACTCATCCCTAGTTGGAATGTTAAATGAAAAAAGTTTTGAGGCATGTCTGTAATCTTTTTTTTTTTTTTTTTTTTTTTTTTTTACACATTAAACAATTGAATGAACATTTTCCAAGAGTGGTGATTCCATACTTTTTGCCAGGGGTTGTACAAGACTTGTCCAACATGTGTTCTTCAAAAGCAAAATGCTTTACTGTACTATGTATCCTATTTATCGCTCAGCTGACATAGATTTGTTCTGAAATTTGCCCAATGGTCGCCAATTTTTTGCCTAGCACAATATTCTTTTTTTTTATCAAATGTTTTTATTGTGCACAGAGTCAAAATTTATACAATACATCTGATATTGACGTGACATACAAGTCAGAATAGAGGCGTACATTGAATAATTTAACCAGGATTTAGTAAACCATACATATTTCAATGCTCATACATGTAGGTTCCAGAGTTCGCCGTCTTTATCACTCATTCAATATATGTGCTTTTTTTTTAAACCAGAAAAAGAACAAAAAACAACCAGTATATTACAACCAGTAGCTTCTCCCATCCCTCCCTCGCCCACCCATAAGTCTGTCTTTGGTAGAACGGCCCATAAGATAGAAAGAACCGAAAAAACAACCACCCCCTCATCAGCCCAAACAGAAAATTTGAGTTCACTATCATCCACCCTTTGCCTATTCATTTCCTGAAATAGAAAACAGCCTCCCCGCAAAATATTTATCCCTCGCCTTCCAGGGTATCAGCAGAGTCAACCCATCTAAACCATACTTTTTGAAATTTTTTAGAGGCCCCCCTAGCTTCATAAGTCATTTTATACATCAAAACATCAGAGTTAATTACTTTTTTCCACATCCCCAGTGTCAGCGATTCAGCTTTCTTACTCCAAAAAATAAAATTCTCAGAAATAATTTTGTGTGTGTACTCATTTGTTCTTGTCCAAACACCCCTAGGAGACACCTTAAGGGAGAGCAAATATTGGGCAAGTCAAACTGTTCCGAAAAGAATTCTGTCACCTGTGACCATAGTGGTCTTACCTTTACACATTCCCAAGTCATGTGTAGGAAAGTACCCTCCGCCCCACTTATGGCAAATAGCCGATTCCCGTCTATGCATTCGATATAGTCTAGTAGGTGTATAATACTGCTGATGTAGGAACCGAAATTGAATCATTTTATCCGTGGAAGAGACAACAGATATTAGATATGTATCCAACACCTCCTGCCACATTTCCTCCGATAGCTCAGGGATAATCTTGACCCAACGTTCCATAGATCTAGAGGTTGTAGTCACCACCCCCGGGCCCACTGCCCCATAATATCTAGAAATTCTTTTTTTCGGGTCCGGATCTATCAGAATCCTCTCTAAGTCAGTATTCTGAACTGTAATTTCATCAGCGCCAAACTGCGCAAGCGCAGCATGATGTAATTGGACATATCTAAAATACCAGTTCCTCGGTATTCCAAAATTCTCTCTCAGCTGTGCAAATGTACAGAAGCGATTGTCCTGATATATATGATGTAGGTATTTTATGCCATGTCTAGCCCAAGAGTTATGTCCGTCAGGTAGTTTCAAAAACTCTGCAAGTGTCTTATTATACCATAGGGGACTATTCGGTGACAACCACAATGGATCATCCTTCCTTCGCCTGGAGCATATATAGAACACTTTCCCCGGTAGTGCCATTACAGATCCCACCTCTCTCCCTGGTATCCCCCTCCTATACAGCATATTTTGAAGTGTTTCCTGCGAGGAGGCAACAGCAGCCTCCAACAGGGCAGTAGCATTGGGTGTTAAAGGGAAAAGTCGCCAGTGCAGAAAGGATAACTGCGACGCCAGAAAGTAAGACCGCAGATCTGGTAACACCATTCCACCCATTGTAACTGGCAATTTTAAAATCGCCAAGGAGACTCTGGGTGCTTTAGAGCCCCAAAGGAAACCCACAATAATGGAATCTATATTTTTAAAGACCTTCAGAGTCACAAAAACCGGAGAGTTCGAGAGAATGTATAGAAATTTGGGCAGGAAAATCATTTTAAATAAATTTATCCGTCCCAATAGGGTAATCGGTAAATTCTGCCATTTCCGTACCTTCTCCCAAAAATTTTGTATAACCAGCATCAAATTTTTCTCCAAGAACGTAGAGATGGGAAGCTGGATCTCGACCCCTAAATACCTAAAAGAAGTGGAGAGTGGGATGGGACAGTCCCTCGGGATCACCACCCCTCCTTCAATAGGGAAAATAGAGGACTTTTTCCAATTAATCCGGAATCCAGAATAATCGCCAAATTCTTGAATCAACCGGAAAGCTTCTGATAATGAGGGCCCTGGATCCTGTAAGTATAGCAACATGTCGTCGGCATAAAGCGAAACTCGCTCCTCAAAATCGCCCAGTCTTAGTCCTACCAATTGCGGTGTGGCTCTCAGTTTGACCGCTAAAGGCTCAATTGCCAAGGCAAACAGGAGGGGCGAAAGCGGGCACCCCTGCCTGGTACCTCTAAAAATAGGGAAGGAGTCCGAAACTATACCATTTACCCTTAATCTTACCAGCGGGTCCTTATAAAGTAACCTCACCCAAGAGATAAAACAAGGGCCAAACCCATATGACTCAAGGAGGTGGAACAGATATGTCCACTCTACAGAGTCGAAGGCTTTCTTTGTATCCAAAGAAGCCACCACTCTAGTCCCCAAGTTGTCATGGGCTGTCTGAAGGTTTATAAAAAGTCTCCTAATATTCATCTGTGCACAACGACCCTGTATAAAACCAGTTTGGTCAGCGTCCACTAAATTTAGTATGACTACAGTCTACCAGCTAGTATTTTTGCAAGGATTTTTGTGTCCATATTCATCAATGAGATTGGACGATACGAATCACATTCTCGAGGGTCTTTACCCCCCTTAGGTATTAATACAATCAAGGCTTCCCTCATAGAGGGAGGGAGTCTACCATCCGATCTAGCTGTATTAAAAACTTTTAATAGGCGTGGGGCCATACCGTATCGAAAAGTATTGTACCATTCCGAAGGAAGGCCATCCAGTCCAGGTGCCTTCCTAGGCGGAAAGGAGGCAATCGCCTTCTCTACTTCCTCCACCGTAATACCCGCTTCTAGAGCAGTACTGTCTTCTTCTGTCAATCTAGGTAATTCAACATCAGCTATGTAGTTCCCCAGTTTCTCCAGTTCCAAGGGGGCACAAGAGCTATATAGTTTTTTATAGAAACGAGCAAAAATATCTAGGATAGCGGCCGAGTCACATATTTCAATCCTAGAATCATCATACACCGACTTAATATAGACCGGAACATAGTCAGGTCTCGCCAGGTATGCCAGAAGCCTGCCATTCTTGTCTCCGAATTCAAATATGCGTCGACGTTGTGCCAAATTTAATTTTGTGGTACGATCTGTGAGGATCGTCTTGTACTCCCTTGTACTGGTTTGTAAAGTCAGTAACCTCTCTGCAGTGGGGTCTCTAACATATTCAGCTTCCGCCAGTGTCACCTCAGTCTCTTTAAATTGTACCTCTGAGGCCAGTTGTTTTTTAAAACCTCGGACCTCCGTCATAAACACCCCTCGCAGCGTGGCCTTAAAAGCCTCCCATTGGAGAAGTGTGGATGCGGAGCCAGTATTTTCTGCCCAAAAATGTTTGATCGCCTCTGTACATTTGATTTTAATATACTCCTCCTGAAGCCAACTCGCCTCCATTCGCCATAGCTTTAAACCCGGCTTCGGTCCTAAATTAAGTTCCAGTAACATAGGGGAATGATCTGATAAAGCTCTGGGCAGATATGAAACCCCCTGAACCAATTGCATACCGTCTCCCTCAGTCAGGACAGTGTCTATCCTGGACAGCGTCTTATGCGTTTCGGAGTAGCAGGAATATTCCCGCACCCCAGGATGATGGAAACGCCAGACATCTCTGAAACCATGTGCAGACAACCATCCCGCTAAAGGAGCCGCCGTGCCGGATACCGCCCCTAGTCTATCCAGAGCTGGCTCTGCCACAGTATTGAAATCCCCCAATATATATATTCTCCCCTCCGCTACCTCATAAATTATTCGTAACATATCATCTAAATGAGCTAGCGAAAAAGGAGGAGGTACATATAAATTCACTATCGTTAGAAATTTATTCATCACCTGGACCACTAATACCACAAACCTCCCTTTAATATCAGTCCGAACCACATGTACCGAAATAGGCATAGCCTTAGTAACCAGAGTGGAAACTCCCCGTGCATACGAAGAGTAAGTAGCATGATAGGCCCCGGCAATATGTGCTCGTTTTAATGAGAGAACCCTGGAGCCCTGTAGATGCGTTTCCTGGAATAAAATTATATGGGGCTTGTGTTTCTTAATATAGTCAAAAATTAAGGAGCGCTTGAATTTAGAATTGAGGCCTCGCACGTTCCAGGCCAAAATTTTGAGACTAACCGCCATATCTATAATTGTAGTAGTAGGCGGACCTCCCCATTTCACCTGACCAATCCAGCCACTCAAATGGGCTCCAGGCCTCTCCCAGTGCTCGCAAAGGGCGATACAGTCATAACATTTGAGATGATTTCATGTAATCATAGCAAACATGAACCACCCCCACCAAAGACAGACTTAAACAACCCCAAAAATTGCAGTTTCCGATCTTTTCCCTCCCCCCTCCCTGCACCCAGTCCCAACATACCAGGCACTTTTTTTCCCATAAGCACAATGAAAATTAGCAGCAGAGATGCGACTTAAACTAGTCACATAAGGCAAGTTACTGAGGAGTAACAGTGCTACTTAGCATCAGAAAACAATAAAAATAATAAGTCAATAAAAACTCTGTTTTCCCTAAAAAGTAGGGGAAAAAAACTTTTACTCCCAGCAAAAAAGTTGTTCCAGTAAATTGCAGCTTCCAGATCCATCTGCAGACACTGTATATCTTTTTGGCATAGGACAGCGGCAATATAAACAAAAAAAAACCTTTTTTGGACCACTAGTATCTTTAGAAAAGTCCTCCAGAAAAATAAAAATAAAATAAAAAACTTTTTCAGAGACAGAACAAAAAGGATCAACTTTCCCCCTCCCCCTCCCCCCCAAAGACAACCATCAGGGAAAAATTGCATCCACAGTGCCAGATCTCCTGTTCCAGCAATATTTGCAGCATGAAAAAAGAAAATATATGTTACAGCAAAAAAAACCCTCATAGGAGAACAAAAAAAAGGAACAAAAAAATGGGGGGTGGGGAAAAAAAAGGGAGGGGGCGACTGGTGAGGCAAGGAGAGATATACCACAAGATACCGTCAAATAGGCAGTCAGTATCCTTTCCGATTAGTATTCTCTCACCCAAAGAAAACAATTGCTCCACATGTTTTCATCTTCCTCAAGGCGATCTAGGTGAGGCTCTATTTCTCCGATTACCACGACAGTCCAGCCATTCAGACGCCTCCAGTAGGATTTGTGAAAAAATGCGTTTTCCCATTCTCCACAATGCGCAGCTTAGCAGGATATAGCATGCTGTAGATCAAGTTGAGATCTCTCAATCTTTTCTTTATGGGTTGAAATGAAGCTCTCTGTTTCTGGGTAACGGCAGAGAAATCAGGGTATATTGATATGCGATTTCCATCAGAAGTCATCTCAGGGCCCACTCTGGCTCCCCTTAGGATATTCTCCCGGTCCCGGAAGTGAAGCACTTTTGCTATCATAGACCTGGGGGGGGCTCCCTTTGGAGGGGCCCGGCCTGGAACTCGATGGGCCCTTTCAATAGCAAACATTTTTGTAAAGGTGTCAGGTGCCATATTAGCAATCAGCCATTTCTCTAGATATTCCTCTGGGTGCTTTCCCTCCACTCCTTCTGGGAACCCCACCAGCCTTATATTGTTTCTCCGCATGCGGTCTTCCATGTCGGCCATCTTTAAAGTATGTTCAGATAAGGTCTTTCTGGTCACCTGTGCTGCAGTATCTAAGGGTCTCACAGTATCTTCCAGGGCAGTAACACGGCGGTCTGTAATCTGTGCCTTCTCCCTCATCTTTTGCATATCATGCTTCATGAATGAAAACTCCATTCTTAGCTCCTCAAAGTGATCCAATAACTTTGTCTGACATCCCTGTATGGTCGCCATTATCTGTGACAGGGACGGTTCCTCTTCTCCCACCACCTCCCTGTCAGCTCTCGCTCAGCGATCCTTTAATCTGTCCAGCGATCTTCCCCTGTGGATCACTGCATCTCTTTGGGGCTTAGGACTCACCCTGTCCACTGCTGAAGATGAGGATGCCTGAAGCAGTGTCTCTGTGGATCCCTGCAGCGGCGGCCATTCTTCCTCCTCCTGTGTTCCAGCGCCATTTTTAGAGCCCCAGGCGAATTGCGCCAGCCGCTCACCGGCGGATTTGGGGCACGGAGGGCCGTATTTTACCATCCCCGAGGGTGCCCGATGTATCCCAGCACACATCCCCAGCCGATGGCCACAAAAAACAAGCGCCGCTGTCCCAGGATTTTATCAGGATAGATCGTCTGCAGACGGAGCTCCTTACATGCTGCCTAGCACAATATTCAAACTATTTCCTGGTTTAAAGTGGGAAATGTAACAAATAATATCATTAACATATACAGCGCATGAGAAATAAAATTCAAATTCAAACTGCATAAAAAATCTACATAAGAAAAGAGTTATGCCCCGTACACACGGTTGGATTTTCCGATGGAAAATGTCCGATCGGAGCGTGTTGTCGGAAATTCCGACCGTGTGTGGGCTCCATCGGACATTTTCCATCGGTTTTTCCGACACACAAAGTTGGAGAGCAGGAGATAACATTTTTCGACAACAAAATCCGATCGCGTCAATTCCGACCGTGTGTGGCCTGTTCCGACGCACAAAGTGCCACGCATGCTCAGAAGAAATTCCAAGACAGAACAGCTCGTTCTGGTAAACTTAGCGTTCGCAATGGATACAGCACTTTCGTCATGCTGCGATGTTAAAAATGGTTTAATACAGCGCACTATCTTCTTCTTTATAATGTGACAATAATTAAGTAGTTTTGCTGTTCATATTCACACACACTTCTCACAAAGTTTTATTTTTATTTTTTTATTGGGATTCCCTGAATATATTGTTATTAGTTGAAAATGTAAAAGCCCTCGCGCTACTATGATAAATATGTGCAAAATAAAAGTAATAAGTAATCAAACCATAGAGTGCCTATAGTGCATAAAGTGTTATCAGAAATAAATAGTGCCTGCCTGCAGCAGAACCTATAGTGTATCACAATCCACTCACAGTAATGATTATAAAAGTGATTCCGCGCTACAGTGTAAAATAAGATCAAATAAAATTAACATAAGGTGCATACATCAATAGAGTGTTAAAACCTTACATGAGGGTTAAATTGGTGTAAACAGTGTAACAATTCATATATTAAAATAAAATCTGGGCAAATGGTAAAGAGTAAGTACAGTCTCTAAAACAACATCAATAGGATGGAAAATGAAATGGAGTTGTGTCCTCAAATAAAGTTTGAAATAGTCTATTACAAGTGGTAGACACAGAGCTCTCACCTTCATAAATTGTCCAAAAGCTAGATAGATTGGTGATCTAAAGTCCGTTATTCAACGTCATTACAACTTCAACCACTAGGGGGTCCTCTGTGCCAACATCAATGAAATAACAATCAACCGAAATGTCAGCATCTAGCCATATGTATAAAAAATGTCATTCGTTATATTTATTTCCACCACCAGGGGGTCCTCTCCTTCTTCCACCAAGTCTCCCAGTCAGTACTGCACTTCCCAAACTCTTCTTATACCTCGTATCCTCTGCAAAACAGGGGGGGGGGGCAGCAGCAAACAGAGGTGAGAGAGAGAGAGACAAAAAAACCCCAATGGTGTAGTATGATTAAAGTACACAGGCTTTAATAAAGAAAGCTAAAATGGACTCTTACAATAAAAACTAAGGAAACAAGCATTAACAGTTGCTAAGGCGTCTGAACGCCGCTCTCACTTCACTTCCTGGTATCGCTCAGTCTCTCCGGCCACTCCCTACGCGTTACGTCATCACGTGACTTCTTCATTTGAGGACACAACTCCATTTCATTTTCCATCCTATTGATGTTGTTTTAGAGACTGTACTTACTCTTTACCATTTGCCCAGATTTTATTTTAATATATGAATTGTTACACTGTTTACACCAATTTAACCCTCATGTAAGGTTTTAACACTCTATTGATGTATGCACCTTATGTTAATTTTATTTGATCTTATTTTACACTGTAGCGCGGAATCACTTTTATAATCATTGTTATTAGTTGTCACATCTGACAGAATTTTTTTTTTATTTATTTAATTTTTTGGGGGATTTTAAGCCTTTTTTTAATTTAATGTTTGGATTTTTTCAAAGGCTGATCTTTGTTCAATGTTATTTTTATTTTTACTCCAGAATATTTTTGTGTGTGTTTTGTGTGTCAAGTTACCCCAACACCATTGATATCTTTTATTATTTAATCTCCAGGAGATTGTTTGGTGTTGGTGTCCCTTGTTCATTTCACATTGTATATTTGCAATGTACCTGAATCCTCACAAACAAACTGTCCTTTTTGAAGTAAAACACATAGGAGAGTATAATTCAAAACAAAAATCCTTTATTAAGGGATCAGAACCAAACAAAGAGGAAGGCAACACTGGATCAACAGGAGAAATTAGCGAAGCCTGGGACCCCCCACGGCAGACATCAATTCTTGAACATCAAAATTGGTGGCCTGAGGAGTCCATATGTAAGGGAGGGCAGTCTGGTCCAGAATTCGCAGAGATCCGGATAGCAGCAGATGACATGTGTGTCCCCAGGCTGTGGTACCACAAGAGGCTGCATTTTTTGGCCGACCAGACTGGATCCAGGGTCCTCACTTTCTGGTCTTCCTTTCATACTTCCTTCCCGGCTGTGGCTGTGCTGTTGATGTGGCAGGAGGAGGAGTAGGACCTGGAGGAGGAGGAGGACTGGGAGGACCTGGAGGAGAGGGAGGACGAGGAGGAGGACCTGCAGGAGGAGGAAGAGGACCATCGTAAAGGTGTGTCTGAGCTGTCATTTGGCCCCTCATACCTTTGTTAAGAGCCTCCAATATGAGTGCCTCACACATGGCTTGTTGTCCCTCCTCCATCCTCTGCATTTTATATGCAATGACGGCAGCAATGTCCTCCTCCACGGTCTGTGGTGCTCCCAGGACCTCTGTAGCCCTCCAAAAGAGTCCTCTGGTAGCTTCCTCTAGGGCACTCCTCCTACTGCCACTTTCTCTTTCCAGGGGGGGTGGAGGGACCTGCAGATCAGGCAGCCGGCTCGGCCCGGCCACCTCCTGGCTGAGACTTCCCTGTGTATGAAAAAGGGACATGGTTTTAGTTGTTGCATCATCAATCACAATCCTAAATTAGTACTCCCAACTAACATCTAGTTAACATCATTGATTGTACAAGCAGAAATATTTAGAGGAATGCTATACCTGGCTCAATCTGGGCTCCTCCATGTGTTGTTGCCTGGAAGGCCCAGGTTGGGCGGCAGAAGCCTCAGCCGGGGGGGGAAGGAAGCGTGGAAGGAAGACTGGAGAGGGATGGCCTGGGTTCAGTCTGGCCTGCCAGAAAATGCAGCCTGTCGTAGTACAACATCCTGGGGACATAGATGTCATCTGCTGCTCCGGATCTCTGTGAATCCAGGACTTTCTTGCGCTCCCTTAGATATGTACTCCTCAGGCCACCAATTAATTTCTTTAAATAGGTGATGTCTGCCGTGGGGATCACCTGCTTCACAATTTCACACAATTGCTCCAGTGCTGCCTTCCTCTTTGCTTGGTTCTTGAAATGAGGGTGTTTAATCTCCCACAGACAGGGCAGCTCCCTTAACATATCTACGAATACTGACATGAAGTCATTGTCTTTCAGTAGCATATCCATGTTCACTGCAAGACACAACACAAGACAAAGCCTAATGTCAGACAAAACTCTCCTAATCTTGTTACAATATAGGCCTCAATGTAGAAGCAGTATAGGCACAAGTTTGTCTCTTACCTTCGTTCTTACGATCGGCGCGTCCAATGCTCCATCCTCCGCTCACAGATCGTACGTAATACGCACGCGTGTTACGCTTTATACACACTGCGCATGCGTGTAACTCCGCCTGCCCCTGACGTTCTTTCTAGTCTATTCCCCGCCCCTTTTCGTTCGGCGCAGTGGGGGAAGAGCACATGGCGGAGTCACAGCAGATGCGTGATAATTGCAGGAACAAGGAGGAGGAGGAGGAGGAAAGCCCGGATCCGGACACGTCCCGATCCAGGAGGAGACATTTTAAGGCCACAAATATGTCCTTTGGGGAGATGTTGGAGATGGTCGACATCATGAAGAAGTTCGACTGACGGAAAGTATGGGCCTTACCCCAACCCCAATATCAGAAAGGCCAAGATCATGGCGAAAGTGATCAAAAGTCTGCACAAGAATTTCGGGGTACGACGATCGAAAGATCAGCTCAGGAAGCGATGGTCGGACCTGAAATTGAGAGAGCCAGAGCAGTACCGAAAGATCCGGAGAGTGCTGCAAAAAAGTAAGTAGTTGTGCTGTGTTCCTATTCTTTCTGTCTTTATTCCGTTCGTGCTGCTCCATATGCTTTTATTAATTGTAATGTTTAAAAGGGCAACTTTAATGTTCATGGGCCCATTATTCGTTTGTATCAAACATTTTTCTTTCGGCCTCTAAAACACCATTGTTTAGGCCATATGCATTTTCCCACATTTTTTTTGGGCCTACTTGGATGCCAAATATTTGTTTGTGTAGATGGGTTTGTTACTCGAATGAAATGCAAACTAGATTGTGTGTAAGGAGAGGACACTGAGCAGCTGTTTTCACATCTGGACACTGGAGCACTAGTGTGGGACACAAGAACAACATTTTTATTAGGGGGGGCACATAGGTGCTCCAGTGTATACTATAGGGGGGTCTCCATCTGTGAAGCTTGTACTAAACAGGTAAAGTATTGCAGCTTGACAAAGGCCAATAAAAAAAATACATCTTGGAACTCTGCTAAAATAGACAATTGTACCCCACTTCCAAGCAATGTTTCCTATTTCTAGTTCTGCCATCAAATATCTGTGTGCTAATTATACCATTTTTGTTTTACATAGGGGAGAAAAGACTCGGAGGACACCCCTCATCCGAGGAGACCACAGACCCCCCACCTCTGGAAGAAGGGGAACTAACACCAACCCAAGAAGAGCAGGAGGAAGAAGAAGATGTGGTGGAGATTGGCACCACAACAGGTGAGTGTCTGCGACCACAGGCTCAGGTAAAAGAGATGGATGGTGGCAGATTTTTGATACCTGTTTTTGTTTTGTTTCTCTCTTTTTAGGTGATCATGATGTGAGGGATCCAGAACGTTTCACATCAGAAAGTGCCCAGATCCTGATCGGGGAGATCATGGGGTGTAATGTGGAACTGCAAAACATACAGCAAAAAATCAATGATGTGATTAAAAAAAATAATAACATCATTGATGTTTTGGGGCGAATTTAAAACCCCACAAAATCACTTTTTGGATTGTGGTCCAATCTTTTAAAACTTTTTGCAATGTTTTGAAAAGCCAAATTTGGAGGATGCACACAGTGTGTCAACATGTGCTATCTGCCATCACGGGAGATGGACGCGTTTTGGGGGTGCAACCCCTTCCTCAATTATAAAGTAGCGTTGAGGAAGGGCTTGCTCCCCCAAAACACGTCCCATGATCCCCCCTGATGGCAGATAGCACATGTTGACATTCGTAAATTGGTGTGCATCTTCCAAATTTGGCTTTTCCAGGGGTGATTTCCCCCCATCTGAATGCTATATCAAACCCAGTTCCTAAATACTGATGTCTGATATAGCCTTCAGGTTTTACCTAATGTGAACTTTGTAAGTTCAAGTTTTTTGGCTTTCTTGTTGGTTTTACACAGGCCTGTTTTATCTTAAATGGACATTTCGATTTTTGATAATGCTACTGGAAAAATTGTTATACAACAAACATGTTGGTTTGTTTTAAAAACCTTTGGTAAATGCACATGTGATTGTGCAGGTATAAAAAAGTTGGTTACTCAAGAATGTGTGGATTATTGTCTCAACACTACAACACTTTTGGGGTAATGTAATTGCTGTTTTCAGCAAAAATGGGTGTTATTTCCTAAGGGCAAATCCTCTTTGCACTACAAGTGCAGTTTCAGTGCAGTTGCAAGTGCACTTGTAGTGAAATGTGTTTTTGCATTTAGGAAATAACAGCCAACAGTGCTTTGTATAATAAGGTTACACAATTACGACATTTTCTGGACTCAACACATTTCTGTCAGGGTCAGCTAAAACAAACACAAGCAGTAAATGTCCACAAAGAATTTCTTTTTTTTTCTTATTATAAAAAGGCTTCACAGATTGTCTGGCATATTGATAGCCCCCCTACCCGCAAAGAACTCCAGGTAGCGTAACCGGACATCACGGGCACTCAGGGAGGGCAAGCCAGGACGGCCACTTTCAAGCGCCGTCAGTGTGGTTTGATGTATGATTCCGGCCTCAGGCCAAACTGAGCCAGCATAGTTGGCCGAATGTTTCCTTAAAAAGTTATGGAGAACACAGCACGCAAGTATAATATGGTTCAGTTTATACTCCGCCATATGGATGGGTGTCATAAATAGTCGGAACCGGCTGGCCAGGATTCCAAATGTGTTCTCCACCACTCTTCGGGCTCTGGCCAGCCGGTAATTAAAAAACCTCTGTTCCGGGGTGAGGGTCCTCATTGGGAATGGCCGCATCAGGTGGTCCCCCAGCGCAAACGCTTCATCAGCAACGAACACAAATGGGAGTCCTTCCACATTGTCCTCTGGAGCTGGCAAGTCCAAGCTGCCATTCTGGAGACGCCTGTAGAACTCCGTCTGGGCAATGACTCCACCAGCGGACATCCGGCCATTCTTCCCCACGTCCACATACAAGAAGTCGTAATTAGCCGACACCACCGCCAACATCACTATACTATTAAACCCCTTGTAATTATAATAGTACGACCCCGAGTTGGGTGGTGGGACGATGTGGACGTGTTTCCCATCAATTGCCCCTCCGCAGTTAGGAAAGTCCCACCGCTCGGCAAAGTGGGAGGCCACAGTCTGCCATTCCTGTGGCGTGGAAGGAAACTGTTGAGGAAAAAACAATAAAGATTACTATTTTTACTCTGAAACATGGCAAGCAGATTAGACACAAACATTATGGGGCAACCTCCAGATAGCATTTATTAAGGGGAATTTAACAACGCCAAAGTATAAGGTACACCTATCATATTCCCCCCCCCCCTCATGGGCCATTTCTAACATTATAGGGGGTGTGTGGAAATCTTGGGCAGGTAACCCTCTTCACTTCATTGAGAGATGAATGCCTAAATAATGGGTATTACTTTGAACAGACCCTCCTTAGTTACACTATTGGCAGCCCACTGGACAGGTAAGAAGTGTCATAATACAAAGATATAAATACACATTGTACACATTTGAGGACATTTGGACATTCTGCTATTACCTATCAAGATAATAATAGGATCCCAAAACTTTAAACAGTACCATTTGAAACTATACAGGCAGGCCCTTGCACTACATGCTTTGGGGAATTCATCCATAAATCTGAGCACTAAAGAGATGGGTATAGTGTGTATGGGTTTGGCAAAGTCAGCAGATAGATGATTGAGGATAGAGAATTGGGATCAGCTGACTTAGCAGTTGGGGGAGGGAGGGTTACTAAAAATTATTTGGGGACACCACAAAAAAAAAGCCTCTGGCACTCTGCCTGAATTTAAATCAAAAATAACATTTCCAAACATTTTAGGGGGTGTTTGGGGTAAAGCACTACTATGGAGCTGATAAAATACATTGTTAAGTGACTACATGAGGTGAATATAGGGCCAGGAGACACCATGCTGGGGAGGTTATTGAAGGGCAAATATGTATGAAGGACCTAAAATAATAATTACATAAAAATCCAGCATGCATGAGAACAAAGGGGACATTCACAGCATATTACAATCATGGTAATTATGCCGCGTACACACGAGCGGACTTTACGGCGGACTTTGCCCGGCGGACTGGATTTCGTCGGACAATTCGATGTGTGTGGGCTCCAGCGGACTTTGTTTTCTCAAAAGTTGGACGGACTTAGATTTGAAACTTGTTTAAAATTTATCCGTTGAAATCGAGTCCGGTCGAAAAGTCCGCCGTCTGTATGCTAGTTCGACGGACTAAAAAGCCACGCTAGGGCAGCTATTGGCTACTGGCTATGAACTTCCTTGTTTTAGTCCGGTCGTACGTCATCACGTACGAATTCGACGGACTTTGGTGGATTGTGTGTAGGCAAGTCCGTTCATTCAGAAAGTCCGTCGGAAAGTACGTCGAAAAATCCGCCGGGCAAAGTCTGCTGTAAAGTCCGCTCGTGTGTACGCGGCATTAGGGAATGAGGAAAGAAATACAATATATTAGCAAACATTCAATACAATAAAATGTGATATAAAAGGATAAAAATCTTACCTTCATATACTCCTTCTGCAGGACCTGGATGATGGCAGAACAGGTCTCTGGGATAATGATCCCCAGAGCCTGGGGGGAGATGCCTGTCGAGAACTTTAAGTCCTGCAGGCTTCTCCCTGTCGCCAAATACCGCAGGGTAGCGACCAACCTCTGCTCCGGAGTGATGGCTTGCCTCATGCAGGTATCCTGCCTGCTGATATAGGGGGTCAGCGAAGCCAACAGACGGTGAAACATGGGGTCCGTCATCCTGATAAAGATCCTGAAATCATCAGGATTATTCTCACGGATCTCACGGAGCAAAGGCATATGAGAGAACTGGTCACGCTGAAGCAACCAATTCTTGGTCCATGAACTCCTCCCCACCCTGTTCATGGACTGGACTTGTGTCAAGGTCAGGACCCCAACACCAAGCCCCCGCACAGCACGAACTCTACGAGGAGTACGCATACGAAACATGGCTAGAAAACGGTCGGCTGCTGAGAACGAAGTAACAGAACGCACTGAAGAACAGCAAGGCCTGTGAAGAGCGAACTGAAAAACAGTAACGAACGAACAAGAATACAATGACTACTTAAAGTCACGCGGAACTTGCTGCACGCACTGAAGAGCAGATACAAACCCACAAGCACAAACTGAACGGCAGAAAACGATCTGAAAGCCACGAGTCTGAAAAAGCGCGAATCGTCTCTCACCAAACTTTTACTAACACGAGATTAGCAAAAGGAGCCCAAAGGGTGCCGCGCTTGGTTCTGAACCGGCCTTTTCTAGTCTCGTCGTACGCGGTGTACGTGACCGCGTGGTTGGCGATCGGAAATTCCGACAACTTTGTGCGACCGTGTGTAGACAAAAAAAGTTTGAGCCAACATCCGTCGGAAAAAATCCTAGGATTTTGTTGTCGGAATGTCCGAACAAAGTCCGACCGTGTGTACACCCTATAACAGTTACCCAGGTGACCAGATATCCATGTGACCAGATCTTTAGTGCACTTATTTCTTTTGCAAATGCACCAAATAACACATACAATGTGTGAGAAATAAAATGAAAGTTCAAACTATCCATATAAAGTCTACAGAAGAAAAGAGCGACATATATTTACCCGATCAGATATTCTGTGCACTTCTTTCTGATTCAAATGCAAAAAAATAACATATACAATATGTGAGAAATAAAATTAAACTTTAAACGAATCATATGAAGTCCACATAAGACAAGAGTAACAGATATCCGCATGACCAGATATCCACGTGACCGGATTGTAAGTGCACTGCTTTCTAATTAGTGAACCACAACCACCAGAGGTGAATGCCTCAACCCTCATGCAGTTGGATAGCACGCTTACCAGAAAAAAACGACCATCTAGAAAAGATAGGTCAAAGCAAGCCTAATTGTATAGGTAGCCTCCTCTAGCAGCCAGGATCAGCCCAATCTTGAATTATTCCAAACTTTCCAAGGAAGGTGGAATATAGCCAAAATGATCACTCCAATCAACTCAGCCCAGGCAATCCGATGTTATATACAGGGGTACAAAGCACAAGAGACATCCCCACATGCAAAACCACATTACAAACTCCTTATATTCTTATATTTTAAATTGCACTTACAATGATTCTCAGTGTTAAACGGTGTTGTATTGGGATATATTTGTAGTGCTACACTTTCCATATTTATTATTTTATATCTTGTGTCAAGATATAGGGGTTGATTTACTAAAGGCCAATCCACTTTGCACTACAAGTGCACTGTAATGCCGTGTACACACGGTCGGACTTTTCAGCTACAAAAGTCCGACAGCCCATCCGACAGACTTTCGACGGACTTTTGGCGGACTTTCAACAGACTTTCTAACGACCGGACTTGCCTACACACGATCACACCAAAGTCTGACAGATTCGTATGTGATGACGTACACCGGACTAAAATAAGGAAGTTGATAGCCAGTAGCCAATAGCTGCCCTAGCGTGGGTTTTTGTCCGTCGGACTAGTATACAGACGAGCGGATTTCTGGGTCCGGCAGAGTTACGACGTAAAGATTTGAAGCATGTTCCAAATCTAAAGTCCGTCAGATTTGCGTCTGGAAAAGTCCGCTGAAGGTCCGGTGAAGCCCACGATCGATTGTCTGCCGGATTTGGTCCGTCGGCGTCCGTCGGACAAGTCCGGTCGAAAAGTCCGACCGTGTGCGCGACATAAGTGCACATGGAAGTGCAGTCGCCCCCTCAGTAGATCTGAGGGGAAGATCTGAAATAAGGGGAAGCTCTGCTGATTTGTATCATCCAATCATGTACAAACAAAAATGCTGTTTTTTATTCTCCTTGCATGCCCCCCGCAGATCTACAACGACCGCACTTCCAAGTGCACTTCCATTGCACTTGCAGTGCACTTGTAGTGCAAAGTGGATTTGCCTTTAGTAAATAAACCCCATAGTGTTAGCAGCTTCACTTTTCCGTGATTTAATATTTTCTCCTAAGCACAAATTCTTTTTGTTTTACCTAAAGTGGGGAATGTGTATTTTAAAGTGCTTTTTTTGTGGAGCTGTGGATGTGTAGCTTTTGGGGAGTGCTGAATCTGCATGTAGGCTAGAATCAACATAGCAGTAGGGACTACAAGCTTGGCTTGCTGCTCCCTTGGTATGGTATACGATCTGCATACATGATGCTGGATCCTTGGTGGAGGGGGATATACAGTGCCTTGCAAAAGTATTCGGCCCCCTTGAACTTTTCAACCTTTTGCCACATTTCAGGCTTCAAACATAAAGATATAAAATTTTAATTTTTTGTGAAGAATCACCAACAAGTGGGACACAATTGTGAAGTGGATTGAAATCTATTGGATATTTTAAACTTTTTTAGCAAATAAAAAACTGAAAAGTGGTGCGTGCAAAATTATTCGGCCCCTTTACTTTCAGTGCAGAAAACTCACTCCAGAAGTTCAGCGAGGATCTCTGAATGATCCAATGTTGTCCTAAATGACTGATGGTAATAAATAGAATCCACCTGTGTGTAATCAAGTCTCTGTATAAATGCACCTGCTCTGTGATAGTCTCAGGGTTCTGTTCAAAGCGCAGAGAGAATCATGAAGACCAAGGAACACACCAGGCAGGTCCGTAATACTGTTGTGGAGAAGTTTAAAGCCGGATTTGGATACAAAAAGATTTCCCAAGCTTTAAACATCCCAAGGAGCACTGTGCAAGCGATCATTTTGAAATGGAAGGAGTATCAGACCACTGCAAATCTACCAAGACCTGGCTGTCCCTCTAAACTTTCAGCTCAGACAAGGAGAAGACTGATCAGAGATGCAGCCAAGAGGCCCATGATCACTCTGGATGAACTGCAGAGAACTACAGCTGAGGTGGGGGAGTCTGTCCATAGGACAACAATCAGTCGTACACTGCACAAATCTGCTCTTTATGGAAGAGTGGCAAGAAGAAAGCCATTTCTCAAAGATATCCATAAAAAGTGTCGTCTAAAGTTTGCCACAAGCCACCTGGGAGACACACCAAACATGTGGAAGAAGGTGCTCTGGTCCGATGAAACCAAAATCGAACTTTTTGGCCACAATGCAAAACGATGTGTTTGGCGTAAAAGCAACACAGCTCATCACACTCAACACACCATCCCCACTGTCAAACATGGTGGTGGCAGCATCATGGTTTGGGCCTGCTTTTCTTCAGCAGGGACAGGGAAGATGGTTAAAATTGAGGGGAAGATGGATGCAGCCAAATACAGGACCATTCTGGATGAAAACCTGTTGGAGTCTGCAAAAGACCTGAAACTGGGACGGAGATTTATCTTCCAACAAGACAATGATCCCAAACATACAGCAAAATCTACAAAGGAATGGTTCACAAATAAACGTATCCAGGTGTTAGAATGGCCAAGTCAAAGTCCAGACCTGAATCCAATCGAGAATCTGTGGAAAGAGCTGAAAACTGCTGTTCACAAACGCTCTCCATCCAACCTCACTGAGCTCGAGCTGTTTTGCAAGGAAGAATGGGCAAGAATTTCAGTCTCTCGATGTGCAAAACTGATAGAGACATACCCCAAGCGACTTGCAGCTGTAATTGCAGCAAAAGGTGGCTCTACAAAGTATTAACGCAAGGGGGCCGAATAATTTTGCACGCCCCACTTTTCATTTTTTTATTAGTTAAAAAAGTTTCAACAATCCAATAGATTTCGTTCCACTTCACAATTGTGTCCCACTTGTTGGTGATTCTTCACAAAAAATAAAAATTTTATATCTTTATGTTTGAAGCCTGAAATGTGGCAAAAGGTTGAAAAGTTCAAGGGGGCCGAATACTTTCGCAAGGCACTGTACCTTTTTAACCACTTGCCTACTGCTGTATTGTAATATGACAGCCGCAGGAACCCTTCGTCCCTCCAGGCGGCCATCATATGACGTCCTCGGCTTCCAGGCATTGTGGAGAGCACGCGTTCGCCACATCACTGGGGACCCAATGCGCATGCCCGGCAGCTGCAATGTCCGCTGGGCACCCGCAACTGCTCATCACAGAGCAGGGACATGGATCTGTGTGTGTAAACCACGTCCTGTCAGGGGAGAGGAGAACTGATCGTATGTTCCTTGAATATAGGGGACCCCCATCGGTCTCCTCCTCTCATCAGTCCCCTCCCCCCACAGTTAGAATCACTCCCTAGGACACACATTTAACCCCTTGATCGCCCCCTAGTGTCCACCCTTTCCCTGCCAGTGACATTTATACAGTAATCAGTGCATTTTTATAGCACTGATCGCTTTATAAATGTCAGTGGTCCCAAAATAGTGTCAAAAGTATCCAATATGTCCGCCGCAATATCACAGTCACGATAAAAATAGCAGATCGCCGTCATTAGTAGTAAAAAATAAAATAAAAATGACATAAATCTATCCCCTATTTTGTAGACACTATAACTTTTGCGCAAACCAATCAATATACGCTTATTGCGATTTTTTTTTTTACCAAAAATATTTAGAAGAATATATATCAGCCTAAACTGAGGAAAAAAATTGTTTTTTTTAAAAAAATGGGGATATTTATTATAGCAAAAAGTAAAAAATATTGTGTTTTTTTTTCAAAATTGTTGCTCTTTTTTTGTTTATAACGCAAAAAAAAAACAAAAAAACGCAAAGGTGATCAAATACCAACACCAAAAGAAAGCTCTATTTGTGGGGGAAAAAAATTATCAAAATTTAATTTGGGTACAACGTCGCATGACCGCACAATTGTCATTCAAAGTGTGACAGCACTGAAAGCTGAAAATTGGCCTGGGCGGGAAGGGGGTGAAAATGCCCTGTATTGAAGTGGTTAATTTTTTAAAGATTTTTCATAAAAAAACTACATTAACCTTCCTAGTACTGAAACTGCATATAAACTCAGTTTTAACACTAAGGAAATCATGAAAGTAAATGAATGAAAGAAGATTCCTGTTCTTTACCAAGATTCCCTCAAAACATTTATGCAAACATTTATCCAAAAGGTGAGCAAATTTACCATTTTTTTCACTGGGTGAATTTCACAAGTGAATCTTTGCTAAATACACCCCTTGCTTTACTTGTCAGGGAGATTTCCTTCACTTCCTGTCCTGTGACACGAGGATAAAAAAGTGGGGAAGAGTGAGTTGGGCTTAAGAGAGAGACAGCTTGAATGACTGCAGTGCCTCTGCAACTACAGAGCTAAAGACTTGGTCTAAAGCCTATATTAAATTTGTTAAGAATATGTATATCTTTGAATGACCATAGAATGGCCACAGCTACACTTAAAGAATTGTGTTGTACTACTCTCCAAGTTAATTTAAGAAGAGATATTAACACCTACTTGGATAAAACTTTTACTAATAAGAACAGATATTATAAAAAATGAAATTAAAGCCGCGTACACACGAGCAGAATGTCCGACAGAAAAAGTCAGACGGAAGCATTTCATCATCTATTCCGATCGTCTGTAGGCCTCATCGGACTTCTTTTTTCGAAAATTCTGACAGACCTAGAAATGGAACATGCTCTAAATATTTCAGACTGAACCAATTCCTATCAGAAAAACCGATCGTCTGTATGCTGTTCCGATGGACCAAAAATGACGCATGCTCTGAAGCAAGTACGAGACGGAAGCTATTGGCTACTGGCTATTGAACTTCCTTTTTCTAGTCCCGTCGTAAGTGTTGTACGTCACCGCGTTCTGCACGGTCAGGCTTTGGTCAAACTTTGTGTTGACCGTGTGTAGGCAAGAACACTTGAATAGAATTCCGTCGGAGTTCCATCGGAGAAAGCTTCGGAGTTTATTCCGACGGAAAACCGGTCGTGTGTACGCGGCATAAGGAAAAATAAGGATAAAATATAACATTCCATAAAATTAAATTAAGGAAACATAAAATATGTGTTAAGCATTTTAAAAAGAATTTAAATTGTTTAAACATATGAGCCTGTAAATGTTGAAGCATTCAAAACGGATGATTTACACCAGCATTGCGCCAGTTCAGATCAGTGTAGGAAATTTTGCATTGGGGCACATTTCAGTTTTTTAAGTACATACATTTTGCTTTTGGTTTTGCAGTTTTGCAGTTCTAGTTAGAATGCATTCTGTATGCAGGGCCACTGAAAACAGAGTATAGAAAGAAACTGTATCATTGTGGTACATAGACCCTGATTTATTAAAAGGAGTAAAGCATGTTCACTAAACTAAGGAAAAATTCACTTTGCAAAAGGAAAATTCACTTAGCTTAAGAATGTGAGCATGTTGTGTTGATTCAGTTTTCCTTGCATATGATTAGATATTTTGTACAACTTATATTTCCCTTTGAAAGTAAACATGCTCATCTGCTTTAATAAACAAAACCCATAGAGGGTATAAATGAGCCCTTAAAGCAAATCCAGTTTTTAAACATCTTACGGAGTTTAATAAATACTTATTTACTATATTTTAGTAAACATTGTTTTTCTTGATCTTGGCTATAGAAAGTGGGGAAAGTTTTAAATGTTCTTCTACAGAGTTTAATATTGGGAAACTACCAAAATAGCAAGTCTAATGGACTTAGGCTCAAGCTTTAATTGTTAAAAATCTTTCAATAGCCAACCATACATTTTATATTATTGAATGCCAATTAAAAAAAAATACAATCATTCTCTCTCCTAGCCAGTATTTTTGGAATGCTTACGAGCTGTAGATTAATGACTTTTTAGACAAAGTATAATTGTAATCAATTGGTATTTTGTTGTTTGGGTTACATGTCAGAAAAATCATTTTTAATTTAAGTTTATTTTCATGAACATTCAGATTATTAATTTGTGCAGCACATGTTTTTAATAATAGACATAAAGTGATGGCAGCAAAGCAAAATTAACACACAGCTATGGGAAAAGTTATGTAATTAATGGTATTGAAATCAAGTTTAAGAAAACAAAACATGTTAAAAATAAAGAAATACAAACATAATTATTTTATAGCATAGTAACAGAAAAATCAAAGCCCAGAATCTTCTCTGTTCTGAAAAATAACTCATAACTCAGTGTTCAAAGCAATCCATAAATGGGTTGGCAACTTTTGGCAATATTACAGTACTAGCTCTGCTTATTCAATAGTTCTATGTATAACTAAGAAATACATTTCATACCGAGTGACATCAAGGAAGAAAGCATCCTACTCATGTATATTTATTATATTCTCTTACATGTGATCTTCACTTTAAATTACATTTATATCCTTGCCAGCAGCAGGAATAAAAGATTAATTACTCTATCTGGACAATTCATCATTTTTATCTTCAACATTTATAGCCATCAAGAACTTGATGTAACGGAAAAGTAAATTATTGTCCATGAAACAAAAACTAGAGACTACTGTGATTGTTTTCTCCCTTCCCTGACTTTATACAGCTCAGTGTAAAACTGAACAGTCTCTCTAATTAAACCATAGGCATCAATTTCTCTAATATATTTTCCAACCTGGACAGCATAATAGCAATTTTTACTTTCCCAATATCTTTTCCTCCTTTCTGTCTCAACAGACTCAGTCAAGCCCTGGACCCTGTGACTGAATTACTCCCTCTTACAAGACCCAGTAATTTTAGGTAACATTAACCACTTAAGCCCCGGAAGAATTTACCCCCTTTCTGACCAGAGAACTTTTTGCGATTCGGCACTGCGTCGCTTTAACTGACAATTGCACGGTCGTGCAACATTGCACCCAAACAAAATTGACGTCCTTCTTTTCCCACAAATAGAGCTTTCTTTTGGTGGTGTTTGATCGCCTCTGCGGTTTTTATTTTTTGCGCTATAAACAAAAAAAAATAGCGACAATTTTGAAAAAAACACAATATTTTGTACTTTTTGCTATAATAAATATCCCCATTTTTCTTTTTAAAAAAGCTAATTTTTTCTCAGTTTAGGCCGATATATATTCTTCTACATATTTTTGGTAAAAAAAAAAACGTAATAAGCGTATATTGATTGGTTTGCACAAAAGTTATGGCGTCTACAAAATAGGGGATAGATTTATAGCATTTTTATTATTATTATTATTTTTTTACTAGTAATGGTGGCGATCTGCGATTTTTATTGTGACTGAGACATTATGGCGGACACATCGGACAATTTTTACATATTTTTGGGACCATTGACATTAATACAGCGATCAATGCTATAAAATGCATTGATTACTGTAGGAATGTAACTGGCAGTGAAGGGGTTAACACTAGGGGCGATCCAGGGGTTAATTGTGTTCCCTGTAAGGTGATTCTAACTGTAGGGGGAGGGGACTGACTAGAGGAAGTGATGGATCGTGGTTCCTAGCTAATGGGAACACACGATCTGTCACTCCTCTCAGAACAGAACAGGGAAGTGTGTGTTTACACACACTCGTCCCTTTTCTGTGTCTCCTGCTCATGATTACTCGTGGCTGGCGGTCATTACGACCATCGGCCATGAGCATCGGCGCCCCCACTGTGCAGCTCAGGTGGGAGAATCTGTCCACAGGACAACTATTAGTCGTGCACTCCACAATTCTGGCCTTTATGGAAGAGTGGCAAGAAGAAAGTCATTGTTGAAAGAAAGCCATAAGAAATCCCATTTGCAGTTTGCGAGAAGCCATGCGGGGGACACAGAAAACATGTGAAAGAAGGTGCTCTGGCCAGATGAGACCAAAATTGAAATTTTTGGCCTAAAAGGAAAACGATGTGTGGCGGAAAACGAACACTGCACATCACCCTGAACACACCATCCCCACCGTGAAACATGGTGGTGGCAGCATCCTGTTGTGGGGATGCTTTTCTGCAGCAGGGACAGAGAAGCTGGTTAGCATTGATGGGAAGATGGATGCAGCCAAATACAGGGCAATCTTAGAAGAAAAACTGTTATGCTCTGTACACAGGGGCGGACTTTTCGGCAACAAAGGTCCGACAGTCTTTCCGACGGACTTTCGACTTACTTTTGACGGACCTTCTACGGACTTTCGAACGAACGGAATTGCATACACACGATCACACCAAAGCCCGATGGATTCGTACGTGATGACGTACGACCGGACTAAAATAAGGAAGTTCATAACCAGTAGCCAATAGCTGCTCTAGCATCAGTTTTCATCCGTCAGACTAGCATACAGACAAGCGGATTTCTCGATAGGAACTGGGTCCGGCGGAGTTCCGACGTAAAGATTTGACACATGTTCCAAATCTAGTCCGTCAGATTTTCGACAGAAACAGTCCGCTGAAGGTCCGATGAAGCCCACACACGGTTGGATTGTCCGCCGGATTCGGTCAGTCGGACCAGTCCGCTCGAAAAGTCCGCTCGTGTGTACAGGGCATTAGAGTCTGCAAAAGACTTGACTGCGGCGAAGGTTCATTTTCCAGCAGGACAACAACCCTAAACATACAGCCAGAGCTATAATGAAATGGTTTAGATCAAAGCATATTCATATGTTAGAATGGCCCAGTCAAAGTCCAGACCTAAATCCAATTGAGAATCTGTGGCAAGACTTGAAAATTGCTGTTCACAGGTGCTCTCCATCCAATCTGACAGAGCTTGAGCTATTTTGAAAAGAATTATGGGCAAAAATGTCACTCTCTAGATGTGCAAATCTGGTAGTGACATCCCCAAAAAGATTTGCAGCTGTAATTGCAGCGAAAGGTGGTTCTACAAAGTATTGACTCAGGAGGGCTGAATACAAATGCATGCCACGTCTTTCACATATTTATTTGTAACAAATTTTGAAAACCATTTTCCTTTCACTTCACAATTATGTGCGACTTTGCATTGGTCTATCACATAAAATCCCAATAAAATACATTAACGTTTTTGGTTGTAACATGACAAAATGTGGAAAATTTCAAGGGGTATGAATACATTTTCAAGGCACTGTATGGTCCTGTCTTTAGACGCATAAAAATGGCTACGAATTGATAGAATCAACTTGACCTTTAAAGGCCAAAGTTTGCAAAGACCATGACTAGGGAAAAAATATTGGCCTGGATCTCAACATTGTATAGCTGACCAACAGCTAAAGTGAAAGTTAATAATTTTCTTTAGGAGTTACATCACAAACAGGATAAGGCAGGGCTGTCCCCTATCCCCATTATTATTCATCCTTATTAGGGATGGTCTGGATGTGTTTGACTCGAACATCCACTTTTTATGGCAATAACTTGCATATAAGCCTTTAAAATAAGCACTTTTGATTTTTCATATTCATGTCCCATAGACTTTATGAGGGTTCGCATGTTCGCTCAAACATTTTGCCTATTCGCATGTTCTGGTGCAAACCGAATCAGGGGGGTGTTCGGCCCATCCCTAATCCTAATGATGGATCAGACAGAGCCCAGACATCTCAGGGTTAATGGTTACTCACTATATATATATATATATATATATATATATATATATATATATATATATATATACAGTTATTTTTTCCTTATTAATGTACACACAGCACCCCATATTGACAGAAAAACACAGAATTGTTGACATTTTTGCAGATTTATTAAAAAGGAAAAACTGAAATATCACATGGTCCTAAGTATTCAGACCCTTTGCTCAGTATTTAGTAGAAGCACCCTTTTGATCGAATACAGCCATGAGTCTTTTGGGGAAAGATGCAACCAGTTTTTCACACCTGGATTTGGGGGTCCTCTGCCATTCCTCCTTGCAGATCCTCTCCATTTCTGTCAGGTTGGATGGTAAATGTTGGTGTACAGCAATTTTTAGGTCTCTCCAGAGATGCTCAAGATGCTCAATTGGGTTTAAGTCAGGGCTCTGGCTGGGCCATTCAAGAACAGTCACAGAGTTGTTGTCAAGCCAATCCTTTGTTATTTTAGCTGTGTGCTTAGGGTCATTGTCTTGTTGGAAGGTAAACCTTCGGCCCAGTCTGAGGTACTGAGCACTCTGGAGAAGGTTTCCGTCCAGGATATCCCTGTACTTGGCCACATTCATCTTTCCCTCGATTGCAACCAGTCGTCCTGTCCCTGCAGCTGAAAAACACCCCCACAGCATGATGCTGCCACCACCATGCGTCACTGTTGGGACTGTATTGGACAGGTGATGAGCAGTGCCTGGTTTTCTCCACAAACATACCGCTTAGAATTAAGGCCAAAAAGTTCTATCTTGGTCTCATCAGACCAGAGAATCTTATTTCTCTCCATCTTGGAGTCCTTCAGGTGTTTTTTAGCAAACTCCATTCGGGCTTTCATGTGTCTTGCATGAGGAGAGGCTACCGTCGGGCCACTCTGCCATAAAGCCCCGACTGGTGGAGGGCTGCAGTGATGGTTGACTTTCTACAACGTTCTCCCATCTCCCGACTGCATCTCTGGAGCTCAGCCACAGTGATCTTTGGGTTCTTCTTTACCTCTTCTCCCCTGATAGCTCAGTTTGGCCGGAGGGCCAGCTCTAGGAGGGGTTTTGGTCATTCCAAACGTCTTCCATTTAAGGATTATGGAGGCCACTGTGCTCTTAGGAACCTTAAGTCCAGCAGAATTTTTTTTTAACCTTGGCCTTTTTTTTTTAACTTTAACCTCTGTGCCTTGCCACAATTCTGTGTCTGAGCTCTTCAGGCAGTTCCTTTGACCTCATGATTCTCATTTGCTCTGACATGCACTGTGAGCTGTAAGGTCTTATATAGACAGGTGTGTGGCTTTCCTAATCAATTCCAATCAGTATAATCAAACACAGCTGGACTCAAATGAAGGTGTAGAACCATCTCAAGGATGATCAGAAGAAATGGACAGCACCTGAGTTAAATATATGAGTGTCACAGCAAAGGGTCTGAATACTTAGGACCATGTGATATTTCAGTTTTTCTTTTTTAATAAATCTGCAAAAATGTCAACAATCCTGTGTTTTTCTGTCAATATGCTGTGGTATTGGGGGTGCTGTGTGTACATTAATGAGGAAAAAAAAAGAACTTAAATGATTTTAGCAAATGGCTGAAATATAACTGAGTGAAAAATCTCACAAAAGTGTGTTAACCCCTCACATTTTTGTAAATATTTTATTCAATCTTTTCATGTGGCAACACTGAAGAAATGACACTTTTCTACAATGTAAAGTAGTGAGTGTACAGCTTGTATAACAGTGTAAATTTGCTGTCCCCTCAAAATAACTCAACACACAGTCATTAATGTCTAAACCGCTGGCAATAAAAGTGAGTACACCCCTAAGTGAAAATGTCGAAATAGGGTCCAATGTGTCAATATTTTGTGTGACAAGCATTATTTTCCAGCACAGCCTTAATCCTCTTGGGCATGGAGTTCACCATAGCTTCACAGATTAACACTGGAGTCCTCTTCCATTGCTCCATGACGACATCACGGAGCTGGTGGATGTTAGAGACCTTGCACTCCTCCACCTTTCATTTGAGGATGCCCCACAATTGCTCAATGGGTTTTAGGTCTGGAGACATGCTTGGCCAGTCCATCACCTTTACCCTCAGCTTCTTTAGCAAGGCAGTGGTCATCTTGGAGGTGTGTTTGGGGTCATTATGTTGAAATACTGCCCTGCGGCCCTTTCTCTGGAGGGAGGGGATCATGCTCTACTTCAGTATGTCACAGTACATGTTGGCATTCATGGTTCCCTCAATGAACTGTAGCTCCCCAGTGCCGGCAGCACTCATGCAGCCCCCGACCATGACACTCCCACCACCATGCTTGACTGTAGGCAAGACTCACTTGTCTTTGTACTCCTCACCTGGTTGCCGCCACACACGCTTGACACCATCTGAACCAAATAAATTTATCTTGGTCTCATCAGACCACAGGACATGGTTCCAGTAATCCATGTCCTTAGTCTGCTTCTCATTAACAAACTTTTTGCGGGCTTTCTTGTACATCATCTTTAGAAGAGGCTTCCTTCTGGGACGACAACCATGCAGACCAATTTGATGCAGTGTGCGGTGTATGGTCTCAGTACTGACAGGCTGACCCCCCCCTTCAACCTCTGCAGCAATGCTGGCAGCACTCATACGTCCATTTCCCAAAGATAACCTCTGGATATGACGCTGAGCACGTGCACTCAACCTCTTTGGTGGACCATGGAGAGGCCTGTTCTGAGCGGAACCTGTCCTGTTAAACCACTGTATGGTCTTGGCCACCGTGCTGCAGCTCAGTTACAGGGTCTTGGCAATCTACTTATAGCCTAGGCCATCTTTATGTAGAGCAATAATTATTTTTTTCAGATCCTCAGAGAGTTCTTTGTCATGAGGCGCCTTGTTGAACTTTGTGAAAAGTGCACTTACAATCTGTTTACATAAGTGATCAATGAAAAAATATTCATACATGAAACAAAGTGCAAATAGAATAAAGGAAAGTGAACAAATATATCTATTCACAAATAATATGGTATGTAGAATGTGTACTGTTATATCAAGCACTCATGTGAGAAGCACAAAGAAAAAATATCAACCATTACACATCAGTCAAGAATGAGTGCAACACTAAAAAATATCTGAAAAGAGTAAATAATAAATATACAAAAAACTGTAACTGAAGTCCATAAAGTAATGAGGAAAAGAAGTTCATCAGCATGAGGAAAACCCCATCCACCTTCCATTAGACCATCCTCCGTATAGTTGAAGAGAGGAAAAGGGGATAAATAGATGTAACTCCACTTGCAATAAATCACAGAAGGAAGTAGTGAAGATGGACCCTTACCCTCAATGGTGGACCCCCTATTAGCGGGGTCTTACGAGCACGCAGATTTCGCCCTCTGCAGGGACCAGGTAACGATAGCTTCTGCAACAGCTGATCCAGCGTCTCCTGTCCAGACTGTACCAAGTCTTGAACCTGGGGAGGGGAGGGGTGCTCTCTTGCTTCCAAGATGGTATAAAGGAAAAAGGCAGAGGAACTCCAATAGTGAAATAAGTTTGGGATTTATTATAAAAATATATAACAAAAACAGAGAACACACACTCCGTGAAAGCACTAATAAAATTAGTAAAATTATGCCGGCATTAGATAAAACGAACACCCGTGCAGATAATGGGGCGAACAATGTGATGGCTTACAATCCGTAGCCACGCCCTACATGTTTCGTCACAAACTGACGTCTTCAAATTGCAGTGACCAGTATGAAAGAGTGAGAGAGATAACACCAAATTTAACACACCTGCTCCTTATTCACACCTGAGACCTTGTAACACTAACAAGTCACACCGGGGAGGGAAAATGGCTAATTGGACCCAATTTGGACATTTTCACTTAGGGGTGTACTCACTTTTGTTGCCAGCGGTTTAGACATAAATGGCTGTGTGTTGAGTTATTTTATATGTTATATAGTTATGTTATACAAGCTGTACACTCACAACTTTACATTGTAGCAAAGTGTCATTTCTTCAGTGTTGTCCCATGAAAAGATATAACAAAACATTTCCAAAAATGTGAGGGGTGTACTCACTTTTGTGAGATACTGTATATTTACGCTATATTGTCCAAAGTATTGGGAAGCCTGCTACATGCACATGAACTTTAATGGCATCCCAGTCTTAGTCCGTAGGGTTCAATATTGAGTTGGCCCACTCTTTGCAGCTATAACAGCTTCAACAAGGTTTAGGAGTGTGTCTATGGCAATGGCCTGTTTCAGCAGGATAATGCACCCCACCACACTGCAAAAACTATTCAAGAATGGTTTACATAACAGAACAAAGAGTTGGAGGTGTTAACTTGGCCCCTGATTTATCCAGATCTCAATCTATTGAGCAATTGTGGAATGTGCTAGAAAAACAAGTCCAATCCATGAAGGAACCACCACACAACTTACGTTTAGACCAGACTACTAGGTTGTACTGTAAAGGATTTGCTACTGACGGTTTGGTGCGTGATACCAAAGCATACCTAGCATACCTTCAAAGGCCTAGCAGTGTACATGCCTTGATGAGTCAGGGCTGTTTTGGTGACAAACTGGGGACTTATTTACTATTAGCTGAGTCATCATAATGTTATAACTAATCACTGTATAACTCAGTCATGGAGAAAGCAAGAATAGGCCAACACATGATGCTGCTAATGATGTCAAGAGAGTAAGGAGACTTCTGTTCTAATGAGGTTTCCTTGTCAGTTGCACTGGAGCAATGCTGGCACAGGAGGCAGATCAATATGCAGCAAAATAGTGCTCACAATTATGGAAGAATACTTTATTGCTGTTTCTCTTAGTTCTAGCAACATCAGTACATTTAATTATTACATCATAATGAAAGATGGAAAAACAAAAGTCAAAATGAGAGTTCACTCATAAGATTATGTAAATTATAATTAGCACCATAATGAACAGTATTGTAAAGGGAAATTACAGCAAGAGGTATTCATCAATTAATACACATTTCTTGTGGTTAATTAATGTGTGCATAGGTGTGTGAGCGCATGTGTGTTTGCTTATTCCGTATAATGTGATTTATTACAGATACATAATTTTTTTTTTTGTTTTAAAATTACATTTTGAGACACAGGCAGTTACATTTTGAGCACATCAGTAATTTGTAGGAGACAAAATTAAATGTCATTTACAAGCTAATAATGCACTACTGAAATTCTGTCAACTTGATGAACACTACACATTGGGAAAAGAACAATAGATGGCAGTAAAAACAGTTGAGTGAAATTGTTTTAGACAACTGTGGTGAAAGCAGAAAAGAGACTAACAAATCTTTTATTCAGCCTTAAAGCTCTCAATACAATTAAATAGTCAAGGAGTTAAAGAAAAAAAGAAAAAAAAAAAACAGAACTCGGGTTTACAATGAGCACGGAAAGCTGATGTTAAAAATTCAATGAAAGTCCAAATTATATAACAGACATGTCTTTTCTCATGTCTTGACAAAATTATTTAACAAACATGTCTTGACTCCAGAACCCATTTTTTGTGCTCAGAAATTGCTTTGCACTCTTCTTGCCTGATCCTGGCAGCCAGGCTCTCACTCTGTTCCCCAATTTCAGGGACAGGGTCTTAAATATGTTGACTGACACCCAATTTTTTGCATGATGCTGAAATTGGTGCTCCCATACTGTTGCCTGATCCTGGTGGCAGGGTATTCAATCATTTATCTGGATGCAACTCCCACTTTATTGCTAGCCACCTCACTTTATTGCTAGCCACAGTTACTTAGTCTGTTGCCAGATGGTCGTGGATGGTAATCTTTAATTCCTGTGGTCACCAGTGGATGCCTTCCAGCAGTCAGTAGCCTTGTGTCTTTAGTCAGCACCCATGCTTTTCTCTTAGAAGACTATTTAACTCTACTTCATGATAGATATGTGGAATTGAATATTGGATGTGACTTATAGCAGAAAACCAGTATTGCCTTTTTCTGTCCTATATGCTTCTGCTTTTGGTATTTGGTGTAAAAACTGTGTTAATATTTAATATTCTGCCCCTCCCCATTGTATATCTCTGGATTTTTATAGATGGGTATTGCAGCAGGCACAGTTCCTGCTTGTGAAGACCCAGCCTCCCACAAGACTTACTGAACATCTTATGCCGCGTACACACGGTCGGACTTTTCGTCTACAAAAGTCAGACAGCCTGTCCGACAGACTTCCGGCAGACTTTCGGCGGACTTGCGGCGGACTTGCGGCATACTTTCTAACGAACGGACTTGCCTACACACGACCACACAAAAGTCCGACGGATTCGTACGTGATGACGTACACCGGACTAAAATAAGGAAGTTCATAGCCAGTAGCCAATAGGTGCCCCAGCGTGGCTTTTTGTCCGTCGGACTAGCACACAGACGAGCGGATTTCGGGGTCCGTCGTAGTTACGACGTAAAGATTTGAAGCATGTTTCAAATCTAAAGTACGTCGGATTTGAGGCTAAAAAAGTACGTTGAAAGTCCGGAGAAGCCCACACACGATCGGATTACCAGCCAGCTTTAGTCCGTCAGCGTCCGTTGGACTTTTGTAGACGAAAAGTCCGACCGTGTGTACGCGGCACTAGACTTCCAAAATACAAGCTGTGTCAGTCACACACGCCGGTGCACACAACTTCTATACAAAAACTTTCAGCTGGTTAAGAACATGTTAACTGCAGAGCCTGCGTAAGTGGACACCAAGTCCTGAGACTTAGGAACTTCTCTGAAGCAGTTGGTATATTGCTCAGACTAAGTTCTGCATACTGTACATCTCAACCATCCCATATTCCGTGGGACTTTAACAAACTCCTGGTGTCACATGGATCCAGGTCTGCACTTTCACTGAATGTCACATGGGTAGCCACTGCAGGTCCCATAATATGACTGTGAGCAATGACCACACTGTGCTGGCTTGCACTTATCTCAGGTAGTGCAAGTATATACCCACTTCCCTGCAAGTCACCAATCACCATTTTGCACTAGCGCCAATCGTCACTTATTGTAGAGCTGCTAAAGGACAGTGCCAGTCAGGACAAGTTGGTGCTGCAGCTGCTCTGGCAGCCCAATTCTGATCTTCAAGGAGCTGTGGCTGGACAGGTTGGTGCTCAGTCCCTAGAATGTGAGCAGAAAGTGGAGACAGCATTCTGCAACAGGTGGCAATATACCTTGCCTGGGTGAACAATAATCAGTGCAATGTCCCAGTTACTAAATGTCTCATTAAGTGGAAGATTGTGTGCAGGAGATTACGATGTGTGCAGGGAGAGGGAAAGCTTGTACATGGAGGGGGCAGTGTGTACAGGGAGGGGGGTGATGTATGCAGGAAGATGGGCAGTATGTACAGGGAGGGGCACAGTGTGTACAGGGAAGAGGACAGTGTGTACAATGGGAGGGCAGTGTGTACAAGGAGGGGGCAGGATATACAGAGGGAATGCATACAGGGAGGAAGACTATGCATGCAAGGATTGGGACAGTGTGTACAGAGAGGGGGACAATGTGTTGCAGGAAGATGGCCAGTGAGTACAGAGTGGGGCACAGTAGGTACAGGGAAGAGGACAGTGTGAACAAAGAGGGGGCAGTGTATACAGAGAAGAGGGCAGTGTGTACAAGTAGGGTGGCAGTATGTATAGGGGGTGTATACAGGGAGGGGGACAATGTGTGTAGGGAGGGTGGCAGTGTGTATGGGGGGCAATGTGTACAGAGAGGAGAACAATGGGTCCAGGGAGGGGAAAGAGTAAGTACAGAGGGAGGGGAATGCATACAGAGAAGGGGGCAGTGAGTATAGGGAGAGGGATAATGTGTACAGGGGGTATGTCTACAGCAGTGTCAGATACCAGCAGCTGCTACCAATATGTAAGAAACAGCTGGCAAGATCTTACCACGCTGCCACCAATACATGATACTTTCAGCCTCAACCTGCACAGAGATTTTCCAGGTTGAGTTGAGTCAGATATAAGGAAGGCAAGGTCTATGGTTTCCAGGAGACACACGTGGGCTGATTTATTCAAGGTGGGAGTCCCTGGAGAAGAAATAGATAGGATTCCTACACCAGCATTGCTTAAGAGGTGAAAGCAAGTGGCTGGGAAGGGTAGATTCAAGCACATTAGGTGTTTTTATTGTCATAGACTGGGGCATTTTGCTAGAATGTGTGATGCTGTGAAGACTGGACAACAGCACATTCTTAATACTTAAGACCGACCAGTGTTCCCAGGACAGCACAGAGAGAGATGCAGGTTTATTATTCCCACTGGAAATCTTTGCCTTTTATGAGAAAGTGTTACATGGCAACAGTGGGCACCCTATAATAGTTTTCAGTTTATAATGGGCAGATAAAGAAATGTGAGCAGTGAGCTATGTTTTTTGGCACAGTTGAAAGGAACATATAATCTGCTTGGCCTCTTACTCTTTTAAGGTACTGAGCATCGAGAGGTGGAGCAGGCAGAGCAGATGACCAGGCAAGATGTGAGGGTGCAGACCAGAAGATCAGACAAGAGCCTGAGGAAGATGCGGATGATTTCTTGATGGTGGCTGAGTTGGGGTGGATTTTCATCTAAGCATTCCCTTATGACCAGGAGGACAAGGAAAGAGGACAAAGGACTGCATCATCTGGAACTTTCTTTCCACAGACTGCCAAGGACATTGCTAACCTTGCTCAAAGGAATGTTGTAGATTTCCAGGGACAAAGGTCTGATGACCTAGAACATACAGGGGTCGAAAGGGAATTTTTTCCTCCCATTTACAATACGGGGGGCTTATTTTGCCCTTTCCTGGACAAAGGCTCTTGAGAATTGTTAAGTTTAAATTTTTCAAATATCAAGACATAAAATCAAGAGGTGGAATGCGGTTGCTATGGATATTTAGGTGATTTTATACCATAATTATTTGTAAATTGTTAGATTTTAAGACCATGTGCTATTTTAAGAAGCTAGGGCTCCCCCCTATTAATATGCAAATGAACAAGTCAGACCATGTTTATGAGCTAAGCAGAGCAAACTCTTTACAGGATATGATGTAAGAGGAAGTTAGGGGGAGGTGAGGATTTTCAACAGGCATGTGGTGGGACAAAGGACAGAGTTGCTTTCGAAGACAAAGAGGCAAGATGTGTGCTGGAAGACTTCAGAGGAAGATGTTTAGTGTTGGACTCCAGGAGATTACTCCATCATAAAGAAGTTGAGTAATGCCGCGTACACACGATCGGAATTTTGGTAGGAAGAAGCTCTGATGATTTTTCCAACGGAATTCCGATGAGATTTCGCTCAAGCTGTCTTGCATACACACGGTCACACCAAATTCCAACCGTCAAGAACGCGGTGACGTACAACACGTACCACAGGACTAGAAAAAAGAAGTTCAATCTCATGTTAGTAGAAGTTTGGTGAGAGACGATTCGCTTTTTAAGACTTGTGCTTATTTCCAATCGTTTTACTGCTGTTCAGTTTGTGCTTGTGTGTTTGTATCTGGTTTTCAGTGTGTGTAGTCAGTTCGTATCTGTTTTTCTCAGTGCGTTCTTGTCCGCTCGTTTCTGATTTTCAGCTCGCTCTTCACAGGCCTTTCTTTTCTTCAGTGCGTTCTGTTAGTTTGCTCTGACCAGCCGACCGTTTCAAAGCCATTTTTTGCGATTACGTACTCGTCGTAGAGTTCGTGCTGTGCGGGGGCTTGGTGTTGGGGTTCTTACTTTGACCCAAGCCCAGTCCATGAACAGGGTGGGGAGGAGTTCATGGACCAAGAATTGGTTACTCCAGCGTGACCAATTCTCTCATATGCCTCTGCTGCGTGAGATCCAGGAGAATAACCCTGATGATTTCAGGAATTTTCTCCGGATGACGGACCCCATTTTTCACCGTTTGTTGGCTTTGCTCCACCCTTATATTAGCAGGCAGGACACCTGCATGCGGCAAGCCATCACTCCCGAGCAGAGGCTAGTCACCACCTTGCGGTACTTGGTGACGGAGAGAAGTCTACAGGACCTCAAGTTCTCTACAGGCATCTCCCCCCAGGCTCTGGGGATCATTATTCCAGAGACTTGTTCTGCCATCCTTCAGATCCTGCAGAAGGACTATATTAGGGTAAGTTTTATCCTTTAACATCACATTATATGTATTTAATGTATGCTAATGTTTTGTATTTCTTTCATCATTCCATAATTACCCTGATTGTAATATGCTGTGAATGTCCCCTTTGTCCTCATGCATTTTGAATCTTTTAATGCTCCTTTTTTGGCCTACAAGCATATTTGCCTTCACTAACCTCCCCGGCATGCTATCCTGGGCCCATACACACCTAGCCTAGTCACTTAAACAATGTATTTTGTCAGCTCTATTGTACTGCATTACCCTAAACACCCCCTAAAATGTGTACAAATGTTATTGTTGTCCTTTTAATTCATGCAGAGTGTCAGAGCCTTTTTTGGGCTCACAAACTCATTTAGAACCCTCCCCCCCTAAAATTTTGACAATGGGCCATCAGAGGGAGTGAGGAATCTGATGTGAAATCAGGCTTTTTTTGGGCTCACAAACTCATTTAGACCCTCCCCCCCTAAAATTATGACAATGGGCCATCAGAGGGGGTGAGGAATCTGAAGTGGACCTTATTTTTTTGGCTTTAAATACACATTAAAATCAATGTAATACTGATGTTGACCAAGAACGTTTGTGTCTAATCTGCTTGCAATGTTTATGTGCAAAATTACTATTTTTTTTTTTGTTTGGACTCAACAGTTTCCTTCAATGCCACAGGAATGGCAGACTGTGGCCTCCCACTTTGCCCATCGTTGGGACTTTCCCAAATGCGAAGAGGCAATGGATGGGAAGGGGTTTCATAGTATCGTGTTGATGGCAAGGGTGTCGGTGACATACAAGTTTCTCTATGTGGATGTGGGGAAGAATGGTCAGATGTCGGATGGTGGAGTCTTTGCCCAGACCGAGTCCTACGGATGTCTCCAGATCGGTGGCTTGGGATTTCCACCTGCGGAAGAGAACGTTGAAGGACTTCCGTTTGTTTTTATTGCAGATGAAGCATTTGATCTGGCCAATCATGTGATGAGGCGACTCCCCCAGAGGACCCTCACTTCGGAGAAGAGGGGTTTTAATTACCGGCTGGCCAGAGCCTGAAGAGTCGTGGAGAATACCTTTGGGATAATGGCCAGCCGGTTCCGCCTATTTCTAACGGCAATCAACCTGGCTGAGTACAAACTTAACCACATTGTTTTCTGCTGCTGCATCCTGCACAACTTTTTAAAAAGAAATGCTCCAAATTATATAGCCTCAGTTGGGTCTGAGGCCGGACTTCGGGCCATTGGTATGCCAGCTAATTTGTAAATATTTTTTAAATAAACAAAAAATTCAAATGATAAAATCTTGATTTGGATTTACTGCTTGTGTTTGTTTTATCTGTCTCCTAGGTTCTCCTAGAGCACTTGTAGTGCCAAGTGGTTTTCACAATATTTAAATAACACCCATTGTCACTGTAAACACCAGCTTAATACAAAAAGTGTTATTGAGCATTGAAAGAAGAAGCCACGCATTGTTAAGTAGAAAGCCTTTTACTCTGTGCACATTCACATGTGCGTTTTATAAAACCTTTGGCAGTAAAAAAACACATCTTTTTTTTTCAAAGTTTTACATTGAAATTTTTGAAAAAATACAGAAACAGGCCTGTTTCCAAACATAACATACACAACTCCCGAACTTAAAGGTCCTGATCTTGCCTTCATCAGATGGGGTGAAGTCACCCCTGTAAAAGCCAAATTTAGAAGATGCACACAAATTGTGAGTTAAAATGGGGATTTCCTTTCTGATCCCATACCTAATGTCAACATGTGCTATCTCCCATCATGGGGGATAAATGGATGTGTATTGAGGGTGCAACCACTTCCTCTCACCTACTAGAGTTGGGAGGAAGGGGTTGCACCCACAAAATGCGTACATTGAAATCCCCTGATGGTAGATAGCACATGTTGACACACTGTGTGCATCTTCCAAATTTGGCTTTTAAACTGTATTAAAACTTTAGATAAAATTTTTAGAAAAAAATAAATAAAAATCCAGGAATGTTTTTAGGATTTAGATTCTCCCTAGTACATCAATCATGTTCTTCAGTCTTTGTTCAATCTCTTTGGTTTTTTCCTTGATAAGGTCCAAATCACGACTACAAAACATGATTACTTGGATAAGCCATTGTGCACTGTCACTGGTGAAATGACTCGATTTTGGTACCACAACCTGAACATCACCTAAAATAAAAATACACACCATGTATTAAAAATATGTAGACATACATCTATTACCTAAATCTGTGGTGTCCGACACTGATCTGTTGTGGTGCCAAATTCAAGCACTTCTTCCACCTCTCCTTCCTCTACATCCTGAGGTACCACAATACTCTGCTCCCCTCCTTCATGAGGTGTGGTGTTGCTGGTGTCCTCTGACGGAGCAAGTATTTTCTCCCCTATGAGAATGAAACAAAAGGTATACTTAGCACATAGATATTTGTGGACAGAAATATGAATGTGAAACATTGCTCTGTTTGGGCAGAGTTCCAAGTTGAAGACATGATTAATTCCCTTAACCAAGCTGGAATACTTACCTTTTTTGGACAAGTTTCACACATGGAGAGACCCCAAGTATCCACTGGAGCACCAGTGTGGGTCACCCTAAAAAATGTGCTCTGGTGTCCCACACTAGTGCTCCTGAGTCCAGATGTATAAACAGCTGCTGTGTGTCCTTACATTCCACTGAATCAAGTTTGCAATTCATTCTAGTTTGAAAGACATCTAGACAACAATGTCCTAAACTTCTTTTTATACAAATTATCATGACCAAATGTAGTTAACCCTGTATCTGGAAAAAACATCGTATTTAGTTGTCAAATGAACGATGTTTACTACGACCGATTACTGTGCCCACAAACATGAAAGTAGCCATTTTAAACTATACAACCGTAAAGAAAAGCACATGGAGCAGCATGCAAGTAATAATGAGAATAGGAACACATGACAACTACTTACTTTTTAGAAGCACTTTCTTGATCCTTCTGTACTGATCCTGCTCCCTTAATTTGAGGTCTGACCAGCTTTTCTTCAATTGCTCCTTGGATCATCGTACCCCAAAATGCTGGCGCAGACTCTTCACAACTTTAGTCATGATCTTGGCCTTTCTCACATTTGGGTTTAGGTAAGGTCCATACTTCCCGTTATAGTCGGCCCTCTTCAATATGTCCAAAATCTCCACCATCACTTCAAAGGACATATTTGAGGCCTTAAATCTCCTCCTCCGGGATCGGGACGTTTCTGGCTCCGAGCTTTCCTCCTCGTTGCTGCTATTAAGCACCTGCTGTGTTTCCACCATGTTCCTCTCCCACTGCGAGGAAAGAGACAGGGCGGGGAGTATTCTAGAAAGAACATCAGGGGCGAGCGACGCGGGCGGAGTTTCACGCATGCGCAGTGTATATAAAGCGTAACACGCGTGCATCGTAGTACAATCTGTGAGCGGAGGAAGGTGTAGCGGAAGCGCCACTCGTTATAACGAAGGTACAATTTTAAGTTGGTGCATCAGTGGCCTATACTGCTTATAGATTGAGGCCTATATTGGGTCAAGATTAGGAGAGTTTAGCCTGACATTAGGGTTTGTCTTGTGTTGTGTCTTGCAGAGAAAATGGATCTATTCAATGACGAGGACTTTATGCCCATATTCATTGATATGTACAGGGAGCTGCCCTGTCTGTGGCAGGTAAACCACCCCTTTTATAACAATAAACCAAAGAGGAAGGCAGTGCTGGATCAATTGGTGGAATTTGTGAAGCCGGTGATCCCCACGGCAGACATCCCCTATTTGAAGGCCCTAATTGGTGGCATTAGGAGCACTTATAATAGGGAGCTCAAGAAGGTCCAGGATTCTCTGAGATCAGGTGCTGCAGCAGCTGACATTTATGTACCCAGGCTGTGGTACTATGACAGACTGCATTTTCTGGCAGGCCAGAATGAACCCAGGCCAGCACTCTCCAGTCTTCCTTCCACACTTCCTTCCCCCCCAGCTGAGGCTTCTGACATCCAACCTGGGCCGTCCAGGCAGTAACATGGGGAGGAGCCCAGCTTGAGCCAGGTATAGCATTCTTCAAAATATTTCTGGTTGTCAAATTAATGATGTTAAATATATGCTAATTTTGATCACTAATTTCTGATTTCAGAAAGTGTTTTACATATCAATAGACAGTAGTGGCCACAAATGATTGGGACAAGAATGAAAAATGCTGGGGTCAGAATGATAATCTTTTCTATTTATTAACATTAAATTTGCAAGTCATGAGATGAAAATTGTGTGTGATTGATGAACCAAAAACTAAAACGTTGTCCCTTTTTCTTACACAGGAAAGCCTCAGCCAGGCCGCGGAAAGTGGCAGCCAGGAGGTGGCCGGGCCCAGTAGCCTACCAGAATCGCAGGTCCCTCCCCTCCGCCTTCCATCAAAAAGTGCCAGGAAGAGGAGTAACATGAAGGAGGCAGCAATTGGCCTATTTCCGAAGGCTACTGTGGCCCTCAGAACCCCCCACAGTGTTCAAGAGGACTTTGCGTACATTACAGCATGCAAAATTCTGGAAATGGAGGAGAACCAATGCCTCTTATGTGAGGAAGTACTGTTACAAGTCCTAAATAAGAGGTTAAGGGGCCAACTCAAAAGTCAAAGCCCCATTTGTGAGTTAAACCATGGTCCACCTCCTCCTCCTCCAGGTCCTCCTCCTCCACCTCCTGCCACACCTCCAACACCACAGCCACAGCCTGAAAGGAAGCGTCTAAGGAAGACCAGAGAGTGATGGCCTGGGTTCAGTCTGGTCTGGCAAAAGATGCAGGCTGTTGTATGACCACAGCCTGGGGACAGATATGTCATCTGCTGCTGTTCCTGACCTCTAATGCCCTGTACAGACGGTCGGATTTTCCGACGGAAAAAGTGCGATCGGATTGTGTTGTCGGAAATTCCGATCGTGTGTCGGCTCCATCCGACTTTTTCTGTTGGAATTTCTGACACACAAAGTTTGAGAGCAGGCTATAAAATTTTCCAGATAAAAGAGAAGAGAAGCAGCGCCAACCTAAGTGCAGTATTGAAACATATACATTTTATTACAAGTTGAAATGCACTCACTCACAGTAAGATAGATACAGGCACATCAGATAAAAATCCATCTGGGTAGGCTGTGTGGTGGGCAGCAGGGCTCCACAGGGGGCGATCCTATGTGCTGGAGTGTTATTCTTGTCTCTTGTCCCGTCTGGCACCGCTGGTGGTAACCAGTGCCACAGGCTGGGTTGAGAGAGGCACAGTGTGGATCGTCTGTTTTGTTTTTCCCGGGTTCCAGTGAAGCTATGGGGTTGAACAGCACATTCGCTAGAGGAGAGCAAGGTGAGGTGAGAGAATATTTCTTGAAATATTTACGCCAGATGGTTAGGGTAAAGGTCATTGGAGCAGTGCACTGACGCTTATAAATGGGATCCAGTGAGGGAGGGGCGCCCCATATCAAGGAGCGCGGGTGGACCGGGTATAACACTCCTTTTTCAATGGCAGTCCACTGATTTGGTGCGTGTAGAGAGGACCATTAATTAACTGCCCTTAGGTGTGTAGCAAAATAATATTTAACAATGTCCGGGGCACCCAGACCCCCCCTGGAGAGAAAACCACTGAGCTCGCAATGCGATGTGCCCTACCCTCCCATATGAATTTTAGAAAACTCCTCTGAAGTGCTTTTAGTCGAGAGGGAGGGAGGGCAACCGGTAGTGTTTTAAAGTGGTAAAGCAATCTGGGTAAAATAGACATTTTAAGGACGTTGATCCTACCTAACAGGGACAGAGGATACTTCGTCCAGGACGACAAGGATTTGTTGATATCTAGAATCAGAGGGGGAAAGTTAGCAGAATAGAGGGATGAGTAGGAGGGGGTAAGAAGGACACCTAAATATTTGAGAGAGGCACTGCACCATTTATAGGAATATGAGTCTTTGAGCTGAGACAGTTGAGATGGTGTTATGTGTATGGGGAGGGCTTCAGTCTTGGAAGTATTCACTTTATAACCAGAGATGGCACTAAAGGAAGCCAATGTTTTATGTAGCGAGGGGAGTGAAATTAACGTGTTGATAATAGTAAGCAGGATGTCATCTGCAAAAAGTGACAGTTTGTATTCCCCCTGCCGCATCACTACCCCCCAAATGTCCGGATGAGTGCGGATGGACTCGGCTAGGGGTTCTAAACATAAGATAAAAAGTAATGGTGATAGGGGGCACCCCTGCCGAGTTCCGTTTGTCATGGGAAAACTGGGTAATAGGAAGGATGACATCCGCACTTGGGCCGTGACAGTCGCATAAAGAGCCTCCAAAGCCTTTAAGAAAGGACCACTAAAACCATACTTTTTTAAGGTGGCAAACATATAAGGCCAACTCAGCCTGCCAAAGGCCTTCTGCGCGTCTAAACTTAAAATCAGTGCAGAGCGTGACGACCTAGCTAGGAGATCTATCAGATCTATCATACGGCGGATGTTATCCCCCGCATGTCTCCCAGGGACAAAGCCCACTTGGTCTCTATGTATCAGTTTGGGGATAAACCTGGATAACCTGGATGCAAGTATTTTGGTAAATATTTTATAGTCCGGGTTCAGAAAGGCTACGGGTCTATAATTATCCGGAAAAGAGGGGTCCTTACCAGGCTTTGGAATAACTGAGATATAGGAGTGAGAAAAGTGTGGATGTGGGGATGTGCCTTTAAGTAGAGAGTCATACAGAGATAACATGTGTGGAGATAGAATATCAAAGAAGGTTTTGTAGTAAGAATATGGTAAGCTGTCAGGGCCGGGTGATTTATGCAGTGGGAGAGTCTTAATTATGGGCAGGAGTTCCTCAGCTGTTATAGCCGCATTCAAGCAATCTAGATCTGCTACAGATAATTTCGGAAGTTTTAAGACTCACATTTTTCCTGGGTGAAATTGAAGTGCTTCTCCGGGGTCAGACAGTTATAGAGTTCACTGTAAAATGCACCAAATATTTTGGACATCTCATGAGGGCAGTGTGCTCTAGATCCATCAGCCTGTTGGAGAAAATCAGGGAACGAACTGAATGGTCGCGGGCATAGTTTATTGACTAACATTCTATGGGGTTTATTAGAGTATTCATAAAATTTCTGCTTCGTCCAGAGTAAGGATATGGCTGTCTTGTCAAGCTGTGTTGATGTAATTTGTTCCCTGAGGGAGGTGGCTTTACGTAGTTTCCCCACCGTGGGAGCACACAACAGCTTCCGCTCCACAACTATCAGAGCGGATGTCAAGGACTGTATAAGTCCAGCTCTATCTCTCCTCAATCGAGAACTTTCAGCTATGCATGCACCACGAAAAACAGCCTTGTGTGCCTCCCACAGTGTAGAAACCCCCGACACCGACCCAGTGTTGAGCTGAAAATAGTCTACCAAACTTTTTGCTAAAATAGACTGGGATACCTCGGACTGTAAGAGGTGATCATTAAGGCGCCAATGACAGGATTTGGTGTAGGCCTGAGAGAGCATTAGATCTAGGATGATGGGTGCATGGTCTGACCATGTAATGGGGCATATGTCAGACTCGACCACGTAGGAGAGGAGTGGGGCTGAGATGAAAAAGTGGTCGAGGCGTGAGTACATTTTATGAGATGGGGTGTAGAACGTGAACTGTTTAGCAGAGGGATGCTTGATCCTCCATGAGTCGAATAGTCGACGGGACCTAATACATTTACGGAAAGCATTAGCTTGGGACGAGATTCTTTTGGATGGTACAGTACTGAAGAGGGTCTGTCTATCTCTAGAGGGTGACATAACTAAATTGAAGTCCCCACCAATGATCATAAAAGGTTGTGTGCAATATTGAGGGGTATCAAAAAGTTTTTTTAAGAACTCAATCTGGCCTGTATTAGGGGCATAGAGATTGACAAGAGTAAAGGAAGCAGACATACCATATTTATCGGCGTATAACACGCGCCGGCGTATAACACGCACAACAAGTTTAGGAGGGAATTTTAAGGAAAAAAAACTTACATTTAAATGCCCATCAATGCAGCGTTATCGTGTCCATCTGCAGCCTTGTCAGTGCAGCTTTGCCCCAGTGCAGCCTTGTCAGTGCAGCTTTGCCCCAGTGCAGCCTTGTCAGTGCAGCTTTGCCCCAGTGCAGCCTTGTCAGTGCAGCTTTGCCCCAGTGCAGCCTTGTCAGTGCAGCTTTGCCCCAGTGCAGCTTTGCCCCAGTGCAGCCTTGTCAGTGCAGCTTTGCCCCAGTGCAGCCTTGCCCCAGTGGTCAGTGCAGCCTTGCCCCAGTGCAGCCTTGCCCCAGTGGTCAGTGCAGCCTTGTCGCCGTCGACATACACAAGTTTAGTTTGTATTTTTAAATATGGCTCCGCAGAGTTCGGAGGGACTCAGTGACTGGGCGGAGCCGAGATACACATAGCCGAGGGTTCTCGGCTCTTCTCGGCGCCGTTCACAGTCACGCCCAGTCCCTATGATGGACATAACACAGGTCCAATGGCGGGACTGGGCGTGACTGTGAACGGTGCCAAGAAGAGCCGAGAACCCTCGGCTATGTGTATCTCGGCTCCGCCCAGTCACTGTGTCCTCGGCGGCGCTCGTTCAGCTGAACGAGTGCCGCCGAGTCCCTCCGAACTCCGCGGCGCCATATTCAAAAATACACGCTATGTGAATGTCGGCGGCGATCGCTCCGACAGATCACAAAATAGCGGGGATCGGCGTATAACACGCACCCACGATTTTCCCCTGATTTTAAGGGGAAAAAAGTGTGTGTTATACGCCGATAAATACGGTATATTCGCAATTTAAAATAAGGAATCTCTCATGAGGATCTGCGTGGGATTTTTTTACCTTAACAGGGCATGACCTCCTAATCAGAATAGCCACTCCCGCCTTGCCTGTGGAGTCAGAGGCAAGGAAGGAAGTGAGGAAAAACTTTGAGGCAAAGTTAAATGAACTTCCTGCCCGGAAGTGAGTTTCCTGGATCAATATCACGTCTGCGCCTGAGGCTCTGAAATCCTTCAGGGCCATCCAGCATTTACTAATACAACCTAGGCCCTTCACATTATACAACATGATCCTCAGAGCCATGGTTGTATTCTATTCAGATAGGCTTGTGTAGAGATAGTATAGGAGAAGAGCAGTACAATATCGACAACATAGGAATAGGTATAAATCTGATTGTGAGTGTTACCATTAACAGTAACTCCGTGGCATGCGAGTGTTAACAGATGTACTCTGTAGTTAAACCTCTTTGAAGCAAGGAAACAGAAACATTGTGATTGCAGCCTATAAAGCTGATCTATAAACATGGACATAAGAAAGAAAAAAAACAACAAACAAAACATAAAAAGGAAACAAAATACTTACATTTTCGAAAGCCTGAGACATTACTGCATCTCAGGGAGCCCTGGCAGTAGTGTATTTAGGTTTTGTGCTGCCCTAGGCCTGACTAAACTTGTGCACCCCCCAATTTAAATATGACCCACCCCTTCCTGTCAAGGCCACACCCCTTGCCATTTAAGACCCACCCTGAAATTTTCGAGTGGGGACACTAGTTCTGAGGGCCTGGGAGTGGCAATGGATTGCTTTAATTTGCATAAATTTCTCTTACTTCCTGTTTGGCTATGGGGCAGGAAGTGAAGGGAAATCTCTGCAATAGGACAGGGATGGTAAAAAATAAACAGCGCGAGACGCCAGGGACTCTTTCCATGCTGCCCCCCTGCAAAGTGCTGCCCTAGGCCTGGGCCTTGTCAGCCTAGGCCAGGATACAGCGTTGAGCCCTGGGCATAATCAAAGGCTTGGTAGGGGCATGTATGGACATCCATCAGGAGACTCTGGATAGGAAAATGGGAAGGGCCAGCTGCTTACCTTATGAACTTGGTAACATGTAAAATAAAACTGACAATATGAGACCTGTTCACAATAAAAATGAAAAGTCAGCTGAAGAACAGGAGCAGTAGTTGCCGAAGGTGTAAGAACCTCTAAAGAAAGTACCCCACGGGATGGTATAAAGTTTCTACCCTGAACAGGAAACAGGGTAGATACAAAACTTTATAAAACCAGAGTAGCAAACTTCGTTTCATCCGTAACACGAAGAAACAGGAAGCAAGGAGTAAAAAAAAGGATCCAAAAAAAAAAACTGTACAGAAGATTCAAGGTGGTTGTTTGGAGGAGCATGGACGTTGAGGTATAGATAGGTGCTTCTTGGATTTACCCCGAACGGGTGTCCAGATGCGGCTAGGGGTATTTGGTGGCAGACGGACCTGGGCGGCAGGAGGGATCAAATCTTCTTCCGGAAGAGGAGGCAGGCCGAGATTTTTCAGGAAGGCCTCACCTTCTTGCAAGTCACGCAGGGTGTACTGGGTACCTTCCTTAGACACAGCAAGGCAAAAAGGGAAACACCAGCATGATGTTGCAGATGGGAGGTGATTGGATGCAGATTCCTTCGTTTAGCAAGTGTGATGGGAGAGAGGTCGCTAAAAATCTGAAGTTTCACACCCTTGTACATAATTTGGGATTTATTGTGTGTGGCCAAGGTCAGCGCCTCTTTGCTTTCAAAAAAGTGAAACTTAACTATAACATCCCTGGGCCTAGCTCCAGCCGGAGGTTTTGGACCCAAGGACCTGTGTGCCCTGTCCAGGCGCCAGTCTATATCCACCACTGTGGGGGCCAGGGTGTTAAAAAGACCCAAGAGATATGCACGTAGGTCAGGGTCTCCTACTGTCTCCGGAATTCCTCTGAATCGCATATTTTGTCTCCTCTTTCTGTTCTCCAAGTCCTCTTGTTGTAGTTGTAACTGAGAAACTGAGAGACGCAGGTTATGATTTTCCTCCTCAATAGCCTGTACATAGCTTATCATCTCATCAAATTTATTTTTGAGGGTATCCGTACGTTCCCCAATTTGGTTTATTTCCCCTCTCAGTTCGTTTGCCAATTTTCTTACCTCTGCCGAGACGTTAAACGTGATTTGTTGAAGCAAAAGCTGTAGTTTAGCGTCCAGGATATCAGGGGTGAGATACTCATGTGGGGATGATGGATTGAGAACTTGACTTTGGGAATTAGCTAGTTGAGGATTCTCTGTATCTTCCGTATCTAGGTATGGATCTGTCAGAGAACTCACACAGCAAGCACCCGTCTCCATGCAGCAGCTGCCAATCCTCGTTCTGCTAACGCGCGTCCGCGAGTGCCAAAGCGCTAATATGCTAACGCACATGCGCCAACGTGCCAAAGCGCTAATGTGCTAACGCGCATGTGCCAATGTGCTAAGTTGCTAATGCGCATGCGCGTATGCACGTACGCTGGCGCGAATCCTGGCACACAGCACCCTATATAAACAGAGAGTCTGCCTAGCATCAGTGCTGGATTGTCTTCCGCTTGTTCCTGTGTTCCTGTTGTTACTCTGCCTGATTGACCTTGTTCCTGAAAACCCGGCTATCTTCTGAGCATTCTCTTGGATCTCCCCTGCCTGCTGAACCTGCCTCTACTTGCAATACTGACCTTGGCTTGAACTTATGATTACGGCTCTGCCTCCTGATTCTGTACCCTGCTGCCTGTCTGTTGCCAACCCCTGCCTGTTCCTGACTATGGTTTTGCCTTCTGACTTGGTACCCCGCTGCCAGCCTGTTGCCGACTCCTGCCTGTTCCTGATTCTGCAGTTGATCCTGATCTGGCTCCCGCTGAACAAGTTTGGTGATCAGTTTCCACATCTCCTCAGCAGATGTTCCTATATCTCCAAGTTCCAGCCTCCTGCCTGCAGGCACCTGCACCCTTTCGTTGCCCTCGCACTCCCTGTACCCACCACCAGGGGTGCTTGGACCGGAATCGTGCAAGAGGCCACCCTCATCATTTCGGGCTCCGCTGTAAGGTACGTGACAGGATCCATCGTGGCAAATGGGTTCGCGGAGGGATTCAAGGTTGTGGCTTGTGGCCTGGTAACAAAGCGTTCCATATTTAATCCTTCACGTGGCCCAAACTGAGGCTTATAATAACGCTGCTGCTGGCCAATTTTGCCCATGAGGTGCTCAAGAAGTGTAATGGTCAGGCAAGCTTACCTCCGGGGCAAAACGTAGCTAACATAACATTTCAGAGGTCTTGGAGAGCAAACAAGGGCCCAGGAGTCACTTACACAGCAACTGACATAATAAGGAGAAGGACTCTGTTAAATTTGGTGGGGCCATTGGTCAGTAGCCCTGTGGACCCCTATAGTATTTGTGAGGGGGTGGTTATTTAGGGCAGGTGGTCCTCAAAGCTCCGTGGAAGGATGGCCAGCTGAGTATCAGGAGAGAAATCCACCTGGGAGTCCTTGGAGTACCAAGATGGCCGCCGCCCTCCAGGTGTAGGCCGAAGCCGCAGACTTTCCTGGGGAGCGGCCGCTGGACCGGTGAGATCTGCTCCGCTGAGGCCTAAAACCCCCAGCCGAGGACAGGTAATGTCTCATAGGAGAGCGGACACCTCAGGGGGTGTCGGCTGTGGGGGGGGTTTACTCACTGTGGCCCAGGCGGAGATCCGAGGCCGAGTCCGGAGGCCTCAACAGAACGGCCGGCCGCGATGCAGACGAGGTCAGTGATGGGAGGTTTCTGTCACCTCCCCCTGGCTGGAATGCTGCCCAATGTCCTCCGGAGGCGGGCTGGTCTACTGTCGAGGCCGAGTCATACACAGAAGGTCAATCAGCATAAGCAGCAGGCAGAGTTCCGGCCGGGTTTGGCAATGGAGAATCAGGCAAACAGGCAGGAATAGCAGGGTCAAGCAAGCCAAAAAAAAACAATAAAACCCCCAGCCGAGGACAGGTAATGTCTCGTAGGAGAGCGGGCACCTCAGGGGGTGTCGGCTGTGGGGGGATGTTACTCACTGTGGCCCAGGCGGAGATCCGAGGCTGAGTCCAGAAGCCTCAACAGAACGGCCGGCCGCGATGCAGACAAGGTCAGTGATGGGAGGTTTCTCTCACCTCTCTCTGGCTGGAATGCTGCCCAATGTCCTCCGGAGGCGGGCTGGTCTACTGTCGAGGCCGAGGGATGTCCAGAGGCGGCTCTAGGCTTTGTGAGGCCTTAGGCAAAACTTACACATGAGGCCCCACGGACTGGGACGCTCCGTGATGAGGCAGCTATTCCTCAGGCTGTGGGCAGTATCTGATTTGTCCGTCAGCTCCTAAGCCACAGAGTCCCAGTGGGGGTAGGCGGAGCCGCCGGCGTCAACTTCAGTGATTGAGAACAGGCAAATTAGGCGGCCGCGAGGCCCCTGTGAGTGCGAGGCCTTAGGCGACCGCTTAATTTGCCTAATTAGAGAGCCGCCTCTGGTTCTGTCCGTGGATCGCGGTCGTAAAGTGTAAGAAGCGCCGGGCGGTCTGTAGGTCCCATGATGGCGGGGGCCGCCGCGATGTTTAGTCGGCCTTAAATCCGGGCCCAGCCAGCCACGAACCACAATAGTCCCCTGTACCAAGGTAAGAGATGTTCAGACACTAGATGAGGCGATCTGGGGTTTCACCAGTACAAGGTGAGCGGTGGATGGTGGCTGGGTATGGAGAGCTCAGTATCTGCACGTCTTCCCAGCTTCACGTCCAGGACACGCCCTCAGGCCACCAATTATGACTGTAAAATTATTGATGTCTGCCTGGGGTACAAAGGCTTGGCAAATTTCACCAGTTTCTCCAGTGTTGCCTTCCTCTTTATTTTGTTATGACCCAGAATAAATGGATATTTTGTTTTCAGAAATACTTGCCTATGTGTTTTACTTCAAAAAGGACAGTTTGTTTGTGAGTAGGCAGGTACATTTAAAAAATACAATGTCAAATTAACAAGGGCCGCCAACCAACCTCCTTGAGATTTACAAATACAAGATAATAATGGTGTTGTGGAAACATGACATACAAAAAAAAAAAAAATGGAGATCACTAAAAAATAATTTAAAAAAAACAAAAAAACAACAGGAGATCTTGATAAAAAAAAAATGACTATAAAAATGATTTCTAAACATTATTAGGGAGATCTGGCTTGAAAAACAAAAAAGATTATTCAGGAGATCACGAAAAAAATAATAAAGAAATCAGTTTGTGAGAACTCCGTGTGAATATGAGCAGCAAAACAACTTCATTCTTCTACCATTATAAAGAAGAAATGAATACGCTGCATTGAAATATTTAACAATTTGCAGTGTGACGAATGTGCCATCTCCATTATGAACGGTCGTTTTACCAGATTGAGTGGCTCCGTCTCGTACTTGATTCTAAGCATGCGTGTTTTTTTGAATTTGCGTGAATTGCATACACATGAACGGAATTTCTTCCGTCTGAAAAATTGAGAACATGCTCTTAATCATCTTTTGCTGGTGGAAATTCGGCCAGCAAAAGTCTGATGGAGCATATACACGGTCACATTTTCCGACCAAAAGCTCTCATCGGTCTTTTGCTGGCCGAATTTCCGATCGTGTGTACGCGGCATACCTGTTTAGTTTACTTATTGCATACGTATTGTACATTTTTATTTCTTATTTTGATAGAAAAGGATAATTCGCTTGTGCATGTTGTAGGCATATTTTTTAACTATGAATTGTGTTTTGTGCAGTTGTATGTGCTGCTTTTCTGCTTAGTAAAAGCATTAATACACCACAGAGGTCTTAACTTCCTTGGCTTTTACTTCACAGGTTGACAGTGCTGCTGTCCATTGATGGTTGTGTTGCTCCTCTATAGAGGTCAAAATAAAGTAAAAAATAAAACATGCCCCCTTTAAAGGATTGGTAAGCTGCAATATTTAAAATTTACAGGTTTTTTTAGAAACCCTTTAAAAAAATTAGAAAAGAATGAAAGAAAATGGGAAAAAAGTAGAAAGTAATTAAAGAACTTGGGAGGAGCTGACGTGCTGACGTCCCGTGTGTTCCGTCTATAGGACGGGTGTTCGCTGTAGCCGGCCGGCTCATACAATTTTATGCTGTTTTTCTTCATTTCAATGTAAGTGTGTTTCCTATTTTTATAATAAATTGCCCATATCAGGATTACGCTATGTCAATCCTTTCTTTCTTTGTGGGGAACCCCTGAATGTTAAACTGTTCCGGTGCTCTGGAGGTGCGCATGAAGGGTTCCTTGCTGTGGCTGATCCTTCTAGATGGTTTAGTGGATTATCGCTGTCCAATCATCCCCATTGGCTAAAGGCCCTGACCAGGTTAAGGTTACAGGCTTGTTTAAGCTTGCCTTGTGGTAAGCACATTATTATACTGGTGTTAACACAGTGGTGCGGTGGAGGAACTAAGTAACTATCTATCTAACATCATTAAGAAGAATTTGATTTTAATCTTCGGACTGTTTCTACTGTACTTGCACTTAGATGGACTTGCTCAATGTTCACTTGCAGAGTTGTGTATGGGGTTTATGGATTAGTTTATCACCATTATTCACTACCAATGTTTATGTCACATATAATGTTATTATTTACTTATTAATATTGCAATTTTTGTAGCTTATTTAGCGCTGTTATCCATTATTATTTTACTTGAACAGGTGTGTATCTCACTTATAGCAGCAGCTCTTTTAGGTGTCACTAGTTATTCAATTTTTGCTTGTTTGTTTCTTTGGTCAAAAATCCTTTTTGGCCATCTTATCACAGCGCGGTATTTTTTGTTCAAATTAAAGAACTTGCCTAAAAGATCTACCTATTGTTCTCCGAAGGAGTTTCATTACCAAAGATATATAAAAAGGTAAAATTAGATCGATCCCAACTCCAGGCATGAGCATAATCAATTTACCGTGTCAGGTATTCAGCAACTTATATATAAAATATACTACAGTATATAATTTAGTATACATTAAAATATTTATTCATGACACTGTTAACTCTGTTTACTTTCTTGGAAGTGTAAAGCAGGCCATTTCCCCTCTGTTCTGCTTGGTGGTTGTGAAAACATTAATAACTGATGTACTTTCCCTTTTAGTAACAGTACTTACCTATGAGGCTTTCACAAATGTATGTGTAGCAATAAGCTAGTAAGATTAGAGATGCTAATACTTAACCACTTCAATACCTGGCACTTTCACCCCTTCCTGCCCAGGACAATTTTCAGCCTTCAGAGCTGTCGCACTTTGAATGACAATTGCCCGGTCATGCAACACTGTGCCCAAACTAAATTTTTATCATTTTCTTCCCACAAATAGAGCTTTCTTTTGGTGGTATTTGATCACCACTGGGGTTTTTATTTTTTGCTAAACAAACTAAAAACGACTGAAATTTTTGAAAAAAACCAAACTGATGGGCACTGATAGGTGGCATTGATGGGCACTGATAGGTGGCACTGATGGGCGCAGATAGATGGCACTGGATAGGCAGCACTGATGAAGCGCTACTGACAAGCATTACTGAGTGGCATCTGAAGGGCAATGACAGGCATTACTGATGGGGCACTGATTGGCACTTTTATGGGCACTGATTGGCACATTTATGGGCACTGACAGGTGCTTTTCATGGGGCACAGGCTGGCAGCTGATGGGCAGTGATTTGCAGCTGTTGGGCACATCTGATGGGGCTGTGCTGATAATCAATGTGCTGATTATCAGCACAGATCCCCCCTCTGACAGGGAGAGCCACCAATCGGCTCTCCCTGTCAGCGTGAACCGAGGAGAGCCATTTACCGGCACTTCCTGGTTCATGTGTGATTGGTCTTACCTGATCACATGGTAAGAAGCCTCCATCAGAGGCTCCATACCACAATCAGAGTTGCGGTATGTCAGACTGACACACAGCACCTCCAATCGCCACTCTGCGCACCCCCGCGCGCCCCTGCGGGCCCCTGCGGGTGCACGCTGGCCTGTTACCCTGATCACGTCATATGACGTCTGATCAGGATAACTAATCCACTTTGCCAATGTCATATTGCTATATGGCGGGCGGCAAGAGGTTAAAGCAGACCTTCAGTCATTTTTTCAACTTTCCACTTATTAAATCCTCTGCCCTTGTTATTTTAACTTTGGATAAAACATTTTATTTCTGCCAGTGAATACCTTATACAGCCCACTTCCTGTTTCTTGTCTGGTAAAAAGCCTGGACTTATGACATCATGCACAGCTCTCTCTCTCACTCTCATGAGAGTTTGCCTGGCAGGGAGGGGGGATAAGTCATAAGAGGGCCAATGAGAGCTGCAGAGCTGGAGGTGTGCCTCTGTGTGTCTGAGTAAATCCAGGAGGTGAACAGGCTGCAGCTTTAGCTGCCCACAGTTAAAATGGTTGCAGCCAGACTCCGTGGAGGGAGATTCCTGCAGCATATTTGGCAAGTACACAATCACAGTATATGTCTCGTACCTTGGAGATGAGCCTGACATGCAGAGGGAGACCTCTCGTACAGCCCTGGCTCAGGGACCACTGGAGTTGCGACAGTGGTCGCGAGAGCATGGTGAGGTAAGAGTGCCTGCGGAGTCTCTTGCTGGAAGAGGTAGCAGCTTATGCAGGTGTGCTGCGGATGCAGGGTGTGCTGCGGAGCTGGAGGGCAGAAGGCTGGAGCAGAGTCAGACAAGCCAGGTTATACACAGAGGGTCAATCAGCATAAGCAGCAGGCAGAGTTCAGGCCGGGTTTGGCAATGGAGAATCAGGCAAACAGGCAGAAATAGCAGGGTCAAGCAAGCCAAAGGTCAGGACTGGAGATAGCAATGTGGTCAGGAAGCCGGGTCAACACTGCATCAGATACAGGCACAGGATCAAAACACAGGTTAGAGCTGCCTGCAAGTCCATCAATTATGATGTATAGTATTCATGGCATGCTAGCATTTTGATGAATAGTAGGCATCTATTTTGTTAACTGGGCCATATTACATGTCAAAAGTTTAGATTTGTTTTCTTTTGTGATGACATTTACATTTTTACTTGCCACCTTTCATATTTCAACTGTACCTGAAACCCTTCAACATCTCTTCAAATTTGATAAGTTATTAAATGAATTCTGCTATCTGACTACAATTTCATCTGTTAATATAGATACATCTCCTTCAACTCAAGTGCATATCACATGATGAATGTGTTGCTAAGGTTGAATAAAGTCCTAGGGGAAATCCAACATAACAAAAGACACAATGTAAACTTTGATTTCTGTGTTCTTTTTTTCTAATCAGATAAATTTGTATTGAATGTTTAAGCTTTTATGGCAAAGAAAAAACACTGAACAGGGGAAAACTGCAAAGTACAACAAGAATGAACAGAGGAATCATCAAACTATTAAAATGCAGATTATCATTAAAAAATTTTTAAAAAGTGCATACTCATCACATGGAAACATAAATGCTACAAAGACTTACTCATTAAGTCTACGCTTAGACATGTGGCTAACATTGCCACACTGCTAGAAGGCGATATATCCTCACCACCTGTTTTAACCCTTTAAATGCTGCACCATCATTTTGCAGTGACATGCATTACATGCAGTTGCAGAGCGGTTGCAGTGTGACCCCATTGACACGACTGTCTTTGCAGCTATGTGAGGGTGGTAAAAATGTTGTTCAACTGCCTGTTTTTCTTGGCCCCACAGGGATCAAATTGGAAAAGCCATGGGGTAGGGTCTGACCCCAGAAAGTTATGTGAAAGAAATTTAAATTCTGTATAAAGCTGTATGCTTTGCTTATGTTTTGCACACTTCACTCATATTGTGCATAAGGCACTAATATTGTTTTGATTATGTAATCATATTTTTTTACACTCTGATAAGAAACTAGACTGCCCTTGTAACGCCTCTTGTTACCTTAAAGGTAAAATTGTATGTGATACCTGCGTATGTACCGAACATACTGAACAGTTATTTGGAAAGATGCAGAGTGTATCCTTTTGTGTCTGTTCCCTACTGTAGTAGTTATTATTAATTTGCAACCACAGATCAATATGAGGATAGGATTTGCCGATCAATAAAATTTCCAAGACAATTGGTGAGCCAACCAGGAAGGGATGTACAGGAGACCCTGGGAATCCGAAATGAGGGGCTTAAGATGATCTGGGAATTTCTGATACTCAGGTGTCAAGGTAAACCCCTGTTTGCTTACAGTTGAGTTATCAGAATTCCTTGTTCAGTGATGTTTTACTCAGAGCAAAGGGTACCTATTTTACTCCCCTTAATCAAACTGTATTGATTGATGTTGTTATGTTGTCACTGTCTACTGTCCATCGAATTGTTATAAATAAGAAAGGGAAGAATAATGCTGTTACCAGGTTATATAAAACACAAATCTACTGTAATATTGGTTTAGAGGCAAGACAGTATAGACACAAGTAGAGAAGACGGAATACTGGGCAGTCATCTTTGGCATTAGGTTAAGTAGGGAACTGAAAGGTAAGAGACCCTCAGAAAATGCCCAGTGCAGGAGAATCGCTAGAGAATATTTGAACCAAAGGTACAGTTCTGCCCATGAAGAGTAGAAATGTGGTACAGCGCTCCCCTATAACTTCTACAGTGAACAGCCACACTGCAAACACACTATATGTGAGGTTATATATCACTAAACAAGTCAGTATAAATTGTGCTATACAGTGGAACCTTGGATTCCGAGCATAATCCGTTCCAGGAGAATGCTTGTAATCCAAAGCCCTCGCATATCAAAGCGAGTTTCCCCATAGCAGTCAATGGAAACGAAGATAATTCCACATTGACTTCTATGGCATGCAATACCGCATGTAACCAGAGGTGTGGGGGCGCCGGAGAGACTCGGAAATACTCGGAAACACTCGGGAACTGGGGAGTATTTCCGAGTCATTCTGAGTATTTTCGAGTGTTTCTGAGTAATTCCGATTGGCTCCAAGTGTCACTGGCGCCCCCGCACCTCTGGCCAAATGCGGTACTGCACACCGCAGAGGCTTGAATCCTGCTCGTTTTGCGAGACACTCGCAAACTGAGTCAGGATTTTAAAAAAATAATTGCTCGTATTGCAAAGCGCTCAATAACCACGTTACTTGCAATCCGAGGGTCCACTGTATAAGTAAATCATAAATATATACAACTAAATCAGCAATTGCATTAAAACATGACACCACTGTGATTCGAATGACAATAATGTGCACATCCACTTGTGTTGTATGCCCTATTAACCACTTACGGACCGCCCACTGTCGTTATAGGTCGGTACTTTGAAGAGGGGTATCGTTGTTATGGCAGCAGCTAGCTGCCATAACCCCGTTATTCTCTTCTTCATTGGGCGGTCCGCTTTCAGATAAAAGTGGTCTCTGCGGCGGATTCGCCGCTAGATCACTTTTATTGGCGCCGGAAGACAGCCCCCCTCAGCCGCGCTCCGGTGCCCTCCGCTGCTTACCGGAGCCGTCGGTAGTGGCGGAGGCAATCAGGTTCTTCTCCCTGTTCGGTATGGAGACGAGTGAGGGGAAGATGGCCCCCACCCATCTCCATACCATTGCAGGGCATAGCTCTTAAAGAGACATTTCTTTTTATTTTTATTTTCAAGTAACATCACATTTTTTTTATTGCATTTTAGTGTAAATATGAGATCTGAGGAGGGCGTGGCTTGATGGTGAAGAGAGCAGTCGCATAGACTCACAGCTCCGGCTCTCAACGACCATCCTTCCCTTATCCTTGGTCCTATCTCCTAGTGGAAGGTACCGTTTTGTTCCCCACGGCTGTGGGCATCTATCAAGCTGGCAGATATGGTGAAATACGGGCCGCCCGGCCCTCACACACGGCAGAACAACTGGCGCGGTTCTGGAGGCAAGATGGCGCTGAGACACATGCAGAGCATACAGGCATGCTGCAGGCTTCCTCCTCTGCTGTCCAGGGCTCTGCAACAGGGGTAAGTGCTTTAATTCCTGCTATATTTAACACGTAAACAGACCCCCTGCAGTCACAGGAATCACAGCAGTCTGATGAGCATAGTCAGGCTGTGGACTCTCCCCCTGCTGAGCCTACACTGTCTACCATTATGCTGGCTATTCAGGATTGCAAGGCCTCCCTCTCTACTCAGATAGCCTCTATCCGCATTGACTTTTCATTATTAAAACAAGATGTCCAGAACATCCGTGACCGAACCAGAGAAGCTGAGGAACGCATTAGTACCTTAGAAGACACTGTGAATCCCATGTCTGTAACTATGCGTGATACTACTAGCGAGATGGCAGCCCTTCGTGCCAAGATCGACGATTTGGAAAACCGTTCTCGCAGGAACAATCTTAAATTTGTGGGATTCCCGGAACGTGTGGAAGGCCCCCACCCTGAAAAGTTTCTTTATTCTTGGTTGCGGGACATTTTTGGTAAAGATGCACCCTCATTCTCACATGTTATAGAGCGTGCGCACCGCACCCCTCCTCGCCCTCCTCCAGCGGTTGCCCCACCACGCTCCATTATTGCACGCATCCTCAATTTCCAGGATAAAGTGGCCATCCTACGCCTTGCACGGGAAAAAGGCCCGCTTAAATTTAACGGCAACAATATTTCTGTTTTACTGGACTTTTCTACTGAAGTTCAACGCCAACTGATCTCCTTCTCGGCAGTGAAATCGTGCCTGCACACGGAAGACCTGTCCTATGCCATGCTCTTCCCTGCCAAATTGCGCATTATTCATGATGGCAAGGCCCATTTCTACACCAGCCCCAAGGAAGCCATGGCGTGGGTGAATGATCAATATGGAGCGGCCCACAGACGCAGAGGTGATTGAAGTTACCACTAACCTACGACGATACTTACCAGTTGCCTTAATACAGGCCCCCGTGCACCCCTGTATAACTCAGTGCCTTTAAGGTAATTCACAATGCCAGTAGTTTTCGCCATCTGGCCCTTTTTACTTGGCGAGACCTGCACCCTACTGTGCCAGATACAGTGTCTATTTCTCCTTTCTTCTCCATTTCTCCAGGCCTTTATCTCTTAATTTTCTCCTGCACTTGTACTGTTTGCCATCCTGACCTGTCTGGAGTGAAGGCCATCGGATTTTGCACTTTCTTCCGCACGGACGACTAGGCCATGCATTTTACACCAGGACATGATCAAAGTTTTTTTGCCACTAGTTGGGAGCCTCACCCGATCTCACGCTACCCTCTTACCGATTTGTGGCGAGGCCACGGAACAGTTTTTGACCTCCACAGGTTTTATTGTTAGGAAGGTCTTTCAGTTTGGGATCCGAAGCTCGCTATGTTTGGGATGGCCGAGCAGGATGGGGGGCAAGGGGTTTTAAGGGACTTTTATTTCATGTTTTTTCTTTTTTTTCTTTTTATCCCTTTTCCAGCTCACCTCTGCAATTTTTCACTGGAGAGACATTTTTTTTCTAAGGGTTATTGCCTACGGCGGACTGTTAATGCTTCTGTTTTTATTTTTTATTTTTCTTCTATTTTTGGCTCGTATTACCCTGCTGGCAGATCCACGCACTTTTTGCTCATGTGCTTGTATGTGCTTCAGGTGGCGCGGCCTGTCTGGTCATGTATGTATTGGCTCAAGTGTTTATCTGTGCTTATTCATTATTGTATGTTCTATTATGGCAAAGCCCCTAAGGATAGTCTCATGGAATACTAGAGGTCTGAATGCACCTCAGAAAAGATCCCTGTTTTTTTCTGTGTTAAAAAAATGTCATCCTCATATTATATGCCTCCAGGAGACTCACCTTACGGGCTCTAAGACAAGGGCCCTAAAACGCCCGTGGCTATCCAACTCATACCATGCTACTCACACTAACTATTCCAGGGGGGTATCTATCCTACTGACCAAATCTCTCCCAGCTGAGGTGATAAAAGTTAAAACAGACCCTGAAGGGCGGTTTATTGTTCTTACTTTACAGATTTCCACTGTAACCTTTACGCTGGTGAATATTTATATTCCCCCCCGTTTTCAGTGGAGGTACTCTCCAAATTGTCACTCCAACTACTGAATAGACCCCCCGGCCCCCTGCTTTATGTGGGGGATTTTAATGCGGTCTTAGATCCAGCAATGGACTGTCTGGGAGGTAGAGGTAGGTCCTTTCCCTCATTTGTAGACTGGGTTCAGGTGCACGGCCTTACAGAGGTGTGGCGTTGGAAACATCCGGATGAGCGACATTTTTCCTGCCATTCGGATTCTTTCCACACCATGTCTAGACTGGACTTAGCGTTTGCTCCGGTGGAGACGCTTCCTGTGGTTTCCGCCGTTTCCTATCTGCCCAGAGGAGTTTCAGATCATGCCCCTCTCTCTCTGTGAACCTCCTCCTCCTCCCAGGTTCGGGGCCTGCTTTGTGGCGCCTGAACTCATACTGGTTGGAGGACGAGGTAGTGCAGGGGGAATGCAGGATAGGCATTTCTAATTACTGGAAAGATAATCTGGGTAAAGTGGACCCCTCCATAGAATGGGACGCATTCAAGACCACCCTGAGGGGCACCTTTATGTCTATCACGGGGATCTTACGGAAAAATAACCAGATGCTTACTGAGGAACTTGAGACTGTTATGGTGCGCGCAGAGTCTGCGTATGTCTCTAACCCTGTCCCAGACACGAGAGAGGCATGGTTACAGAGCCGCAGGGACTATGAACTCCGTCTGCTGGATCTCACACAAAAGCGCATGTTGCATGTTTCTCAGAAATCGTTTGAACATGGTAATAAAGCCGGACGTCTCTTGGCATATCTGACCAGACCTGACCATTCCCCCATTTCCATACCACGTATCATTACTGCCCAAGGTCCCATTAGTGATAACCCAGGGGATATCTTAGATTCCTTTTTATGTTTTTACAAAGAGCTGTATACCTCTAGGGCTGACTATGATGAATCTCAGCTGACTGACTACTTAGCTCACATATCTCTTCCCTCCTTATCAGATGAGGGACGTGATATGCTGGAGGCACCTATCTCAGCTGAGGAGATTGCTACAGCAATCTCCCAAATGCCCGTACATAAGACTCCTGGACCTGACGGCTTCCCGACCGAATGGTATACAAAATTCAAAGACCTTTTGTCCCCTTTCCTTTTGCGGACATATAACAAGTACAAAATATTTTACAGCGCACACATACAAGAATGACATTTCCTGCAGGGCTAGTTAAAAACACCTGAACACCTGAACATATTCAAAAAATACGGGGGTTTGGTCACACTATATGGTCATATAGTGCTAAGCCCACTTACTGCGACAAAGTACCCCGAATTAGTAGGTCCTACACTAGTAATAGAATGGAAGATCCTCTGTCTCAACCATGGGAGCTGAACTCCTCTATGTGGGAGAACTGAAAGGGATACATCCTACACTGGTGGCCACTAAATAGGAGGTAATGAGGAGGGGGAGGGGTGCTCCAGCCCAAAAACCTGGTCAGGGCCTATTACAACATACAAGAACATATTTGGGGGGCACACCATACAATGCATTTAAATTCAAGATGGTGCTGCTGTAAGACCTATAAACAGTACAAAATATTTTACAGCGCACACATACAAGAATGACATTTCCTGCAGGGCTAGTTAAAAACACCTGAACACCTGAACATATTCAAAAAATACGGGGGTTTGGTCACACTATATGGTCATATAGTGCTAAGCCCACTTACTGCGACAAAGTACCCCGAATTAGTGGGTCCTACACTAGTAATAGAATGAAAGATCCTCTGTCTCAACCATGGGAGCTGAACTCCTCTATGTGGGAGAACTGAAAGGGATACATCCTACACTGGTGGCCACTAAATAGGAGGTAATGAGGAGGGGGAGGGGTGCTCCAGCCCAAAAACCTGGTCAGGGCCTATTACAACATACAAGAACATATTTGGGGGGCACACCATACAATGCATTTAAATTCAAGATGGTGCTGCTGTAAGACCTATAAACAGTACAAAATATTGTACAGCGCACACATACAAGAATGACATTTCCTGCAGGGCTAGTTAAAAACACCTGAACACCTGAACATATTCAAAAAATACGGGGGTTTGGTCACACTATATGGTCATATAGTGCTAAGCCCACTTACTGCGACAAAGTACCCCGAATTAGTGGGTCCTACACTAGTAATAGAATGGAAGATCCTCTGTCTCAACCATGGGAGCTGAACTCCTCTATGTGGGAGAACTGAAAGGGATACATCCTACACTGGTGGCCACTAAATAGGAGGTAATGAGGAGGGGGAGGGGTGCTCCAGCCCAAAAACCTGGTCAGGGCCTATTACAACATACAAGAACATATTTGGGGGGCACACCATACAATGCATTTAAATTCAAGATGGTGCTGCTGTAAGACCTATAAACAGTACAAAATATTTTACAGCGCACACATACAAGAATGACATTTCCTGCAGGGCTAGTTAAAAACACCTGAACACCTGAACATATTCAAAAAATACGGGGGTTTGGTCACACTATATGGTCATATAGTGCTAAGCCCACTTACTGCGACAAAGTACCCCGAATTAGTGGGTCCTACACTAGTAATAGAATGGAAGATCCTCTGTCTCAACCATGGGAGCTGAACTCCTCTATGTGGGAGAACTGAAAGGGATACATCCTACACTGGTGGCCACTAAATAGGAGGTAATGAGAAGGGGGAGGGGTGCTCCAGCCCAAAAACCTGGTCAGGGCCTATTACAACATACAAGAACATATTTGGGGGGCACACCATACAATGCATTTAAATTCAAGACGGTGCTGCTGTAAGACCTATAAACAGTACAAAATATTTTACAGCGCACACATACAAGAATGACATTTCCTGCAGGGCTAGTTAAAAACACCTGAACATATTCAAAAAATACGGGGGTTTGGTCACACTATATGGTCATATAGTGCTAAGCCCACTTACTGCGACAAAGTACCCCTAATTCTCATTACCTCCTATTTAGTGGCCACCAGTGTAGGATGTATCCCTTTCAGTTCTCCCACATAGAGGAGTTCAGCTCCCATGGTTGAGACAGAGGATCTTCCATTCTATTACTAGTGTAGGACCCACTAATTCGGGGTACTTTGTCGCAGTAAGTGGGCTTAGCACTATATGACCATATAGTGTGACCAAACCCCCGTATTTTTTGAATATGTTCAGGTGTTCAGGTGTTTTTAACTAGCCCTGCAGGAAATGTCATTCTTGTATGTGTGCGCTGTAAAATATTTTGTACTGTTTATAGGTCTTACAGCAGCACCATCTTGAATTTAAATGCATTGTATGGTGTGCCCCCCAAATATGTTCTTGTATATAACAAAGCCATAGATGTTGGGACCCTCCCCCCAACGATGCAGGAGGCCCTGATAATACTCCTATTAAAACCCCGAAAGGACCCACTTAATTGTGAATCTTAAATCTATTAAATCAATTTCTCTCATTAATGTGGACGTTAAGATTCTGGCCAAAATATTAGCAAATTGTTTGAATAATGTAGTCGCATCCCTGGTCAATAGTGACCAGGGAGGCTTTATACCTGGCAGGTCTACTAGAATGAACATTCGCAGATTGTTTCACAATCTGCAATATCCACACGACTGTCCCTCTACCCGCGCCATTGTGTCCTTGGACACCTGTAAAGAATTTGATAGTCTGGAGTGGCCATACCTTTTCCGAGTGTTACAGAAGTATGGCTTTGGCCCCCGTGTTGTAGCATGGATAAAACTTCTTTATGCCTCCTCGGTAGCTCGGGTTCGGGTCAATTCCTCTATTACTGATCCCTTCATAATCACTAGGGGCACTCGACAGGGGTGCCCGTTGTCACCCCTCTTGTTTGCCCTGGCCATGGAGCCGCTTGCAGTTCGCATTCGCTCCTCCCCCTTAATTAAAGGACTTCCGATTGCCAATATAGAGGAGCGCATTTCACTTTATGCGGATGACACATTGGTGTATCTGGCTGATACGAATGAGTCACTGCAGGCCTTGCTGGAGGAGATCACTACCTTTGGGGACTACTATGGATTCTGGGTTAACTGGGACAAGTCCAGCCTTTTTCCCTTAGATGTGATTAACCCTCCCCGAGATTCACCCGGCCTCCAAGCTCCAGGTGGTGTCCTTCTTTAGATATCTCAGAGTTTTGGTTCAGACCCCCTTATCTTTATATGTTACCTGTAATCTAGATCCTTTGTTGGTCCGCCTTCAGGAACAGACTAAACAGTGGATGGATTTACCTCTGGACCTCATGGGGAGGGCCAATATTCTTAAGATGATTTATTTACCAAGATTGCTCTATATCCTTACTAACTCCCCATGTAAAATACCTAAAGCTATCTTCAAACGCATAGATACGATATGTACTACTTTCCTGTGGAAGGGCGGATCCCCCAAGGAAACACTGAGGTTACCAGCTCACTTGGCAGGTCTAGCATTTAACAATTTTTTTCTATACTATTTGGCATCCCAGCTGGTGCACATACATGATTGGCTAAGCCCAGTTCCGGCTAATGCCTGTACATCCACGGAGGGGGCTATCTCATCTTCCCTGGAAACCCTACATAATATAATATATAGAGGCTGGGTCCCCGACCACCCCGGAACCTCCATACTCTCCACTAGACATGTGCATTCGTTTTCGTCCGAATGCATTTTCGTCCGAATTTTAGGTATTTTCGTTATCGTTTTAACAAACGATAACGAAAGTGCAGAGTCCGAAAAACGAAAGATCCGACATAAACAAATGCTTTATTTTCGTTTTCGTTGCTACAACAGTTCAATATAGATAGGAGATTCGACATGATGATGACAATAACAATCTGTGTCCATCAAACCTGCGGTCGAATGTGCCTAGCCTTAGCTCTATTAGTCCAAGATTATTCTACATAGAGAGAAAAGATTCGACGTAGAGAGAAAAGATTCGACGTAGGGGAGGAAAGATTCGACGTAGGGGAGGAAAGATTCGACGTAGGGGAGGAAAGATTCGACGTAGGGGAGGAAAGATTCGACGTAGGGGAGGAAAGATTCGACGTAGGGGAGAAAAGATTCGACGTAGGGGAGAAAAGATTCGACGTAGGGGAGGAAAGATTCGACGTAGGGGAGGAAAGATTCGACGTAGGGGAGAAAAGATAAATAAAAATAATGATGATGATGAATGTTATTGGCTGATTGTAACCAAAGAGGTGGAGCAGTAAAATAGCTAGAACTAAGTACACACGTACTTTGGCTTATGGTGTCTGTTGAAAGTTCTAAGAAGATTTGACGGAGCAGGTAAACTATACGGCATTGTACAGTTTAGCTGCTCCGTCGAATCTTCTTTGAACATTCGACAGACACCATAAGCCTTCAATGACAGATTCGAGCTTAATTTAGATTTTCGGACGAATGCAATTTTTAACGAAAAACGAAATAAATAAAAACGAATTTCGGGAGTAACTAAATAAATTTATTTTTCAGATGAAAACGAAATTCCGAAACGAAATATTTCAGTGTGCACATGTCTACTCTCCACTTCCCTTTCATTATTCAAATACATTACTAAGAAGATATCTAAACATTCTTGGCTGAAGTCCCCTAACAACCCCCTGTGGTTTAACCCTAACCTGCAGGAATTGTACTCCCTTCCGGATGCCAAGCGTTGGTACTCCAAAGGGGTAAATATTTATGCCACCTGTACAATGCCCAGGGCTTTAAAACTTTTTCACAGCTATGTTTGGACTTTGACCTACCAAGATCGTATTTATTTTATTACTACCAGCTCAGACATGCTATACATGCCCAATTTGGTTCCCTAGATGATCCCACTGACCTGCCCCCGTTGGAAAAAATGGTTAGGCAGCCAGATCCCACTAAACTAGTATCCACTTACTATGCAGCCCTAATGTCTGACTTCAACCCTAGGTTTCATAAAGCACAAGTAAAGTGGGCATCGATGGATATTTCCATGGTAAATGAGGACTGGTCAGAATTTAGTGACACGTATAAAACTTCTGTTATTGCTTCCCGAGACGGCATCATACAGGTTAAAATTTTTCATCAGACCCACCTTACTCCAGCTAGACTACATAGGATGGGTCTCTTGCCCTCGGCTGTCTGTTTCCGTGGCTGTGGCCAGGAGGCCGACTTCCTACATTGCTTCTGGTCGTGCCCGATAGTTCGGGACTTCTGGGAGGAAGTGGGTGCTTTTATCTCGACAGTGATGGGCCTCCCTAACATAATTCACCCCAAGAATTGCCTGTTAGGCATTTTTGGTGACTTACACATATCGCCCCATGCTAAGAGACTGCTCCGCATACTTTATTTTTATGTTAAAAAGTCTATCTTACTGTCTTGGAAGGGTGCACAGACCTCTCTGAAATCCCTCTGGTTAAAACTTATTAATGACTCTTTTCCACTGTATAAACTGACTTTTGAAATCCAAGAAACGGAATAAAACCTTTCATAAAATTTGGGGTAAATGGTTGGCTAGTCCGTTAACCCTTTCTCAACACTGATTTTAATACACTTGATTGACCATTGATAGGCCGTGCCCCAGGGATCTCTGATACCTGGTCCTTTACTACTGTTATGCCATACTGGTATACCATTATCCCTTATTATTATAACTATCTCAAGCCCTCTGCAATGATTTCTGTATATTTTTATATGCTAGAATATGTTGCATTTCGGCTGCTACTTCTGTATGACCAGATTGTCAGATGCTCTTGTTTTTTTTGTTTTGTTTTCTTCTGTTTGTGCTTCTTTTATGTTCGTTGGTTTGTTTTAAACCTAAACCTAATAAAAAATATCTTTAAAAAAAAAAAAGAGATCTGAGGTCTTTGACCCCAGATCTCATATTTAAGAGGTCCTGTCATGTTTTTTTTCTATTACAAGGGATGTTTCCTTGTAATAGGAATAAAAGTGACACAATTTAAAAAAAAAAAAAAGAACAGTGTAAAAATAAAAAATAAAACATAAAATAAAATAGAATTTTTAATTTTTTTTTTAACGAGCCCCGTCCCGCCGAGTTTGTGTGCAGAAGCGAACGCATACGTGAGTAGCGACCGCATATGAAAACGGTATTCAAACCACACATGTGAGGTATTGCCATAATCGTTAGAGCGAGAGCAATAATTCTAGCCATAGACCTCCCCTGTAACTCAAAACATGTAGATTTTTTTTAAACATAGCTTATGGAGATTTTTAAGGGTAAAAGTTTGTCGTCATTCCACGAGCGGGCACAATTTTGAAGCGTGACATGTTGGGTATCAATTTACTTGGCCTAACATTATCTTTCACAATATAAAAAAAATTGGGCTAACTTTACTGTTGTCTTATTTTTTAATTTAAAAAAGTAAGTGCGCTTGTAAGACCGCTGTGCGAATACGGTGTTACAGAAAGTATTGTAACGACCGCCATTTTATTCTCTAGGGTGTTAGAAAAAAATATATATAATGTTTGGGGGTTCTATGTAATTTTCTAGCAAAAAAAATGTTTTCAACTTGTAAACACCAAATCTCAGAAAGAGGCTCGGTCCTTAAGTGGTTAAAACATAAACAAAGTCCAAATGTGAAGAAACTATTTGGCGACATCACCAGGCCCTGCCCACCGCATTTCGTCACACGTCATGTGACTTTAAAGTCATGTGACGTGTGATGAAACAAGTCGGGCGGGGCCCGGTGACGTCAGCGCACACACACAGGAAGATTGTACCCTGTTTGCTGGCTGATACAACATCCAAATGATCCTTAAGGGGGCTGCACACCCTGAATGTGCTATGCATGTTGTCTGAGTGCACCAGAGACAGTGCTCTGTAAAATGTGAGTTGTTACTTTTTAATGCTTTTTATTAAAGTGTTTTTAAATGATTCAGCACTATGTCAGTTTTCTGATTCCTTTACGAGCACCACCGCTTAGGGTTGTCATAGGACACAGTGGATGTATTAAATAAGGGTCTATCTACCCACCAGTGGATTTGTAGTCCCTTAAAGGGAAGGCACATGTTGACCTGCAGAAGGTCAAAAGTGGAGGTGAGCACATAATTTGGAAGGTGGAGGGCACTGAGGGTGTTTGGCAAACCTCTGCACGAAATTCACAAAATAGTTTGTTCACATTTGGACTTTGTTTATTATGTTTTAAAAGTGTATATAACATCAGTGGATGTGCATATTATTGTCATTCGAATCACAGTGGTGTTATGTTTTAATGCAATTTTTAATTTATTGTATATATTTATGATCTACTTATATAGCGCAATTTATATTAACTTGTTTAGTGTTATATAGTGCCTCACATATAGTGTGTTTGTAGTGTGGTAGTCAGGGCTGGACTGGGAAAAAAATTTGGCCCTGGACTACCTCATGACCGGCCCACTTTAATTTTGAGTGTCCCAACAGCATCCCCCTTACATCAGAGTGTCCCCAACAGCATCCCCCTTACATCAGAGTGTCCCCAACAGCATCCCCCTTACATCAGAGTGTCCCCAACAGCACCCCCTTACATCAGAGTGTCCCCAACAGCGTCCCCCTTAAATCAGAGTGTCCCCAACAGCGTCCCCCTTACATCAGAGTGTCCCCAACAGCGTCCCCCTTACATCAGAGTGTCCCCAACAGCGTCCCCCTTACATCAGAGTGTCCCCAACAGCGTCCCCCTTACATCAGAGTGTCCCCAACAGCGTCCCCCTTACATCAGAGTGTCCCAAACAGCGTCCCCCTTACATCAGAGTGTCCCCAACAGCGTCCCCCTTACATCAAAGTGTCCCCAACAGTGTCCCCCTTACATCAGAGTGTCCCCAACAGCGTCCCCCTTACATCAGAGTGTGCCCAACAGCATCCCCTTACATCAGAGTGTCCCCAACAACGTCCCCCTTACATCAGAGTGTCCCCAACAGCGTCCCCCTTACATCAGAGTGTCCCCAACAGCGTCCCCCTTACATCAGAGTGTACCCAACAGCGTCCCCCTCACATCAGAGTGTCCCCAACAGCATCCCCCTTACATCAGAGTGTCCCCAACAGCATCCCCCTTACATCTGAGTGTCCCCAACAGCACCCCCCTTACATCAGAGAGTCCCAATCAGCAGCTCCCTTCACAGAGAATCCCAATCAGCAGCCCCCTTCACATCAGTGTGTCCCCATCAAAGTGTTTTTAAATGATTCAGCACTATGTCAGTTTTCTGATTCCTTTATGAGCACCACCGCTTAGGGTTGTCATAGGACACAGTGGATGTATTAAATAAGGGTCTATCTACCCACCAGTGGATTTGTAGTCCCTTAAAGGGAAGGCACATGTTGACCTGCAGAAGGTCAAAAGTGGAGGTGAGCACATAATTTGGAAGGTGGAGGGCACTGAGGGTGTTTGGCAAACCTCTGCACGAAATTCACAAAATAGTTTGTTCACATTTGGACTTTGTTTATTATGTTTTAAAAGTGTATATAACATCAGTGGATGTGCATATTATTGTCATTCGAATCACAGTGGTGTTATGTTTTAATGCAATTTTTAATTTATTGTATATATTTATGATCTACTTATATGGCGCAATTTATATTAACTTGTTTAGTGTTATATAGTGCCTCACATATAGTGTGTTTGTAGTGTGGTAGTCAGGGCTGGACTGGGAAAAAAATTTGGCCCTGGACTACCTCATGACCGGCCCACTTTAATTTTGAGTGTCCCAACAGCGTCCCCCTTACATCAGAGTGTCCCCAACAGCATCCCCCTTACATCAGAGTGTCCCCAACAGCACCCCCTTACATCAGAGTGTCCCCAACAGCGTCCCCCTTAAATCAGAGTGTCCCCAACAGCGTCCCCCTTACATCAGAGTGTCCCCAACAGCGTCCCCCTTACATCAGAGTGTCCCCAACAGCGTCCCCCTTACATCAGAGTGTCCCCAACAGCGTCCCCCTTACATCAGAGTGTCCCCAACAGCGTCCCCCTTACATCAGAGTGTCCCAAACAGCGTCCCCCTTACATCAGAGTGTCCCCAACAGCGTCCCCCTTACATCAAAGTGTCCCCAACAGTGTCCCCCTTACATCAGAGTGTCCCCAACAGCGTCCCCCTTACATCAGAGTGTGCCCAACAGCATCCCCTTACATCAGAGTGTCCCCAACAACGTCCCCCTTACATCAGAGTGTCCCCAACAGCGTCCCCCTTACATCAGAGTGTCCCCAACAGCGTCCCCCTTACATCAGAGTGTCCCCAACAGCGTCCCCCTCACATCAGAGTGTCCCCAACAGCATCCCCCTTACATCAGAGTGTCCCCAACAGCGTCCCCCTTACATCAGAGTGTCACCGACAGCATCCCCCTTACATCAGAGTGTCCCCAACAGCATCCCCCTTACATCTGAGTGTCCCCAACAGCACCCCCCTTACATCAGAGAGTCCCAATCAGCAGCTCCCTTCACAGAGAGTCCCAATCAGCAGCCCCCTTCACATCAGTGTGTCCCCATCAGAGAGAGTCCCCATCAGAAGCCCCCTTCACATCAGAGTCCCCACCAGCAGCCCCCTTCACATCAGTGTGTCCCCATTAGAAGCCCCCTTCACATCAGTGTGTCCCCATCAGAAGCCCCTTCACATCAGAGTCCCCATCAGCAGCCCCCTTCATATCAGTGTGTCCCCGTCAGCAGCCCCCTTCACATCAGTGTGTCCCCATCAGCAGCCCCCTTCACATCAGTGTGTTCCCATCAGCAGCCCCCTTCACATCAGTGTGTCCCCATCAGAAGCCCCTTCACATCAGAGTCCCCACCTGCAACCCCCTTCACATCAGAGTCCCCATCAGAGAGTCCCCACCAGCAGCCCACTTCATATCAGAGTCCCCATCAGAGAGTCCCCACCAGCAGCCCACTTCCCATCAGAGTCCCCACCAGCAGCCCACTTCCCATCAGAGTCCCCACGAGCAGCCCACTTCCCATCAGAGTCCCCACGAGCAGCCCACTTCCCATCAGAGTCCCCACGAGCAGCCCACTTCCCATCAGAGTCCCCACGAGCAGCCCACTTCCCATCAGAGTCCCCACCAGCAGCCCACTTCACATCAGAGTCCCCACCAGCAGCCCACTTCACATCAGAGTCCCCATCAGAGAGTCCCCACCAGCAGCTCCCTTCACATTAGTGTGTCCCCATCAGAAGCCCTTCACATCAGGAAGCCCCCATCAGCGGCCCCCTTCACATCAGAGTGTCCTCCCCCTCCCACATGTACTCACAGTTTTGAAGGCAGCTTCTCGCTCCTCTCTCCAGTCATGTGATAACAAGTGATAGGGGAGAGAGGAAGGAAAGTCTACCGTTGGTCTATCTCCCTCTGCAGGCTGGAGGGAGCAGAAAGCCTAATGCTCTCTCCAGCATATGACGGAAGCAGCTCCTCCTGACAGGAGTGAAATTGCGATCACTCACTGTCAGAGAGGAGTGGCTCAAGGACCGCACCTGACTGGCCCACTGAGCCATCGGCCCACCGGGAATCTCCCGGTAGTCCCGATGGCCAGTACATGCCTGCTGGCAGTTCACTGTAAAAGTTATAGGGGAGTGCTTTACCACATTTCTACTCTTCACAGCTTACACTAATTAAGAACACCATTAGGTATATAGCGGCAGACCCTAATACTGATATTGGTCAAGGTTGTTTAGGTTTATATATTTAAAAAATTTTATTAGCACATTCTTTCTTTGTGCACGTAGTAGTGCAGGGGATCAGGCACTTTTATAACCATTCTGCCTATACTTTGGTGCTCCTGGCCCTTGCCTCCTGTCGAGTGCCCCCAAAGCAAGCAGCTTGCAATGGGGGCACCGAGTTGAGCCACGGCTCCGTGTATCCATTCAGACAGTCGCGGTTTGGCCCTCTGTCCCGATTGGCTAACTGATTTTGATGGACAGCAGTGGCAGCCAATGGTGCCGCTGCTGTGTCTCAGCCAAACAGGAGGGAGAGTCCCAGATGTCCCAGGCACTCCTGCACATCGCTGTGATAGAGATGGGGCTCAGGTAAGTATTTGGGGGGCTGAAGGGGGACTGCTACACACAGAAGGATTTTTTATCTTAATGCATAGAATGCCTTTACAACCACTTTAATGCAGCCTAGATGGGATAAATGAGAAAATTTTCTATAAAAATTAAATATAAAGGTCTGAAAATAACTTACAGTATTGTCCATGATTTGAGAGTAATAAAAAAATTATAGATGCTGACAGATCTATCCTACCCTGTCCACACACCCTATTAGGACAGACACCACCTGCAAACAGCTATTTCACAGTTTTTGATCTGGTAATTGATTTTTATGTTTCTTTACATCCAAATTGTTGGTACTTTTTGTTTTTACTTTTCAATCCAAGCAGTATGTGCAAGGATGTACCTCCTCAGTTTCTGAGTACAATGGCAAGTTCAAGAAAACTTTAGATATATGGATGTCTCAGCATGACCATATGGTGTTTTAATAGTTCATGTCGTGACATCAGGAAAATATGTAAGATTGAAACTAGGGGCTTGCTGTGTTATCTAGCTAAAACTAATAACAGAGCAAGCAAAGAGAAATTATAATATTGGCAGGGAAAGTTTGTCTTTTTAGGACTTTCAGATGGAATTCTTACAGAAGAACATGGTAGGAAAAAAACAAGACTTTGAGATATATTTCCAGCCAGCTGGACCCAGTAATCAAGGGTTCACTGAGTTGCATCAGAGTAGTAGCTGCGTGCAAAGTGCTAAAAGACGAATTTACAGACACTGAACCATAATTAAACATTAAAATGTTACTAAACTCACAACAGTAAAATCAGTCTGTATATGCAGTAAACCTGGAACCTAAGGGGTTAATACTGCACATTGTGTAAAGAGGTCGTTTGATCCTGTTTTCTCTGATCCTCCCCTTCTTCCGCTGTTCCAAATCAATCTCCTGATAGCAAAGAGCCTTGGGGGCACTCTGCACATTCTCAGTTTGGTGTGTATTGCTAGGGAGTTTTTTTTTTCTTTGGTGGATGCATGTGATCAGCACAAGGCCAATCAGAACTGTCCGGACAGAAGGTCAGGGGTCCTGCACCCTTATAGGACAGTCAAAGGAGATTGAAAACTCCTTATCCTTTTCCTCCTTCCAAGCCTTAGCCAGACACTCATAGAAGTCATAAGACTGCTATATACTGCTGATGAGAAAAGGTATTTAGCAGTTTATATTTACTAAAATAATTGGATTTCCATGTTCTGTGTACTGTGGGAGACCCAATATAGTGATGCAGGGTCCTGGGTTTAGTAGCGCTTTAATGGTCTCACATTAAGTGCAGGAATTATTGCAAAGAGCCCAAACAAAATATTTGTCTAATACAAGGTTCACATAATAAGAATTTTCATTGTTATTATATACAAATCTAACAATAAAACAGTGTACAATTGAACCCAGCCACCTGTATTAGAGGAGGCTGGAGACAAAGAAGAGCCACATGTGTTGAATTGATGAAGTAGGAATCAGCTGCTGTAAGCCTAGTGCAGAACACACCCCTTGAAGACTAAGATTTTTTTTTTTTTTAATGAATCACAGTTTTATACCGAGGATGGTAAGACCCATACTCAGTGGCAGCTGGTGCTCCATCAGTTGGGAGAGCAGCAGATGGACCTGATCACAACGGATTCCCCCCACGACACTCCAGCCCGCCACCACGCCAACACCCCCCTGTCACTGACTCTATTACCGTATGGTGTCTAGGGATGCCAGCTTGATGAGGTCTGTGGCAGGGGGGATCAATGTCGGAGAGGTGTGAGCGGTGTGCACTGACAGGGGGGGCGTTTCATGGAGGAGCTGACAGCACTCAGCATGGAGGGGCCGGAGAATCAGACTTGGTGGCTGGTGGGTCGGTCCTTGGCATCACGGCGGCCTTGCATCTCCTCCCTTCTCCTCCTAGGCCAATCGAATCGCTTCTCCTTTCGACCAATCGGGAAACGGTTCTCACAACCCGCTGGTCCAAATCATTTGGTGGAAGGGTAGAGGGGATTATGGTGTGGGGTTGTTTTTCAGGGGTTGGACATGGCCCCTTAGTTCCAGTGAAGGGAACTTTTAAGGCATTAGCATACCAAGACATTTTGGTCAATTTCATGCTGCCAACTTTGTGGGAACAGTTTGGGATGCCCCCTCCTGTTCCAAAATGACTGTGCACCAGTTCACAAAGCAAGGTCCATCAAGACATGGATGAGCGAGTTTTGGGTGAAGGAACTTGACTTGCCTGCACAGAGTCCTGACTTCAACCTGATAGAAAGCCTTTGGGATGAATTAGAGTGGTGACAGGCCTTCTCGTCCAACATCAGTGCCTGGCCTCACAAATGCTTCTCTGGAAGAATGGTCAAACATTCCCATAGACACACTCCTAAACCTTGTGGACAGCCTTCCCAGAAGAGTTGAAGCTGTTATAACTGCAAAGGGTGGGCCAACTCAATATTGAACCCTACGGACTAAGACTAGGATTCCATTAAAGTTCATGTGCGGGTAAAGGTAGGTGTCCCAATAATTTTGACAATATACACTGTGTGCACAATTATTAGACAAGTTGTATTTTTGAGGATTAATTTTATTATAGAACAACTACAGTGCTCTCAGTCAATACAAAATGTTAATAAACCTCAAACCTGAATATTTAAGAAAGTAAAAGTGCGGTTTTGGCTTTCTTAGGAGAATATCTATGTGTGCACAACTATTGGGCAACTATTAGTGTGCAGAATTATTATGCAAACTGTTATGTTATGAAATTGTTATGAAAACTGAAGGTTTTCCCATCTCACTTGTTTATTTTCCTCTGTTAAAGTGAGAATAATAAACAAACAACTTAAAATTTACAAATAAACATTTTACATTTCCAAAAAAATCATTGACCAATATTTCTTGATTTATTGACGATCAACTTTTTGTGAAGCAGCAACCACAGCCTCCCGGACGCTATTCAGAGAGGTGTACTGTTTTCCTTCACCGTAAATCTCTCATTAAAGAAGGGCCCACGAGTTCTCAATAGGGTTTAGGTCAAGTGAGGAAGGGGGCCATGTCATTATTCTTTCATCATTAAGGCCTTTACTGGCTAGCTACGCAGTAGAGTACTTTGATGCATGCGATGGAGCATTGTTCTGCATAAATAATATGGTCTTCTTGAAAGATGCAAACTTTTTCCTGTAGCACTGCTTGAAGAAAGTGTCTTCTCAAAACTGCATGCAATGCAGGTTTGGGATTTGATTTTGAGTCCATCTTCAATCTGAAAAAGTCCTACTAGCTCATCTTTAATAAAACCAGTACCTGACCTCTACCTTTCCGATGTCTGAGTCAAGTGGAGCTCCGTGCCCGTTACTGATCCAGCCATAGGCCCATCCATCTGGTCCGTCAAGAGTCACTCTCATCTCATCAGTCCATAAAACCTTTGAAAAATCTGTCTTCAGGTATTTCTTAGCCCAGTCTTGACGTTCCAACTTACTGTATGTGTCTTGTTCAGTGGTAGTCGGGTTTCAGCCCTCCGTACCTGGGCCATGTCTTTGAGCATTCAATTCTGGGCACTCCAGGTAGGTTGCAGTTCTGAAATAGAACAGCACTGGAGGACAATGGGTTCCTGGTAGTTTCACGCTTGATTCTTCTCAAATCTTTGGCAGTTAATTTGCATTTTTTTTTCTCAACACGTTTCTTGCGACCCTGTTGACTGTTTGCAACAAAACGTTTGATGGTTCTGTGATCACGCCCCAATAGCTTAGCAATTTCAAGAGTGCTGCATCCCTCTGAAAGACTTATTACAATTTTTGACTTTTCAGAGTTAGGTAAATCTCTTTTTTGGCCCATTTTGCCTGGGGGAAAAGAAGCTCCCTAATAATTATGCACACCTTGATATAGGGTATTGATCTCTTTAGGCCACACCCTCTCTGATTACACAAATACACATCACCTGATATACTTAAATCCAATAAGCATTCAAGTGTATACAGCTTGGAGTTGGACAATATGCATAAAAATGGCGATTTGGTCAAAATATTCACTTCACTATATATATATATAATGTAACTTTAAATGGTTGTAAAGACTCAAGGTAAAAAACCTTCTCTGTGACACAGCCCTCCAGCCACCTCACCAATACTTACCTGAGCCTGAACTTTCTCCAGTGCTGTGCACGGGGGCCTCGGTTCTGCTGGGTCTCTCCCTTCTCAAAGGAAGGAAGAGAGGGGCGGGGCTGAGCCAAGACAAGCAGAGCAGCGGCTCGGGAATGCGCCTGCTTGGGTGCACCCATTGCAAGCTGCTTTCTCTGGGGGCACACAGCAGGAGGTAGGGGCCAGGAGCACCAGTGAGTTACCTGAGAAGAGGAGGTAAGTATGAAATGTTTGTTGTTTTAAAAAAAATGTATTGCCTTTATTATCACAATAAACAGCAGTTTAGCCAAGTTACAATTTCAGACCATAATGCAATCGGCTATTAGCTATAAACTCGGTATATATATTTTTTTAGCCAGTGATTCTGTTTCACATAAAAAGCGATCCTGAGCGGCTGAATTGCTTTTAGAAGCAGCGGGAGGGAACGTCCTCCCCCTCTTGTCAATCACCGATGCTTCTCTGGCTTACCGCTCTTACCAGCGAGCCTGGGAAATGATCCGATGGTTCGTGCAGTTGGCCATAGAGGTGAACAGAGACCAGATAATCTCTGATCACCTCTATAATCTAGGGCAGAAGCAAACTATTTTTTTAAAGTAAAAGATCATTTTTATTTATTTTTTGCTTCAAAGGTAGATAAGAGATTTGTGGTCTTATAGACCCCAGATTTCTCCATAAAGAGGGCCTTAATTCTATTACAAGGGATGTTTACATTTCTTAACGTAGGAATAAAAGTGATAAAAATAAATAAAGGGACAGTGTAAAAATAAAAAATAAAATAAAAAGAGAATTTTTTTTTAACCACTTGCCGACTGCTGCACGCCGATATACGTCGGCACAATGGCAGAGGTGGGAAAATGGGCGTACCTGTATGTCCCCTTTAAGAGCCAGGGATAGCAGGCGCGCCCACGCTGCCAGAGTACAGTGTGACCATGCCCGCGGGACAGGTGGACTCGATGTCCGCCGGTCTCACGGGGATCGTGACATGGAGCCTCAGAACGGGGAAGTGCCTATGTAAACAAGGCATTTCCCTGTTCTGGCTTGTGCCATGACAGAGTTCACCGATCCCTGTCATCGGGAGCGGTGATCGCTGTCATGTGACTAGTAGCCCATCCCCCCACAGTTAGAATCACTCCCTAAGACACACTTAACCCCTTCATCACCCCTTGTGGTTAACCCCTTCACTGCCAGTGTCATTTACACAGTAATCAGTGCATTTTTATAGCACTGATCGCTGTATAAATGATAATGGTCTCAAAATAGTGTCAAAAGTGTCCGACGTGTCCGCCATAATGTCGCAGTCCAGATAAAACTCGCAGATTGCCGCCATTACTAATAAAAAAAAATAATTAAAAATAAAAATGCCATAAAACTATCCCCTATTTTGTAGACGCTATAACTTTTGCGCAAACGAATTAATATGCGCTTATTGTGATTTTTTTTACCAAAAATATGTAGAAGAATACATATCGGCCTAAACTGAGGAAAACATTTTTTTTTATATATTTTTGGGGGATATTTATTATAGCAAAAAGTAAAAAATAATGCGTTTTTAAAAAAATTGTCGCTCTTTTTTTGTTTATAGCGCAAACAATAAAAAACGCAGAGGTGATCAAATATCACCAAACGAAAGCTCTATTTGTGGGAAAAAAAGGACATCAATTTTGTTTGGGTGCAACGTCGCAGGACCGCGCAATTGTCAGTTAAATCGACGCAGTGCCGAATCGCAAAAAGTGCTCTGATCAGGAAGGGGGTAAAATCTTCCAGGGCTGAAGCGGTTAAAGTGCCCCTATCCCTCCATGCTCGTGCGCAGAAGCGAACACATACGTACAGTAAGTTGTGCGCACATATGTAAATGGTGTTAGCACCACACATGTGAGGTATTGCCGTGAACATTAGAGCGAGAGCAATAATTCTAGTGCTAGACCTCCTCTATAACTTTAAACAGATAACCTATAAAAAATTTTAAAATGTCGTGGGAGATTTTTAAGTATCATAATTTGTCGCTATTCCATGAGCATGCGCAAATTTAAAGCGTGACATGTTAGGTATCTATTTACTCGACTTAAAATCACCTTTTATATTTTGCCAAAAACTTGGGTTACATATATTGTAGTTTTTGCATTAAAATTCATTAAAGTTTACATTTTCCAAAAACAATGAAAAACCTCTGCGCAAATACCGTGTGACATAAAAAATTGCAGCGATTGCCATTTTATTCTCTAGGGTCTCTGCTAAAAAAAATATATAATGTTTCGGGGTTCTAAGTAATTTTTTAGCAACAAATACTGATTTTTACTTTACCAAAAGTGCCAGAAAAGGCTTGGTCCTTAAGTGGTTAAGCAATTGTCTGCTTCCGGCGGGAAGACTTACTGGCTGGATTACCAGATGCAAATAAAGGAAAAAAAGGAAAACTACTGCAGCCATCACACCTAAGAATTGGTAAGCTGCAATATATTAAATGTTTGCTTTTGGGTTTGTTTAGTAACTTTTAACGGGAACTTCATTTGGAAGGGTTGAGAGGTACCCATTGGTTGATTAGTCCCACTGAAGTTTATAGAAAAAGAGAACAAGGAGACGTTGGCACTGTTTTGCACTATGTATGCCACCTATAAGTTTTTGAAGTAAAGCATCTGAAATGGTTGACCATGTGAAAAATTGTTTTTTTGAAGCAATCTCAGAGAGTTCTTGAAGAGAGCCTCAGACCAGGAGCATTTGAGTAATCAAGATGATGGAGTCCCTCCATAAAACAGGTGTATATACCCCATCTTGTTCTTGTTGCAAGAGAAAGTGGGAGGTGACCTTGTCCAGCATGGCCATTACTGATGGCGAATCAGGGCCCTGCTTACACATGTGCAGCAATGTATATGTTCTTGGTTGTGTGGTTGTCACACATAGCTCAGCTCCAATAACACAGCCCCTGACACCCAAAAAAAAAAGAAGAATATTGTCAGTCTGAGTGAACACTGGGAAAGGGGAGACTTAGGAAATGTTTTCTCCCATATGCATCAGACATTATTTCTTTTTTTTTTTTATGATGACTTTTCAGCTTTTTTTGGACCTCATTTCTAAGATGGTTGGGACCAGATATATTCTGCTTTTTGGCTAAGCCACCAGCATCAGTGACATAAATCAAGTAATGTATCATCTACCTTTTAGTGGGTTCTGTGTGGTAATACCGTCTATGCTAAATCTACTTAGATGAAAAGTTAAGCATAGTCCACTAAAGCAGTTCAGAGCTTGCTTAAAAGCCAAAAGTTTTTACTGACAACTAACCAAGACGTTAAAGTAGCTGAAATGTTTTACATTGCATTCACATAATTTGATGGCCACAGCGAAAGCATGATCACATTTTTGCTAGTTTTCGGGGTGGAGTTTTAGCAGACAAGTGTATTTTTCATTTTAAGACGTACAACCGCTTAATTTAAGTGTTTGTAAACCCTAATAAGGAAATTCACAAAATTAATTAATCATCTGCCCATAATGACTCTTATCTTTATATAAATGTAACTCATATAGTAACTCTTATGTATTCCTAAGTCTGAAAATGACCTGGTGATCCTGGCAGTTTCGTTGGTTTCTCCAGCATTCTGAAAATGCCAAGCCTGAAAGCAGATCTATGCTAGTGCGGTCACTTTGTGTCCCTCAGGACCTAATTGCTGTTACAGGTTGTCTCATGATAAGCCAGGTTGACATGCTCAGCCCTGCTCATTTTGAATGACAGTGGCTCCTAGAAGGCACCTCCCCAACATCAACAGCCTGTAGCAGTGTCGGTGACATTGTGGAACGCTTCACTGGCAGACATGGAAGGAAGTTCTCCGCCAACTCTGTACCTCATGCTGTGGACAGCCCTTAGGCAATTCTGCTATGCCCCCCACACATAGTAAAACCTGGAAAGGAAAGCCTATGTGATCATGTGACTGGAATAAAGGTAGCTTTTACAGGAAATGCAATTTTGAATTTACATATTTATAGCAATTCTACTTCATGGGAGATTAGGAATGTTTTTTAAGCTGCCTGGTATGATTTAAAAATCAGTGACTTCACATAAGCTTTAGGTATATAAATTTCCTACTGTGGAGCCAAGAAAATGAACATACTTCTGTGAAGTTTTGGTTCTTGGAAACTGAAGCAAAGTGATCATCTTCTATTCAAGTGAACCACAAATAAAATGATGATGAATACTCGAGAAAATGAAGTTTTTTAATATGAAAAGGGAAATCTGTGATTATGATTTGTATTCAGCAAAGTATATAAAAATCCTTGTTCCGGTTGAATTGAAATCGTTTCCAAATGTATTCTGGAAGAAAGCATTTGCTATTTTCACTGCCCAAACAGTAAGAAGAAATGCTTGATGGATCAAATCCGTTGAAGTAAATGAAAACACATTATTTTTTAAACTGTCTTCATGCTCTAAATTCTCCCTCTCAGATACTGCTGTAGTTCTAAAATTATCCACTAAATTATCACTGAGAAACAAAGGAACCAGAAGCAGAAAATGAGTTTTATGTCTGGCATTGAGGCTTCCAATACTAAAATATCACATTTATAGATTAAACTTTTTAAATAAGGTTGAAGGGTGAGTCTTCCTTTATGACTACTAAGATGTGTCAAATATTTTTAGATAATACCATTAATTAATTTAGTTAGTACATTAACCTTTTACTGTCTCTTGTATATGATAAATGTATGGGTCATTTGTGTGACTAAAAGGTATATAAACCCCATATCAACACAAGGTCCTAAGAAAAGATCAGCCCTGTAAAAAAGTGGGACTATACTTTTCTGGTGGTCTGTGTCGCTGCTTAACTGATTTCCACGCACTTCCAGGTGTGTGAATACCTGTTTCCACCGCCATACGTGGTGGTTTGTCACACCACTACAGGAACCATTTCATGCGGCAGGGAGAGCAGGTATTTGACCCATCTGACTGGTCAAATACATGCGTTGTCTGAAGACCAGTGAAGTGGTAGCAAGGAGAAATTTGCTGCTCTATTATCTGCAGTGGAGGGCAGTGGAGATATCAGAGGTCTAATAGACATTGATATCTCAATAAAGAGAACCAGTTTTTACCGTTTGCCATCACATAGGGAGCTATTGGTAAAAAGTTAAAAAAAAATAAAGCTCTACCCCCGAAGGAGCAGCAAGTTAAGATGGGTCCTCTGTTGTTGGCCTCGATGTCCTCAAAGACCTCAGCCCCTCTGACACACCAGGCTGAGTACACAAATAAACACACTTTTACAGAGAAATCACTGACGGTGACATTAAAACCCAGCTAATATGCTATTTTAATCACTTCAGCCCCAAACCTTTTTTACACTCGTTGTTTACAAGTTTAAATCTTTTTTTTTTTGCTAGAAAATTACTTATAACCCCCAAACATTATATATATATTTTTCTAACACCGTAAAGAATAAAATTGTGGTCGTTGCAATACTTTGTCACACCGTATTTGCCCAGCGGTCTTACAAGCGCACTTTTTTTGTAAAAAATACAGTTTTTTTAATTAAAAAATAAGACAACAGTAAAGTTAGCCCAATTTTTTTAATACTGTGAAAGATAATGTTACACCGAGTAAATTGATACCCAACATATCATGCTTCAAAATTGCGCCCGCTCGTGGAATAGCGACAAATATTTACCCTTAAAAATCTCCATAGGTGATGTTTTAAAATTTCTACAGGTTACCAGTTTTGAGTTATAGGGCGTACAGACGGTCGGACTTTGTTCGGACATTCCGACAACAAAATCCTAGGATTTTTTCCGACGGATGTTGGCTCAAACTTGTCTTGCATACACACGGTCACACAAAGTTGTCGGAAAATCCGATCTTTCTGAACGCGGTGACGTAAAACACGTACGTCGGGACTATAAACAGGGCAGTAGCCAATAGCTTTCATCTCTTTATTTATTCTGAGCATGCGTGGCACTTTGTGCGTCGGATTTGTGTACACACGATCGGAAATTCCGACAACGGATTTTGTTGTCGGAAAATTTTATAGCCTGCTCTCAAACTTTGTGTGTCGGAAAATCCGATGGAAAATTTGTGATGGAGCCTACACATGGTCGGAATTTCCGACAACAAGGTCCTATCACACATTTTCCGTTGGAAAATCTGACCGTGTGTACGGGGCATAACAATCGCAGCGATACCTCACATGGGCGCTATTCACATATGCGTTCGCCTCTGCACGTGAGCTCGTCGGGACGGAGCGCTTTAAAAATTATTTTATTTTTTTCTTATTTTACTTTTAATTTTTTATTTTGACACTGTTTTTTTTTCTTTTTAATTTTGGGTCACTTTTATTCCTATTAGAAGGAATGTAAACATCCCTAGTAATAGAAAAAAAGCCTGACAGGACCTCTTAAATATGAGATCTGGGGCCAAAAAGTCCTCAGATCTCATATTTACACTAAAATGCAATAAACAAAAAGTCACTTCTCCTTTAAGAGCTATGAGCAGAAGTGACGTTTGACGTCACTTTCTCCCTCCCATGCCGTGGAGCCAAGCAGGGGCCATCTTCCCCTCAGTTGGCAGCCAGGCATCCACGGGACAGGACGGATCGTCTCTGCTGCAATCTGGTAAGCAACGGAGGCAACTGGAGCTCGGCGAAAATGCCGGGGTTATGGCAGCTAGCAGCTGCCATTACCCCGGTATTTAGCGTTTTGCATGAAGTGGTTAAATTATGCAAGCACCAGACTGTTTAGTAAGACAAACTTAATATACTTCATAAAAAACAGTGCAGCGCTCAACTCTCATGTGTAAAGAAAAAAATATATATATAAAAGGAAAAATATATATTAATATAAATATTATAGATATGTAAGTGTATCTGACTATAGTGCTTAAAACTGTTGGACGGACAACAACATGTAATGTAAAGTACTGTGAACTATATACTGTATGCATTATACTTATCTATGCAGCAGGTGGCGCTTTAGTATTATAGTGTTATAGTATGTATTCTATGATATAATAGGATGTATTGTCTATCCAGAACAGAGAAAACGGCCAAAGGTATGTAGACTTCATTACAAAAACTGCATGAGCGTTCAAGCCTCAACAATAATGCCCCGTACACATGGTCGGACTTTGTCCGGACATTCCGACAACAAAATCCTAGGATTTTTTCCGACGGATGTTGGCTCAAACTTGTCTTGCATACACACGGTCACACAAAGTTGTCGGAAAATCCGATCGTTCTGAACGCGGTGACATAAAACACGTACGTCGGGACTATAAACGGGGCAGTGGCCAATAGCTTTCATCTCTTTATTTATTCTGAGCATGCGTGGCACTTTGTCCGACGGATTTGTGTACACACGATCGGAATTTCCGACAACGGATTTTGTTGTCGGAAAATTTTATATCCTGCTCTCAAACTTTGTGTGTCGGAAAATCCGATGGAAAATGTGTGATGGAGCCTACACATGGTCGGAATTTCCGACAACAAGGTCCTATCACACATTTTCCGTCAGAAAATCCGACCGTGTGTATGGGGCATAAGTTGTTTCTACTAAGAAAGTTGTATAAGATCAGACTAGAAGAAGGCCAGCATATGTGTGACCATGTGAAAGCTATGCTAGAAATTATAGAGCAGCAACGCGCCATCAGAGAGGACATCAAAGATAATCATATTGTTGCCCTGCTCCTCTGCAGCCTTCCAGAGACATATACTGCTCTTATTAATGCTTTAGAAACCAGACCCAAGCAGGAGCTAATGCTAGCATATGTCAAAGGCAAATTAATTGATGAATATGACAGAAGGAAAGAAAATACGCACTGTGATGACAAAGGGTCTTAAGATGTACAAAGGCACAAAGGAACAACAAAGAAAGCAGAGCCTGTTTTTGCTGTAAAAGGACCAGTCACTTAAAAAAACACTGTTCTATCTGGAAAGCCGAGCAGCGAAAGCTAGAGCTATCCACAAAATAAAGAGTCAAAGCAGCCACAAAGGAAACTGCAGACACACCATGGAGCGGCACCTTTAAAGGTACACAGAGCGGCAAGCCACGCGGCTGGTGCATAGACCCAGGTGCAACAAGCCACATGACTAGCGATAAAACCTTCTTCACAAACATAGTATATTTAACATATCTACCATGTCCCCTAATTTGACATCAACAGACACCAGTTGATATATTCATATTTTGTTAAAGATCATCCTACTCACACTACTCTCCTTAATTCTGTTTTCCAGTCTTTCTGACTGCATTCATGCGATTTTTTTACGTGCACTGACTGCGCTGTGAATTTCTTCCACGCAACATCGAGCGCCTTGTTTTTGCATATAATTAGGGTATGTAATTGAGGCTGAGGTCCCTTTGTTAAACAAGATTAAAAGAATCTCTCAATATTTATATGCTAAACTTCTCTTTTTTAGGCGCCCTCTAATTCCCCTTTAGCCAAATACTGGGCTGAGTGTGACTTCCATTCCCAGTGTTTTGGTGGTGTCTCCCTTGCGTTCTGGAGCCTTTGCATGGTATGTTCTGGGTGTGGGGTGTGGGAAGATTGGGGGATATGGGTGAGCGGCAAATTGACCGCTCTGCGAAGTGACGGTCTGCCTTCAGCGTTACAAGATTATGTTGATCTAATAATACATCTTTTCTTTGTTTTTAGTGGTTTTACTCTCTGCAGTATATTTATACATTCCTCTGATGAAGCCAATGTTTTGGCGAAACTAGTTGGGAACAAAAGACTACGATCACCCTTCAACATCATTGGTGACGGTCAATTATTTGAACTGCACTTTTGTTTTTGTTTTGTGTTTTTGTACTTTTTCATGTAAACATTTTAGATGTTTTTGATATCAAATAAAATAAACAAGATGATTTTATAAAAAATTGTTTTATCTTGTTGGTGGCACCGTAATAATCCCATCCTCCCCTTTCCCCCATCTTGAGATTCTTCACAAACATTGATTACAGTGCAGAAGACAAAGTTTTCCTAGCAAACGGTAAAAGCATCACCTCCAAAGGAAAAAGACCAGGGTATCCTGAACTGCATTACACCACAAGGAGGTCACCACAGTATCCTTGTAAAGAAAGTGCTGTATGTTCCAGAACTAGCAGGCAGCCTTCTATCAGTGAAAAGTCTTGCAAACAATGGTCTCACAGTTAAATTCCAGAGTGATGAATGCACAATTCACAATAATAAGTGATTCCTCACAAAAAGGAAAACTGGATGATCACCTATACAGGTTCATCACCACAGACCAGCAAGCCAATATAGTGACCTACACTAATATGACCTACACAGCAAATTTATTCACTTATGGCACAGGCGGCTGGGGCACAGAAGTCCAGAAGCTATACAGGACATTATAAAGAGAGGCTTATCAGAAGATTTGAGAATAGTGCCTTGCAAAGTGCTCATGAAATGCAAGTGCTGATGAAACACAAGAGTGAAACATTAGTTCATTGACATGTTTAGCAACAAATTCCAAACCAGGAATAATACGCATCAACAATGGGGGAGAATACATAAGCAAAGAAGTGGCCTCATACCTGAAGAGACAAGGAATAGTACATCAGACACCAGACAAGATACCATATGCTCCTGAACAAAAAGGTGTATCAGAAAGGAAAAATCACATTCTTATAGAAATGGCCAGGTGCATGTTGTTGGATACCAACCTACCTCACAAGTACTGGGGAGAAGCAGTCATGACTGCTACCTACCTACAGAACATATTACCCTCAAGAGCCATTAAAAATACTCCATTCGAAATGTGGCATGGATCAAAACCTAGCATAGGGCACATCAGAATGTTTGGATGTAAAGCATATGCCTAGTAGGGATGAGCCGAACACCCCCCGGTTCATGCGAACAGGCAAAAAATTAGTTCGAACACGCGAACATCGTCAAAGTCTATGGGACACGAACGTGAAAATCAAAAGTGCTAATTTTAAGGGTTAATATGCAAGTTATTTTCATAAAAAGTGTTTGGGGACCTGGGGCCTGCCCCAGGGGACATGTATCAATGCAAAAAAAAGATTTAAAAACGGCCGTTTTTTTTCAGGAGCAGTGATTTTAATAATGCTTAAAGTGAAACAATAAAAGTACCTGGGGGGTGTCTATAGAAAAGTGCCTGTAAAGTGGCGCATTTTTCCCGTGTTTAGAACAGTCCCTGCACAAAATGACATTTCTAAAGGAAAAAAAGTAATTTAAAACTACTTGCGGCTATAATGAATTGTCGGGTCTCGGCAATACAGATAAAAGTCATTGAAAAAAAGGCATTGGGGTCCCCCCAAAAATCCATACCAGGCCCTTTGGGTCTGGTATGAATATTAAGGGGAACCCCGAACTAAACTTTAAAAAAAAATTGCATGGGGGTCCCCCCAAATTCCATTCCAGGCCCTTTAAGTCTGGTATGGATATTAAGGGGAACCCTGCGCCAATTTTTTTTAAAAAAATGGCGTAGGGGTCCCCTTCAAAATCCATACCAGACCTGAAGAGTCTGGTATGGATTTTAAGGGGAACCCCGCACCAAAAAAAAAATGGCGTGGGGGGCCCCCCAAAAATCCATACCAGACCCTTATCCGAGCACGCAACCTGGCAGGCCGCAGGAAAAGAGGGGGATGAGAGAGCACCCCCCCTCCTGAACTGTACAAGGCCTCATGCCCTTAACATGGGGGGTGCTTTGGTGTAGCCCCCCAAATCACCTTGTCCCCATTTTGATGGGGACAAGGGCCTCATACCCACAACCCTTGCCCAGTGGTTGGGGGGTCTGCGGGCGGGGGGCTTATCGGAATCTGGAAGCCCCCTTTAACAAGGGGACCCCCAGATCCCAGCACCCCCCTGTTTGAAATGGTAACAGGTACATTGTACCCCTACCATTTCACAAAAAAGTGTCAAAATGTAAAAAAACCACAATACACATCTTGGGACAAGTCCTTTATTAAAAAATAAAAAAATAAAAATGTCCCATTCATCTTCTACTCTTGCTCCGCCAACGGACCAAAAAAAACCCCCCGCATGCCACCACCGATCCGCCTCCATGGGAGGGACCCGCCGTAATAACCGTCCTCTCAGATGACCGTTCTTTTATAACTGAGGGCGGGGCCACATGGTGACGTACCTAGTTTTGCAGTTAGGAGGGAGCTCTGTGAGTGTCCAGGTTTTACACGGTGACGTACCCAGGTGACCCCGCCCCCTCTGACGCACAGGGACTTCCCAATGGCTTCCCTGTGGCATCGTAAACAGATGGCCCGCCCCCCTCTGAGGCCACGCGGAAGCCATTGGGAAGTCCCTGTGCGTCCGAGGGGGGCGGCGTCACCTGGGTACGTCACCGTGTAAAACCTGGACACTCACAGAGCTCCCTCCTAACTGCAAAACTATAGGAAGTAAGTGGACTTTCAAAGTAAAGTCAGATGCAGAAGGCAATATCCACAAGTACAAAGCCAGACTAGTTGCCATGGGTTACTCCCAGAAATTTGGTGAAGATTATGACGATACATTCGCTCCTGTCGTAAAACACTCTACCATCAGATCGCTTCTTATCGTTGTAGTAGGGAAGGGGCATACAAATCAAACACCTAGACATTAAAACTGATTTCCTATATGGAGACATTAAGAAAGATCTCTACATGGAGCAACCACCAGGGTTTGAGCGAGGAGTTAACCTTGTGTGTAAACTTCAGATCAGCATCTACGGTCTTAAGCAATTTGCAAGGATGTGGAATGAGAAAATAAATTAAGTACTTACTAGAGAGGGATTCTCAAAAAGTAAAGCATACCCCGGTCTCTACTCCAGGAATCAAGAAGACAGATGGATATACATCCTTATCTATGTTGATGACATAAACTGTTTTGAACAAGAAGAAGAGCTAGGGAACACAGTGGCAGAAAAATTGGGCCTTGGGTGATGGTGGTGGTGCCACAACACTGTAAGCGCACACAGTTACTCTTGTTGGGAGCAGGAAAGGGTCCTGCGTCAAAATATTATATAAATAATTGTAATTACATGCCCCTGTTAGACAGGGGCAGAAAAATTGGGCCTTGGGTGGTGGTGGTGGTGCCACAACACTGTAACCCCTCACATATACTCTTGTTGGGCGCAGAAACGGGCCCTGCTGTGAAGTATTATATCAAAAATTGTAATTACATACCACTGTTAAACAGGGGCAGAAAAATTGGGCCTTGTGTGGTGGTGGTAGTGGTGCCACAACACTGTAAGCCCTCACTTTTACTCTTGTTGGGTGCAGGAACAGGCCCTGCTGTGAAATATTATATCAAAAATTGTAATTACAGGCCCCTGTCAAACAAGGGGCAGAAAATTGGGCCTTGGGTGGTGGTGGTGCTGCCACAACACTGTAAGCCCTCTCAGTTACTCTTGTTGGGTACGGGAACGAGCTCTGCGTTGAATTATTATATCAAAAATTGTAATTACATGCCCCTGTTAAACAGGGGCAAAAAAATTGGGCCATGGGTGGTGGTGGTGGTGCCACAACACTGTAAGCCCTCACAGTTACTCTTGTTGGGAGCAGGAAAGGGTCCTGCGTCAAAATATTATATAAATAATTGTAATTACATGCCCCTGTTAGACAGGGGCAGAAAAATTGGGCCTTGGGTGGTGGTGGTGGTGCCACAACACTGTAACCCCTCACATATACTCTTGTTGGGCGCAGAAACGGGCCCTGCTGTGAAGTATTATATCAAAAATTGTAATTACATGCCACTGTTAAACAGGGGCAGAAAAATTGGGCCTTGTGTGGTGGTGGTAGTGGTGCCACAACACTGTAAGCCCTCACTTTTACTCTTGTTGGGTGCAGGAACAGGCCCTGCTGTGAAATATTATATCAAAAATTGTAATTACATGCCCCTGTCAAACAAGGGGCAGAAAATTGGGCCTTGGGTGGTGGTGGTGCTGCCACAACACTGTAAGCCCTCTCAGTTACTCTTGTTGGGTACGGGAACGAGCTCTGCGTTGAATTATTATATCAAAAATTGTAATTACATGCCCCTGTTAAACAGGGGCAAAAAAATTGGGCCATGGGTGGTGGTGGTGGTGCCACAACACTGTAAGCCCTCACAGTTACTCTTGTTGGGCGCAGGAACGGGCCCTGTGTCAAAATATTATATAAAAATTTGTAATTACATGCCCCTGTTAGACAGGGGCAGAAAAATTGGGCCTTGGGTGGTGGTGGTGGTACCACAACACTGTAACCCCTCAAATATACTCTTGTTGGGCGCAGAAACGGGACCCTCCAGCAGCACTGAATGTGCATTCAGAAAGTACGGTGGATGCAGGACAGGCCAGTAGCTCAATAGCATATTAAGCAAGCTCTGGCCAGTGGTCCATCCTCAAGACCCAGTAACCCAGTGGATGCTCTGTTGGAAAGGTCTCCAAGTCTGCTCTTGCCCTTAGATATTCCTGCACCATGTAATGCAGATGGTTTTAACCAAAAAAATTAATCAATCTGTGTAATGATCTTCCCCTTGCAAAAACATTTTAATTAATTTTTAATTAATCTCTTTCCTTTTTTTCTAATCATTTTTTTCTACATATTTTTACACATTATCAGTAATTTTAAATTAATAAAATCTTTTTTATATATATATCATCTTAGATTTCCTAATATTTTAAAAGAATCAGCTTTACTAAGTGTGGTGCCCGCAATTATTATAATGGGCCGTTTTTTATAATTTTTATTATTTTTTTTAATTTTTATTTTTTTATTTATTGATTTTTTTATTTATTTTTCTTTATTGGTTAGTCGGTAATATACTGGATTTTTAGCTTACAGTCCATCAGTCCATTTTTACTTGGGTTATACATTGTATGGTCTATGGCAAGAAACACTGCTTCCAAGCGTATTTGCAGCCGTGCTATTGCTTAGCTAACCAAAAAAATGGCCATCCCCCATCACTCTCCCGGAAAATGGCCGCTATGGCGTTTTCCCATTTAGCTACAAGAAAATGGCTGCCGTATACTGTATTAGACCATTACTACTTAAGGACAACACTCAGTGCCCTCTAGTATACCCTGATACTAGGCACGTGACGTCACACGTAGGGACAGGAGAGGCACATACCATTGACGGACGCGTACGAGCTCGCTGCTTGTCGGTGATATGTTATATTGCTGTGTTTTTATGTGAGTACCTTTGCTTAAATAAACTTCGGCTGTTTACAATTTAAATACTACACTATGTGGCATCCCCTTCTTTCTATTTATGGCCACTACACCTCTGGAGGGACCTAGAGTCTGGAGAACAGAGCCGGGTCCAGGTTTATGAAAAGGAGCCAGTATCAGCTTTGCTGTTTACGCTGTTACCTCAGTAAGATATGGTAAGGGGCCATTACTTACTAGTGCAGGATTCTTGTCACTAAGAGGAGTCACTGTGTTGTTGTTCCCTGGTTGATACACCTTTTGGCACACACTCACTATATGCCCTGTGAAGAATCATCTTGCTTGGTGTGCAGTCACTGGATGTTTTATTAACACACTATGGACTAATACCTCTGTCACTTATTTTATTTTATTTATTTCACTAGGCACTATATTGTGTACCTTTCTATGTGTATACAATGTATTTGGCATCTATGTAGAATATCTGTCATTGTGTGTATTTTCACATTGGACACGCTGAGATCACAGTGTATCCCTATGTGTGCATGATACACATGATTTCAGTACTTTTGCACTGTATCGTATTGCATTTTTTCATCAGCTGCATTTATATTTATCTATGAACATACCACTACTTAATATTGTATCTATGTTTTTATGTGTTTGGCAGGCCCGCAGGAATGTTATCTGGATAAAGGGGGCCTTGAGAGGAAAGGAAGTTCTCCTCTTCCTCCCGCTGTTCTGCCCTGTCCATGATTCCACAAAGCATGTGCTCCAGCAGGAAGACTAGAGGGACATTGTCACTGATGCATGTGCCTTGTCGCTGCTCACCATCCTTGTGGCCTCCTCAAATGGTGACAGGACAGTGCATGCATCCTTGATCAGTAGCCACTGGCGTGGTGAAAAGAAGCCAAGCTCCCCTGACCCTGTCCTGGTGCCATACTCGCACAGGTACTCATTGATGGCCTTCTGCTGTGTGTGCAGCTGCTGCAGCATTTCCAATGTTGAGTTCCACCTGGTGGGTATGTCACAAATGAGGCGGTTGGTGGGCAGGTTGCATTCCCTTTGAATGTCAGCCAGCCGAGCACTGGCATTGTATGACCGGCGGAAATTACCACAGACTTTTCTGGCCTCCCTCAGGAGATCTTGTAAGCCTGGGTACCTGCTCAAGAACCGCTGCACCACCAAATTCAGGACGTATGCCAAACATGGAACATGGGTCAAGTGTCCCTGTCGAAGGGCGGAGAGAAGGTTGGTGCCATTGTCGTATACAACCATTCCTGGCTGAGTCTGGCGTCAACCACCTCTGAGCCTGCCCCTGCAGAGCTGACAGAATCCCTGCCCCAGTGTGGCTTATGTCCCCTAGGCAGACCAACTCAAGCACTGCATGGCATCTTTTAGCATGACTGCTTGCTTAGCCCCTTGAACGCTTACGGAGCACCACTGGTTCAGAGGACAAATCTGCAGAAGAGGCCATAGAGGAAGAAGAAGAGGAGGGGGTGGAGGAGACTGCTGTGGCAGAATCACCACTAGCACTTTGGAGGCGTGGTGGCAGAACAAGCTCCAACAACACTGAACCCTGTCCTGCATCCTTCCCAGCTGCCAGCAGAGTTACCCAGTGCACCGTGAAGGAAAGGTAACGTGCCTGCTGGACCAGGAGTCAGCGGTAATATGAATTTAACTGCTGACCGCCCTATCCAATGATACCAAAACATTACCTTCCACATGCCGGTAGAGAGCCGGAATGGCCTTCCGTAAAAAAATGGTGTTTTGGAACCTGCCACTGAGGTACAGTTCCACAAATTCACGAAAGGGGGCAGAGTCTACCAGCTGAAAAGGCAGCAGTTACAGTGCTAGCAATTTGGCCAAGCTAACATTTGGACGCTGAGCATGTGGATTGCTGGGACCGAATTTCTTTTTATGGTTCAGCAACTGGGGTAGGGAAATTTGCTTGCTAAAATCAATTGGTGGTGTACTGCTAGCAGATTGGCTGCAAGTACTTGGGACACCTATTGCTATACCTTCATTCCTCTCAGTGCAGGTTTTTGAGAGGACTGGAGGTATAGTAGGGTTGGAGATCCCAGATGAGGAGCAAGGAGAAGTCTCTTTCTTTGGGTCTTTCAAGCCCTGTTGCCAATGGACTGCATGGCAGGTTGTCATATGTCTGGTCAAGCATGTGGTGCCCAAGTGGCTGCTGTTCTGGCCACGCTTGATCCGCTTCAGACATAAGTTGGAAACAGCAACATCTGCTGCACATGTGTCGAAAAAGGCCCACACCAAGGAACTTTTAAAAGTCAGCAGGGATTCAGCAGCTCCCTGTACTTGCGGAGCTCTGCGGTGTGATGCAATAGGGTGGCTGCCCTTAAGCTGCCCCCTAGAGGACATCCTGCCTCGTTGGAGTTGCGCCTCCTCCTCCTTACTTTCCTTCTCTCAGGCACCCAAGTACAGTCAGTGATCGCCTCACCCCCTCCCTCCTCGTCACTAGAGCAAACTTGGCAGTATACTGCAACTGGGGGAACATGACTGCCAGTTTCTTGTCCTTCTGTGGCACCCCCTCTCTCTAGGCTCACGTTACTCCCTTCCTCAACCCGGGAACCAACATTAAAGTCTTCAAACGCAGAACTTATGTTCGACCCGAACATCGAGCTCATCCCTATATACCATATAGAAGACCTTGCCTATTCTCTCAAAGACAAAGTAGAAGTGTCCAATAAAACTTGGGCCTGCTGGTTCGCCTTTACGTTGTCTTCTGAGTATGCAGAGATTATGTCCCAACCTACATAATCTCACACACCATAAAATATTTGTTGTGCTGGGTATTGGCTAAAGGCAGGATGTCCATTCCCTCCTCCCCCCCCCCTTTTTCTAGTCTTCACTTTTCTCCTGTCTTATTTTTCTTTATTGCTTTCTTCTCCTGTTATGATGTGTACACACGGGCGGACTTTCCAACGGTCTTTCCGACAGACTTTCGACGGACTTTTGATGGACTTCCGACGGACTTTCGAACGAACGGACTTGCATACACACGATCACACCAAAGTCCGACGGATTCGTACGTGATGACGTAGGACCGGACTAAAATAAGGAAGTTGATAGCCAGTAGCCAATAGCTGCCCTAGCGTCGGTATTCGTAGCATACAGACAAGCGGATTTTTCGACTGGACTCGAGTCCGTCGGAAAGATTTGAAACATGTTCCAAATCTAAAGTCCGTCTTATTTTTGACAGAAAAAGTCCGCTGCAGGTCCAATGAAGCCCACACGCGGTCGGATTGTCCGACGGATTCGTCCCGTCGGACCAGTCCGGTCCAAAAGTCCGGCATTACTTTTTTTTTTCTATGACATGTACTACCTCATGGGTAAAGGCCCTTGGCCCAATTTATTGTTGTGCTGGTTGGTGTCTACTGTTTGGCACTAGGCATGGAGTGTACTGTACCTGGTCGAATGTTGCATGAGTAATATCTGTATCCTCTAATTGTTCAGTTTTTAGCTCATCTAACAGTTCATATTGCCTTTTTATTGTATACTGAATATTCCTTCTAATAAAAACTTATTGAACAAAAAATAAGTGACTATTAGAAGCTCACAGTAAACAGTTTTTTGCATCAGGCTTTTTTGCATGTAATTGGAAGCAGTGGGTGTTTCAAATTACAAAAAGGGATTAGGGTGTACAGGTATGGTACATAAATGCCTACATGAAAAAATGAAGCACTGAGCGAGTAAATGGTGCAACCTGTATGAATATTGAGACTTTATCTGCAATTTTGATTGGTCCTTTGTATAATTTTCCAGGTCAGCTTAAATACAGTATAGAGTTCTGTGATTAACAGAAAAAACATTTAATATTCAAGCCTCCTAAATTAAGTAAGAACATCTCAGTATCCTGTTTGCAGAAAAGTGGTTTCTGTTCCTTCTTGTTATTCTGTCTAAATATAACTCACAATCTCAATATTGCCTTAAGAGTTCTAATTATATATTTTAACAATGCATTAAAATAAGCCATTTATCTCAACAAACACTGTGCATCATCAAATTCTGCACAAATGGGGACCATAGCTGTCTAATGCCAAGAAGAACCGCTGTCTCATTTTATCAGAGATAGTGATTTATAAATAAAAGCTTGTTTTTGGCTGCAAATCCATGCTTGGAATAGGCTGATAGCTTTGCATTTAATTTGGTTCATTCAGGATCTCCTGTTGTTGCCACGCACAATTAGATTCTGTTTAGTTTACAAGTCTCAGCGTGAATGCAAAAAAGAAATGGGGACACACTGTACACAACAGACGTACCCTACCCTTTTCTGGTCCCTTAGGACAGTCTAGGTTTAGTCAATAAAATGAACAAATAAAACTTTCAAACCTCTCATGTACAATATGGGGAAGTAAGTTCATTTTCATTTAAAGTGCTATTCATTACAGATCCTTATTGCAAAAAGACACTACACTGGTTTAAAGGACATTTGTACCTTTAGTACAGTTGTTCTTTGATCAATTACCCCAGCCCTCTAAATTTAGCCCACCTGGTCAAATACTTACTTTTCTCCCTTTTCCAGCGATCATCACTCTGCCAACCTGCCCAGTGCCTCATAGCCTTTGGAAATAAAACACCCCAGCTGGTCCTCTTCTTACTGCACATGCCTGTCATGGCCCTAATAATTCCTATAGGTGAGTTGTATGTTGCTGGATGGCTAGAGAGGCCACCATAAGAACAGCTCATCTATGAAAAAACAAACGGGCCCTTGGAAAGCATGCACAGGAAAAAAAAAATGTTTTTGTTACAAAGGCTGTGTAGCACCAGGTAGGGCTGCCTGGTTAAAATCACTGGACCAGGTGGGCTGCATTGAGGGGGTTGGGTGGAACCATTAACCACTTCAGCCCTGGAAGGATTTACCCCCTTCCTGACCAGAGCACTTTTTACAATTTGGCACTGTGTTGCTTTAACTGCTAATCAGTGGTCATGCAATGCTGTACCCAAAAATTTGCGTCCTTTTTTTCCCACAAATAGAGCTTTCTTTTGATGGTATTTGATTGCCATTTTTTTTTTGCGCTATAAACGGAAAAGACCAAAAATTTTGAAAAAAAATTATATTTTCTACCTTTTGTTATAAAAAAAAATCCAATAAACTCAATTTTAGTCATACATTTAGGCCAAAATGTATTCGGCCACATGTCTTTGGTAAAAAAATGTCAATAAGCGTATATTTATTGGTTTGCGTAAAAGTTATAGCGTCTACAAACTAGGGTACATTTTCTGGAAAGTAGATACCCCAAGGAAATTGCTGAGAGGCATGTTGAGCCCATTAAATATTCTTTTTTTTGTCCCAAGTGATTGAATAATAATGATTTACTAAAAGTTGTCACTAAATGATATATTGCTCACACATGCCATCGTTATATGTGAAATTGCGCCCCAAAATACATTTAGCTGCTTCTCCTGAGTATGGGGATACCACATATGTGGGACTTTTTGGGAGCCTATCCGCGTACGGGCCCCCAAAAACCAAGCACTGCCTTCAGGATTTCTAAGGGCGTAAATTTTTGATTTCACTCCTCACTACCTATCACAGTTTTGAAGACCATAAAATGCCCAGATGGCACAAAACCCCCCCAAATGACCCCATTTTGGAAAGTAGACACCCCAAGCTATTTGCTGAGAGGCATGTTGAGTCCATGGAATATTTTATATTTTGACACAAGTTGCGGGAAAGTAACACATTTTTTTTTTTGCACAAAGTTGTCACTAAATAATATATTGCTCAAACATGCCATGGGCATATGTGGAATTACACCCCAAAATACATTCTGCTGCTTCTCCTGAGTACGGGGATACCACATGTGTGGGACTTTTTGGGAGCCTAGCTGCATACGGGGCCCCGAAAACCAATCACCGCCTTCAGGATTTCTAAGGGCGTAAATTTTTGATTCACTCCTCACTACCTATCACAGTTTTGAAGGCCATAAAATGCCAAGATAGCACAACCCCCCCCCCCCCCAAATGACCCCATTTTGGAAAGTAGACACCCCAAGCTATTTGCTGAGAGGCATGGTGAGTATTTTGCAGCTCTCATTTGTTTTTTAAAATGAAGAAAGACAAGAAAAATGTATTTTTTTTTCTTTTTTCAATTTTCAAAATTTTGTGACAAAAAGTGAGGTCTGCAAAATACTCACTATACCTCTCAGCAAATAGCTTGGGGCGTCTACTTTCCAAAATGGGGTCATTTGGGGGGGGGGGTTTGTGCCACCTGGGCATTCCATGGCCTCCGAAACTGTGATAGGCAGTGAAGAGTGAAATCAAAAATTTACACCCTTAGAAACCCTGAAGGCGGTGCTTGGTTTTTGGGGTCCTGTACGCGGCTAGGCTCCCAAAAAGTCTCACACATGTGGTATCCCCGTACTCAGGAGAAGCAACAGAATGTATTTTGGGGTGTAATTTCACATATTCCCATGGCATGTTTGAGCAATATATCATTTAGTGACAACTTTGTGCAAAAAATAAACAAAAATTTGTGTTTTTCCCGCAACTTGTGTCACAATATAAAATATTCCATGGACTCGACATGACTCTCAGCAAATAGCTTGGGGTGTCTACTTTCCAAAATTGGGTCATTTGGGGGGGGTTTTGAACTGTCCTGGCATTTTATGCACAACATTTAGAAGCTTATGTCACACATCACCCACTCTTCTAACCACTCGAAGACAAAGCCCTTTCTGACACTTTTTGTTTACATGAAAAAATTATTTTTTTTTGCAAGAAAATTACTTTGAACCCCCAAACATTATATATTTTTTTAAAGCAAATGCCCTACAGATTAAAATGGTAGGTGTTTCATTTTTTTTTCACACAGTATTTGCGCAGCGATTTTTCAAATGCATTTTTTTGGGAAAAAACACACTTTTTTAAATTTTAATGCACTAAAACACACTATATTGGCAAATGTTTGATGAAATAAAAAAGATGATCTTAGGCCAAGAACATGGATACCAAACACGACATGCTTTAAAATTGCACACAAACGTGCAGTGGCGACAAACGAAATACATTTTTAAAAGCCTTTAAAAGCCTTTACAGGTTACCACTTTAGATTTACAGAGGATGTCTACTGCTAAAATTACTGTCCATGATCTGACCTTCGCGGTGATACCTCACATGCATGGAGCAATTGCTGTTTACATTTGACGCCAGACCGACGCTTGCGTTCTCCTTTACGCGAGAGCAGGGGGGGGCAGGGGTGCTTTTTTTTTTTATTATTATTTTTTTTCTTTTTTCTTTTATTTTTAAACTGTTCCTTTCATTTTTTTAAAATCATTTTTATTGTTATCTCAGGGAATGTAAATATCCCCTATGATAGCAATAGGTAATGACAGGTACTTTTTTTAAAAAAAATTAGGGACCCTAGATCTCTCCTCTGCCCTCAAAGCATCTGACCACACCAAGATCGGTGTGATAAAATGCTTTCCCAATTTCCTGATGGCGCTGTTTACATCCGGCGAAATCTAAGTCATGAAATGCTCGTAGCTTCCAGTTTCTTAGGCCATAGAGATGTTTGGAGCCATTCTGGTCTCTGATCAGCTCTATGGTCAGCTGGCTGAATCCCGGCTGCATTCTCAGGTTCCCTGTTGAGACAGGAGAGCCAGAGAAAAACACGGAAGACGGTGGGGGGGGGCATTCCCTCCCACAGCTTGTAAAAGCAGTCTAGAGGCTAATTAGCCGCTAGGATTGCTTTTACATGAAAGCCGACCGCTGGCTGAAAAGAATGATACCAAGATGATACCAAAACCTGCAGGCATTATTCTGGTATAACCACTCAAAGTCCAGCAACATACCAGTACGTTGCTGGTCCTTGTTGGGCATATATTGTAAACTTTTTTTACAGCCTGTGGGCTGAACGAAAAAAAGAGATTGATCGGTGGGTATGCCCACCATTAGAATACCTCCCTTCATCCACCCACTTCTAATGATGGGCATACATGCACCATTTATATATGCCGAAGCATGGGGGCATCCGCCCCAAAAGGTAGGAGCAAATCGCCCCTGCTGCCCCCATGCTTCGGCATATATGCTCTTTTTTTTTAACTGTGGTGGTGAAATCACCTCCTACAGCGCTGGAGTCACGGCTTTATGTATTGTGGGAGCAAACGCTGTTGCTGTCAAGATAAATAAATCCGCGCTGCAACTGAATGGCTCACCTGCTAAGCAAATGATGGTTAACAATAAAACAAAGTAACATTACAGTATAACAGTAAGACTTACCATACCTGCAAAGCAAATACAAAAAAAACATAGTAAAAAATAAAACATTTTTTAATGCAACCTGTGCCTAAAATATATATATGCCGAAGCATGGGGGCATCCACCCGCAAAAGGTAGGAGCAAATCGCTCCTCCACCCCTGCTGCCCCCATGCTTCGGCATATATGCTCTTTTTTTTAACTGTGGTGGTGACATCACCTCCGACAGCGCTGGAGTCATGGCTTTATGTATCGTGGGAGCAAACGCTGTTGCTGTCAAGATAAATAAATCCGCTCTGCAGCTGAATGGCGTACCTGAATACAAAAAAATGATTAACAATAAAACACAGTAAACAGTAAAGTATAAAAAAAATTGCATACCTATAAAGCAAACATGATAAAACATAATAACAATAAAACATTGCAGAATAGAACACAGTAAAAAAGAGCAGAACAATAGAGAGAGAATAGAGAGAGAACATTAAAACGACAACTATTTTTTTTTTTTTATATATTTTTTTGTGTTTTTTTTTTTTACTTTTTATTTTTTTATTTTTTACACTTATTTTGTAACTAACTTTTGTAACTCTAACCGGTTCCAGGTTCGGGTCTCTCAAAATGCGATGGCATCTTGGGAGACCCTATGAAAGTGTGCCTAGTCTGTGCATTGCGGTACCCTACGCTAATACTCAACTAGTGTATGGTAGCGTTCAAAACATTCACCAATGCAAAGACAAGGATTGTCAAGACAGGAGGGACAATAATAGCGGGTGTCACGCCTATATCCGCGCTTGCTGCAGACACGACATCTTTTTAGGGGGGCTCGTTGGGTAGGGGTACTCGGGAGGACATAAAGAAAATGCCTCTCATGCAGCTGTGTTGCGTTTGTTACAATATGATTTTTTTTTATTAATCAGACTTACGATACATGGGACATAACATTACACAATAGTGGTTGGTCATAGAGATATTGTCAGTTTTTGGCTTGAGTAGATTTCTCAAACAAATGCTGTTTTATACAATGGGGGTAAATATCATTGTTGTATTCAATTGACAGTCTATTGTCTCTATAGCTACAGTAAACAACTAAGAAATTTACTTTTCTGAGGTTCTTTCAGCTCTCAAACTGAAAGAATGACTGTTAGATTACTGTCAGATGTTGGCTTGGTTAAACAATGGGTACGTAGATACAGTTCTCAACAGTCCATTGTTTCTACAGCTACAGTAAACAGGCATGTTTTCTGTTGTTTGGTAACCATGGCAAACAGCCTGACACATAAAAGGGATGAGTAGGGACACACACACACCATCATGCTATAACATCTGAAGCCACTCATGATAGAAGAGCAGTGCCTGATGCTCCCGAAAAATCGTTGCCAATGGAGATCACGAACATACAGTAACAGAAGATAAATAACCTTTAAGTGTATTTGTACTGTTAGACCATAGGCTGTTCATTTGCTAAGCATTTTTTTCTTGTTATAGATATCTGTCAGTCTTGTATTGTATTCCTAATATTGTAATAGTTTTGTATGTACAGCATCTTTGTATAGTAAAGCACATTTACACACTGCAGAAATCTCAGCTTCCTTGCTTATACCACAGAGTAACCTTGCTAGATAGACGCAAGCAAAACAGCAGCCGACTTACTGCATTTGGTTGGGGAAGGTGAGGTGGAGCACCATCTGGAAACAGAAGGGCTCTGACAATCTCTTCCTGGAATTTAAGGAAGGATCCAGTCCATCCTGAAGCTTTGTATAGCACATAAGCATTCAGCAAAGCCAATTGAAATAAATAAACAGACACTTTCTTGTACCAGCGTCTGGCATTAAGGGCAATTAGGTACGGTGCCAACAACTGGTCGTTGAGGTCCACCCCTCCCATATTTTGGTTATATTTGTGGACACAGAGGGGTTTCTCCACAACACCAGTCGCCGTAGTAATTTGGACCGTCGTGTCTGCATGAAGGGAGGTAAGAATGAAAACATTCTTATTATCCCTCCACTTCATAGCGAGCAAATTATTACACTGCAAGCAGGCTCTCTCCCCCAGCCTAAGACAGGAATCTACAAGCCGCTGGGGAAAGCCCCCGCGATTAGGTCGCACAGTGCCACATGCTCCAATCTGCTGATCAAACAAGTGACTAAAAAGTGGCACGCTCGTGTAATAATTGTCCACATATAAGTGGTACCCCTTTCCGAATAAGGGTGACACCAAGTCCCACACAATCTTGCCAGCGCTTCCTATGTAGTCAGGGCAGTTTGTCAGCTCTACGTGACTATCTTTTCCCTTGTAAACCATAAAACTACATGTATAGCCTGTGGCCCTGTCACAGAGCTTATACATCTTGACCCCATATCTAGCACGCTTGCTGGGAAGGTACTGTTTGAATGACAAGCGGCCAGAAAACTTAATCACGGACTCATCAATGCAGACAACTTGATGGGATGTAAACAAGTCTGCAAAACATTGGTTGAAGTGGTTTACGAGGGGCCGGATTTTGTAGAGCCGATCGTATCCAGGGTCTCCATGAGGACAACAGAGTTCATTGTCATTGAAGTGCATGAACCGCAAGATCTGCTCGTATCGTGCCCTGGTCATGGAGGCAGAGAACAAGGGCATATGGTAAATTGGGTCAGTGGACCAATATGACCGCAACTCACTCTTTTTAGTTATGGCCATGTTGAGGGAAAGGCCCAGGAAGAGCTTAAATTCGGAAACCTTAATTGGTCTCCAATCTCTGGCAAGGGAGGACTAGGGAACAGTGGCGATGTGTTGACCAGCATACAAATTGCTTTGGTCCACAATAGATCTATAGAGATCTTCGGTGAAAAACAGCGAATAAAAATTGTGATGTAAAATCAACTGTTTCCACCTGAATGCCGGGTTGGCCAGTGAATGGGGGACGTACGGGTGCTGCAGAAGTGGTAGGTTGCCAATTAGGATTGGCGAATGCAGCAGGAATGGCACTATGGGCACGACGGGCCTGTGTTTGTCTTCTTGGTGGCAGCGGGACACTACTTGTGCTTGCCACCTCACCAGCTTGAACTGCACTTATGGGACTCGCCACGTCACCACGTGTTACTGGAGTGCTGGATGTACGACAAGGGTGTACTAGGCCGCTGGTGCTTGCCAGTTCACCAGAAGGAATAGTGGCGCTAGTACTGCTCTGCTCCATATGAGGGACCTGCAGTTCTTGCACACCAACGACAGAAGAAGAAGTTCGTGGTCTGGTACGCCTGACCTTGGCAGGGACCACAACTCTGTTGTCAGAGCTATCTGTCATGGAGCCGCTGTCGTCTACAGGATCATATTCTGAGCCTGAATCTGACAGATGAGTGACTTCCTCTTCACTATCTGTCATGCTCAGAAACGTGTAGGCCTCTTCACTAGTGTACCTTCGATTTGCCATTTTTCTCTAAATTTAGTGGTACACTAGTGAGACTCACAGGTAAAAAAGCTCCTGTCTGTTAGCGACTGTATCAAAACGCTACCAAAAAAACTGTTAGCGATCGCAGGGATCAGGCCTGACTCTGCGAACGCTGCAGTTATGTGTGTTTAGTGTTTTGTAAGTGAGAGTGATCGATCTATACTGCACTTGGGTGGGCTGGGCTGGGCTGGGCTGGGCCGAGGGGCAAAACGCAGGTGCTAGCAGGTATCTGGGCTGATCCCGCTAACACTGCATTTTTGGGAACCCTAAACTGCTGGGGACGCTAGTATAGATCTGATCAGATTAGATATTGATCCGTTCAGATACTATACCACTAAGGGAGGTGTATGCTGCGTGCGTGGGTGTTAGCGGTTCTGGCGCTAACCTGACGCTGCCTGGGGCGATGCAGACCCTATCTGACCCTAAAACCTAACTTATATCACCGCCGGGCGATCAGGGGGTTAAACCTTTATTAGGTAATAAACGGCGGGTGCCCTGAAACTATAAAAAACAAACTAACTAACCAGCGTCACCCGTTACAGGTATACGGTTGATCACTGGTGAAAGGGTTAACTAGGGGGCAATCAGGGGGTTAAACCCTTTATTAGGTAGTATATGGGGGTCCCTGACACTATAAAACGCTGACGGCGAACCTAAATACTTACCTCCCTAACTAGCGTCACCTGTGACACTAATACAGCGATCAGAAAAACTATCGCTTAGTGACACTGGCGACGGGGGGTGATCACGGGATTAAACCTTTATTTTGGTGGGGTTAGGGGGGTATCCTAGACCTAAAGGGGGCTAACACTAACTTCCCTACCACTTATAACTGTCACAAACTGACACCAATGCAATAATCAGTAAAAAAAAAAAATGCTATTGGTGTCACTGTGACAGGGGGTACAGGGGGGTGATCGGGGGGTGATGGGGGGTGAAAAGTGTGCCTAGAGTGTTCTACTGTACGTGTGGTGTTTGGTGCACTTACTTGATGTCTTCTCTCCTCGGCACCGGAACGAAAAAGACTGACACGAGGAGAGATGACATCACTTCCTCTGCCGCTGTTTACATTACAGCAGCAGAGGAAGATTGTCATTCGTTGGGAGCGATCGCGTGGGGGTGGCCACGAATGAGTGGCCTCCCCCTCAGCATTGATCGCTCCCCTAACGATGCCGACCACCTCGGGCACCGTGGCGGGGGCGCGATGCGCCCCCCTTCCCGCGGGAGGCAAGTCACGTACCAGGCATGTATTCAGAGGTGTGGTCATCCGTTTTGTTGAAACATTTCAGGCAGGTTGACACCAGCACGCTGAACACTGCAGCCGATCATTTTATTTGATTAATGCAATCTTAACTGTAAGTTACTACAATAAATTAGTCTTAATTCATTACGGGCTTCACTATTGGTCACTTATTTTCTCCATTGAGTGCTTGCTGATCACGAATTTGAAGTCCTGCTTCTGCTATGAAATCTGGGAGAAAATAATAGAAGGAGAATTCCACCTGGATAGTGCTGCTTCTTGATGGATGAGGGGTTCCAGAGAGCTGAATGTGCAGGATGAGCCTGGGAATATTTTCACAAGCCTATCTTTTATAGTCATCTGGTAAGCAGACTACCTTATCAAGTGGTGCCGAGTGCTCCCCCATACACGCACTGTAGTTGGTGATTGGAATACCCCCATCTTTTGTTTTTTTTGGACATTCCATTAGTTGCTATTTCTAGCACCGCATTTTATAGATTTTGCATTCTCTAGATTTGCAAAGCTGGTAGAGACATCCTCAAAAAGACTTGTAGCTGTAATTGCAGTGAAAGATGGTTCTACAAAGTATTGACTCAAAGTATTGACTATTGGCTGAATACAAATGCACGCCACACTTTTCAGATATTTATTTGTAAAAATTGAAAACCATTTATAATTTTCCTTCCACTTCACAATTACGTGCCACTTTATGTTGGTCTATCACATAAAATCCCAATAAAATACCATATTTATCGGCGTATAACACGCGCCGGCTTATAACATGCACCGGCGTATAACATGCACCCCAAGTTTAGGAGGGAATTTTAAGGAAAAAAACTTTTAGGAGGGAAGTTTAAGGAAAAAAACTTACATTTTAATGCCCATCAATGCAGCCTCATCAGTGTCCATCTGTAGCCTTGTCAGTGTCAGTGTAGCCTTGTCAGTGTCCATCTGTACCTTGTCCCTCATTGCAGCCTTGTCAGTGTCCATCTGTACCTTGTCCCTCATTGCAGCCTTGTCAGTGTCCATCTGTAGCATTGTCCTCCATTGCAGCCTTGTCAGTGTCCATCTGTACATTGTCCCCCATTGCAGCCTTGTCCTCCATTGCAGCCTTGTCAGTGTCCATCTGTAGCCTTGCCCTGAGTCGTTTGCAGACATCTGGCGTTTAAAAATGGCACCGCCGTTCTCGGCCGCTCTCGACCATTCTCGGCGGCTCTCGGCCTCTCTCGGCGGCTTTCGGCCGCTCTCGGCGGCTCACGCGGGACTGCGAGAGCCGCCAAGAATGGCCGAAAGCGGCCAAAAGCCGCCGAGAGCCGCCGAGAATGGGCGAAGGCTGCAGAGAATGGCCGAAAGCTGCCGAGAACGGCCGAAAGCTGCCGAGAGCCGCCGAGAGTGGCCGAAAGCCGCCAAAAGGCTCAGAATCAGCGGGGGATCACGATAACACGCACCCACGATTTTCCCCTGATTTTAAGGGGAAAAAAGTGTGTGTTATACGCCGATAAATACAGTACATTTACGTTTTTGGTTGTAATGTGACAAAATATGGAAAATTTCAATGGGTATATATACTTTTTCAAGGCACTGTAGTTAGAATATTTCTAGCTTCACTGAGTTTATCCTTCATATTTTCAGTATTATCAGGTATTTATACACAATACCCATCACTGACTTATTCTGTCCACCTCCCTTATATCCCTTCTGCTACATATTGGACTAACATTATAAGAATGCCAAATCTTTCTTAAATATTTCTTTTTAAAGAATTTAGAAGCATAACAGATTATTCGATCTGCCATATTAGGTTATGGATGACAGAGCTTTAGACATCCAGTGATCAACATTTGCAGCACAGCGATGGCGACACTGCAAAACTTATACAAAGTTAATGTTACCTTCAGCACCATTGCAGTTCACACATATTAGAAGTGCAGGCAGTGGTGGCTGGTGGTAAGTTTTTTTGGAGGGGTGGCAAACAGTGCACCCGCCACACCCTCGGGTCGGTCCGGTCGGTCTGGTTGGTCAATGCACTTACCTCAACCACGGGCGGCTTCCCCGGCTCTCCTCCGCGGGCATCATGAGCAGGCATCTCCTTCCCTTGCTCAGTGCCTTCCATCTCCTCCCTCCTCCTCAGCGGCCAATCAGAATGCTTCTCCTTTCGGCCAATTGGTAAACGCTTCTCACACCCGTGCTTCCTGATTTGCAGGGAGGCGATTCAGTGTTAGAATAGCGAATAATAATTTGCTATTCTAACACACCTGGGTGGGCTCCCAAAGTAATGCTCTGCGTCCGGAGCCCACCTTATTTTTGAAGCCTATTAGAGCCTCCGGCTCTAATCAGGTGCTTTAAAAAAAAAACCTGCCGCTGTAATACATGTGCCCGGCATCCTGAAAGGGGCCGGATGCATGAATAGGGGGTGGAGACGGCGATGGAAAGGGGAAGCGGTGCCCGTGCGCCCTTAATGGATGGGCTACCACTGTATGCAGGTGTTTGACCATCACGACAGATGAAGCTTTGGCTTATTTGTATACACAGTTTAGCTGCTCATAAGTGCCAAAGTCCTTATATTAGGTTGCTGTTAAGAGCCTTTGTCTCCACCAATATAGTTCATGGTTGACATCAAGGGTGGTGTTAGACTGTTCATCCAACATTTGTTAACTACCAGTGCCCACATAGAACAATGGAGATTTCTGCAGAGGCAAATCTATGTTTACAAGGGACATGGCCTAAAAGGAAAGAATAGAGTTCTTAGTAAACACTGTAAATATACTATGGTTACATTTATATTACCCATTAAGTATTACCTGAACTCTACACTATTCTGATTCTATATACAGTAAAAACTGTTTCAAACTTTAGGCACAAGTTGGCATTAAAATATCTACAGTTATGTGAAAAAGTTAGTACAACCCAAAGGAATTGTTGACCCCAATCAGCATTGTTTCCTTTGCTTGTTTCAGTTCATCTATGATTATTATTGTCTTTAGTGCATCATAATGAACCACTGCCGGTTTGAATGGGCCCTTAGTGTGTTTTTTTATTTATTTATTTATTTTTTTGTGGACTTATTATCAGAAGTCTAAACAAACCCCTAATGTTTCACCTTTGACCTAGACCCCTAGAAATAGCCTCTGCTAAGCACCTGAAAACCGCCTCTCATTCATTCCCGTGTGCCTTTTCATACTGGGGCGGAGTGCCCCAGTAATGCAAACACTAAATATACACAGCGTTACATTACAATATGTAGTGTAACGCTGTGTATATTTGTGCTTGCATTACTGTATCGTGGAATATGCATTGTATCCTATGGCCAGAGCTTATATTTTAATTGTAACATGACATTGGACTATTTCAAAGTAAATAATTTTATATTTATCCCCTTTTTTTTACTCTAGTGCATTGCTGCTAAAAAAAAACCCTTGGGGGGAATTCTTCCATATTTTCTGTTTCGGGGTGTGCAGCCTATACATCTCTCCTAGATGTGTCTTTCCCATATTCTATGTCTTTCTAATATACCTACCTACACCCCTCAAATTTTTGTAAACATATTATTATATCTTTTCATGTGACAGCACTGAAGAAATGACACTTTGCTACAATGTAAAGTAGTGATTTAACAGCTTGTATAACAGTGTAAATTTGCTGTCCCATAAAAATAATTCAACACACAGCCATTAATGTTTAAACTGCTGGAAAAAAAGTGAGTACACCCCTAAGTGAAAATGTCCAAGTTGGGACCAATTAGCCATTTTCCCTCCCCGGTGTCATGTGACTCGTTAGTGTTACAAGGTCTCAGGTATAAATGGGGAGCAGGTGTGTTAAATTTGCTGTTATTGCTCTCACTCTCTTATACTGGTCACTTGAAGTTCAACATGGCACCTCATGGCAAAGAACTCTCTAAGGATCTGAAAAACAGAATTGTTGCTCTACATAAAGATGGCCTAGGCTATAAGAAGATTGCCAAGACCCTGAAACTGAGCTGCAGCACGGTGGCCAAGACCATACAATGGTTTAACAAGACAGGTTCCACTCAGAACAGGTCTCGACATGGTCGACCAAAAAAGGTTGAGTGCACGTGCTCAGCGTCATATCCAAAGGTTGTCTTTGGGAAATAGACGTATGAGTGCTGCCAGCATTGCTGTAGTAGTTGAAGGGGTGGGGGGTCAGCCTGTCAGTGCTCAGACCATATGCCGCACACTGCATCAAATTGGTCTGCATGGCTGTGGTCCCAGAAGAAAGCCTCTTCTAAAGAGGATGCACAAGAAAGCCAGCAAACAGTTTCCTGAAGACAAGCAGACTAAGGACATGGATTACTGGAACCATGACCTGTGGGCTGATGAGACCAAGATAAACTTATTTGGTTCAGATGGTGTCAAGCATGTGTGGCTGCAACCAGGTGAGGAGTACAAAGACAAATGTGTCTTGCCTACAGTCAAGCACGGTGGTGAGAGAGTCATGGTCTGGGGCTGCATGAGTGCTGCCGGCACTGGGGAGCTACAGTTCATTGAGGGAACCATGAATGCCAACATGTACTGTGACATACTGAAGCAGAGCATGATGCCCTCCCTTCGGAGACTGGGCCGCAGGGCAGTATTCCAACATAACAACCCCAAACACACCTTCAGGACAGTCACTGCCTTGCTAAAGAAGTTGAGGGTAAAGGTGATGGACTGGCCAAGCATGTCTCCAGACCTAAACCCTATCTAGCATCTGTAGGGTATCCTCAAATGAAAGGTGGAGGTCTCTAACATCCACCAGCTCTGTGATGTCGTCATGGAGGAGTGGAAGAGGACTCCAGTGGCAACCTGTGAAGCTCTGGTGAACTCCATGCCCAAGAGGTTTAAGACAGTGCTGGAAAATAATGATGGCCACACAAAATATTGACAATTTGGGCCCATTTTGGACATTTTCACTTAGGGGTGTACTCACTTTTGTTGCCGGCGGTTTAGACATTAATGGCTGTGTGTGGAGTTATTTTGAGGGGACAGCAAATTTACACTGTTATACAAGCTGTACACTCACTACTTTACATTGTAGCAAAGTGTCATTTCTTTAGTGTTGTTACATGAAAAGATATAATAAAATATTTACAAAAATGTAAGGGGTGTACTCACTTTTGTGAGATACTATATACTGTTAGCTACTAAAGAGGAATTAATTGGAGTTGTACAGAGGAATCAATTGAAGCTGTATATAGGGATGAAGTTTTCCCTGGTTTTGTCACTATCAAGCTGGGCATCCCATAATTCCTATCCCCATCCAAATTATTACCCCTAATAAAAACACAAAGAAAACACAATGACTGTTCCCTGTGTTTAGGTTAAAGCTGAAGATGTTATGTGCCTGGCTGCGCAGCAGTGGGGAACCCTGTCACCTGCAGCCCCTACGGGTATAGTGCTACATTTATAAGAAAAAAAATGTCTCTTTAAAGGTAACAATATTCCTCATCATGGATCCCCCTTTCCCTGAAGCCAAAGGTTAGGAATGTTTAGCTCAAAGTGTTTGTAAACAACTACCTTGTAAAACAACACTTTCAGTTTAAAATAGAAATGAACAGGGCGTGTCCTAGCTATGGAGGAGTGAGGACATGTTTTGCCTCAGCTCCGCTCTATCGCCGCTTACAACGCAGCTACAGCGGGGGTTACATACTGCTCACGGCTCCCTCCATGTCCCAGCGACAGTCCTCCCAGCCAACACGGACTAACCGCACACGGCAAGGACAGCTGGATTCCTATTTCCCAGGGACCCGAGGACAAGGCCAATGCATTTGGGATGCCGTTCCCGGTTCACTACCGGATGAATATTGATGATTCCACCCGGGCCATGGCTGGGGCACCCCAACTTTGCCACCTTGGCCCTCATTAGGAGTCTGCGAACACTTGCTTTAACTAAAATAACCCCCTCACATGACCTTAGCACCTTGCAAGATGCGGTGGACGGGGGTGGGACTTCCTACCTTCCCCCCATGTTGGCACACGTCCCCCACGTAGGCCCTGCCTTTCTGGGTACAGTCCCATATTGGGAGTCTAGGTCGTGGTCTGGGGTCCCCCTCCCTGGAATGGAGGGCCTCACACCCGGCCTACAGATGTTTTGTTTATTGCTGTGGTTAATACTACTTTATCGTGTTTTTTTGCCTTGCTTGGTAACTCTCTATGTTTGTTCTCTATTCCCTCCTTCCCTTTCTCTTCTCTCTCCCTTCTCCCTCCTTCTCCTCCCTTCCTAGGAGCATCACTCTGCCTCATTGTCTACATCGGGCGAGCAGGCGCATTCGGCAATCCCCCGTCCTCCAGATCATCCATGACTACACTTAAGGTAAATTCCTATAACATACGAGGCCTCTGCTCCCCAGGTAAACGTAACAAATTATGGTGGGAACTTAAGCACAGGTGGTCTTCCTACAGGAAACCCATTTTACTCCCCACTCCATGCCTAGTCTACCCACCCATCTATACAATCAGTGGTTCCACAGTACCTAACCAACCTCCAAATCCAAGTGTACTACGGTCACGATCCATAAAACGTGCCCTTTCTAGCTCACGGGAAGTAAAATAGACTCGCAGGGTCGTTATGTTTTTTTTAAAAGGTACTATTGCGGGGAAGGTATATACTTTCGCCACAACGTATGCCCCCAATACCAATCAAATAACTTTCATAGATGCAACCCTCGAACTATTGGCGGAATTTAAAGAAGGCTTTGTGGTCCTTGGAGGGGACTTCAACGTCAGCCCAGATCCCTTACTTGATACTTCTAGCTCCCGAACCTCGTGTTCTTATGCTTTTCTTAACCACTTTAGCCCCGGAACATTATGCTGCATAAGGACCACAGGACTTTTTCCAATTTGGCACTGCGTCGCTTTAACTGCTAATTGCGCGGTCATGCAATGCTGTACCCAAACGAAATTTGCGTCCTTTTCTTCCCACAAATAGAGCTTTCTTTTGATGGTATTTGATCACCTCTGCCGTTTTTATTTTTTGCGCTATAAACGGAAAAAGACCGAAAATTTTGAAAAAAAATGATATTTTCTACTTTTTGTTATAAAAAAAATCCAATAAACTCAATTTTAGTCATACATTTAGGCCAAAATGTATTCGGCCACATGTCTTTGGTAAAAAAAATGTCAATAAGCGTATATTTATTGGTTTGCGCAAAAGTTATAGCGTCTACAAACTAGGGTAAACTTTCTGGAATTTACACAGCTTTTAGTTTATGACTGCCTATGTCATTTCTTGAGGTGCTAAAATGGCAGGGCAGTACAAACCCCACCCCCCCAAATGACCCCATTTTGGAAAGTATTTTGGAAAAATATTTACAAAAAGTTGTCACTAAATGATATATTACTCACACAGGCCATGGGCCTATGTGGAATTGCACCCCAAAATACATTCAGCTGCTTCTCCTGAGTACGGGGATAACACATGTGTGGGACTTTTTGGGAGCCTGGCCGCGTACGGGGCCCCGAAAACCAATCACTGCCTTCAGGATTTCTAAGGGCATACATTTTTGATTTCACTCCTCACTACCTATCACAGTTTTGAAGGCCATAAAATGCCCAGATGGCACAAAACCCTCCCAAATGACCCCATTTTGGAAAGTAGACACCCCAAGCTATTTGCTGAGAGGCATGTTGAGTCCATGGAATATTTTATTTTTTGACACAAGTTGCGGGAAAGTGACAAATTTTTTTTTTTTGCACAAAGTTGTCACTAAATGATATATTGCTCACACAGGCCATGGGCATATGTGGAATTGCACCCCAAAATACATTCTGCTGCTTCTCCTGAGTATGGGGATACCACATGTGTGGGACTTTTTGGGAGCCTGGCCGCGTACGGGGCCCCGAAAACTAATCACCGCCTTCAGGATTTCTAAGGGTGTAAATTTTTTATTTCACTCTTCACTGCCTATCACAGTTTCGGAGGCCATGGAATGCCCAGGTGGCACAAACCCCCCCCCCCAAATGACTCAATTTTGGAAAGTAGACACCCCAAGCTATTTGCTGAGAGGCATGGTGAGTATTTTGCAGCTCTGATTTGTTTTTGAAAATGAAGAAAGACAAGAAAAAACATTTTGTTTTTCTTTTTTCAATTTTCAAAACTTTGTGACAAAAAGTGAGGTCTGCAAAATACTCACTATACCTCTCAGCAAATAGCTTGGGGTGTCTACTTTCCAAAATGGGGTCATTTTGGGGGGTTTTGTGCCACCTGGGCATTCCATGGCCTCCGAAACTGTAATAGGCAGTGAAGAGTGAAATCAAAAATTCACGCCCTTAGAAAGCCTGAAGGCGGTGCTTGGTTTTCGGGGTCCCGTACGCGGCTAGGCTCCCAAAAAGTCTCACACATGTGGTATCTCCGTACTCAGGAGAAGCAACAGAATGTATTTTGGGGTGTAATTTCACATATTCCCATGGCATGTTTGAGCAATATATCATTTAGTGACAACTTTGTGCAAAAAAAAAAAAAAATTGTCCCTTTCCCGCAACTTGTGTCACAATATAAAATATTCCATGGACTCGACATGACTCTCAGCAAATAGCTTGGGGTGTCTACTTTCCAAAATGGGGTCATTTGGGGGGGTTTGAACTGTCCTGGCATTTTATGCACAACATTTAGAAGCTTATGCCACACATCACCCACTCTTCTAACCACTTGAAGACAAAGCCCTTTCTGACACTTTTTGTTTACATGAAAAAATTATTTTTTTTTGCAAGAAAATTACTTTGAACCCCCAAACAATATATATATTTTTAAAGAAAATTCCCTACAGATTAAAATGGTGGGTGTTTCATTTTTTTTTTCACACAGTATTTGCGCAGCGATTTTTCAAACGCATTTTTTGGGGAAAAAACACACTTTTTTAAATTTTAATGCACTAAAACACACTATATTGCCCAAATGTTTGATGAAATAAAAAAGATGATCTTAGGCCAAGTACATGGATACCAAACATGACATGCTTTAAAATTGCGCACAAACGTGCAGTGGCGACAAACCAAATAAATTTTAAAAGCCTTTACAGGTTACCACTTTAGATTTACAGAGGAGGTCTACTGCTAAAATTACTGCCCTCGATCTGACGTTCGCGGTGACACCTCACATGCATGGTGCAATTGCTGTTTACATTTGACGCCAGACCAACACTTGCGTTCGCCTTTGCGCGAGAGCAGGGGGGGACAGGGGTGCTTTTTTTTTTTTGCTTTATTATTTTTTTGCTTTTTTATCTTATTTTTAAACTGTTCCTTTCATGTTTTTTTTTTAATCATTTTTATTGTTATCTCAGGGAATGTAAATATCCCCTATGATAGCAATAGGTAGTGACAGGTACTCTTTTTTGAAAAAATTGGGGTCTACTAGACCCTAGATCTCTCCTCTGCCCTCAAAGCATCTGACCACACCAAGATCGTTGTGATAAAATGCTTTCCCAATTTCCCAATGGCGCTGTTTACATCCGGCGAAATCTAAGTCATGAAATGCTCGTAGTGTCAGGAAAGGGTCCATCCGCTGGTAAGATATATCATTTGGCACACAGTACTGGGGTCCACCAGCAGGTGTCTCCTGGCAGTGTTGAACTGTCAGGAGAATATTTCCCTGCTGGTGTCATTTCATCTTTTGGCCGCAGTACTGATGTCCACCAGCGGATGGATCCTGGCAGTATGGAGCAGACAACACTCCCTGCGCTCAGGTGTGACTTGAATCCAATTAGAGTCAGCCCTATAAATACCCGGCAAGCCCTCACATGCTCGCCTTGGTATCTTTCTCCCTGTGCCTTGACCTTGCTGCCTGTATCCTGATTGTGAACCTGTTCTGTCCCGCTCTGCTCTGATCCGATCCGATCCCTATCCCAGGCCATCCTGTTCTTGTCCCTCCTGATTCCCTTGGATCCCTTCCCTGCAGCTTTACCATCCATCCTCTCCCCTTCCTGCTGGTTTCCCGTCCTTACCCATCTGCTGACTTCCCTGTGTATGACCTTGGCCTGGCTTTGTTTACGATTACGGTATCTCCATTTACTTGTATATATTGTTGTTTATAGTGGGTTTGTGGTGTTGGTTTTGCACTGTTTATATTCCTTTTATTTATCACTTGTTTAATAAACACCATTATTTCACTTACATGTGTTTCTGGTCTCCTCTGTGCAGTCCACACAGTCTGGTCAATTAGATTCCGTGACAGTATACCAAGGCCATCCCTGACCAGAAGTGGCTGCACAGGGGAACCATTTTGATTTAGTTGGTTGCAACATGAATGCCGATGAGGTTATTTATTTTTCTCTGCTGGCATCTGAAAGTGGTGATTATTGCCGCCAGGCTTTGAAAGGATGGTCTAGTGACCAGTTGTTTGCCACTATACGTTTGGCTCACTCCCTGGTCGATCAGGGTTATATATTGTTTGGGGAGGTGCAGCCTTTGATCAAGCTATGTACTGAGCTGGCCCTGCCCTGTATTCCAAAGGGCCGTGATGATTTCACTCCTCCTTTTGATATGAATCAGGTTGTCTCCCTAGTTTGGCTTTTTGAAGATGATCCAGACGATTTTTGTGAGCACTACTCAGCCTGTTCCCCACAGGTGATTGCTGAGTGCATTGTGTCTGCTCAGTCTTTTGTTAGACAGGGAGATTTAAAAGCACAGTTTGTACAACCTATACTTTCAGCATGGTCTGACATGACGCAAGCAGCTCTAGCCAAACAAACCACCTCTGCCACCAAACACCAGCCTACCCAAATGTATGTTTCCCCATCACCCATATCAACCGCAGTTGCAGCTCAGTATACGCTGCTGCCAACCAAATACTCATATCCAGTCTCTGCTCCCTGTACCTATCCTGCATTCAACCCACCTGTCTCTTCCCTGCTGCCTGCAAACCCACACGAACTTTCTCCAGATACTGTTACCTCTTCTCTGCCATATCCCAATCCTCCTCTCCAGTCTGCTGCACCCCTCACCTACAGATCTTCAGTGGCTAAGCCAAAGAAAAAACGAAAGTTTTTTCCAACCAAAACGATCCTGCCAGTAACCCAACCTGCCTCCGCACCAGCTAATCCAACCCATACCATCATGCCAGTGTCCAGTCCTGCCTCCCCGCCAACTGATCTGTTCCAGCCTGATGTCCGGGTGTCTGCCCTCCAGCCTGATGTCCGGGTGTCTGCCCTCCAGCCTGATGTCCGGGTGTCTGCCCTCCAGCCTGATGTCCGGGTGTCTGCCCTCCAGCCTGATGTCCGGGTGTCTGCCCTCCAGCTTGAAGTGCCCATGCCAGCTGCCCAGCTTGAAGTGCCCATGCCAGCTGCCCAGCTTGAAGTGCCCATGCCAGCTGCCCAGCTTGAAGTGCCCATGCCAGCTGCCCAGCTTGAAGTGCCCATGCCAGCTGCCCAGCTCAAGATGACCCGGAGTCTGCTGCCCAGCTCAAGATGACCCGGAGTCTGCTGCCCAGCTCAAGATGACCCGGAGTCTGCTGCCCAGCTCAAGATGACCCGGAGTCTGCTGCCCAGCTCAAGATGACCCGGAGTCTGCTGCCCAGCTCAAGTTGTTCCTGTCTGCTGCCCAGCTCAAGTTGTTCCTGTCTGCTGCCCAGCTCAAGTTGTTCCTGTCTGCTGCCCAGCTCAATGACTCTGACATGCCAGCCGTCTGCCCGGATGTGCCTGATGACCAGCCTGAAATGCCTTCTTCCACCATTCTGCCTGATGCCATAGACCATGGACAATTAAGACCAGTTGGAGCGTCCGGAGGCCGCTCCTTTAGGGAGGGGTACTGTCAGGAAAGGGTCCATCCGCTGGTAAGATATATCATTTGGCACGCAGTACTGGGGTCCACCAGCATGTGTCTCCTGGCAGTGTTGAACTGTCAGGAGAATATTTCCCTGCTGGTGTCATTTCATCTTTTGGCCGCAGTACTGATGTCCACCAGCGGATGGATCCTGGCAGTATGGAGCAGACAACAATCCCTGCGCTCAGGTGTGACTTGAAGCCAATTAGAGTCAGCCCTATAAATACCCGGCAAGCCCTCACATGCTCGCCTTGGTATCTTTCTCCCTGTGCCTTGACCTTGCTGCCTGTATCCTGATTGTGAACCTGTTCTGTCCCGCTCTGCTCTGATCCGATCCGATCCCTATCCCAGGCCATCCTGTTCTTGTCCCTCCTGATTCCCTTGGATCCCTTCCCTGCAGCTTTACCATCCATCCTCTCCCCTTCCTGCTGGTTTCCCGTCCTTACCCATCTGCTGACTTCCCTGTGTATGACCTTGGCCTGGCTTTGTTTACGATTACGGTATCTCCATTTACTTGTATATATTGTTGTTTATAGTGGGTTTGTGGTGTTGGTTTTGCACTGTTTATATTCCTTTTATTTATCACTTGTTTAATAAACACCATTATTTCACTTACATGTGTTTCTGGTCTCCTTTGTGCAGTCCACACAGTCTGGTCAATTAGATTCCGTGACACGTAGCTTCCGGTTTCTTAGGCCATAGAGATGTTTGGAGCCACTCTGGTCTCTGATCAGCTCTATGGTCAGCTGGCTGAATCACCGGCTGCATTCTTAGGTTCCCTGTTGAGACAGGAGAGCCAGAGAAAAACACGGAAGATGGTGGGGGGGCATTCCCTCCCACTGCTTGTAAAAGCAGTCTAGAGGCTAATTAGCCGCTAGGATTGCTTTTACATGAAAGCCGACCGCTGGCTGAAAAGAATGATACCAAGATGATACCCTGTTTCCCCGAAAATAAGATCTAGCGTGATTGTCGGTGATGGCTGCAATATAAGCCCTACCCCCCAAATAAGCCCTAATTAAAGGGCTTGTAGGTCTTATTTTCAGGGTAGGGCTTCTTTTCGGAGAAACAGTGTAGGGCTTATTTGGGGGGTAGGGCTTATATTGCAGCCATCATTGACAACCACGCTAGGTCTTATTTTCGGGGAAACAGGGTACCTAAACCTGCAGGCATCATTCTGGTATAACCACTCAAAGTCGTGAATGGCGTACCTGAAGACAAAAAAATGGTTAACAATAAAACACAGTAAACGGTAAAGTATAAAAAATTGCATACCTGAAAAGCAAACATGATAAAACATAATAACAATAAAACATTGCAGAATAGAATACAGTAAAAAAAGAGCAGCACAATAGAGAGAGAATAGAGAGAGAGAGAACAATAAAACGACAACTATTTTTTAAATTTTATATATATATATATATTTTTTTTTTTTACACTTTTTTTTTGGAACTAACTTTTATAACTGTTATGCCGCATACACACGGTCGGACTTTTCGGCTACAAAAGTCCGACAGCCTGTCCGACAGCCTGTCCGACAGCCTGTCCGACAGACTTTCGACGGACTTTTGGCGGACTTTTGGCGGACTTGCGGCAGACTTTCTTATGAACGGACTTGCCTACATACGATCACACAAAAGTCAGACGGATTCGTAAGTGATGACGTACACCAGACTAAAATAAGGAAGTTGATAGCCAGTAGCCAATAGCTGCCCTAGCGTGGGTTTTTGCCCGTCGGACTAGCACACAGACGAGCGGATTTCTGGGTCCGGCGTAGTTACGACGTAAAGATTTGAAGCATGTTTTAAATTTAAAGTCTGTCAGATTTGCGGCTGGAAAAGTCCTCTGAAAGTCCGCTGAAAGTCCGGGGAAGCCCACACGGATTGTCAGCCAGCTTTAGTCCGTCGGCGTCCGTCGGACTTTTGCAGAAGAAAAGTCCGACCGTGTGTACGCGGCATAACCGGTTCCAGGTTCGCGTCTCTCAAAATGCGATGGCATCTTGGGAGACCCTGTGAAAGTGTGTCCTAGTCTGTGCAATGCTGTACCCTACGCTAATACTCAACTAGTGAATGGTAGCGTTCAAAACATTCACCAATGCAAAGACCAGGATTATCAGGACAGGAGGGACAATAATAGCGGGTGTCACGCCTATATCCACGCTTGCTGCAGACACGACATCTTTTTTGGGGGGGTACACTGGGTGAGGGTGCTCGGGAGGACGTAAAAATGCCTCTCATGCAGCCGACTGCATTTGGTTGGGGATGTGAATGGGGGAAGTATGGGCGCTGCAGAAGTGGTGGGTTCCCAATTAGGATTGGCGAATGCAGCAGGAAGGGCACTATGGGCACGACGGGCCTGTGTTTGTCTTCTTCTTGGTGGCAGCGGGACACTACTTGTGCTTGCCACCTCACCAGCTTGAATTGCACTTATGGGACTCGCCACGTCACCAAGTGTTACTGCAGTGCTCGTTTGACTACGACCGGGGTGTACTAGGCCGCTGGCGCTTGCCAGTTCACCAAAACGCTACCAAAAAAACTGTTAGCGATCACAGGGATCAGGCCTGACTCTGCGAACGCTGCAGTTATGCGTTTAGTGTTTTGTAAGTGACAGTGATCGATCGATACTGCACTTGGGTGGGCTGGGCTGGGCCGGGCGGAGGGGCAAAATGCAGGTGTTAGCAGGTATCTGGGCTGATCCCGCTAACACTGCGTTTTTGGGAACCCTAAACTGCTGGGGACGCTAGTATAGATCTGATCGGATCAGATATTGATACGTTCAGATACTATACCACTAAGGGAGGCGTATGCTGCGTGCGTGGGTGTTAGCGGTACTGGCGCTAACCTGACGCTGCCTGGGGCTGGTGCTTGCCAATTCACCAAAACGCTACCAAAAAAACTGTTAGCGATCGCAGGGATCAGGCCTGACTCTGCAAACGCTGCAGTTTTGTGTTTAGTGTTTTGTAAGTGACAGTGATCAATCGATACTGCACTTGGGTGGGCTGGGCGGAGGGGCAAAACGCAGGTGCTAGCAGGTATCTGGGCTGATTCCGCTAACACTGCGTTTTTGGGAACCCTAAACTGCTGGGGACGCTAGTATAGATCTGATCGGATCAGATATTGATCCGATCAGATACTATACCACTAAGGGAGGTGTACGGTGCGTGCGTGGGTGTTAGCGGTACTGGCGCTAACCTGATGCTGCCTGGGGCTGGTGCTTGCCAGTTCACCAAAATGCTACCAAAAAAACTGTTAGCGATCGCAGGGATCAGGCCTGACTCTGCGAACGCTGCAGTTATGCGTTTAGTGTTTTGTAAGTGACAGTGATCGATCGATACTGCACTTGGGTGGGCTGGGCTGGGCCGGGCGGAGGGGCAAAACGCAGGTGCTAGCAGGTATCTGGGCTGATCCCGCTAACACTGCGTTTTTGGGAACCCTAAACTGCTGGGGACGCTATTATAGATCTGATCGAATCAGATAATGATCCGTACAGATACTATACCACTAAGGGAGGCGTATGATGCGTGCGTGGGTGTTAGCGGTACTGGCGCTAATCTGACGCTGCCTGGGGCGACGCATATCACCGCCGGGCGATCAGGGGGCTAAACCTTTATTCTGTAATAAACGGCGGGTGTCCTGACACTATAAAAAATAAACAAACTAACCAGCGTCACCCGTAACAGTTATACGGTGATCAGTGGTGAAAGGGTTAACTAGGGGGCAATCAAGGGGTTAAAACATTTATTAGGTAGTATATGGGGGTCCCTGTCGCTATAAAACGCTGACGGCGAACCTAAATATTTACCTCCCTAACTAGCGTCACCAGTGACACTAATACAGCGATTAGAAAAATGATCGCTTAGCGACACTGGCGACAGGGGGTGATAAAGGGGTTAAAACTTTATTATGGGGGGTTAGGGGGTACCCTAGACCTAAAGGGGGCTAACCCTAACTGCCGTAACACAGTAACTGTCACAAACTGACACCAAGCAGTAATCAGAAAAAAAAATAAATAAATAAAAAAACTGCTTGGTGTCAGTGTGACAGGGGGGGATTAGGGGGTGATCGGGGGGGATCGGGCAGTAAAGGGGGGTGTTTTGTGTGCCTGGCATGTTCTACTGTGTGTGTGTTGTGCACTCAAATTGAAGTCTTCTCTCCTCGGCGCCGGAACGGAAAATACCGAGCCGAGGAGAGATGACATCATTTCCTTTGCTGCTGTTTAGCATACAGCAGCAAAGGAATGATTTGATTGGCCGGCGGCGATCGCGGGGGGGGGGGCACGAACGGATGGTTTCCCCCTCATCTCTGATCGCCGCTGGTCAGAAGCCGACCGCCTCGTGCACTGGGGGGGGGGTCCAATCGGACCCCCCACGCCCGCGGGAGGCAGATCACGTATATGTACGTGATTCTGCCTGCCAGTGCCATTCTGCCGACGTAAATCGACGTGAGGCGGTCCTTAACTGGTTAAACACTTCCACAAGACCCTCCAGTCGCACCTCCTGCTTGATAGCTGGAGGGTTCTCCACTCTACCGTTAGGAACTTTAGCTATTACTCCGCTGTACACGATGTGTATACTCGCATATATCACATCTATGTAGACTGCCCCACACTGGAGCTCCTGCAGTCTGCGTCCATTGGGAACATCACCCTTTCCGACCACGCTCCGGTTGTGATGGCCTTTACCCTACTGTCCGGCACTCAGAGGGCCTGGACGTGGAGGCTAAATAAGAACCTGTTGGATGATACTGCAGTGGCGGCCAAGGTGACAGAGGTCATCACCAACTACTTAAAAGAAAACACCGTAGATGACCCCAGTGCAGGTATAGTGTGGCAGGGTCATAAGGCAGTAATTAGGGCAGAATTGATATCCCTAGGCTCCAAACTCAAAAAACGCATCAAGCTGATTTCAAAAGGGTGCTTGATGCCCTCCAAGAGGCTGAATTTCAACATAAGCATAGTGGAGACCCTAGGGCATTGAAGAGGCTGACTCACCTGAGGGAATTGTTCTTGCGATTGCTGGATCAGCAAGCATGTAAGCAATCCAGATACATGTCCCATAAGTACTATGAGCATGGCAATAAATGTGGCCGCATGCTCGCAAGGGCCCTTCGTAAGAAGCATGCTCAGACTTATGTACAAAAGCTTCGTTCCCCATCTAGCGAAATTACGGCTCAGTCCTCTAAAATTGCCTCAGGGTTTCAGGACGGTGGCCTTCCGAGACTACCTAGCCTCGGCTGGTGTCCCACCCTTGAACTCAGACCAACGCGCTGATCTGGAGCTACCGATTACCCCCCGGTGAGATAGAGTTGATAGTGAAATCCCTGCCCAATGGGAAGAGCCCTGGACCAGATATACTGGGGAATATTATAAGGCCTTTCTGCCCCTTTTAGTATCCCACATGTGTAACTATTTCAACTCCATCGCTGAGGGAATCCCTATCCCCCCCTGAGGCGCTGCTAGCTCACATCACGGTACTGCCAAATGAAGGTAAGGGCCCAATGGTCCCCCAGAGTTATTGTCCCATATCCCTCCTCAACGTCGACATTAAGATCCTGGCAAAAATCCTGGCGAACAGGCTAAGACGCCTTATGCCCCATATTATCCACCCCGACCAAACTGGGTTTATTACAGGGAGGGAGGCGAGGGACAACTCCATTAGAGCCATTCAACTCATCCACTGGGCCCGCACCCGTCCCGATCAGAAGCCCTATAAAATTGTTTCGACCGATGCCGAGAAGACCTTCGATCGCGTGGACTGGTCGTATTTGCGAGCAGTGTTAGAGGCTCAGGGGATGGGATTGTGTATGCTGACCTCAATTATGGCCCTATACTCCACTCCTTGCGCACAGGTCAAAGTAAATGGGGTGCTCTCCTCTTGGTTCCCAATCAGGAATAGCACGAGGCAGGGGTGTCTTCTTTCCCCCTCCTTTTCGCCCTTGTACTAGAGCCTTTGTTGTGTACTGTAAGAGCGAACAGGGACAAAAGGGGCCTGAAGGTGGGAAACATTGAACATAAACTGTCAGCTTATGCTGATGATGTGCTCTTCCACCTCTCGGAGCCTCTGATCTCACTGCCAAACCTGATGGGAGAACTTAAGCGATTAAGCGATTTGGAACACTCTCCAATTTTAAGATCAACTTCTCAAAATCGGAAATCCTACCCATTCATCTGACCCCCTCCTTGGCAAGTAGCTTACAAACCGTCTTTCCCTTCACCTGGGCCAAGTCCTCCTTTAGTGTTGAAAATATGTTTATTAATTATCATTATCATTAATTATCATTTTCATAGAAAACACATTGAACAACATAAAGTTTCACAATCCATGGACAGTCACAAATGAACATGTGACAGGAGTCAGCCCAATGGCTATCACCCACAGCTTGACTCACGATCTCTTGAAGTGTTAAACTAGAGTGAAGGACCATCCTTTGGCACAAGAGGTGATTCTGGCTAGTAAGCCTTGATGTTAATGGTATAGGTTAACACATGTAGATTTTAGAGAGTAAAAGAGAAACAAGTTTGGAGAAAGGAGAGAGAGAAGGGAAGAAAGGGGAAAGGGGGAAGGGAAGGGATGGGTTGAGGGGAGACAGGGAGTAAGCTAGGGAGAGGGAGAAGTAGAAGGAGAGGGATAAGGGGGAGGTTAAGGGAGAGCTAGGGAGCTGCTGAGGAGACGTTTTCTAGGGGAAGTAAGTGTTTAGGGTAGAGGGTGGTGTGTCAATGGGTTCATGGGCCAGTGAGCCTCTGGGAAAGGTTCTCGTTAGGAGATTCTTGGTGGGTTCCCAAGTCCTCCTTTAGATATTTGGGTATACAATTAACAGACCGATTCGACACCCTTTATGCCGCAAATGATCCCCCCTAATTGAACCAGTCAAGAGGGATCTCTCCCAATGGACCAAGACCGCCTTTACGTGGTTAGGTCGCATTAACATCATAAAAATTAACATTTTGCTTTGCATACTTTTCTTCTTACAGATGATACCAGTCCCCCTGCCCAGAGAATTCTTTACTCAGATGTCTAGTATGCTGTCTGGGTTTGTGTGGAACGCATGGAAACCTAGAATAGCTCTGAAAGTGCTGAAGCGCTCGAGGCAGGTGGGCTGGGGATCCCAGATATTTTGAAGTATTACAGGGCTATCGCTCTTCAGAGGATCCTCAACTGGTGCTTTCACACCCAGTCCAAGCTATGGGTCTCCCTGGAAAAATGTTTGGCAGGGAGGACAGCCTACGAACTGTGGCTGTCCTGGGAGCACAGGGGGCTGTCAGACACAACCTCCCCGCTGACGGCGCACGCTCTTTCAATTTGGGACCGAATAAACCCAACCCTGAACCTATCCCCTCCAGTGTCCCCGCTGGCTCCGCTGGGTGGGTTTCTGTGGTTCCCTCCAGGTGAGCAAATGGCCTTTTTTGGCCCTTGGGTGGACCATGGCAATGCCAGTTATGGAAAGTCATGAGAAATTTTAAATTATTGAGTTTCGAGTCCTTGCAGACCAGACATAGCGGCTCCCAAATGAATTTTTGGAGGTACAGGCAGCTCCACCACTTTTTCGTGGTCCATGGCCATTCTATAAGAGACATCTCCTCTCTCACACCCTTCGAACGCCTTTTTGTGGAGGATGAACCGATTCCCCACATGATCTGAGAAATGTATCGCCTATTAGGTTCCGCTATCCAGGATACTAAACCTGCACACGTAAGGGCATGGGAGAGAGACCTAAAACTTGAATATTCCGTGGCTCAGCTGACACACCTCTACCAGCTCACTTACTCCAGCTCTATTGAATCTAAAACCCAAGAAACTAATTATAAAATTCTATTGCGCTGGTACAGGGTGCCAGCTGATTTGGCACGTATTTACTCCTCTGTATCAGACCTTTGCTGGCGGGAATGTGGCCACAGAGGCACACTTTTACATATATGGTGGGAATGCCCCCGGATCAAGCCCTATTGGGAGGACATTAAATCCCAAATAAAAGAGATCCTAGACCTAGATGTCCCTTTGTCCCCGACCCACTTCCTCCTGCATGTCCCTCAGATTCCGATTAGTAGATACAAGAAGAGCGCAATGCCACATTTTTTAAATGCGGCCAGACGTTTACTCTCAATTTACTGGAAGCAGTCCAGAATTCCCACAAAGGAGGAATGGATTAACAAGGTAAATGATATTAGAGAGGCTGAACACTGGATAGCGACTTGCAGAGGTACTCTGGAACGCTTCAACATCACATGGGAACCCTGGGTGGACTATGTTAGTGATCCAGGGCATGTACACTCTAGTCTAGACTTGGCACTGCTAGAGCTGGCAGAACAGTCCCTTAGATCCCGTATAGGTGATGGCTCTATGGCCTCATGAGAGTCCCCTCTCGGCTTCCTCTGGAGGTGACCAGACCCTGGTGCGGCTCGCTCAGTGCAGATCTGAAGACTCCACCTTGAATCGCAGGTATGCTCTGACCCCCCTCCCCCTTTTTTCTTTTTTCACTTCTCCCCCACTCTCCCTCCTTCTTCTCTCTCTCCCACTACTTTCTTTTCTACTTTTTACAGTCTCCTTGTTACATGGTTTTGGCTTTTTTTTAAATTAATTTACCTGTTTTGCACCAAATGGACTTATGGTCATAGTATCTTGCTGCTGCAAGGAAATCCTCCCTTATTGGGGATGGCCTCTTCTTTCCCTCCCAGCACCAACGAATTGCCATAGGCACTCCCGTCTGGGCGGTGCGCTAGGGGAGGTGTGATGGAGGCAGATTTGGCCCCCTCTCCTGAGCATACCGCAAGCAAGATGCCTCATATCCTTTTGAACATGCTAGCACATGGGAGGATGCGGTGCTGGCTGTGGGCCAACCTCCGCCCCCTCTGTCAATGCTGATATATTTCTTGGATATTGATTACAGACTGCACTGCCATATTATGTCCAAGAAAGATGGGAAGTTACAGACCTATATCAAGACGTAATTGCAACATCTATTGTAATGTTTTCTCCTTTACTTTATTTTTCTGATAGTTTGTATGTACATGTATGGGTTTTATTTACGTTCGCCTCTGATTAGTCCTCGAGTAACTGAATTTGTATGCTGTTTTATGCTAAATTGTTCCTAAATAAAGATTTTACAAAAAAAAAAAATAATAGAAATGAACGGCAAAACATTTGTGTATAGATATGAAAAAATATATAAATACATTTTTACCCCTTTTTTTATAAGTGATCACATTTCCTCTGTTCTTAGCTGCATAGGAGCTGGGGGGGGGGGGGGGGGGGGGGGGGACAACAGCACGCTGATCTTCCCAGTGACAGGCTGTGTAGAGGGGTGTGTCTGGACAATTCTGATCATTGGAGGAGAGTAGGCAGAGTTACCAACATAGCTAGAGAACTGACCACGGTGTTTCTTCCTGCTTAGTCTGGTCAGTTTTTATTAGGGAAGCAGACGGACTGGCAGGAACACCAGGGATTTCACCAGGGGCGGCCTGTCTATTAAGGGCGCACAGGCGTCGCCCCCCTATCCACACATCTGACCCCTTTCAGGATGCTGGATGCATGAATTCCAATAGGGGGTGTTTTTTTAAGCACCTGATTAGAGCCGGAGGCTCTAATAGGCTTCAAAATAGGGTGGACTCAGGGCGCAGAGAATGCAAACCGAGCCCACCCAGGTGTGTTGCAATAGTGAATGAACACCTAGGAGGAGGGGAGGAGATGCACAGTTGAAGCGAGAAGGAGGAGACACAGAAGCCGCTGCTCAATGCCCGCTGCCTGCCACCTGCCACCTAGATGGGGTAAGTGCCAGACTGACCGCAGACAGCAAGCAGGCGGTGGGGGGGTGGAGGTGCCGCCGGGGGATGGCTGTTTTCCGCCCCCCCAAAAAAACACCCGCGCTACTGGATTTCACACAAAGGAAGCAATACAAAGAAAACGGGATACTTTTTCATACAAGTACCTGGTACAGCAGGCACAAATCAGGAATATGAAATGTTGGAGTAACAAACGCTTTAAGCCTCCTGTGCTTTCCTCTGAACATGCTAGGTCATTCCAAATTTCCGTTCTATTAAGTCAAGGGTTAGGTATACTAGGCTAGACATGTGCAGAATGTGCAGGACGGAAAAATTAGTTTAGTTTCGATTCACTATTTACATAAATTCATTTAACCCATTTAATCTGTTTTCGGAATTTGTTTCATTTATACGATTCAAATCGATTTGAATTTCTGGAATTCAAATTTGAATCGATTTGAATAGTTTTAAAATTAATTTTGAATAGTATTCGAATCGTTTTTGAATTCAAATAGTTTTAAAATTCAAAATGTTTTCAAATTTGAATAGATTTCGAATTAGAATAGTTTTCAAATTAGAATAGTTTTCGATTCAAATAGTTTTTGAATTCTAATGCCCCGTACACACGGTCGGACATTGATCGGACATTCCGACAACAAAATCCTAGGATTTTTTCTGATGTTGGCTCAAACTTGTTTTGCGTACACACGGTCGCACAAAGTTGTCGGAATTTCCGATCGCTAAGAACGCAGTGACGTCAACCACGTATGAAGAGACTAGAAAAGGCCAGTTCAGAGCCAAGCGCGGCACCCTTTGGGCTCCTTTTGCTAATCTCGTGTTAGTAAAAGTTTGGTGAGAGACGATTCGCGCTTTTTCAGACTCGTGGCTTTCAGATCGTTTTCTGCGGTTCAGTTTGTGCTTGTGGGTTTGTATCTGCTCTTCAGTGCGTGCAGCAAGCTACGCGTGACTTTGATTAGTCATTGTGTTCTTGTTCGTTCGTTACTGTTTTTCAGGTCGCTCTTCACAGGCCTTGCTGTTCTTCACTGCGTTCTGTTACTTCGTTCTGAGCAGCCGACCGTTTTCTAGCCATGTTGCGTATACGTACTCCTCGTAGAGTTCGTGCTGTGCGGGGGCTTGGTGTTGGGGTCTTGACCTTGACAAAAGTCCAGTCCATGAACAGGGTGGGGAGGAGTTCATGGACCAATAATTGGTTGCTTCAGCGTGACCAGTTCTGTCATATGCCTTTGCTCCGTGAGATCCCGTATTTCACCGTTTGTTGGCTTTGCTGACCCCCTATATCAGCAGGCAGGATACCTGCATGAGGCAAGCCATCACTCCGGAGCAGAGGCTCGTCGCCACCCTGCGGTGCTTGGCGACAGGGAGAAGCCTGTAGGACTTGAAGTTCTTGACAGGCATCTCCCCCCAGGCTCTGAGTATCATTATCCCAGAGACCTGTTCTGCCATCATACAGGTCCTGCAGAAGGAGTATATGAAGGTAAGATTTGTATCCTTTAACCTCACATTTTATTGTATATAATGTTTGATAATATATTGTATTTCTTTCCTCATTCCCTAATTACCATGATTGTAACATGCTGTGAATGTCCCCTTTGTCCTCATGCATGCTGGATTTTTAGGTAAATATTTTTTTTGTCCTTCATACATATTTGCCTTCACTTACCTCCCCAGCATGGTCTCCTGGCCCTATATTCACCTCATGTAGTCACTTAACAATGTATTTTATCATCTCCATAGTAGTGCTTTACCCCAAACACCCCCTAAAATGTTTTTAAATGTGATTTGTGCTTTAAATTCAGGCAGAGTGCCAGAGGCTTTTTTTAGGGGTCCCCAAATCATTTTTAACCCTCCCTCCCCCCCCCAACTGCTAAGTCAGCTGATCCCAATTCTCTATCTATCCTCAATCATCTATCTACTGAGTTTGCCAAACCCATACACACTATACCCACCTCATTTGTGGTCAGATTTATGGATGAATTCCCCAAAGCATGTAGTGCTAGGGCCTTCCTGAATACTTTAAAATGGTACTGTTTAAAGTTTTTGTATACTATTATTATCTTGATAGGTAATAGCAGAATGTCCAAATGTGCTCAAATGTGTACAATGTGTATTTATATCTTTGTATTATGACACTTCTTACCTGTCCAGTGGGCTGCCAATAGTGTAACTAAGGAGGGGCTGTTCAAAGTAATACCCACTATTTAGGCATTCATCTCTCAATGAAGTGGAGAGGGTTACCTGTCCAAAAGTCCCCCCCCCCTATAATGTTAGAAATGGCGAGGGGGGAGGGGGAATATGATAGGTGTACTTTATACTTTTGTGTTTAAAAATTCCCATTAATAAATGTTATCTTGATGTTGGGCAAGAATGTGGATGAAGCATTTGCACCGGGGGACCATCTTATGCGGCCATTCCCGATGAGGACCCTCACCCCGGACCAGAGGGTTTTTAATTACCGGCTGGCCAGGGCCAGAAGAGTGGTGGAGAACACATTTGGAATCATGGCCAGACGGTTCCGCCCATACATATGGCGGAGTATAAACTGAATCATATTATCCTGGCATGCTGTGTTCTACATAACTTTTTACGTCAACATTCTTCCAACTATGCTGGCTCAGTTGGGCCTGAGGCCAGAATGATAAATGAAACAACCCTGACGGCGCTTTAAAGTGGCCATCCTGGCTTGCCCTCCCTGAGTGCCCGTGATGTCCGGTTAAGATACCTTGAGTTCTTTGTGGGTAGGGGGGCCATCAATATGCCAGACAATGTGTGAAACCTTTAGCAAATAAAAGAAAAATCTGCAAATCTTTGGTGACATTTACTGCTTGTGTTTTGTTTAGCTGACCCTGTCAGAAATGTGGTGAGTCGTGAAAATGGCGTGATTGTGTAACCTTACAAAGCACTGTTGGGTGTTATTTACTAAAGGCAAAGACACTTTGCACTACAACTGCACTTGAAACTGCACTTGTAGTGCAAAGTGGATTTGCCCTTATGAATAACACCCATTGTCACAGAAAACAGCAATTAGAGCACCACAAAAGTGTTGTAGCGTTGAGACAATTATCCACACATTCCTAAATAATAACAATCTTTTTAATACCTGCACAATCACATGTGCATTTTGACAAGGTTTTTAAAACAAACCAACATGTTTGTTGTATAACAATTTCTGGGGTGGCATTAGAAAAAGTAGAAATGTCGTTTTACCATAAAACTGGCATGTTTAAAACCAACAAGAAATACAGAAATCTTGAACTTACAAAGGTCACATTTGGTAGAACTTGAAGGCAATATCAGACATTAGTATATAGGAACTGTGTTTGATATTGCGTTCATATGGGGTGAAGTCACCCCAGGAAAAGCCAAATTTTGAAGATGCACACCAATTTACGAATGTCAACATGTGTTAGCTGCCATCACGGGGGATCAAGGGACATGTTTTAGGGGAGCAACCCTTTTCTCTCAGCTACTTTATTATTGAGGAAGGGGTTGCACCCCCAAAACGTGTCCATTTATCTCTCGTGATGGCAGATAGCACATGTTGATACACTGTGTGCATCTTCAAAACTTGGCTTTTCTACAATTTGCAAAACAATTTTAAAAGTGTAGTACACCATAAAAGAAAGGGCTTTGTAGGGGTTTTAAACTCTCCCCAAAACATCAATGATGTTCTTATTTTTTTGAATAACATCATTGATGTTTTTCTTGATGTTTTCCAATGCAACATTACACCCCATGATCTCCCCAATCAGGATCTGGGCACTTTCCAAGGTGAAAGGATCTGGATCCACAACATCACTATCACCTAAAAAGAGAGGAACCCAAAAAAAAACATGTATTATAAATATGCCGGCATCCATCTCTTACCTGAGCCTGTGGTCGCAGACACTCACCTGTTGTGGTGACTAGTTCCACCACGTCTTCCTCCTCCTGCTCTGCTTGGCTTTGGGGTATTTCCCCTTCTTCCAGAGGTGGGGGGTCTCTGGTCTCCTCGGATGAGGGGTGTCCTCCGAGTCTTTTCTCCCCTATGTAAAAAAAAAATGGTATACTTAGCACACAGATATTTGATGGCAGAACTATAAATATGAAACATTGCTTGGAAGTGGGGTACAATTGTCTATTTTGGCAGAGTTCCAAGATGTAGCATTTTCAGTGTCCTTTGTCAAGCTTGAATACTTTACCTGTCTTGTACAAGCTTCACAGATGGAGACCCCCCTATAGTATACACTGGAGCACCTGTGTGGGACCCCTAATAAAAAGGGTGTTCTTGTGTCCCACACTAGTGCTCCAGCGTCCAGATGTCTAAACAGCTGCTGAGTGTCCTCTCCTTACACAGAATCTAGTTTGCATTTCATTCTAGTAACAAACCTATCTACACAACCAAATTATTTTCAGACAAGTTTGCGTCAAAAATGTGGGCAAATGCATATGGCCAAAACAATGGTGTTTTATAGGCTGAAAGAAAAATGTTTGATACGAACGAATAATGTGCCCATGAACATGAAAGTTGCCATCCTTAAACTGTACAACAGTTCCTAAAAGCACATGGAGCAGCACGAACGTAATAAACAGAAAAAGAATAGGAACACAGCACAACTACTTACTTTTTCGCAGCACTCTCCAGATCTTTCTGTACTGCTCGTGTTCTCTTAATTTGAGGTCCGACCACCGCTTCCTGAGCTGATCGATCGTCGTACCCCGAAATTCTGGTGCAGACTCTTGACCACTTTCGCCATGATCTTGGCCTTTCTGACATTGGGGTTGGGGTAAGGTCCATACTTTCCATCATAGTCGGCCCTCTTCAGGATGTCCACCATCTCCAACATCTCCCCAAAGGACATATTCGATACCTTAAATCTTCTCTTTCTGGATCCAGACGTTTCCGGCTCCGGGCTTTCCTCCTCCTCGTTGCTATAATTAGCACGCACCTGCTGTGTCTCCGCCATGTGCTCTTCCCCCACTGCGCCAAACGAAAAGGGGCGGGGAATAGACTAGAAAGAACGTCAGGGGCGGGCGGAGTTACACGCATGCGCAGTGTGTATAAAGCGTAGCACGCGTGCGTATTACGTACGATCTGTGAGCGAGGGAAGGAGCATCGGAGGCGCCGATCGTGAGAACGAAGGTAAGATCTAAACTTGGGCCTATACTGCTTCTATATTGAGGCCTATATTGTAACAAGATTAGGAGAGTTTGGCCTGACATTAGGGTTTGTCTTGTGTTGTGTCTTGCAGAGAAAATGGATGGCTTCAACGACCACAATTTCCTCCCCATGTTCATAGACAAATACAGGGAGCTGCCCTGTCTGTGGCAGGTGAGACATCCTCATTATAATAATAAACAAAAGAGGCAGGCAGCGCTGGAGAAACTGCTGGAGTTGGTGACGCTGGTGGTCCCCACAGCAACCATCCCCTATTTAAAAACCAAAATTAGTGGCCTGAGGAGCACTTATCTTAGGGAGCGCAAGAAGGTTTTCCCAGAGATTCCCAGAGATCCGGAGCTGCAGCAGATGACGTTTATGTCCCCAGGCTGTGGTACTATGAGAGACTGCAATTTCTGTCAGACCACACTGAAGTCAGGGAATCCCTCTCCACTCTTCCTTCCACTCTTCCTTCCACCCCAGCTGAGGCTTCCGATGTCCAACCTGGGCCTTCCAGCCAGGAAGAAGTGGAGGAGCCCAGCTGGAGTCAGGTATAGCATTCTTCTACAGATTTCTGGACAATAAATAAATGATCTTTACTAGATGTTATTATTGATCACTAATTGCTGATTTAATACAGTGTTTTACATATCAAGAGAGTAGTGGGCACCCAAAATTGGGACAAGAATGAAAAATGCTGGGCTCAGAAGGATAGTCTGTTATATTTGTTAACATTTAATTTGCAACAGTCACGAGGTTAAAATTGTGTGTGATTGATGAATAAAAAACTCAAACTATGTCCCTTTTTCATACACAGGAAGATCTCAGCCAGGAGGAGGCTGTGGAATGTAGCAGCCAGGAGGAGGCGGGGGTTAGTGGCAGCCAGGAGGAGGCGGGGCTAAGTGTCAGCCAGGAAAAGCCTGGGACAAGTCGAAGCCTGACCGAATCGCAGGTTCCTCCCCTCCACCTTCCATACAAAAGAGCGAGGAAGGCGACTCACATGCAGGATTCTGCACTCAGGCTAATTCAGGAGGCTTCTGCGACCCTCAGAGCCTTACCCACTCCTGAAGAGGCCTTTGCCTGCATGGCTGCCACGAAACTGCAGGAGGGTCAACGCAAACTATGTGAGGACCTTCTGTATAAAGTCCTAAGTAAGGGGGTGAGTGGTTAACTAACACCCAATACCCACCTGAGTGAGTTGGCCCCTCCCCCTCCTCCTCCTCCTGCCCCAACTCCACCACCAGAGCCACAGCGTGGAAGGAAGCGTGGAAGGAAGACCATAGAGTGATGGCCCTGGGTTCAGTCTGGTCTGACAAAAGCTGCAGTCTCTTGTATGACCACAGCCTGGGGACACAGATGTCATCTGCTGCTTTCCGGATCTCTGGGACTTCTGGACCAGACTGCACTCCCTTATATATGGACTCCTCAGGCCACCAATTTTGCTTGAAAATAGTTGATGTGTGCCCTGGGGGTCCAAGGCTTCACCCATTTCTGCTGTTTCTCCAGCGTTGCCTCCCTCTTTGTTTAGTTGTGAGCCCTTAATAAAGGATTTTTTTGTTCAATTATACTAGCCTATGTGTGTTTTCCTTCAAAAAGGACAGTTTGTTTGTGAGGAGGCAGGTACAGTTCAAAATACAATGTGAAATTAACAAGAGACAACAACACCAAACAATCTCCTTGAGATTAAATAATACAAGATATCAATGGTGTTGTGGTAACTTGACACACAAAACACACACAAAAATATTATAGAATAAAACACAACAAAAACAACAATAAAAACACAGCCTTGAAAAACAAAACAAACCACCAAAAAATACAAAACCAGCCTGGAAGAAAACCAAAAAAAATTACAAACAACCAAAAACAAATTTGGGCAGATGTGACAAATCTAAATATATTGAGGGAATCTCAATAAATAATAAAGAAATAAGTTTGTGAGAAGTCTGTGTGAATATGAGCAGCAAAACTACTTCATTTTTCTCACATTATAAAGAAGAAGAGAGTGCGCTGTATTAAACTATTTTTGACATTGCAGTGTGACGAAAGTGCTGTATCCATTCCGAACGCTAATTTTACCAGACCGAGCTGTTCCATCTCGGAATTTCTTCTGAGCATGCGTGGCACTTTGTGCGTCGGAACTGGCCACACACGGTCGGAATTGACGCGATCGGATTTTGTTGTCGGAAAATTTTATAGCCTGCTCTCAAACTTTGTGTGTCAGAAAATCCGATGGAAAATGTCCGATGGAGCCCACACACGGTCGGAATTTCCGACAACACGCTCCGATCGGACATTTTCCATTGGAAAATCCGACCGTGTGTACGGGGCATAATAGTTTTGAATAGTTTTCAAATTTGAATAGTTTTTCGAATTCGAATAGTTTTCAAATTTGAATAGTTTTCCAAGTTCCAAAGAGAATAAAAGAGAATAGAAAATAAAGGAATAGAATAGAAAAAATATAATAGAATAGAAAATAATAGAGTAAAACAGAACAAAATAGAATTGTATATAAAAGAACAGAAGAGAATGGAATAGAATAGTATAAAATAGAAACAAATAGAATAGAATAAAAAAAAAGAATAGAATAAAATAGAAAGAATATAACCATCTTTTAAAATTCTAACAGAAAAGAATAGACTAGAAAATATTATAATTCAAAAAAACAATAGAATAGAATAGAAATGCGAATTTAAATAGAATAGAAATTCGAATTTAAATCGAATAGATTAAAATATAAAATAACAGAATAGTATAGAAAAAAACAACACAATAGAATAGACAGAATATAACCATCCTCTTATTATAATCGATTCCTTTCTATTCTACTCAAAACTAATTGATTCTATTTGAATTTTGGGAAATGGTTATATTCTTTCTATACTTTGCTATTGTTTTTTTAATTCTATTCTTTTTTTATTTGTTTATTCTATTCTTTTCTATTCTATTCTATCCTTTTCTATTCTATATAAATTCAAATTGATTCTATAAATTTTGAAATTCAAATTTTGGAAGATGGTTATATTCTTTCTATATTTTATTCTATTCTGTTATTTTTTCTTTACTATTCTGTTATTTTCTATTCTATTCTAATCTATACTTTTCTATTCTATTCAAATTTATTCTATTTGAATTTTGGGAAATGGTTGTGTTTTTTCTATTCTATTGTTTTTCTAATTCTATTCTTTTCTATTCTATTATAGTCTATTCTTTTTTTCCTATTCTATTCTTTTTTTTTCTTTTCTTATGTATTCAAATTTGAATTTATTGTATTTGAAATCGAATTTCAGAAGATGGTTATATTATTTTTAATTTAAGCAATTCTTTTTTATTCTATTCTATTCATTTCTATTCTATTCTATTCTGTTCTTTTATTTTCTACTTTGTTCTGTTTTACTCTATTATATTCTAGTCTTTTATTTTCTGTTATATTCTTTTCTATTCTATTCTATTTTTCTACTCTATTCCTTTATTTTCTATTCTATTTTATTCTTTTTGGAAATTGCAAAAGTATTCAAATTCGAAAACTTTTCAAATTCGAACTTGAAAACTATTGGAATCGTTTTGAATTTGAATTCCATCCAAAAAATTTTTCCGTTATCGGATTCATTGAAATTCGGTACTATTGTAGTTCTGAAATTTGAATATATATTCAGAACTAAATTAACTGCACATGTCTATACTAGGCTTAAAGCGTATTTAAACCCCAAAAACAAAAATTTTATGTTGCTCACCAATCCTTAAAGTGGTTCTAAAGGCAGAAAGGTTTCTTTTTTACCTGAATGCATTTTATGCATTAAGCTAAAAAAACCTTCTGCATGCTGTCCCCCCCCCCCCCCCATACAAACTATATAGGCTCTGTCTGCTCTCTTCCTTCTCATTGGTTCAGAGACAGCAGTGGGAGCCATTGGCTCTTGTTGCTGTCAATCACACCCAGTGGCAAGAGAGGGATGGGGCAGTGTCCCGCTTTCTGTGTCAAGAGACTTTTTTTTAGTGTTGACCACATTTTTGTGTTGATCTGTTTTTTTTTTTCTGCTCAGGTAGGCTGATGTTCCACCTGTTTTCTTGGTGAATAGTTGGTTGTTGATTTGATGATTTGCTGCCCTGGTCTGAACAGCATGGTCTGGTCTGTCTTGGTCTGGAGCACCAGATTGACCCTTGATGTCCTCCTTTTGGTCCTGACAGTTTCCATATTGGTATGGCCCTTTGTTCATCTAGCCTTGATTCAGATGTTTATTTCTTCAAATCCTCAATTGTGGTGTGATCTATATGTTGTTGGATTCTGAGTGACTGTTGCCAATCCCTCAGTTGGACTGCTTTCTAACGACCAGACTGTTAAAAATGACTGAATTCTTGTGTTCCAAAATGTATGAAAAAGAAAACAAGATTTATGTAATTACAGTAAAATCTTTTTCTTGAAGTCTATTGAAGGACACAGGTCCTGCCCTTGTGTATGGTTGGCTCTCAGTACTGCTTGCTCACAAAACTGAGGAATGACGGCTGGGGTTATATGGGAGCTGGTCTAATGTCATTTGCCAGTGTCTCAACCTCCTCTATGTGGCAGTATAACCAGACTGTTTATTTTTTTTATTTTATTTTTTTTTAATTGCTTTTATTTACCTTTTGTAGCAGTGAAGATAATAACAAGGTTACACATTTTACATAACAAAGTGCGTTTAAAGTGCATGTATTGCCAGCAGTAAGATCTAATACGAACAATATATTAAAACCCAGTATTTCGCGTGTCTTTTGTGCTCTATAGTGTTTTTAGGTGTTCCCTTATAGGTACACGTCAATATTTTGTGTTGTGCCACTTTTATCCCCTTTTTTACCCTTCCCCTCTATTGCCCTAATTATCCCACCCTCCTTTACCTACTAATCCCCCTGCCTCCCCCTCCCTTTCCCGTATCTTGTAGACAGCACATATGTTAGGGTCTCAAAAAAAAAAAAAAAAAGAGCAGGAAGAAAAAAGAAAAATAAGAAAAAAAAAAAAAGCTCCAGGAGTCGCAACATGTTGAATCTGTTTAGCCCCCAGTGGGATCTGTCCCGCCACTTTGGCTTTTACGGCACTAGCTATATATTCGCCCCTCTAGTCAGCTGAGATTCGAAGGTGATTGGTTCAGAGTAACTGGCGGGTATTCAATTCCTGCAGCCAAGGTTTCCATAAACCAATAAATTTTCTATAGTTCCCTTTTCTAATGTGTACTGTCCTCTCTGTCCAGACCAGGGAATCCACCGTTTTAAGCCAATCCTCTATAGTTGGAGATTTTTTCGAGAGCCAGGACTGTGCTATCAGCTTTCTAGCCTGGTATAAGCATCTAACTGCGGCTGTGACTGAGTTGATATGACCCGTGGTATCTCCCACCAACCCCAGCACGCATACCCTAGGGTCTAGCTCCAGTTTAACTTTAAATCTGCGATTGATTGTCCTGACCACTTCCGTCCAGTATCTTACCAATTTTGGACATCTCCAAACCATGTGTATAAGATCCCCTGTCCTGCTACACCTTGGGCATTTGTCATCTGGTCTGCCCCCAAATCTATATAATCTTCTAGGGGTATAATAAGCTCTATGTACAAGAAGTAGATGTGAGGCCTTCTGCGAGGGAGAGACGGACACCAACTGTCCCAGTTTCAGTGTTTTTTGCCACTGAGCGTCCGACAGCTTTCCCACATCCGCCTCCCATCCCGCTCTGGGCCCGGCTGCCGCACTTTGAGGCAATATCTTGTCTACTAGCTGTGTGTACACAGCTCCAATCAGCCCCTTAGTGTTTGTTGCTTTAACAACTTTGTTGAGGAGAGGCGTTTTACTTCGCTCCATGGGAGAAGACTTAAATTGGGTATTCAGCGCGTGCCTTATCTGCAGATATTTGTAAAATGTGTTGTTTGGGACCCCAAATTCCATTCTGAGATCCGCAAAGGATTTCAGGTTGCTATCAGTATATAACTGCGTCAATCTATGGATTCCATGGTTTTCCCAGACGGGATGCTTTTCTATGGCCCTTAATTCCCCCAGGGATTCATTAGACCATATTGGCGAATATTCCGTAATGCCCCTGTACCCCATAGTCCGCTTAACTGTCTGCCAGACTTTACTTACTAGTTTAGATGTTGGTAAGTTCCTCTGGAGAGAACCGGCCTCAAGTGCATCTGCCAGGGATCTATGTGGACTGCCTTCCAGCATTATTTTATCGCTAGCACTTGGTTCGCTTCGGGATTCACAGCCCCCTAAGTGCTGCAACTGAGCAGCTAGAAAGTATCCATATGGATGGGGAATTGCTAATCCTCCCTCCCAGGTAGGGCGCTGTAGTGCCTGCAGTTTAATCCTGGCCTGGCCTTTCTTCCAGAGGAGGTCCCTAAATAAGGAGTCTATTTTTATAAACCATTTTCTCCCGATCCACACCGGGGAGTTGTGGAGAATATAAAGGATTTGTGGTAACCAGATCATTCTGATCAAGTTTGCACGCCCTGCCAGTGACAGGGGAAGCCGACACCAAATATCGCATTTTTTTTTAAGCTTCGCGAGTAGAGGGACCAAATTATCCCGAATATAAACGTTGGGATCGCTGGCCAGTTCTATTCCCAGGTACTTTATTTTATCAGTTACTTTTAGCCCAAGGAGGCCGTCAGAGGGGGGGCTATTAATTGGGTCCATCTGTAGCAGTGCAGATTTGTCCCAGTTAACTACTAGGCCCGACACGTTCCCGAATCTTTCTACCAATCTCATCATTTTTTCCAAAGATGGGCCCGTATCGCCCAGGAATACCAGGACGTCGTCCGCATAAAGTGCGATTCTTTCTTCCCTACCCCTCCTCCTGAACCCCTGTATGTCCGATGCCCTCCTCATGGCTTCCGCCAACGGTTCCATCGCCAGGGCGAACAGGAGGGGGGACAGCGGACACCCCTGCCTTGTGCCCCTCTCCAATGTCAGACTGTCTGTATACTCATTATTAATCTTTAACTTGGGTGATGGGTGGCTGTACAAGATTTTTACCCATTTAACAAAAATCGGGCCAAACCCAAATTTATCCATTATTTCCCAGAGGGGGGCGGGGGGTGGGAGGAGGCTGAAGGGAGGGTGTGGTTGGTATTAGGTGTGATAGGGAGGCATGGGGTAGATTGGGTCACAATAAAAGCCCTCAGGGCTAGCCGAAATAGGCATGGGGGGTTTAAGGGAAAGTCACTGGATAAAGAGTCACTTAGTCCCCATGGGGGACTTAAACACATTAATAAAACGAACCAGGGGGGGAGGGAGGGCAGTAATTTAAATAAGGATTTGGGTTACCTACTTATGCACGTGGAAAAAATAGGAGTAGCGGGGGCTTGCGGGGATTGGGGGGAGAGGGGTTCCCCCCCTCTCCCTCCCCTCCCCGTGCTCCCAAAATACTGTTGCAACACTGTTTAAGAGGCCTAGGATCCAGAGTTTAGCTATAATAAATATTAAGAAGCTTGGTGCCCCGGGGTGGGAGTTAGAATGCGGCACGCGCCGTATACTGTACAATATGGTGGCTACTTGTATCCCTGCTAAAAACCTTTTTATTATTTTTCTTTCTTTTATTGATGCTTAGTACGATTGGCATAGGTTCATGGAACGTCAGGGGCCTGGGCGATCCTGATAAGAGGTCTGCTGTTCTGTCTGAGTTGGAGGCCCAGGGTGTTGTTCTGCTCTGCTTGCAGGAGACGCATCTAACAAATGAAACTAAGACAAAATTGGGGGGTAGGAAATTTCAAGTGCAATTTCATGCGGTTTACTCCTCCTATTCGAGAGGTGTAAGTATATTGATTAAAAAAGGGGTGTCGTTCACCTGCAGGAGTGCGCGGATCGACACGCTGGGCTGCTATATTTTTTTACATTGCTTACTAGATGGGAGAGAAATGGTTATAGCAAATGTATATATCCCCCCTCCTAGCAAGTTGGAAATTCTATACTATCTACTAGAATACATGGAGAACAAGGCAGGGATCCCATTGATCCTGATAGGCGATTTTAACACTGTCCTTGATAGTCGGCAGGATAGACTCTCATCGTGCACCCGGATAGGGAGAGTAACGGCGGGGAGGCTCAAGCAGTTTCTAGAAGAAGTGGGGTGGTGCGACTTATGGAGAATTCGCAACCCAAACGCTAGACAGTACTCTTGCTACTCAGGGACGCACTGCACACTATCTCGAATAGACCTAGCTATAGGCAATAACGAAGCGCTCCCTATAGTACATAAAATAGACTACGGCCCAAGGGGATTATCAGACCACTCACCCTTAAAACTGCTGTTGCGCACCGGGGACGGACAGATATATAGGCCTTGGTCAGTAAACCCAGTATGGTTAGAGGTAATTGGGAACCAGGAAGAAATTTCTACCAGCTTAAAGGAGTTTACTTTGAGCAACTTGGGCACGGCGGCAGGGGGGGTGGTTTGGGACGCACTAAAGGCCTTTCTTAGAGGGCTCCTAATCCAGCAAATAGCGAGGACAAAGCGAAAAACAAAAATGCAGGAAGATCGCATCAGAAAGGAGGTCATAGACCTGGAAGGGCAGTATGTTCTGCGCCCCACTATAGAGCTAAGGGAGGTATGGGTTAAGAAGCAGCAGGAATATAAAGTGGTAACAATGAGAAAGGCTAAAAACAAAAGGCTTTTTCAGAGGCGGAGATTTTTCGAGGAGGGGGAAAGAGTGGGGCGCACGCTTGCTGTAGTGGCTAGCACCAACTCCCCGTCCTCAACAATCTCTGCGATCAGATCCCCAAAGGGGGAAATAGTAACGGACCCTGGGAGGATAAGGGAGATATTCTTTGATTTTTATAGCTCTCTGTACAAAACGAAACAGCTCGCAGGTAATGGTGCGCTAGACAGATTAATGGAGGGAATTACATTACCAAATCTAACCACAATAGACAAGATGAACTTAGAGGCCCCTATAACCCTAGAGGAACTTAAAAGTGCGGTGGCGGCCATGCCCAATCGTAAAACTCCAGGCCCAGGCGGACTCCCCCTGGAAATTTACAAATACTATGGGGAGACTCTGCTCCCCACCCTTCTGAGGACACTAGAGGAGGCGTTAGCGGACGGTGGCCTCCCCTCCTCAATGTCAGAGCCCAATATTATATTTATTCAAAAGGAAGGGAAAGACCAACTAGAGGTGGCCTCATATAGGCGAATCTCCCTGCTTTGTTCGGATATCAAAATCCTTGCAAAGGTTCTGGCAACCAGGCTAAGCAAATGCATTGACAAACTGATCCACCCAGATCAGACGGGATTTATTCCCCACAGGTCTACCAGTGTCAATATTCGAAGAGCATATTTGAACCTGCAGACCCCAGTAGTAGACGGGGATCTTAGAGCAGTTGTATCACTGGATATTGCTAAAGCCTTTGACAGCTTGGAATGGGGTTACCTCTGGGAAATAAAGTATAACCAGACTGTTAAAGAATTACTGAATTTCTGTGTCCCTCTAGAGACTTCAAGAAGAAGATTTTATGATAAGTACAAAAATCTCACTTGACACAGTGTGTTGTCTCCCTGCCGGAAAGGGTCCCTGAGTTGTTGAGCTTTCCAAGAGACGTTGGTAAGTTTCTTAAAATATTGGGAGGACTGGGCTTTGGCCATGTAGGCTCATTCTCCAGTGGGCATTCCTCTTTAGGTTTTGACGATGCTGGGCTTCATAGGTTTTCCCAGGCATCAATCTAGTGTTTCTGATTGTTTTGGGGTTTGCTGCATAAGTCTCTGGGTATCTTTCTGACATCCTTAGTAGCCCAAAACAAACTTGAAGTGACAGTTCCATTTTAATCAGTCAATTACGGTTGCTTGACACGCTTGTAGCTCTTTTGAAATAAATGTATAACAAAGCTCTGGCTGAGCACGGTTATACATTTTGATATGTATCCTACGTGACAACCGTTTGACATTTGGTGGCTTTTCAGTAGATTAGAAACAGCACTGAATATGTAATGCAAAAAAAACTCTTTGGAAAATAACACATTATAATTATACCGACTAAGCATAAATGTGGTTACAGTTTTGTTTTCAAATCTACTGTTAAAAAAAAGCAAAACTATGCCTTAAAATCACTTTTTTTTAAAAATGTGGCTATTCACCAATGGCTGCTTCGGTGATGTAGGATGCAGCTGTAGAGGTGAGAGTGTACAAAATGATACCCCCTCATTTCTGGGAATATGATAAATTGTGAAACTGCAGTGTAAAAATGTAGATACAGGAGAGGTGATAAGGGAGCAAGAAACAATCCACTTTGTTGGCTTTTTACTTATATGCACCAATGTGCTGTGATTTTTTTATTTATTTTTTGTAGGGGGGGGGGGGTTGAGTTATGTTCAGATGATCCCCTTATCAGTTTACAGTGCATGTGGAAGTGGTGAAAACAAAGAGACCAACAACAAAGTAGACATTATTAAAAAGAAAATCAAGGTATAATTATTTTGGGGAGAACTGCCCTTTGTCCTGGATGGCCTCTAAAGCACTGAGGTATAGCAAGTTACTTCTTCTCCACTACAACAACTGGCACGTAAATGGCACCCTCAATTTTCTTACTATCTTCTGGGGCATTGGTAATGTAGGAAAGGACAATGCTCAATGCTCATCAGCGTAGGGCTAATAGTTTATATGGAGATTGTGGACATTGAGGACATCTAATGTGAAATGATCGAATTTTTTTCACAAATCCTATTTCTCTTCTTTTCTAATGGATTTTAATATGAATTAGATAAATAAACATTAGATTTTTATCAGATGTTGTGACTTAGGTTATTTTTCTTATTGCTTTTACTAGTAATGTCGGCGATCAGCGATTTTCAGCGGGACTACAACATTGCGACGGACAAATCTGACACTAAGTGACACTTTTTGGGGACCAGTGACACCAATACAGTGATCAGTGCTAAAAAAAATGCATTGTCACTGTACTAATGACACTGGCAGGTAAGGGGTTAACATCAGGGGTGATCAAAGTGTTAAGTGTGCTCCTAGGGAGTATGTTCTTATTGTGGGGGAAATGCTGTGACTGGAGGAAAACAGAGATTTGTGTTTCTGCTTAGCACTTTCTGCTTAGCACACAAGATATCCATTTTCTTCCCTCACAGAACGGCAGTCTGCCTTGTTTACATAGGCAGACCGCTGTTCTGCCTCTCCTGTGAACAATCACAGCAGGAGTGGGTCGCTCCCCAGACCTCGAACACAAAATCACGTACAGGTACATGATTTCGTGCAGCCGGGCCGACCTGCCCCAGTATATATGCGGTGGGCGGTCCGGAAGCGGTTAAAGTGGTTGTAAAGGTAAAGAAAAATTACAGCAAGCTCCTCTGTTTTATTAATCTCTGCTACACTGTGTAAGTGTTTTTTAAAATGATGCCTGTAAATACCTTATCTTCGATCTCTTGGCTGGTCATGTGACCTCCAGCCACTCTATTCCTCCGATCTACGGGTCTCAGTGGAAGGGGCCAAGATCCCCTCTGACGTCAGCTGGGGAGGTCACGTGACTGCTCTGCTGGCCGTTCAGCCCCTCCTGCTATAGCCCTTAGATGGGGGGAGGAGAGTTGCTGGAGGTCACGTAACCGGCCAGAACAGATCGAAGATAAGGTATTTACAGGCATCGTTTTAAAAAAACATTTACACAGTGTAGGAGAAAAAATAATAGAACAGAGGAGCTGGCTGTAATTGTTCTTTACTTTTACTGCCAGATACTAATAGCAGCGGGGGGAAGGGCAGAGGGGGGAGACACAAACAGGAGCTGACAGGCAGGGAGGGAGGGGGTGAGGGAGAGAGTAGAGCAGTGGAATGATGGAGGGACGTAAACTAACTATAGTAGTCATTGATCGGCAGCCATGATTACCGTGGTCAGCACACAGAGGGAGACACAGGAACAGGCAGGATCAGCCAGGTTTTTAACAGCTTAGAAAGGGGCAGGTTAGAAAGCACAAGCACTGTGCTGTTTAATCTGCTATAAGGAAACAGGAGCTCTTTTTAATTTTTTTAGGGCTACAACCACTTTAAAGTCTGCAGACTGATTTCACTTTCACTAAGAAAGCAACATGTAGGGTCGGTTCCCACGTTTCCCAATGTGGAAATGCGTCCAGTACCACAACGCATGTTAACAGGTGTTAAGTGTATTAGTGTAATGCCATTAATTTTAATGGTTGCCTTAATGCAACATATTTTGTAATACATCTGAAAAGTGTTAACTCAGCCTTACCATGTTAAAGGTGCTTGGTATTGCACACAGTGATTTCCCAACATGATTACTGATCATTCCCTGTTACTGATAGAAAAGCAAATGGCCCCTTTAACACCAAATATGCCACAGTGGGTAAGGCATGTTGGGAAGAAAGTCACAGCATGAACCTGCACGAATGCAATTTAAATGAAGCTGCTCAGATTTCTGTCTGTCTCTGATTCTTGGAGAGGACTCTGATCATGTATCAGAAGTCCAAGTGACAGGTTACATTTTTTATACAGTTGTTTCCTATGGATAACATTATTCCCAGTGGATAGATGCTGTATGCAAAGACGCAGGCACTAATACAAGTATATGCATAACATTTGTTTTAAAGACAGTTATTAAACTGTGGAAATTAATGTATACGTAATAATCATGTAAAATATATTTGTCTATATAATAATCAATGTAAAAAAATCATTTGCAGCATTCTTTACATAGAATTTCTAGTAATATGAATGCCAGAGAGGATGTATGGGGAGATCCAGGAGATGGCTGTCCTCGTGAGCCCGACTGTGGAGCACCAGCCACCACTGTTACTAACTATCAGACTGTCCCAGCCTACCGCTTGTCAGCCTCCACAAACCCAGTTTTGCCATTTTCACCAATTTTTTTAGCTCTAAGGGCTCGTTTACACTTGCTTCAAAATGTGATATTGGACACACATTTTTAAAGCACTCTGCCAACTAAGGCATCGGTCACTAAATAAAATGTTTACCTTAGGCCGGCCATAAACGGTACAAATTTCTAAATGATTGCTGAAGTTGTACAGTATGTGTACTTTGTGTGAAACAAATAAATAAAAAACTTAAAATAAACCATGCATATCACAAACCATACCAAATAAAACATACACATTTGATTGAACTAAAATAAAAATTGCATAAAATACAAGAAGTCCCAATCTTACAGTTCCCAAGTGATGATTCAATCTGAAAAGTGTCAGAGCTCTTATGGACATGACAAAGTGCTCCACTCCACAGTGCTTTTAGTGCCCCACATGGACTAACACTCACCATATATGTATATTTGACCAACTATCTCTGGTTTGGTCAATAGCGCTTGTGGGGCAATCCCGTTTGTGTTTTGCCAGTTGATATCAACCATATTCGACAGTATAACTCAAAGGGAACGATGACAAGAAGAGGATCTCATAGCGTAAAACCACTCCAATAAGTTTATTAATTAAGTACAGAGACCCACTCACTTGCTGCAGTGCCCTATTACCTCGCACCTAATGTATACAGCATTGTGTCTGTATGGGGATGATGACTGCCACTCTTTCCGATACCAGAAGTTAGGTACGAGTCACTGCTCGGAAATGACATAAATAGAAATTGCACCACGGCCACGTGACCAAAGCTTTAACGTGTTTCAACCTGATTGGTTGTCTTCGGGAAGCTTAAATTCTGCCATTTTTGATACTGGTTTTAATACCCCATGGCATTAGCCAATTGTAGTTAATCTAGGATTTAGATTTGCTGGATACACTGTATTTACACCCAAAAATTTTATCCTAACCAAATAATTTTCACCCAATAATGTTGCAAAACGTAAGCATGGTTAATAATGTTAGGATAAAATTATTGGGTGGGAATACAGAGTGTTTCCAGCAAATCTAAGTCCAAGAGTTTCCTGAAGACGACCAATAGTCCCTTCACTGGGTATAGGCAAGGGTTTACAACCACTTTAAGCTTTCTGCTCATGTACACTACATGGTGTTCCTCCTCATCCTCTACTCGCCTTTATACCAACGTTGGATGCATCTGTCTGCACCACAAAATCCTTGAAAAAATCTGGGGAGTACAGAACTGGCTGAGTACACCGAGCCCTCTTTAAAACTTGAAAGGATTCTTCCACTTCTGTGTATCATTTTACCATTACTGAGTTTTTCCCTTTTATAAGGTCACTAAACAGACCTGTCAGAGTTAAGAAATTGGGGATGAATCTCCTATAGTAACTTGTCACTCCAAGGAAAGGTCGGACCTGTTTGTAGGACGTGGCCATTCTTTAAGGGCTTATGTTTTGTTCAGCTGAGATTTTGTGATTCCTTGACCAATAGTGTAGACGAAGAATTTGGCTACCTCTAAACCAGTGGCACACTTTTTACTATTTGCCATTAAATTCTCCTTGAAGAAAGCATCCAATACAGCCTGGACATGGGCAAGTGAGATTTCCAGTCAGTGCTATGTATCACTATATTGTCCAGATATGCTACAGCATATTGTTGGTAAGTCTTATTACGCGTACACACCAGCGGAATTTCTGGCAGAAAGAATCCGATGGGAGCTTTTCATCGTATATTCCGACCGTGTGTATGCCACATCCGACTTTTTCTGTCGACAATTCAAACAAACTTAGATAAAGAACATGTTCTGTATTTTTCCGATGGAACAAATTACTATCGGGAAAAACGTTTGTCTGTATGCTGTTCCGACGCACCAAAAACGACCCATGCTCTGAAGCAAGTAGGAGACGGAAGCTATTGGCTACTGGCTATTGAACTTCCGTTTTCTAGTCCCGTCGTACGTGTTGTACGTCACCGCGTTCTGGACGGTCGGAATTTGGTGTGACCGTGTGTATGCAAGACAGCTTGAGCGGAATTCCATCGGAACTCCGTCGTGAAAACCTTCAGAGTTTATTCCGACGGCAAAAACGGTCGTGTGTAAATGGCATTAGGTTCTTTCCATGGCCCTTTGAAATGTCACAGGGCATTTTAAACCCAAAAGGAATATTTTATATTGAAATGTGCCCTCATGGTTTTACAAATGCAGTCTCTTCCTTAGCACTTTCAATCAAGGGGATTTGCTACATCCTTTTGTCAGGTCCAAAGTTGTCAGATAACAGGCCTTCCCAAGTTGGTCTATGAGCTACAGATCATCTACACAGAGCATAGTGTGAGTGTCAAATTTTTGTCACTGAAATAAACTTTCTGAAGTTTGTACAAAACCTCCAACTTCCGTCTGGTTTCAGGACTAAAACAATGGGACTAGACCAGTTACTATTGGAATCTTCAATTATGTCTAGCACCAACATTCCCCTTACGTTGTCACTAATGTGTTTTCCTTGCTTCAGTAATCCGATATGATTTGAGCTTGACACAACCCCAGGTTCAGTAACAATGTCATGCACTACCTCTGAAGTCGTGCCAGATAACTCTGAAAATGTTTCCTTGTTCCTTATCAGGAACACAGGAACTGCTTTCCTGCTTTTGGATACAAGACAGCATATCTACAACTTTAACCTTGGGGACCAGAGGGGAATAAGTACTCACAGAAAAGGCCCCACCCTGTCCTTTTAAGGCTTTAGCAAATTTATGTGGCATCATTGCTCAAGTTTCCTTTTCCCTAGTTGATGAAATTTGAAGTTTACTTCCCCAACTCTCTCAATTACTTCAAAGGGACCCTGCCACTTAGCCAGGGACTTTCATTTAACCATGGTAACCAACACCAGCACCCTGTTTACAGGGAAGAAAACACAGACTTGGGACCCCCAGTTGTATTTTCCTTGTTGGGCTGTCTAGGCCTGAGTTAAATTTCTTTTTACAACTGTCATTACAGCAGGAATTCTATCCCTAATCTAATCCCTGAAGGTGTCTCCCATAGAGCAATTCAACTGGAGAGTATCCTGTAGGGGACCAAGGAACTTCCCTGATGGCAAACCTTAATTATGGAAGTAAACAGTCCCAATTTTTCCCTTCCTTGTCAACAACCTTTTCCAATCATTTTTAAGGTTGTATTAAATCATTCCACAACAAATTTTTTTGGTTAACGATGACATAAACAGGGTGCCTTGGTCTGTGTGTATCCCCTAAGGGACCCCAACATGCCTGAACACCATAAACAATTCTCTGGCAATGTTCTTAGCAGATGTATTATGCAGAAGAATGGCCTCAGCATAACAGGTAGCATAATCCGTAAAACTAGAATTTGCTAATGACCCCGGGCAGGCTGGGGAAATGGACCCACAAGGTCCATGCGACTTTTCTCAAAGGGTACTTTAATAATTGGTAATGGAACTAGAAACTCAGAAAGTGGGGCAGGGGTGCTGACATTTCACAAACTGGATAGAATTACTATAATTCTCATGTTCGTGGGTGAGTTCTAGTATCACCCTTCTGTATGGTTTCTGTATGGCTTAGACACCACCAACTGCTCAAATATTTTTTCATTTTTTTATACACTCGATATAACAAATCCTCATTGCTACTGACATAAGGAAAACATACCTTGTCCTCTGGTTTGATAGGTACATCATTAACCATCACAACATTTTCCCAGGCCGTAACAGGGGTAGTGTCTATCCTCTGCTCAGTACCAAATTATGATCCTTATGTGTATAAGGATCAGCAAACTCCAGCCTAACCTCAGTGTCAGCAGAGGGCTGCCTCTCATTGGCTATATGGACTCTCCTGGACTCCCCCAATTCTCCTTTCAAAACAGAGAAAGGAAATCTGGGGGCCCTGAGAAGAGTCCTCTGAATCCAAATTTTCTGCACAGACCAAGGAATCTAGCTCAATGTCTAACTCAGGTACTGTACTGTAATCAATCTGGATAATCCCAAAGTTCCCCAAATTTTAGGAACTCTCTCCCAATTGTTACATCATGCAACAAAATGGGTACAACTCCAACCAGATGAGTCACAGTACCCAGGTCAGCTTCAAACTTTACAGTAGCTATAGGATATCAGACCCTCTGCCACAATACATATGTGTAAACTTTTTGTAATCCGTAATTATTTTCATCAGATTTGTATTGCAGACACCATACATGGACCTTGCAATTTTCCTTTCAGCATTGCATTTAAAGCAATTCAGCTTTTTTAGGCCTGGATAGTGAAGGATCACCCCATGAATAAAGTAATATTTACTTTCAATAGATATTTGTTGAGATTTGAGGTTTTACAAAAAGCGATGTCAGTAAGTAAGTAAGCTTACAATCAAAGCATACAAAACAGTTTAAGATCAACAAAAGGTAATCCTGAACTGGACAATAGAACCATATGCTTATAGATACATTGCGGGAGTCTACCTATCATACGACAGGCCTGGTCAAGTAAGCACCAAGTGATTTACTTATTGGAGAAGAGATTGGGGCCAGGGAATACAAAAGGAAGGTAAGAGAGGCAAGGGTAACGGGTCAGGAGACACAAAAATAAAATTTAAAAAAAAAGGGTCAAGCATGTATAGCAATTACGAAGAAGCAGCATACGCTGTCCACGATTGTTAGAACTTCAATGATATTAAAGTGGTTCTTAAGGCTCAAGCTGTTTTACCTTCATGCATTTAATGCATTCCATGCATGAAGGTAAAAAAAACTTTATTAAGCAGCAGCCTTCCCAGCCCCTCCTAATACTAACCTGACCCCGATCTTCTCCAGCGCTGTGCACGAGAGCCTTGGCTCTCCGTGGACTCTCCCTCCTCATTGACTGAGACAGCAGCTCCCATTGACTCCCACTACTGTCAATCACAGCCACTGAGCCATTGAGGTGAGAGAGGGGCAGAGCCAGGCCACGGCTCTGTGTGTGAATGGACACACAGAACAGCGGCTCGGGAGCGAGCCTGCTCGGGTGCCCCCACAGCAAGCTGCTTGCTGTAGGGGCACTTGGCAGGAGGGAAGGGCCAGGAGCACCAGCAGGTGACACCAGTAGAGGAGGATCGGGGCTGCTCTGTGCAAAACCACTGCACAGAGCAGGTAAGTATAACATGTTTGTTATTTTAATGTAAAAAAGCCAGAAGCTTTAATATACAGTGCCTTGTAAAAGTGTTCATACCCCTTGAAATTTTCCAAATTTTGTCATGTCACAACCAAAAACGTAAATGTATTTTATTGGGATGTTATGTGATAGACCAACACAAAGTGGCACATAATTGTAAAGTGGAAGGAAAATGATAAATGGTTTTCAAAACTTTTTACAAATAAATATCTGAAAAGCGTGGCGTGCATTTGTATTCAGCCCCCCTGAGTCAATAATTTTTAGAACCACCTTTCGCTGCAATTACAGTTGCAAGTCTTTTTAGGTATGTCTCTACCTGCTTTGCACATCTAGAGTGTGACATTTTTGCCCATTCTTCTTTGCAAAATAGATCAAGCTCTGTCAGATTGGATGGAGAGCATCTGTGAACAGCAATTTTCAACTGGATTTAGGTCTGAAATTTGACTGGAACATTCTAACACATGAATATACTTTGATCTAAACCATTCCATTGTAGCTCTGGCTGTATGTTTAGGGTCATTGTTTTGCTGGAAGGTGAACCTCTGCCCCAGTCTCAAATCTTTTGAAGACTCTAAGAGGTTTTCTTCTAAGATTGTCCTGTATTTGGCTCCATCCATCTTCCCATCAACTCTAAACAGCTACCCTGTCCCTGCTGAAAAAATCAATGATATAGGTAAATATTAGTAGTCCAGAGAAGATAAACGTGTATCGAGTTAATGTGCTTCAAACTCTGCAATGTTGCTGCAAAAAGTTTTCAATATGTGCAAAATAAGATGCCAAGCGCTAAGAAGATAATCCGTGTGATCTGTGCTCCCCTCTGTATGCCCCCTCACTCACCAGAGATCCAGGGCTCCCATAACAGAAGTCACAAGCGCTCAGGAGGGTGGCTGGGTTCTGTGGTTCCAGGAGCTGTATCTCTAGCTGCAGTGTGTGTTGTTCAGAAATCCAGGGCTCCCCACCAGAAATCACAGACGCTGCGGAGGATGGCTGAGCTCTGTAGTTCCACGAGCTGTGTCTCCAACTGTAACGTACCTTGTTCTCAGCAAATCATCAGACATAGATGCCAAAGCGAGCAATATAGCGTAATTCCATTTGTTTATTGCAAAAATAAACATTGCAAAGAGCGTTAAAACCCCAAAACCGGAAGTGGCTGTCGACTTGCATCTCACCGGCCGGAAATTGCGTCACCACCCGCGGTCAACTGATGCGTTTCGTCCCGCCCATGGGACATTATCAAAGGATATCCCCAGGTGGTGTGTTATCGCAATATATAAGGTCTAACTACTCCCATCCACACCTGATCCGAATAGCCAATAACTGTGAATGATGTCATATCCTCTTCCTGTGTCTGAATTGTAGAGGTGTAACCGACTTCACCTCCACTAAATCCTCCATATTGGTACACCCAGAAAATGTGACAAATATAGGACTGAGCTAAATATTGTGAGCAGCTATAAATGTCCTATAAACTTGGGGAGATGCACAACTAAATAACGAAGATATGCATGATGAATTGAACTACATTTAAAATTAAATAAATTGTAAATAAAATTAACATGTATCATTTGCCATCCCTGCCTTATTTTCCCTGGGATAAAGCTCATCCACCGCTGAGACCGACCCCAACCTTCCCCGCTACAGATCCGGCTGGATCTTGCCTGAAACCCGGCTCATCTGAGCCTCTTTAGGCCTCCTGACTGCCCTGGCCTACCAACTACCGCCGCCATATTGAGGCCTACGGCCTGCCCGGAGCCTGACGCTCACCTGTGCTGCGGAGCGGGAGACGATCGGGTCCTCCTCTTGGGACTTTCCGACCGGGACATCCGAACCACCACAGCGAGGAGACGGATACCGGCAACGTAAGAGAGAGCCGAGCGGGACCCTCCCTCTCCATCCCGGGTCCTCCCGCAGTCTGACGCCACTCTTGGGCCTATCCACCGGCCATCCTGGACTCTGTGAGTACCTGGGCTGCTGCCCGAGCCTTCTCCTGTCCCTGCTCTGCAGTATCTGGCCCCAAAGTATCCATTTTTTGAGCTTTTAGAGTCCCGGTCCGGGCCCGAGGGGAGACCCCCCCCCCGGCCGGCCTCAGCCTTCAGGACAGGCCGCGGCTTCGGCCTAGTCCTGGAGGTCGGCGGCCATCTTGGTGCCCCTAGTACCCCCGCAGCACATTTCCTGCAATTGAATCACCTATTGACTGCCTGTAGACACTATACCCTGCCTCACACCTGCAAACCTTACAGCTGCCACCTCAACTCCCCCTGATTCTTAATGTGACCACCTCCAGACCGGCGTGCAGGGAAGCAGACATGTAAGAGGAGTCCTTTGATCCCCGTCTCTTTAAGAGATGCTCCTACAAAGCTAACAGTCCCCCATTAATCGCAGGAGCAATATCATAACAAGACATCAGACCCTCCCAAACACTGCATGGGGAAGATTGGTTCCCAGAAGGCAATATACAGAGGTTTTATCCCACCGCCATCGTCGCAGACCCCTAATACCATGGAGCGCTTCTTATATAAACAGAGATCCCCAACCTCCAGTGAACAGCCGAGACCCTCGGATACCGCTGACCCACATTTTCTGCCGGAAGGCATGACCCAAGATGATAACAGATCTCAATCCTCCCTGCATTCTCTTCCACCCGATCACCCCGTGGATGTGGTGACAGTAGCTGTTCTAGACACAAAGTTGAACTCATTACTACACGAATTAACCCGCAGCATCGCTAAAGAAGTGAGCAAAATAGCACATGAGTTACGGGGTGAAATCGACCAATTAGGTGAACGCACCAACACACTGGAGAACAAATTTGATGAACTGACCCAATATGTACATGTTCTCGAAGAGGACAATTCCAACCTGAAACATACAGTCTCCCTACTTCAACTCCAACAGGAAGATCTGGAAAATCGTGAAAGACGCCAGAATCTGAGGATAAGGGGAATCCCTGAGACGGTGAGTGACAAGGAAATACGTCCCTACCTTCTAGGCCTATTCGTCACTTTAGCCCCACATATACCGGACATAGACTGGCGTATGGACAGGGCGCATAGATCTCTGGCTCCAAAACCTCCTCCTACTGCCAACCCCAGAGATATTATTGTCCGCTTCCACTTCTACGAGAGCAAAGAGGCCCTCACACTTGCAACGCGTAACAAGTCACGGATTGACTATAAACAACACAAAATCCAGATATTTAACGATCTGTCTCCAATCACTCTGGCCAAAAGACGCAGTTTCCGTCCTGTCACTACCCACCTACAAAACCATCAAGTTCCCTACCGCTGGGGATTCCCCTTCCGTCTAACCGCTTCCAAAGATGGTGTTCAACATTCCCTGAGAGATCTTTACGAAAGTGAAGCCTTTATTCGTAACCTAGGTCTTCCCCCACTGCCTGAAGAAGACTCTATACCCCAAGCTCCAAGCCTCAGACCACTTACCACACCAGCTAAAATTTGGACCCCAGTCCAACGAAGATCCCAGAAGAACTCTTCTACCCCACAACGAGCCAATCGTCACAGATATCCAACCTGATGTGACTTATTATTTTTCTTTTTCCTACTTTCTTTTTTCTCAATATTTTTGCTCTTTTTTCCATGGCCAGGAAATATTTACCATGGATATCCCAGTGACCTCATAGTGCTTAGGTCACCTTGTTTGAGAGGTCACACCTCTTATTGATATCTACCTCTATGTCACATACCAGTTTGTCTTAAGATTTATCTACATGTTTATAGTACCATGCCAAACACCCTTGCTCCTCCTGTCTGTTTGTTTTTTTTTTTTTTTGGTTTTACAAAAACAGAGACAAGGATCTACACACCTCCCCTCCTCCTCTAATAATCCCTGCAGGCTAACATGCCCCCCCTCATGACCCAAGGCTTCTGCCTGGGCAGCCTGAAATTTTTTCTCAGGCTTTTCAAAAATTATTTTTTCTTTTTTACTTTTTTAACACTTTTTGTCTTCCAATGCAATTTAGTTCCTAATTTTTTTGTCTCCTTTGGAGTTTCCATATGCAGGTCTTTATTCCTTTTTTTTCCTTCTGACCTATATATGTTTTTTCAAGGTTGCACTTACATTATTATATCAAATGTAAGAAATGTTTGTTTTCAAATGTTCCTTTTTAAGGATGCTCAGATACATGTTCCCAGTCTTCATACTGCATTAGCTCTTTTTTGTTTAACCGAATATGGCCCTCAAAATCTATTCTTGTAATGTTAAGGGATTAAATTCCATAGGCAAAAGGTGGCAGGCCTTAAAAGAATTTAAATCATCCAAAGCAGAGGTGACTATGGTTCAGGAAACCCATTTCAAGCCCAATGGCTCTTTCAAGTTCGCCTCTAGACACTTTCCCATAGCATATACTGCCTCTGACCCCTCTGGAAAAGCGGGAGTGGCAATCCTTTTTAAACGCACAAGCCCAATAAAAATACTTTCCTCCTACCTAGACCCTCACGGTAGGTTCATATTCCTGAAGTGTAGTCACCTATCTACCTCCTTTTCCTTAATCAACATTTATGCACCAAATGTAGGACAGATCGGTTTCCTTGAAAACGTTTTTGAGAAATTACAACCCTTCTCCCAGCCGTTCATGATCATGGGAGGCGACTTCAATGTGTGCATGTCCCCGACCAGGGACAGGAAAACTCTATTTCAAACCGCCTCACAATCTTCCTCTAAGAAATTATCAACATCCTTTCGCAAACTAGTTAGATCCCATAATCTATTTGATTCTTGGAGGATAAAACACCCGACCCAAAAACACTATACATTCTACTCTCATCCCCACAAGTCTTATTCTAGACTAGATTACTTCCTTATTACTGGTCCCCTATTGCCCTATGTAGTATCTTCTGAAATAAATCCTATTACCTGGTCGGATCATGCGCCTATTGAACTCGAAGTATTACTGGCGAAGCCTTTTACTAAGACCTGCCACTGGCGACTTAATGAATCCCTACTTAAAAATCCTTTATCTCAAACTCAATTACAGCAGAAATTAGTCGAGTTTTTTCAGCTTAATGATGGCTCGGTCCCGGAGATTTCCACCCTGGAAAGCCTTTTTTAGAGGTGAATGCATAGCTATAAGCTCACGCCTAAAGAAAGATTCTGTACAACTTAAAGAAGATCTTATTATCCAACTGCAAACAGCGGAAAAAAATCTGCTGGCCTCCCCCACGGTGGAAAAATTGAGAAATGTCATCTCAATCCGAGATCGAATCAAGTCTTTCGATATGAATCAAATTTCCAAATCCATGTTATGGGCTAAGCAAAAATTTTACGACTATGCAAACAAACCACATAGGATGCTAGTGAGCAAATTAAAACCTCGGCCCCTTCTATCTATACCCGACCACTTGATGCAACCCGATGGCACCCCCACATACTGTCCGAAAACTATGTCAAAGGTCTTTGGTGATTTTTATAAGCAACTTTATAACTGTTTAGGCCCCGATTCACATCCTCAATTCTCGCAATCAGAGTTTGATAAATTTATAAATTCCTTTCCACTACCGAAGATATCTGCTGATCATCTATCCTCTCTTAACGCTCCGATTACTGGAGAGGAAATAGGGGAGGTGATTAAAAATCTTCCAACCCACAAATCTCCGGGCCCCGATGGTCTCCCTTACATCTACTATAAAACCTTTACACATATTTTAACCCCCTATCTACAATCCCTATTCTCCTCCTTTTTTCAGGGATCCATCCCACATTCACAATTCTTACATGCCAATATAACGGTAATCCCTAAACCAGGTAAGGATCCTGCACTACCCGACAACTACCGCCCAATTGCTTTATTAAACTCAGACTACAAAATCTTCACCAAGATACTAGCCAATAGATTATCCCCACTATTAACGTCCCTGATCCACAGAGACCAAGTGGGATTTGTTCCCTCGAGACATGCTGGAGATAATACAAGAAGAACCATAGATCTGATAGACTTAGTAACTAGAACTAAACGCCCCACCATAGTCCTGAGCTTAGATGCTCAAAAAGCTTTCGATCGGTTAAGCTGGCCCTTCATGTTCACAGTCTTAACCCGATTCGGATTCTCAGGCCCCTTTATACGAGCCCTACATACCCTATACTCCCTCCCCACGTCTCAAGTCCAGCTGTCCTCTTATACCTCGCAACGATTTACTCTCAGTAATGGTACGAGACAAGGCTGCCCTTTGTCACCCCTATTATTTATATTAAGCCTAGAACCCTTAGCAGCGGCTATCAGATCCCATCCTAATATCAGAGGAATCCCACTACGACATCAGGACTACAAACTTTCTCTTTTCGCAGATGACATTCTGCTAACCATCACACACCCCGAGATTTCATTACCCTTCTTACACGAAACCCTCTCCACATTTGGGTCCTTATCAGGATTTTGTATTAACCAGACCAAAACAGAAGCCCTCCCCATCAATATACCCTCAGATATACTCAGCTCCTTACAAACAAGTTTAAATACAGATGGTGCCAGACTTCACTAAAATATTTAGGAATTCATCTTACTCCTTCATACCACTCTCTTTATCAAGCCAACTTTCCCCCTATGTTCGCAGAAATTGCTAAACTCCTACAACATTGGTCTTCCATCCCAATTTCCCTTCTTGGTAGGATTAACGTTCTCAAAATGTCGGTCTTGCCCAAATTACTGTACCTTTTTGAAACACTTCCAGTCCCGGTCCCTATGTCGCAGCTGAGAAGTCTCCAGAGAAAGTGCCTTAACTTTGTTTGGAACAATGCATCCCATAGAATTGCTCAATCGGTAGTCCTTTCTCCTAGAACAAGAGGAGGACTAGCCTCCGATTTGATTAAATATTACTATGCCTCTCATCTTAGAGTATTGACAACATGGACCTCAAGGAAGGCTGCAAATAGATGGGCCGAAATTGAAATGGGGATTACTGCCCCTGTACATTTATGCTATCTATTATGGCCTTCCTCTCAGAAATTCATACCCCAACTATGGTCTCTGTGTCTCTCCCCGATGCTTTTTACGCTTTCAATCTGGAAAAGGTGCAGGGACAAATTTAATCTATCCTCACCCTGTTCCCCTCTCCAGAATTTCCTTTTTAACCCAGAAATCCCGGACGGATTATCATACCTGCGAACAATTTCGTGGACACACGCGGAGATGTTTCAGCTGCGACATTTAGTTCACCCAGTAACACACAAACTGTTACCTTTCTCAACCCTTAAAGAAAAACACGCCCTACCGAAATCTACAGAATACTTTTACCTACAAGTTAAACACTTTTTCCAATCTTGCTTCCCCTCCTTATCCTTAGAAAATCCTACTGCTTTTGAATTACTATGTACAAATGGTCCTTACGAACCAAACCTAATCTCATCCATATATAAAATACTCCAGACAACACCCCCCTTAAATGACTCCATACATAGATACATGACTAAATGGTCCAAGATGCTAAACAGATCAATTTCACTATTAGATTGGGGTAAAATCTGGGAGTCGGCTTTTAAAGTCTCCAGATGCGTGGCACAAAAGGAGACCGCTATTAAGATAATATTTCTTTGGTACAAAACTCCTGAGTTGCTACATGCCCAAAATGCGTCTCTTTCTGATTTGTGCTGGAGATGTGGGCAGTCCGTAGGTACACATCTTCACATTTTCTGGGATTGTCATGTCCTAAGTGCATATTGGATTGAGATACAAAATATATTGCAATCACTTTTCGCTACGCCTATTCAATTGAATCCCATACATTTCCTACTAGGTCTACCCTTCCCGGATATCCCTAAATCACTACAGAGACTAGGGTCCTTTGTACTTTTGGCAGCAAAAAGAGCCATCCCTAGACTTTGGCTCTCTACCAACGTTCCCACTTTACACCACGCTCTTGCCATTATTGCAGATATACGTAAAATGGAACATTTAACAGCAAAAATTGAAGGTAAAATTCCCCAATTCGAAAAAATTTGGAAACCTTGGGATGATTCAAAATATTGCTCGGTACCTTCCATTTCTGCTCCTTTTTGATTCCAAATTACTTGTCCTCCTGAGCATCCTTGTGTTTTGAACATGTTACTGCGATAGCAATATAGATACTGTATGGATTTATTTTTTTCTTACTATATATGTCCCAATTCGGGAAGAAGCTGACTTCTACCTATACAGATATCCTCACCATGTTTCTTCTTTTTCACAATGTTTGCACTACTTATATTGTGATTGTTTCTATGCAAACTGTCATGACTTTCTGTTATGTTGATATATATTTGTTACAAAAACTTTTTGAAAAATAAAAAATTATAAAAAAAAAAATTAACATGTATGATACAAATCAATGTGTGTCATTTGCTTGTTTAACTATCACCATCTAGTGGACAGATAGAAAATCCGTCATCACCACTTGGTGGTAGCAACAAACAATAATGCCACCTTTCAAATACAGTGGTAACAGTGACTAAATGTTTTTTATCATTAATTGATTCTTTTTTTGCACCTAAAATTAAGATTAAAAATTAAAGTAATAGGTTCTATTATTATTCCAAATGGATTTAGCTATTACAGGATGACCCACTGCTATCATCCCTAGTTGGGACTAGATACCATCGGGATATCACCTTATAATTGGCCTCAGTCAGTTGAAAATTCAAAATGCCCACATGGATTCTCGAAGTCCAGGCATACTGGCCCTCCTCAGTAATCTCCGTCTCCAGGTCTCCTTCCCAAGCCAGCCTATACACGAGTTTATTGGGAGTGCCTGCAAATAATTTATTAAAGGACTAAATTCAACCCCTTTGAGCCGTACTCATGTAGCAATGTACCCTTCTGGCCACAGCCTCTCCAACAGAGGTCAAAATACATGGGGTAGGGGAGTGGCGCAACCTGCAATATATTTAAATGTAACACAAGTCCATAAGAAGTCTTTTGAGCTAACCAGCTCTATAGTGAGAAAACAGTCCACTGTGTCAGGGCAAGCCTTATGCCCCGTACACACAGTCGGACATTAATCGGACATTCCGACAACAAAATCCTAGGATTTTTTCCGACGGATGTTGGCTCAAACTTGTTTTGCATACACACAGTCGCACAAAGTTGTCGGAATTTCCGATCTCCAAGAACGCGGTCACGTACACCACGTACGACGAGACTATAAAAGGCCATTTCAGAACCAAGCGCTGCACCCTTTGGGCTCCTTTTGCTAACCTCGTGTTAGTAAAAGTTTGGTGAGAGACGATTAGCGCTTTTTCAGACTCGTGGTATTCAGATCGTTTTCTGCTGTTCAGTTTGTGCTTGTGGGTTTGTATCTGCTCTTCAGTGCGTGCAGTGAGTTCGTATTTGATTATTCATTGCGTTCTTGTCCGCTCGTTGCTGTTTTTCAGGTTGCTCTTCACAGGCCTTGCTGTTCTTCAGTGCGTTCTGTTACTGCCTTCTGAGCAGCCGACTGTTTTCTAGCCATGTTGCGTATATGTACTCCTCGTAGAGTTCGTGCTGTGCGGGGGCTTGGTGTTGGGGTCCTGACCTTGACACAAGTCCAGTCCATGAACAGGGTGGGGAGGAGTTCATGGACCAAGAATTGGTTGCTTCAGCGTGACCAGTTCTGTCACATGCCTTTGCTCCGTGAGATCCGTGAGAATAAGCCTGATGATTTCAGAAACTTTCTCCGGATGACGGACCCCATATTTCACCGTTTGTTGGCTTTGCTGACCCCCTATATCAGCAGGAAGGATACCTGCATGAGGCAAGCCATCACTGCGGAGCAGAGGCTGGTCGCCACCCTGCGGTACTTGGCGACGGGGAGAAGTCTGCAGGACTTGAAGCTCTCGACAGGCATCTCCCCCCAGGCTCTGGGTATCATTATCCCAGAGACCTGTTCTGCCATCATTCAGGTCCTGCAGAAGGAGTAAGAAGGTATGAAGTAAGAAGTATGAAGGTAAGATTTTTATCCTTTAACCTCACATTTTATTGTATTTAATGTTTGCTAATGTATTATATTTCTTTCCTCATTCCCTAATTACCATGATTGTAATATGCTGTGAATGTCCCCTTTGTCCTCATGCATGCTGGATTTTTATGTAATTCTTTTTTTTGTCCTTCATACATATTTGCCTTCACTTACCTCCCCAGCATGGTCTCCTGCCCCTATATTCACCTCATGTATTTACTTAACAATGTATTTTATCAGCTCCATAGTAGTGCTTTACCCCAAACACCCCCTAAAATGTTTAGAAATGTGATTTGTGCTTTAAATTCAGTCAGAGTGCCAGAGGCTTTTTTTGGGTGTCCCCAAATCATTTGGAACCCTCCCTCCCCCCAACTGCTAAGTCAGCTGATCCCAATTCTCTATCTATCCTCAATCATCTATCTGCTGACTTTGCCAAACCCATACACACTATACCAGTGGTTCTCAACTCCAGTCCTCGGGACCCACCAACAGGCCAGATTTTAAGTATTACCTTGGGGAGTTGCAGACTAGAATACTGCAATCACTGAGCAGCAAGTGATATCACCTGTGATGTATTTCAGCTATCTTGCAAACCTGGCCTGTTGGTGGGTCCTGAGGACTGGAGTTGAGAACCACTGCACTATACCCATCTCTTTTGTGCTCAGATTTATGGAGGAATTCCCCAAAGCATGTATTGCAAGGGCCTGCCTGAATACTTTCAAATGGTAGTGTTTAAAGTTTTTGTATAATATTATTATCTTGATAGGTAATAGCAGAATGTACAGTGTGTATTTATATCTTTGTATTATGACACTTCTTACCTGTCCAGTAGGCTGCCAATAGTGTAACTAAGAAGGGGCTGTTCAAAGTAATACCCATTATTTAGGCATTTATTTAGGCATTCATATCTCAATGAAGTGGAGAGGGTTACCCCACCCCCTATAATGTTAGAAATGGCCCAGGAGAGGGGGGGGGGATCTGATAGGTGTACCTTATACTTTGGTCTTAAAAAATTCACTCATAAAAATGTTAGCTTGATGTTGGGCAAGAATGTTTGTGTCTAATCTGCTTTCCATGTTTATGTGCAAAATGACTAATTTTTGATTTTGTTTTGACTCCACAGTTTCCTTCCACGCCACAGGAATGGCAGACTGTGGCCTCCCACTTTGCCCAGCGGTGGGACTTTCCTAACTGCGGAGGGGCAATTGATGGGAAACACGTCCACATCGTCCCACCACCCAACTCGGGGTCGTACTATTACAACTACAAGGGGTTCAATAGTATTGTGATGTTGGCGGTGGTGTCGGCTAATTATGAGTTCCTGTATGTGGACGTGGGGAAGAATGGCCGGATGTCCGATGGTGGAGTCATCACCCAGACAGAGTTTTACAGGCGTCTCCAGAATGGCAGCTTGGACTTGCCACCTCCAGAAGACAATGTGTAAGGACTCCCATTCGTCTTCGTTGCGGATGAAGCATTTGCGCTGGGGGACCATCTTATGCGGCCATTCCCGATGAGGACCCTCACCCCGGACCAGAGGGTTTTTAATTACCGGCTGGCCAGAGCCAGAAGAGTGGTGGAGAACACGTTTGGAATCATGGCCAGCCGGTTCCGCCTATTTCTTACACCCATACATATGGCGGAGTACAAACTGAATCACATTATCCTGGCGTGCTGTGTTCTACACAACTTTTTACGGAAACATTCTGCCAACTATGCTGGCTCAGTTGGGCCTGAGGCCGGAATTCAACATTAAACAAACCCTGACGGTGCTTGAAAGTGGCCGGTGCTTGAGAGTGCCCGTGATGTCCGGCTAAGATACCTTGAATTCTTTGCGGGTAGGGGGGCCATCAATATGCCAGACAATGTCTAAAACATTTTTTAAATTAAAAAAAAACAAAAAACCAAGGTTCGTGACATTTCCTGCTTGTGTTTGTTTTAGCTGACCCTGAGAGAAATGTGGTGAGTCCTGAAATTGGCATGATTGTGTAACCTTACAAAGCACTGTTGGGTGTTATTTCCTAAAGGCAAAGACACTTTGCACTACAAGTGCACTTGAAACTGCACTGAAACTGCACTTGTAGTGCAAAGTGGATTTCCCCTCAGGAAATAACCCCCATTGTCACAGAAAACACCCATTACAGCACCACAAAAGTTTTGTAGCGTTGAGACAATAATCCACACAATCTTGATTAACAATCTTTTTAATACCAGCACAATCACATGTGCATTTAGAAAAGGTTTTTAAAACAAACCAACATGTTTGTTGTATAACAATTTTTGGGGTCACATTAGAAAAATTAGAAATGTCCATTTGAGATCAAACAGGCATGTTTAAAACCAACAAGAAAGGCACAAATCTTGAACTTACAAAGTTCACATTTGGTAGAACTTGAAGGCAATATCAGACATGAGTATTTACAAACTGAGTTTGATATTGCGTTCAGATGGGGTGAAGTCACCCCAGGAAAAGCCAAATTTTGAAGATGCACACAAATTTAAGAATGTCAACATGTGCTACCTGCCATCATGGGGGATCAAGGGACGTGTTTTGGGGGTGCAACCCCTTCCTCACAGCTACTTTATTATTGAGGAAGGGGTTGCACCCCCAAAACACGTCCATTGATCTCCCGGGATGGCAGATAGCACATGTTGACACACTGTGTACATCTTCAAAATTTGGCTTTTCTAATATTTGTAAAAAAATGTTCAAAAATTGTAGAACACCAAAAAACAAAGGGATTTGGAGGGCTTTTAAACTCGACCTAAAACATCAATGATGTTCTTATTTTTTTGAAGAACATCATTGATGTTTTTCTTGATGTTTTCCAATGCAACATTACACCCCATGATCTCCCCGATCAGGATCTGGGCACTTTCAGAGGTGAAAGGATCAGAATCCACAATATCACGATCCCCTAAAAAGAGAGAAACAAAAAAAAAAAAAACAGGTATTAAAAATATGCCGGCATCCATCTCTTACCTGAGCCTGTGGTCGCAGACACTCACCTGTTGTGGTGACAATTTCCACCACCTCTTCCTCCTCCTGCTCTTCTTGTCTTTGTGGGATTTCACCTTCTTCCAGAGGTGGGGGGTCTGTGGTCTCCTCGGATGAGGGGTGTCCTCCGAGTCTTTTATCCCCTATGTAAAAAAAATAGGTATACTTAGCACACATATATTTAATGTCAGAACTATAAATATTAAGCATTGCTTGGAAGTGGGGTACAATTGTCTATTTTGGCAGAGTTCCAAGATGTAGCATTTTTATTGTCCTTTGTCAAGCTTCAAAACTTTACCTGTCTTGTACAAGCTTCACAGATGGAGACCCCACTATAGTATACACTGGAGCACCTGTGTGGGCCCCCTAATAAAAAGGGTGTTCGTGTGTCCCACACTAGTGCTCCAGAGTCCAGATGTGTAAACTGCTGCTGAGTGTCCTCTCCTACACAGAATCTAGCTTGCATTTCATTCTAGTAACAAACACATCTACACCACCCAATTCTTTTCACACAAGTAGGCCCCAAAAAATGATGGCAATTGCATATGGCCAAATGAACTATGTTTGATACGAACGAATAATGTGCCCATGAACATGAAAGTTGCCATTTTAACTGGATAACAGTTATTAAGAAAAGCACATGGAGCAGCACGAACGTAATAAACATGAAGAATAGGAACACAGCACAACTACTTACTTTTTTGCAGCACTCTCCGGATCTTTCTGTACTGCTTGTGTTCTTTTAATTTGAGGTTCGACCACCGCTTCCTGAGCTGATCTTTCGATCGTCCTTCTCCGAAATTCAGGTGCAGACTCTTGACTACTTTCACCATTATCTTGGCCTTTCTGACATTGGGGTTGGGGTAAGGTCCATACTTCCCGTCATAGTCGGCCTTCTTCAGGATGTCGACCATCTCCAACATCTCCCCAAAGGACATATTTGATGCCTTATATCGTCTCCTTCTGGATCGGGACGTTTCAGGCTCCGGGCTTTCCTCCTCCTCGTTGGTGTAATTATCAGACACCTGTTGTGTCTCCGCCATGTGCTCTTCCCCCACTGCGCCCAACGAGAAGGGGCGGGGAAAAGACTAGAAAGAATGTCAGGGGCGGACGGAGTTTCACGCATGTGCAGTGTCTATAAAGCGTAACACGCGTGCGTAGTACGTACGATCTGTGAGCGAAGGAAGGAGTAACGGAGGTGCCGATCGTGATTGCGAAAGTAAGATTTTACATTGGGCCTATACTGCTTCTAGATTGAGGCCTGTATTTGCACAAGTTTAGTAGACTTTAGGCTGACATTAGGGTTTGTCTTGTGTTGTGTCTTGCAGATAATAAAATGGATGGCTTCAATGACCACAACTTCCTCCCCCTGTTCATAGACAAGTATATGGAGCTGCCCTGTCTGTGGCAGTTGAGACATCCACATTACAACAATAAACAAAAGAGGCAGGCAGCGCTGGAGAAACTGCTGGAGTTGGTGACGCCGGTGGTCCCCACAGCAACCATCCCCTATTTAAAAACCAAAATTGGTGGCCTGAGGAGCACTTCTCTTAGGGAGCGCAAGAAGGTCACAGATTCCCAGAGGTCCGGAGATGCAGCAGATGACATTTATGTCCCCAGGCTGTGGTACTATGAGAGACTGCGATTTCTGTCAGACCACACTGAAGTCAGGGAATCCCTCTCAACCCTTCCTTCCACTCTTCCTTCCACCCCAGCTGAGGCTTCCAATGTCCAACCTGGGACTTTCAGCCAGGAAGAAGTGGAGGAGCCCAGATGGAGTCAGGCATAGCATTGTTCTAAAGATTTCTGGTCAATAAATAAATGATGTTTACTAGATGTTATTATTGATCACTAATTGCTAATTGAAAAAAGTGTTTTACATATCAATAGACAGTAGTGGGCAAAAAGATTTTGGATAAGACTGAAAAATGGTGGGCTCAGAAGGATAGTCTGTTATATTTGTTAACATTGAATTTGCAACAGTCATGAGATGAAAATTGTGTGTGATTGATGAATAAAAAACTAAAACGATGTCCCTTTTTCATACACAGGAATACCTCAGCCAGGAGGAGGTTGTGGAATGTGGCACACAGGAGGAGGCTGTGGAATGTGGCAGCCAGGAGGAGGCGGGGGTTAGTGGCAGCCAGGAGCAGGCGGGGCTAAGTGGCAGCCAGGAGAAGCCTGGAACTAGTCACAGCCTGACCGAATCGCAGGTCCCTCCCCTCCGCCTTCCATACAAAAGAGCGAGGAAGGCGACTCACATGCAGGATTCTTCACTCAGGCTCATTCAGGAGGCTTCTGCGTCCCTCAGAGCCTTACCCACTCCTGAAGAGGCCTTTGCCTGCATGGCTGCCACCAAACTGAAGGGCATGCAGGAGGGTCAACGCAAGCTATGTGAGGACCTGCTTTATAAAGTCCTAAGTAAGGGGGTGAGTGGGGAACTAACACCCAATACCCACCTGAGTGAGTTGGCCCCTCCTCCTCCTCCTGCTGCCACAACTCAACCACCACAGCCACAGCGTGGAAGGAAGCGTGGAAGGAAGACCAGAGAGTGATGACCCTGGGTTCAATCTGGTCTGGCCAAAGATGCAGGCTCTTGTATGACCACAGCCTGGGGACACAGATGTCATCTGCTGCTTTCCGGATCTCTGGGACTTATGGACCAGACTGCACTCCCTTAGATATGGACTCCTCAGGCCACCAATTTTGCAAGAAAATAGTTGATGTGTGGCCTGGGGGGCCAAAGGCTTCACCTATTTCAGCTTTTTTTCCAGAGTTGCCTCCCTCTTTGTTTGGTTGTGAGCCCTTAATAAAGGAATTCTTTTTACAATTATACCGGCCTATGTGTGTTTTCCTTTTAAAAGGACAGTTTGTTTGTGAGGAGGCAGGTACATTTCAAAAATACAATGTGAAATTAACAAGAGACACCAACACCAAACAATCTCCTTGAGATTCAATAATATAAGATATCAATGGTGTTGTGGTAACTTGACACAAAACACACACAAAAATATTATGGAGTAAAACACACACAAAAAAAAGAACATCAGACTTTTTCAAAATACAAACCACAAAAAAAAAAAAAAACAGCCTTGGAAAAAATACAAACCACCAAACAAATACAAAAACTGCCTTGAAAAAAAGAAAAAATATTTAAAAACAACCCAAAAAATATTTGGTCAGATGTAACAAATCTAAATATATTGGGGGAATCCCAAAAAATAATAAAGAAATAAGTTTGTGAGAAGTCTGTGTGAATATGAGCAGCAAAATTACTTCATTCTTCTCACATTATAAAGAAGAAGAGAGTGCGCTGCATTAAACTATTTTTGACATTGCAGCGTGACGAAAGTGCTGTATCCTTTCCGAACGCTAATTTTACCAGACCGAGCTGTTCCGTCTCGGAATTTCTTCTGAGCATGCGTGGCACTTTGTGCGTTGGAAATGGCCACACACGGTCGGAATTGACGCAATCAGATTTTGTTGTCGGAAAATTTTATAGCCTGCTCTCAAACTTTGTGTGTCAGAAAATCCGATGGAAAATGTCCGATGGAGCCCACACACGGTCGGAATGTCCGACAACACGCTCCGATCGGACATTTTCCATCGGAAAATCCGACCGCATGTACGGGGCATTACAGGGGAAGTTGAAGCAACACTCCAAACATGTAAAAGAGAGAGAAAGACACAGGAGCCTCTGAGTAAGGACTGTAGCATTTAATGAGAAAGGTGATTTAAAAACTCACATTTGAGGTATCTGTATATAGGCACAATAGGGTCCAATGAACCGCACTATCACTGATCATGGTTGTCTGCAGCAAAGACATCTCACAGGTCCAGGTGGTGCCGGCGTCCTGACCAGCAGGAATCGTTGGCGCTCAGGTGGGATCCAAACCGAGGGCTGGGGTGCAGCTGGGGACCACAGGAGAGGGCTGGAATGCAGCGCAGGGCGTGATGGAGTCACGGACGTGCTTGCGCCGTGTTTCGGGGGATGCGCACTGGGGAGATGTGTACAGTGCACGCTCTTTTGTCAAGCTCTCCAACAGAGGTCAGTAGCAAAGGGGTAAATCTGGGCAAGAGCCACGGGTAGTCGATACCACCTGAACGATAATTTGTGGTTATTTTCTTGTGTTTTTGTGTCTATAGAGCTAGAGTGAGTCAGTTGGTATAAATGCGGCAGTTGCTCTTCAGTGAACTCGCACTTTATTGGTAGCATTCAAAAGTTCTAATTGGCTTGTAAGCTGAATCCTTAAATATGTCAGGGAAGCATTTGCCCAGGTAAAGGGAATGGCACTTCGTAGGGTCACTGAAAGAGCGGAGGCAAAGTGATCGGCAAAATCTCTGACTTTGTGTAGTTTATCTTAAAGTTAGACACTAGCTGTAGGCCTTCAGTTCCACCATTAGGTTAGGTAACGAGACAAGGGGATCAGTAATGGGGAACAATATATCATCTGCATATGTGGAAAGCTTATGCTCCATAGCGCCCACCGTAACACCCTTGATGTCTGGGTTAGCTTGTATCTTACAGGGCAAGGTTTTTATGGTAAAGGCAAACAAAAGTGGCTATAAGGGACACCCCTGCCTCATGCCATTCCAGATGGGGAATGTAGAAGATAGGTAGCCATTAACCCTAACCCAGGCAGTGGGTGGTGCATAAAGCGCAGAGATCCAACTTAGCATATGAGAGCCTTTCCAGTACAGCCGTGACGAAGCAGCAATTCACCCGATCAAACGCTTTCTCAGTGTCAGTGGAAAGTACTAAATAGTAAAGGAGCTGATGGTGCGTTCGAGCCCAATGAATACGTTGGATCGCTCTGACTGAATTATCCCTCGTCTCCCGTCCAACTATGAATCCGGCCTGGTCGAGTTATCGAGGGGAGTAAATGTTTCAATCGATTGGTGAGGATATTGGAAAAAATCTTCAAGCCGTAGTTAATAAAGAGTTTGGTTAGTAGTTTTGTGGCAAAGTATGGTCCTTTTCTTCTTTTGGGAGAACCATGACTAGGAGGGCATCCTGAGGGATAAGCCCCCAAGAAACAAGGGAAGTAGTAGGCCTTAGTATAGCAGCCAGGGCTTTTTCTGTTAGGTAGGGATTTCACTGTAGACAGCAATTCCACTGGGGTTATAGGTACCTCAAGGTTGATCTGCTGTTCGGGAGAGAGAGAGGGGAACCCAGAAGAGGAAAGACGATTGTTGATGCAGGAAAGCTTCAAATCTGCATCTGTGGGAGGGCAGACAGAGTTCAGATCCTACAACGCAGCGTAGTAATCGCGGATCAAAGACGCGATTTTGGAAGTATGTACAACAGCTGCCCTGGAAGGGGTCTGGAGTTTGTGAACACAAACAGAGGCACAGTGCCTGCAAAAAGCTCTCGCTAGCATCCTACGGTTGCCATGTTCATATTATTTCGGAGCAACAGACTGCAAACGCCGGCAAATGCGTTGATCAAGGAGTTTAGAAAAAAGTTTGCGAAATTCTGTAAGGCGCTGCAATGCCGCAGGGGGTCACCTGATGGTAATGATGCAGCTTGGACTGCTGTAAGGCCATAAGGACACATTGAAAATCCACCTGCTTCTCCTTTTTAAGTTTAGTGCCTAATGCAATAAACATTCCATGAACAACAGCCTTATGACCCTCCCAAACGACACCATCCCTGACCTCCTCCGTGGCATTTTCAGGGAAATTATGTGTGAGAGTTTCCGTAACCTTTGCCACGACTGAAACATAATCTAAAAGATTTTCATTAAATCTCGAGGACCAGTTCCTGGTGAGTGAGCCTGGCAGCAGGAAGGAAACTGTGATTAGAGCGTGGTCAGAGATGCTGATCTGCTCTATGGTAAAACATGTCAGATTATCGAAATTGTTATGGTCCACGAAGAGCAGGTCAATTCTGGTATAGGTGTCAGTCAATTCTGAATAATAGCTAAAATCTCTCTCGGACGTGTGCATAGCCCTCCAACTGTCCACCAGGGAATGAGTTTGCAAAGACTTACAAAATAGTTTTAGGAATGTATTTGAGTGTGTGGGGCAATATTGGGAGGTGTCTAGAGAAGTCTAGACGCCGCCCAAAATCAGTTTGCCTTCCCAAAAGTCTGTCTTCCAAGTGTTCCAGGACTGAGCTGGTGAGAGTTTGGAGCATAGAGGGTAGAAAAAGTGTATTTCTGGCTCTTCACAGTCCCTTTTAGAAAAATGTATCTACCCTGTGGGTCCTCGCAGTGTTCTGAGGGTTGGAAAGGGAAGTTTTTGTGAAGGGCGATGGCAGTGCCACAAGACTTCGCAACCGGAGAGTTGCTGAGAAACCCTTGAGGAAAAAGATTGGTGGGGAGTTTAGGGACAGAGGTGTGGGTGAGGTGGGTTTCCTGCAGAAATAGTATCTGTGCTCTCACAGGTCATGTACAGACTGCAAGTTCAGCCTGGGACACGCACCAAGAAGGGTGGGGCATCCAGGGATGAGCACGATGCCCCTAGCAGGGCATTCCCCCAAAAAGGGTAAATCTATGTAGGGAATGTAGTTAGACATACAGGACATAACAGAGCTCCAGCACCTCTCATTCAAGGTAAACATAACCTCAAATCAGAGGCCCTAGGTCTGGACCCCCACTGCACCGCTCGGCAATAAACAGCGTCTACGACGTCTATGCAGACGAAACGCGTCGGGTAGGACCCCACTGTCGCCACTTCTCTACAGCGCTGTTTTTAGATACCCTTTTATGTGAGTGTATACTTTTTTAATATATTTCCCATTAAAACGGATTTACACTATTTGGTCATTCCTTCTCTTTATTTGGCTGCTGATACTGCTGGTTCCAACGCTGATCTGAGGGATACGATTTATGGGTGCCGTACTTCATATCTTTGGGCCCGATTACGCTTGAAGAACACAGCCATGTGGTAGCCACTCCACCAACTTTGGCTGTTTGGGCCAACTTCAACCCAGCACCACCTAAGCCTGATTGACTCTACCTGGCGTATGCCTTGTTGGGTCCACCGAGTCCGGTAAGCCTTTTCACTTCTATTGGTGGTGTGTGGGCTCCTTTCACAGATGATTTATACTCCTGTTGAGATTTGTTCCAGAGGACTTTTCTAATTCCCTCCAGGGATGTTCTTTTAAACTTATGAACTTTGAACTGTTAATCCATAGACTCCATTTTGTGATCTCTTCCTAGCGCTACACTTATCTTGTTTTTTGACATTCAGCAAGCTATTCACAGGTAATAAAACAACTGCGAATCCAAGCAGGGAGACCTCCGCTGATCAGCAGTAATGCTCAGTGCATAATGTATCAAAAGATAGAACTAATATATTATAGTGCAATTAATATATCCTGTACTATCTTGGTATCTATGTGGAAAAAAATTACTGTTTTTCTACTACACCCCATGACAACACATCCAAGAGATAAACTTTCCTGCTAAAGTCCATTACCAGGTCCACATCCAGTATTTAGTGCTTCACAAAGGTATTGAAGCATGTTGCAACTTTACAGATTTGATTCACTGTTGCTGAAGCTGCCTTTGCCCTTTAAGCAGAGGATGACATGATAAAATGAGCTTTCAAGTGCTCAGAGGTAGATTTATCAATAGACAGATAATATAATTGGAGGGCTTGAGTAATCTATCTGGTAATTTTAATTTTTGATGCTTTACGGTCCTAGTGTTTTCCCTGGTAAAGAATCAAGATTTGTTTCATAGATTTGCCAAGGTCTTGTTGACTGTAGATGTTGAGGCAAGTCTCACTGACATCTAATTTATGGAGATCTTTTTCCCCTTTACCCATAAGACATGAACAGAAATCAGATGAGCAATTTCTTTCTGGGGAACTCTGAAATTCCAAGGAAACGCTGGCAAAATAGGAAAGATTGGGGAACAATATATCATCTGCATATGTGGAAAGCTTATGCTCCATAGCGCCCACCGTAACACCCTTGATGTCTGGGTTAGCTTGTATCTTACAGGGCAAGGTTTTTATGGTAAAGGCAAACAAAAGTGGCTATAAGGGACACCCCTGCCTCATGCCATTCCAGATGGGGAATGTAGAAGATAGGTAGCCATTAACCCTAACCCAGGCAGTGGGTGGTGCATAAAGCGCAGAGATCCAACTTAGCATATGAGAGCCTTTCCAGTACAGCCGTGACGAAGCAGCAATTCACCCGATCAAACGCTTTCTCAGTGTCAGTGGAAAGTACTAAATAGTAAAGGAGCTGATGGTGCGTTCGAGCCCAATGAATACGTTGGATCGCTCTGACTGAATTATCCCTCGTCTCCCGTCCAACTATGAATCCGGCCTGGTCGAGTTATCGAGGGGAGTAAATGTTTCAATCGATTGGTGAGGATATTGGAAAAAATCTTCAAGCCGTAGTTAATAAAGAGTTTGGTTAGTAGTTTTGTGGCAAAGTATGGTCCTTTTCTTCTTTTGGGAGAACCATGACTAGGAGGGCATCCTGAGGGATAAGCCCCCAAGAAACAAGGGAAGTAGTAGGCCTTAGTATAGCAGCCAGGGCTTTTTCTGTTAGGTAGGGATTTCACTGTAGACAGCAATTCCACTGGGGTTATAGGTACCTCAAGGTTGATCTGCTGTTCGGGAGAGAGAGAGGGGAACCCAGAAGAGGAAAGACGATTGTTGATGCAGGAAAGCTTCAAATCTGCATCTGTGGGAGGGCAGACAGAGTTCAGATCCTACAACGCAGCGTAGTAATCGCGGATCAAAGACGCGATTTTGGAAGTATGTACAACAGCTGCCCTGGAAGGGGTCTGGAGTTTGTGAACACAAACAGAGGCACAGTGCCTGCAAAAAGCTCTCGCTAGCATCCTACGGTTGCCATGTTCATATTATTTCGGAGCAACAGACTGCAAACGCCGGCAAATGCGTTGATCAAGGAGTTTAGAAAAAAGTTTGCGAAATTCTGTAAGGCGCTGCAATGCCGCAGGGGGTCACCTGATGGTAATGATGCAGCTTGGACTGCTGTAAGGCCATAAGGACACATTGAAAATCCACCTGCTTCTCCTTTTTAAGTTTAGTGCCTAATGCAATAAACATTCCATGAACAACAGCCTTATGACCCTCCCAAACGACACCATCCCTGACCTCCTCCGTGGCATTTTCAGGGAAATTATGTGTGAGAGTTTCCGTAACCTTTGCCACGACTGAAACATAATCTAAAAGATTTTCATTAAATCTCGAGGACCAGTTCCTGGTGAGTGAGCCTGGCAGCAGGAAGGAAACTGTGATTAGAGCGTGGTCAGAGATGCTGATCTGCTCTATGGTAAAACATGTCAGATTATCGAAATTGTTATGGTCCACGAAGAGCAGGTCAATTCTGGTATAGGTGTCAGTCAATTCTGAATAATAGCTAAAATCTCTCTCGGACGTGTGCATAGCCCTCCAACTGTCCACCAGGGAATGAGTTTGCAAAGACTTACAAAATAGTTTTAGGAATGTATTTGAGTGTGTGGGGCAATATTGGGAGGTGTCTAGAGAAGTCTAGACGCCGCCCAAAATCAGTTTGCCTTCCCAAAAGTCTGTCTTCCAAGTGTTCCAGGACTGAGCTGGTGAGAGTTTGGAGCATAGAGGGTAGAAAAAGTGTATTTCTGGCTCTTCACAGTCCCTTTTAGAAAAATGTATCTACCCTGTGGGTCCTCGCAGTGTTCTGAGGGTTGGAAAGGGAAGTTTTTGTGAAGGGCGATGGCAGTGCCACAAGACTTCGCAACCGGAGAGTTGCTGAGAAACCCTTGAGGAAAAAGATTGGTGGGGAGTTTAGGGACAGAGGTGTGGGTGAGGTGGGTTTCCTGCAGAAATAGTATCTGTGCTCTCACAGGTCATGTACAGACTGCAAGTTCAGCCTGGGACACGCACCAAGAAGGGTGGGGCATCCAGGGATGAGCACGATGCCCCTAGCAGGGCATTCCCCCAAAAAGGGTAAATCTATGTAGGGAATGTAGTTAGACATACAGGACATAACAGAGCTCCAGCACCTCTCATTCAAGGTAAACATAACCTCAAATCAGAGGCCCTAGGTCTGGACCCCCACTGCACCGCTCGGCAATAAACAGCGTCTACGACGTCTATGCAGACGAAACGCGTCGGGTAGGACCCCACTGTCGCCACTTCTCTACAGCGCTGTTTTTAGATACCCTTTTATGTGAGTGTATACTTTTTTAATATATTTCCCATTAAAACGGATTTACACTATTTGGTCATTCCTTCTCTTTATTTGGCTGCTGATACTGCTGGTTCCAACGCTGATCTGAGGGATACGATTTATGGGTGCCGTACTTCATATCTTTGGGCCCGATTACGCTTGAAGAACACAGCCATGTGGTAGCCACTCCACCAACTTTGGCTGTTTAGGCCAACTTCAACCCAGCACCACCTAAGCCTGATTGACTCTACCTGGCGTATGCCTTGTTGGGTCCACCGAGTCCGGTAAGCCTTTTCACTTCTATTGGTGGTGTGTGGGCTCCTTTCACAGATGATTTATACTCCTGTTGAGATTTGTTCCAGAGGACTTTTCTAATTCCCTCCAGGGATGTTCTTTTAAACTTATGAACTTTGAACTGTTAATCCATAGACTCCATTTTGTGATCTCTTCCTAGCGCTACACTTATCTTGTTTTTTGACATTCAGCAAGCTATTCACAGGTAATAAAACAACTGCGAATCCAAGCAGGGAGACCTCCGCTGATCAGCAGTAATGCTCAGTGCATAATGTATCAAAAGATAGAACTAATATATTATAGTGCAATTAATATATCCTGTACTATCTTGGTATCTATGTGGAAAAAAATTACTGTTTTTCTACTACACCCCATGACAACACATCCAAGAGATAAACTTTCCTGCTAAAGTCCATTACCAGGTCCACATCCAGTATTTAGTGCTTCACAAAGGTATTGAAGCATGTTGCAACTTTACAGATTTGATTCACTGTTGCTGAAGCTGCCTTTGCCCTTTAAGCAGAGGATGACATGATAAAATGAGCTTTCAAGTGCTCAGAGGTAGATTTATCAATAGACAGATAATATAATTGGAGGGCTTGAGTAATCTATCTGGTAATTTTAATTTTTGATGCTTTACGGTCCTAGTGTTTTCCCTGGTAAAGAATCAAGATTTGTTTCATTGATTTGCCAAGGTCTTGTTGACTGTAGATGTTGAGGCAAGTCTCACTGACATCTAATTTATGGAGATCTTTTTCCCCTTTACCCATAAGACATGAACAGAAATCAGATGAGCAATTTCTTTCTGGGGAACTCTGAAATTCCAAGGAAACGCTGGCAAAATAGGAAAGATTCCATCTTGGAATTAAAATAAGATTTACTAATAGAAAAGCTCATCTCCAAGCAAAATTTACCCCACCACCGCCACACACACACAAACACACCCAACCCTGTCAAAGTAAGGCAAGAGAAGACTTAAGACCAGAACATCAAGTGATCCCAGATTTAGATGAATGGGTAAATTTGTTATTTTATTTTTTTAGCCATCAATTAATGAGAGAAGCAAGGAATATATCCAATTCTTGCAACTGTTGAGAGGCAAAAGAGGAAAGATATGTTAAGGGCCGTGATGCTACAGCATTGCGGTGCTTATTATTTTACTCTTTAAAACTACACTTCATTGAACTCCTTGCATGACAAAGTGTTACAATTCAATACTACTGGTATATGGTGCATTGATATAATATGTACGCCTACATCATTTTATCTTAAGGCATACCACCTCAGCGTGTACAAAAAAGGGCTTTTTGCCTTGTCTTTGCAAAGGGGCTGACCATTGGGGGTGGTGTGAACAGGGCCTTAAAGTTAGAAACTGTATATCTATTATATCTGCCTTATATGATTTGCATATTGTAATAAAAAAGAAAAAAAAAAGAAAAATAAGAACTATGAGCAAATGCCTGAAATTTGAAGCTGCTTGGCTTTAGCTGCCTGTCCAGGCCTGCTTTGATACAGCACAAAATTGTTGCAGAGTAAGAGGAACTCAAACGGTAAAAAAAAAAATACCTTATTCGACAAAATCTTGCAAAGTCCCTGCTTGAGCGTCAGGCAGTCAAACCGAGCATCTCTATTTCTGGGTATAGAATTGGTTTCTGCAAGTGAAAGTAATTTCTGTCTGGTAAAAAATAGGGTCTGGCATTGACACACTGTTAAGCAGTGTGGTGCAGTAATTACAACTACTTTTGCTTGCTGTTCCCATCTTTTTTTTTTTTTTTTTTAATTCTTTATTTTTAATAGAAATGGTATCACCATTCCAGAAATCAAATGACAATTCACATCCACTACAATTCAAACAATGCACTTTATTCATAGAGCCAACATATAGTGTTACTAAATACACTTCTGTTCTTCAGTACAATCAGCATACAGGACATTTGATTGGACTCGTGAAGAGTTCATCGTCAGGCAACCCCATTGCACACATTTTTATAATAGTATTAAACTCAAGGACTTAACCTGGTCCAAACAGGAGAAAGCGGAGATCAGATAGGTAGATACATAGAGGACAAAAAGCAAGAAAAAAAAAAGAAAAAAGAAAAAAAGGGGGCGGGGGAGAGGGGAGGATTGTGGGGAACAAATATGGGACGATCCTGGTCACCCCCCGTGGTGCACAGAGGAAGCTCTGTAGATCCAATCTCATGGGGAGGTTACCCCTGGGAGGCTAGTGGGGTCGGTCTTTGTAAATAAAATGAGTCCAAATTTTCCAATATTTTTCATCTTGATCTTTCTTCGCCATAGTAATGTTCTCCACTTCCTGGATCTCAGCTATCCTTGCTATCCAATGGAATCTGGTTGGTGAGGTGGAAATTTTCAAATAACGCCGGGAGACATGCCCTTGCAGCAGTTAAAAAGGGGTTTCAAGAGTGAATTTTTATATTTTTTAAAGAGAGAGTAGGGTATCATGTAGCAAAAAAGTTGCCCGGTTTTCCTCAAGAGACACATCTGTGATAGTTTTGATGGTTTGAGTCACCATCATTATAAAACACTTTCAAATGGACAGTCCCAAAAAATGTGAAGAAGGGTCCCCTCTGACTATGAACAGAACCAACAGGTAATTGATACATGGGGGGACATCTGGTGCAACACTGCTGGTGTTATATACAATCTAGTGAAGAATTTATAATCTCCTTCCTGATACCCACTTGCCAGGGATACCTTGTGGATTCTGTTCTTCTGGAACTAGAAGAACGTCACCTTACAGCGGAATTCCACCCAAAAGTGGAACTTCCGCTCATTTGTCTGCCCCCTCCCCTCAGTACCACATTTGGTACCTTCCGGGGGGGAACGGATACCTGTGTTAGACAGGTACCCTGTCCCCACTTCCGGGAGACCGGGCCGTGGCGAATGACGTCAGCAGCTCAGCTCCTTGCTCCTCCCTCCTCCACCGTAGGGCCAGTAGGAGAGCGAAGCGGTGCCTCGCACATGTGCAGAAGGGACCCGGCGTGAAGCCGTAATGCTTCATTACCGGGTTCCCTTACTGGCAATGGCAGCGGCAGCACCCGACAGCTGATGGAAACATCAGCTGCGGTGCCGACATCGCTGGACTCCAGGACAGATAAGTGTCCTATTATTAAAAGCAGCTGCAATATGTGTAGCTTATGGCTTTAAATTCCTGCAGAGGTGGGCGGACCTCCGCTTTAAGATCTCTTTCCCATGATTGTATAAAAGAAAGGTCTTGTGATGCTCTCAGTGCAGTCAGGGAAGCATAGAGGTAAGACAAATAATGCTGCAGGAGCACCCTTGCTAGATAGGTTTGTTCTCGCACTCCAGCATATGAAGCCGGCAAAGAGCGAAGATATGTACACAATTGTGCGTGGCGAAGAAATTCTAAATTAGTTGAGAAACTTGTTTCAATCACCCTATTTGTCATCAATCGGTTACCAATTGAGAAATGTACAAGCTTGAAAAACCCTCGCCCCATGAAGGCCCCAAAGCAAGCATCAGTGATGCCCGGTTGAAAAGTCGGGTTGCCCAGGATGGGGGTTAGTGGGCTTGGATGGGAAAATAGGGAGTTGGTTTTGAAGACTGTTTTCAGTGTCTGTAAGGTGGCCCCAACAGTTGGGTGTTGTTTGACGGCCAGAGAGAAAAGTTGTTACAGGGGTAAGCTAACTGTCGCCTGTTCTAGGTGAACCCGCGGTTTCTTTTCCAATTTCACACACCAGTTTACCACTCTTGATATGTGAGTCACTTCATGGTATGTAACGGGGTCAGGAAAGCCTATACTGCCCCTCTCTTTGGGAAGTTACAACACAGACCTGCTCACTCTCGCTGGCTTTCCCACCAAGGTGAATCTCAGGAATTTAGCTCGTAGGTCTTTCAGAAAACGCAAAGAGAGTTTGATTGGTAGGGCCTGGAGCAAATATTGTATACAGTGGCTTGCGAAAGTATTCGGCCCCCTTGAACTTTTCAACCTTTTGCCACATTTCAGGCTTCAAACATAAAGATATAAAATTTTTATTTTTTGTGAAGAATCACCAACAAGTGGGACACAATTGTGAAGTGAAACGAAATCTTTTGGATTTCTGAAACTTTTTTAACTAATAAAAAAATGAAAAGTGGGGCGTGCAAAATTATTCGGCCCCCTTGCGTTAATACTTTGTAGAGCCACCTTTTGCTGCGATTACAGCTGCAAGTCGCTTGGGGTATGTCTCTATCAGTTTTGCACATCGAGAGACTGAAATTCTTGCCCATTCTAACTTGCAAAACAGCTCGAGCTCAGTGAGGTTGGATGGAGAGCGTTTGTGAACAGCAGTTTTCAGCTCTTTCCACAGATTCTCGATTGGATTCAGGTCTGGACTTTGACTTGGCCGTTCTAACACCTGGATACGTTTATTTGTGAACCATTCCTTTGTAGATTTTGCTGTATGTTTGGGATCATTGTCTTGTTGGAAGATAAATCTCCGTCCCAGTTTCAGGTCTTTTGCAGACTCCAACAGGTTTTCATCCAGAATGGTCCTGTATTTGGCTGCATCCATCTTCCCCTCAATTTAACCATCTTCCCTGTCCCTGCTGAAGAAAAGCAGGCCCAAACCATGATGCTGCCACCACCATGTTTGACAGTGGGCATGGTGTGTTGAGTGTGATGAGCTGTGTTGCTTTTACGCCAAACATATCGTTTTGCATTGTGGCCAAAAAGTTCGATTTTGGTTTCATCGGACCAGAGCACCTTCTTCCACATGTTTGGTGTGTCTCCCAGGTGGCTTGTGGCAAACTTTAGACAAGACTTTTTATGGATATCTTTGAGAAATGGCTTTCTTCTTGCCACTCTTCCATAAAGGCCAGATTTGTGCAGTGTACGACTGATTGTTGTCCTATGGACAGACTCTCCCACCTCAGCTGTAGTTCTCTGCAGTTCATCCAGAGTGATCATGGGCCTCTTGGCTGCATCTCTGATCAGTCTTCTCCTTGTCTGAGCTGAAAGTTTAGAGGGACAGCCAGGTCTTGGTAGATTTGCAGTGGTCTGATACTCCTTCCATTTCAAAATGATTGCTTGCACAGTGCTCCTTGGGATGTTTAAAGCTTGGGAAATCTTTTTGTATCCAAATCCGGCTTTAAACTTCTCCACAACAGTATTACGGACCTGCCTGGTGTGTTCCTTGGTCTTCATGATGCTCTCTGCGCTTTCAACAGAACCCTGAGACTATCACAGAGTAGGTGCATTTATACAGAGACTTGATTACACACAGGTGGATTCTATTTATCACCATCAGTCATTTAGGACAACATTGGATCATTCAGAGATCCTCGCTGAACTTCTGGAGTGAGTTTCCTGCACTGAAAGTAAAGGGGCCGAATAATTTTGCACGCACCACTTTTCAGTTTTTTAATTGCTAAAAAAGTTTAAAATAACCAATAGATTTCGTTCCACTTCACAATTGTGTCCCACTTGTTGGTAATTCTTCACAAAAAAATTAAAATTTTAAATCTTTATGTTTGAAGCCTGAAATGTGGCAAAAGGTTGAAAAATTCAAGGGGGCCGAATACTTTCGCAAGCCACTGTATACAGTGCCTTAAAAAAGTATTCATAACCCTTGAAATTTTCCACATTTTGTCACGTTACAACCAAAAACGTAAATGTATTTTATTGTGATTTTATGTGATAGACCAACACAAAGTGGCACGTAATCATGAAGTTGAAGGGAAATGATAAATGGTTTTCAACATTTTTTACAAATAAATATCTGAAAAGTGTGGCGTGCATTTGTATTCAGGCCCCTTTACTCTGATACCCCTAACTAAAATCTAGTGTAACCAATTGCCTTCAGAAGTCACCTAATTAGTAAATAGAGTCCACCTGTGTGTAATTTAATCTCAGTATAAATACAGCTGTTCTGTGAAGCCCTCAGAGGTTTGTTAGAGAACCTTAGTGAACAAACAGAAGTTTAAAGCAGGGTTAGGTTATAAAAAAATATCCAAAGCTTTGAACATCTCAAGGAGCACTGTTCAATCCATCATCCGAAGGAGGAGTGACAGGCTTTGGAAGGGGTGTTGCAGAACATAGCAATGGCCAAATACCTCTGAGCCCAAAGCAGAGCTGTACAACCCTGGAAAGGGGTCTCCCAGGAGAAGGGAGACACCTTGGTTTATGCTGGTGGAACAGAGGGTCCGGAGGGGGGAGTGTATTGGAGGGGACCAGAGTCCTCAGGAGGTGACAGGAATCCCAGGAGGGATGGTTCAATCCCTGGAAGTTGAAAGTCGTGGTACTACAAAACCCACATTTCTCAATTGGTAACCGATTGATGACAATCAGCAAAAATCAGCAAAGGACTTGTGGTGAATCCAGAGACAGCCTCTACAGGGCAGGTGCAGTATGTTAACCCTTTGTATGGTGATCTTAATAATGAACTAAGTGCAACTCAATCAGAGTTAATAGTGGACTGGGACCTAAGAGACCATTTGAGAGCACTTCCTAAAAAGAAAGACATTCAATTACTTATAACCACTGTTGAATCACCCTGCAAACAGGCTGTGTGGGGGTTAAGGGAGGATATAGGGGCACTGGGGCACAGAGTAGAGGAAATGGAGATGGGCCAGGATGATATTAGACAAGGAGTGGCTGATCTGCAAGATGTGACAAAACATCATGAGGAAGTGTTGAATTCTCTGTTAGATCAAATGGATAATCAAGAAAATAGAGATCGTAGGCAAAATATACGTATAAGGGGCCTGCCTGAAATAAAACAACATTTTGAATTGCTTCCAAAGGTGATCAGTCTGTTCCAATTAATTCTGGGGCCATCTGCACTGGATAAGATTGAAATAGACAGAGTCCATCGTGCCCTCGCCCCCTACCCCCCAAAATGCAGAAAAACCAAGAGATGTAATTTGTAAACTACATAGATATCCAGTGAAAGAAGCCATCATGAAAGCAGCCCGGAATAAATCCAGGGTTGATTTTGAAGGTGCACCAATAGCCGTATTTCCAGATTTATCATATAGAACTCTTATGCAACGCAGAATGATTAAACCCTTGTTGGAAGTTCTACAAGCAGCTGATGTTAAATATCGCTGGGGATATCCCTTTAGGGTTGCATCAACCTGGAATGGGAAAACAGCAACACTTAAAACGAAAGATGACTTGCAACACTTCATAGAGGTGCTGGAGCTCCTCCTGGTGGACTTTCCGGATTGGAAATTGAATAACTATAAACCATCACTACAACAACAAGTGCCAGTTAAAGGTTGATGGAAAATCGAGGTGGATGTGGATAAGACATGACTATATATATTCCTGAGTATGCCTAGATTGCCTAGTTGAGTGGGGGGGATGTTTTGGGTGGGGGGAGGTTGTTTTTTCCCTCCGTTCTCTCTTAATCCCCCACCACCCTCCCCCTTTTTTGGGGGGGGAGATGGGGGAGGGGGGATGTTTTTCTCTCTGTCCTCTTAGTCCTCCATCACCCTCCCCCGTGCACCTCTACCTGGATTCACCCTCCCTTTAGGGGGATGTGCCACAGACCGTGGCATGGTAGGTTATAGTTTTTAGATGGTTTTGTGTGTTTTTTTTTCTCCTCCTCCTTCTTCTCATCGGGTGCATCCAAGGCGGGAGAGCTCGGAGGGCTGGGCGCAGGCACTGATCTTGGGACTCATGGGAGTGGTGAGAGAATGGCAGGTAGAATAAAGATTGTATCATATAATGTAAGAGGGCGTTGTTTGATTGGTAAGAGGGGCCGCCTCTGGCATACACTGCGTCACATGAAGGCAGAGATTTTTTGTAAGAGACGCACTTCGTAGCAGGGTCGACCCCTCGTATTCCACTTTTTCCATATAATCAATAGTTTCATGCACCTTCACCCATTCCTAGGACTAGAGGAGTTACAATAGCTATACACAAACAATGTCCCCTAGTACCTACAGAAGTACCAGTAGATCCTGAAGGCTGCTTTCTTTTTGTTAAAGGAAAGATCCAGGGCCAGAGTTATACCCTGGCTACTATATATGCCCCCAATAGCCATAAACCTTTGGACATCCTGGGGAAGTTTTGGGAAGGTCTATTGGTTATGGGAGGGGATTTTAACATTACCTCTTGGACCCTAGTCTAGACACCTCTTCGGGGAAAACCTTTGTGTCTCACAAAGGCGTTAAGATATGTTAAACAGCACCTTCGCTCTCTGCATGTGGTGGACAGTTGGAGGGTACTTCATGAGCTTTCAGTTATTATTCCAAAATACACAATGTATATTCAAGGATCGATATGTTGTTGATCGATCAATATTATCTGAATTATGTAAATTCATCAACTATTGAGTTAATCACCATGTCAGACCATGCTCCAATAAGTTTAATGATATGTCCGCATTGATTGGGCACCTGGAAAGAACACGGCGATTGAATGAATCTATTTTGGATGACAAACAGAATGTGGAATCCTTGTCCCGCACATTAGCATTATATTTTGAGAGCAATATATTAGAGGAGGTGTCTGACCAAGTGGTATGGGAAGCCCACTAGACGGTCATCCGATGGGAGTTAATTTCAATGGGTTCGTGTAATAAAAAAGAGAGACAGAAGGAAATGGTCGGGGAAGAAATACATAAACTTGAAATTAAACATAAGGCCCATTTAAAATCTGGGGATGCGCAGAGACTGGAGAAACTGCGGGCAGACTTAAAACAGCTTCTCAATCGAAAAGTTCAAAATAAACATAGAAACTTTGCCCACCGATTCTATGAACAGGGGAATAAGGGTGGGAGACTATTGGCTAGACAACTAAAGAAACAACAGGATTCACGCCATATTCACACTATAAAGACAGGCGATAAGCAGATAGAGGACTCCCAAGCAATAGCAGCTGTGTTTCATCGCTTTTATGTGTCTTTATATAACATAGACTCAGTTCCTGTGGTGGCAGAGGAGGGTGGACGTTTGGATAGAATTGAAAACTAGAAATGGAAAAAGCAATCTCCATTGAAGAACTGGGTGGAGCGATTGCGGCTTTGCCATTAGGTAAAAGCCCGGGACCTGATGGTTTCACAAATATGTATTATAAAAAGTTTTCCTCAATCCTGTTGATTCCTCTTTGCAGATACCTTAACTCTATCTCGGTCTCTAACCCATTGCCTCCAGAAGCACTGTTGGCTTATGTGACGGTTCTCCTGAAGGTAGGGAAAGACCCTCAGTGCTGTGCCAGCTACAGACCCATCTCACTCCCTAAATCTGACAGTAAGCTCCTGGCTAAAATTCTGGCCCTAAAGTTACAAGAACATACAGTTAAATTGATTCACCGAGATCAAACAGGGTTTATGAAGGGCCGAGAGGCTAGATATAATACTATTCGGGCCCTGCATGTATTGCATTGCATGCATAATGGACTGAACCAGATCCCGAGTGTAGTCATTTCAATGGATGCTGAAAAAGCATTCGATAGGGTGGGGTGGGTTATGGTCGGAGTTTTGAGGGAGATGGGTCTGAGAGAGCGGATGATGGGATGGGTGACGGCACTGTATGCAGATCCTAGAGCAAGGGTTAAAGTTAATGGTAGACTATCAGATTATTTTGAGATATGTAATCGGACTAGGGCGGGATGCCCACTGTCCCCATTGTTATTTGCTATGGTGTGGAGCCCTTTCTGCGCACGATTAGGGGAAATAGGAAGATGAAGGGGATTTGTATTGGATCAATGAAACATAAAATCTCAGCTTACGCAGATGATCTACTGTTGTACCTCTCCTCTCCTCAAGAGTCTTTGACGAAACTGATGTTGGAAATAGACAGGTTTGGACTTATATCTAATTTTAAAATAAAATTAAAATAAATAAGACCACCTTGCAACAATTTTTTCCTTTTGTTTGGCACCTTAATTCTATATTCTATTTAGGGATCTATATTTCTTCAGATATAAAGTGCCTATATGATCTAAATTATGGACCCTTGATGCTATCCATAATAAAAGACTTGCAAAAGTGGAGAAGTCATACTCTGACATGGTTTGGCAGGGTAAACGTGCTTAAAATAAGTGTAATTCCCAGGCCTATTTACGTTTTACATACCGTACCCATAACACTCCCACAGTCATTCTTTAAACAAATACGAAGGGCTTTTATGACCTTTGTGTGGGGGGATAAACATCCCAGGTTGGCACACAAGATTTTGAGGAAAACAAAGCAGGAGGGTGGGGTGAGACTCCTGGATATAGCGTTTTATTACAGAGCCATGGCCCTAGTTTGTATAATGAACTGGTGCCAAGAAAATTTGGGTACCCTTGGAGAAAACATTAGCAGGTAGGAACTTGGCCGGAGCCCCCTGGATTCCGGTTTCTTATAGGGGGTTGTTGGAATATGCATCACCACTGACAAAGACAACACTATACATTTAGGATAGAATGAACAGTACTTGAAAGTTAGCCCCTTTAACACCATTGGAAGGATTTCCCTGGTTTCCCCACGGGAAGAGAAAGGGAGTTTAGATCGCTGGGGAATAGACGGGAATGGTAATTGTGCTGGCGTGGCCCCACAGGGTAAATTGCTTCCATTGGTGGATTTGGTTTGAACACTGGGGAAGTATCAATGGCTGTATGGAAATTCCATCAACTGACAGACTTGTTCAATAAGTGGAAGCACCAGATTAGGCCAGCGAACCCGCTTACTACTTTTGAGGAATGGCGTGTTAACTTATCAGAGCCAGGTCATATGTTGTCTCGAATGTATAGGCTGGTTCTGATCGCCCAAAATATGACAATTACCTATTATTCGAGAATGGGAAAGAGAACTGGGCTATAATTTTACATCAGAGCAGATTAAAAGGCTGATGGGAGCGACACACCATACTTCAATAAGTTCCCATATACAGGAGATGTCTTATAAGTTCCTGACAAGATGGTATCGCACACCGGTTCGATTGGCTCAGATATATCCATTGGCGGATGTTAACTGCTGGAGGGGATGTGACCAAAGGGGTTAATTTCTGCATTTATGGTGGCATTGCCCAAAGATTAAAGTTTTCTGGGAGAAGATAGCCCCTTGGATTAAGAAAATGACACTTAGACTTATAGAATTCTCTCCATTACATTTTCTTTTTCATGGGATGCCATCATCTGCTAAGTTTTATAAGAGAAGCGTTACTCCCCATTTGCTAAATGCAGCCAAAATATTGATACCTAGATTTTGGAAACAGTCTGGATGTCCCACTGTAATGGATTGGAAAAGGGAGGTAGAAAAAATTATGGAAGAAGAGAGATGGATACATATGGTTAAAGACCAAGAGAATACATTTAAAGATACATGGGCAGGATGGCTGTATTACTTCTCAGAAATAGGGGTGGATTAAACGCTTTTGGGGGCAATGCTGCGTTATGGATCGGATAGTCTGTGAGCTGCATCTGGTGGGGGGAAATTAGGAGGAGGTGGGTTTTTTTTTTTTTTGTGTTGTTTCTTTTTTCCTTCTCTGGGAGGCACAGTGGAGAGATGATTGATGTCATTAAAGGAAGAGGATAAGTTATAATAGTAAATTAGGCACGGGATGGGCAACACGTAATGGAATCACATAAAGAAGGGTAGATTGAAATAAAAGGTGGAGAGGTATAAAAATGAAATAGTAAAGTGAGATTATATTTCATTAAAACACTAAACATAATAGGACACAAAAATAGTCATTCGAAATTACACATTTTTTTTTTATATATATATATTTTTTATTACTTTTTTTTTTTTTGTATTGTTGGTTGTTTGACACATGTAATAGGGCACTGTAAAGCCCCCTTCTTAATTATACTTTGAATAATGTTTTGCACAAACTGACTTTTGGTTATGGGTAGGCAAGTGGGTGGGCTTTTTATTTATTTATTTTTTCTCTTTTTTTCTTTCTCTCTTTTGAAGAGGACATGATCAAGGATCCGGTGTGTTTTCTCGGGGTGGGGGCTTAGTGTGGTGTATGTTAATGAAAAGATTTATACAGCTATATTGTGCAATGTGTATTTCTATGTTGTATGTTGAAATTTGTCTTAAAGAAAAAGTGATTATGAAAAAAAACAAAGAAGGGGTATAAAAACGTTAATAGCTCACTATAACATTTAAGTGGTGGTAGGGCACTTTGGTTGAATTGACATACTCTGATTTAGAAGGCCAAGGCAGTGCAGCCTGGACAAACAAGCAAGGTGTAGCGAATATCCCAGGCAAACACCGGGATGTAACTGATGTTACTGTAACCTAACCAACCCTGGGAAAACTATGACATAAAATAGAAGGTGTCAGATCTGTTTATTTTAGAATTTTGGCATGCCTGTTCTGCAGCCCAAATTTTCAACCAAAAAGTTGCATGTTCACTAATAAGAAACTCATAGGAAATTAAGACAGGAAACATCCACTAAGCTATTTACACAGTAGTGAAGGCCTGTTGGCATGAGCTGTAAGTGTTCCACAAATAGATAGTGTGGAATAAAGTTGGATCTCGTGTGAGTTTAGTCCATTCTTTAAATATTTGACCAACATCATGGCCATAAATAGTGCTAAAATCTTGTGAGCCACAAATGGGTTAATGCCTTCAGTGTGAATAAATGAACCTAATTCAGCTGCACACACTAACCACGTTCCATACCGTGTATATGCCAAAAATAAATAAATATATGTGTATGCGCTAAAGGCTATAAATACGTGAACAAAGAATATAATAAATCTATACAATATTAAAAATTATTATAAATTATAAACAGTGTCACACACCTGTGAAGAAAGTGACTATAATCCACAATTGAATATATGAAAAATGGTAACATGCACCATGCAAAAAAAATGTGAGAAAAAAAAAAATAAAATCCTTTAAATGATTAAAAAAAATATATATATATATATAAGTGCTACTTGATAAATAAAGTGTCCGAAACCAATTCATACAAATGAATATATCTCAGTCCAAGCCATTCATAAGAGTACATAAATCAAAGTGCACAATAGTGTCCAAACAAATAGCAGGCAATCCTCATGCTGTTGTTTTTGAAAAAGTGCTAAATATTCCTCATGCTCTTCTTATGAGATGTGCACATTAAGGCATGCTGCAGTGCTCTCCAGTGACCCCCAATGGATAATGCGCTCACCTTAGAGCGTGTGACACAGTAGCTAAACAGTGTCAAAACACGCATTAGAGCCACTCCAGGGCTCACACAGGGTATGCTGGTGATGATCTGTATCTCGCTCAAATGGTGACATATATGAAAGAAAGGAGACTCATAGCATAATACCGCCAGGAATTTATTTGAAAAGCCCTAAAAACAATCCCTCCAGGAGGGTACTCACAATGCTTGGGTGCGTCAGTGCACCATCCTATCCAAAACATGCAATACAGATGAATCCTGTGGTGTGCGGTGCGGTGTTCAATCCTCTGCCTGTCTGTGTGTAGAAAGCTCCGTCCTGCCCCTCCCCTATGCGTCTTCGGCACAGGGTATACGTGCCTTCATCTGGGGACAGACACACACACAGACAGGCAGAGGATTGAACACCGCACCGCACGCCACAGGATTCATCTGTATTGCATGTTTTGGATAGGATGGTGCACTGACGCACCCAAGCATTGTGAGTACCCTCCTGGAGGGATTGTTTTTAGGGCTTTTCAAATAAATTCCTGGCGGTATTATGCTATGAGTCTCCTTTCTTTCATATATGTCACCATTTGAGCGAGATACAGATCATCACCAGCATACCCTGTGTGAGCCCTGGAGTGGCTCTAATGCGTGTTTTGACACTGTTTAGCTACTGTGTCACACGCTCTAAGGTGAGCGCATTATCCATTGGGGGTCACTGGAGAGCACTGCAGCATGCCTTAATGTGCACATCTCATAAGAAGAGCATGAGGAATATTTAGCACTTTTTCAAAAACAACAGCATGAGGATTGCCTGCTATTTGTTTGGACACTATTGTGCACTTTGATTTATGTACTCTTATGAATGGCTTGGACTGAGATATATTCATTTGTATGAATTGGTTTCGGACACTTTATTTATCAAGTAGCACTTATATATATATATATATATATATATATTTTTTTTTTTAATCATTTAAAGGATTTTTTTTTACTCACATTTTTTTTGCATGGTGCATGTTACCATTTTTCATATATTCAATTGTGGATTAGAGTCACTTTCTTCACAGGTGTGTGACACTGTTTATAATTTATAATAATTTTTAATATTGTATAGATTTATTATATTCTTTGTTCACGTATTTATAGCCTTTAGCGCATACACATATATTTATTTATTTTTAACATCATGGCCATGGCAGCTTACGATGCAGGACAGCTATTTATCTACAGAATCCTTGAATACTGGCACATCCTCCATAGGGATCATTAAAGCTTTATTAAGACAGGACACTGCTGACTCGGTCTACAGGTATTAGACCATAAAATGTCTGGGAGATCAGTTTTCCAGTCAGCAGACAGAACATCTGGAAATAACACATACATGGAAAAAGATTTTGTAGTCTTGAACAAATTTGAACAACTTTCTTGTTCAATTTCCTTTAGATTTACCTTTAATTATGTAGTACAAGGGCCTACCTGATTGCATGCAATTTGAAAGTGATTAGGTTTTACCTCATATACTATGGTTTTGGTAAATCTAAAGGAAAATTGAACAAGAAAATTGTATAATGTATGGCCAGCCTAAGGCCCATCCAGGCACCCTAAACCTGGTAGCAGCACTAGTAGAAGCTACAGGCTGTATCCCCTGTATCTTTGGGTTGGTGCGCACATCAGTAAGATTTAAAAATCGTCTCTCTAAGGCTCGATTCACACTAGCGCGTTTTATGATGCATTTTGCATTTTGCAGAAATGCACGGGAATTTTTTAACATGGATTCCTATGGAACATGTTCACATCAATGCCTTTTTGTTTCTCTGCATTTTTGGAAAGGGTCGGGGACTTTTTTTCATGCAAAATGCAGCGTTTTGCATGTAATGGATTTCAATGGACAAGCATCAAAAACGCAAGTGCACCGTTTTTGCAGCGTTTTTGCAGCGTTTTTGATGCGTTTTTGCCGTTTTTTTTTTTTTTAACATTTTTTTTTAGACTGTAAAAAAAAAACTGTAAAAAAAAAAAAAAAAAAAACGCAAAACGCAAATCGCGGCAAAAACGCGGCAAAAACGCTGCTCAAAAACGTGGCAAGCATGAAAAAAAACCCTCCAAAAACGCTCAAAAGCAACATGCATAGGTGTGAATCGAGCCTTAGGCCCTATTCACACCTGAACGTTTTGTAGCTTGAAGCCTGAAGCTACAAAACGCTTGAGGGGAAAAAATCCATTATTCTCTATGGAGATGGTTCACATCTCCACTCCAAGTCACCTGAAGCCCTACGCCCGAAGCTCAAACAAAGAAAAAAGGGAAAGGTCTGGTGTCCCCAGTAACACACTTCCATCCCTATAACATATAATAAAACGAAGGATTCGCCCTGGGACTTCAAATGAAGTGGGTACCGTTTCCGCCACTAAACATAACAGTAGTAAATACAGTATATGGTTTATTCAAGTAAAATTATATACATGCATAGATAACACCAACAGTTGCCAAAAAAAAATATAAACAAGAAATATTGGTACATGGATGTAATAGCAGTCATAGTACACGGGCATCATACTACCCAATTAGTTTCACGAGATCCAGCTCTCTCTTCAGGGGTGGATGTGTGTAACATTGTACTTAAGATAAAAAAGTATATATTTCGCAAAATAGCACAGTATTAGTTATAAAGGCTCAGGGTAGGAGGGGTTATGGGTCCCCATACTCACCACTGAGCTTGACCATGGCTACAGGTGTGCGGCTCCAAGATAGCGGCAGCAGGTGCCTCACCAGGGAGCTGAGGGGGTGAAGTCAGATGGGACCCCACCAGGGGCCAAACGGCGAGCAAATATATGGTCAGGTTTTTCATTCTGTTATCGTACTGGGTGTATTTTCCCTCACTTCCTGTCCATGTGACACCCATGCAGGGTATAGAGTGACATGGTTGTCACTCTGGTTGAACTCTGCATAGAAACCAATCAGCTTGCAGGCTTTATTGTCAAAGCTTAATTGAATAAGCTGAAGTTTGAAGCTGATTGGCTACAGGCACAGTTCTGCACTCTCCAGTTTTAGTAAATCAACCCCGAACAGACATTCTAACCCTCCCACACTCTACAGAAAGGCCTTATTCACACAGGGAAATACTTGCGTGCCCCGTCCAGGGCAGTGTTTTGCCAGCAGGGTTATGCACAGGTGTGGCGAACATCCTTGTGCCAGCAGTCCCATAAATGTCTATTGGGACACATGCATACCAAGAAACATAAAAAAGTGATGGCAGAAAAAAGACCAAGTAGTCCATCGAGTCTGCTTTTTTTTTTCTGAGTATAGATCTATGTTTGACCCAAGCATGTTTGAAGCCATTTACTGTAGACTGGCTCACTACCTCTACTGGAAGTTTATTTCAAGCATCAACTACCCTGTCAGCACACAACTGTCCAGTAAGTTGTGTATTTTTAAGTGATCAATGATCCTTCTATTCAGGAGTGATTCCATTAACTTGACTACAACTGAGATTAAACTCATCGGCCTGTAATTGCCAGCTTCTACCTTGCTGCCCTTCTTGTAGATAGGTACAATATTAGCTGTCCGTCAGTCATGAGGAACTTCTCCTGTTGGAAAAGACTGATTAAAAATATCTGTAAATGGTCCAAAAACTGTATCTTGAAGTTCTCTTAGAACTTTGGGATGAATACCAGTTCCTCTGCTACCTCTGTCTCCGGAAATCCTAAAAATGAATCGTCATTAGTATTATTATTATTATTATTATACAGGATTTATATAGCGCCAGCAGTTTACGCAGTGCTTTACAACAAAAAGGGAGACAATACAGTTATAGTACAATAAAATACAAGAGGATTAAGAGGGCCTTGCTCAGAAGAGCTTACAATCTAATAGGGTGGGGCAGGTGGTACAAAAGGTTGTAACTGTGGGGAATGAGCTCATGGAAGTGGTAAAAGATTATTTGGAGGCTTGATAGGCTTCCTTGAAGAGATGAGTTCTCTGGGATTGCCTAGGGTTAGCAAGAGTAGGAGACAGCCGGACAGGTTGAGGTAGCAAGTTCCAAAGGATGGGAGAGGCTCTGGAGAAATCCTGGAGACGAGCATGGGAGGAGGAGATGAGGGAGCTTGAGAGTAGGAGGTCTTGGGAGGAGCAGAGAGAACGGTTTGGGTGACATTTGGAGACAAGACTGGAGATGTAGCTCGGGGCAGTTGTGAATGGCTTTGTATGTTGCGGTTAATGTTTGGCATTTAATTCGCTGGGTGATTGGGAGCCAGTGTAAGGATTGGAGGAAAGGGTTGGCAGACACTGAACGGTTGGTAAGGTGGATAAGCCTGGCAGCAGCATTCATGATAGACTGAAGAGGGGATAGCCTATGGAGAGCCAGGCCAATGAGAAGGGAGTTACAATAGTCAAGGTGAGAGATAGCAAGGGAGTGAATGAGGAGCTTAATGGTTTCATTTGTTAAAAAGGGGCATAATTTAGAGATGTTTCAGAGGTGAATTCTGCAAACTCTTGACAACAATTGGATTTGAGGGTGAAAGGACAGGTCAGAGTCTAGGATTACACCTAGTACCCTGGCGTGAGGTGAGGGACTGATGTTTGCATTGTTGATTTTGATGGAAAAGTCATGGAGGGGGGCATGGGTGGGGGAATATTATTAGCTTGGTTTTAGAGAGATTTACTTCAAGGAAGTGGTGTGACATGCCATCTTGGAGAAGGGCAAAAGTTCCAGTAGTATGACCTCACTTCCTCCGGCGCCTGTGCAGAGAGCTGATGAGGACACTGCAGCCATCTTGGAGATTCCCCTTGCCTGTGGAACTATAGAGCCCAGCAGAACTTTAAAACACACAAAAATTAAAGGAAATGACACACTTACAGGAGTGGAGACAGAATTTGTAGAACCCTGCGCCTAGCCCTAGCCAGGGGTCACATCTCCACATAGAGTGGTAATTGGAAGAACAGCGTGCTTAATCCAAGCCAAAGTGGCGTGCCTCTCCCTGATGGTTTCACCCTGAAAGGCCCCGACCGGGTTAAGGTCGCAAGCTCTTCCAAGCTTGCCATTTGGTAAGCGCGCATTTTTACTATCACAGTGGTGTGGTGAAGGACTCATTGATTTTCAATTATTCACGCTTCTTCTATTTACCATCCAAGATTGGTTTTTGAATAGGACGGTCCAGCTGTTTATGTAATTTATGAACTTGGAGCCTATCCCAAATTTTTTTGGGCTTAATATTTTCACAATTTTTGTTCTGGTTTTATCATATAGAACTTTTTTATCACAGCGCTGCTCCTCTTGTATCTAAGTGGTGTGACATCCATGCTGATATATCAGTTAGTAAGTTAGTAATGTGAGAGGAGACTGAAGGAGTTAGGTGAGGAGTAGACAGATAGATTTGTGTGTCATCGGCATATAAATGGTATTGGAAGCCGTGGGCGGTTATCAAGTGACCAAGGGAGGAGGTGTAGATAGAGAAGAGAAGGGGTCCAAGAACAGAGCCTTGGGGGACCCCCACAGAAAGGGTCAATGGAGAGGAGGAGACAGAGTTGTAGGTATCACTGAAGTAGCGCTGTGATAGGTAGGAGGAGAACCAGGAGAGAGCAGAATCTTGGAGGCCAAGGGAACAGAGTTTATTGACAAGGAGCGGGTGGTCAACAGTATCAAAGGCTGCAGAGAGGTCAAGTAGTAGGAGTATGGAGTAGGGATGAGCCGAACACCCCCCGGTTCGGTTCGCACCAGAACCCGCGAACGGACCGCAAGTTCGCACGAACGTTAGAACCCCATTGACGTCTATGGGACTCGAACGTTCGAAATCAAAAGTGCTCATTTTAAAGGCTAATTTGCATGGTATTGTCCTAAAAAGGGTTTGGGGACCCGGGTCCTACCCCAGGGGACATGTATCAATGCAAAAAAAACTTTTAAAAACGGCCGTTTTTTCGGGAGCAGTGATTTTAATGATGCTTAAAGTAAAAAAAAAAAAGTGAAATATTCCTTTAAATATCGTACCTGGGGGGTGTCTATAGTATGCCTGTAAAGTGACGCGTGTTTCCCATGTTTAGAACAGTCCCTGCACCAAATGTCATTTTTAAAGGAAAAAATCTCATTTAAAACTGCTTGCGGGTTTAATGTCATGTCGGGTCCTGGCAATATGGATGAAAATCAGTGAGACAAACGGCATGGGTACCCCCCAGTCCATTACCAGGCCCTTTGGGTCTTGTATGGATATTAAGGGGAACCCCGCACCCAAATTAAAATAAGGAAAGGTCCCTATATACTCTGAACAGCAGTATACAGGCGGTGCAAACAAGACAGGGACTGTAGGTTTGTTGTTAAGTAGAATCTCTTTGTAATTTTGAACATTTTTAATGTGTTTAGCTCCAGCCAAAAAATCTTTTCTAAGCTTTTTGGAAAACATAGGGAAGGGTTATCACCCCTGTGACATTTGTTTTGCGTCTTTCCTCCTCTTCAGAAGATTTCACCTCACTTTTTTGTCCCAATGAAAAATGTTTTTTGAAAATTTGGGTTTTTTTGTGGAACAAGGATTGGAAAGCATCAGTGGAAAGGAGAAATTGTTTTCCCATATTAACTCTTACATGAGAGAATTTCCCTTCCTATGGGTAGATTTCATCTCACTTCCTGTTGTCTCCTTCCGTTTGCAAGTAGGAGTCGTTTGTAAGTTAGATGTTTGAAAGTAGGGTCCTGCCCTATATACTCAGCAGAAATTTGGGCCTTAGGTGTTGCTGTGGCCAAAACACTGTAAGCCCTCACAGGGCCCTGCTGTGAAATATTAGATCAAGAATTGTAATTACATGCCCCTGTTGAACAGGAGCTGAAAAATTAGGCCTTAGGCACTGGTGCTGGTGCCACAACACTGCAACCCCTCACAGACACTCTAGTTGGAACGCAGGAACGAGCACTGCTGCAAAGTATTGCATCAAAAATTGTAATTACACGCCCCTGTTAGACAGGGGCAGAAAAATTGGGCCTTAGGCACTGGTGCTGGTGCCACAACACTGCAACCCCTCACAGACACTCTAGTTGGAACGCAGGAACGAGCACTGCTGCAAAGTATTGCATCAAAAATTGTAATTACACGCCCCTGTTAGACAGGGGCAGAAAAATTGGGCCTTAGGCACTGGTGCTGGTGCCACAACACTGCAACCCCTCACAGACACTCTAGTTGGAACGCAGGAACGAGCACTGCTGCAAAGTATTGCATCAAAAATTGTAATTACACGCCCCTGTTAGACAGGGGCAGAAAAATTGGGCCTTAGGCACTGGTGCTGGTGCCACAACACTGCAACCCCTCACAGACACTCTAGTTGGAACGCAGGAACGAGCACTGCTGCAAAGTATTGCATCAAAAATTGTAATTACACGCCCCTGTTAGACAGGGGCAGAAAAATTGGGCCTTAGGCACTGGTGCTGGTGCCACAACACTGCAACCCCTCACAGACACTCTAGTTGGAACGCAGGAACGAGCACTGCTGCAAAGTATTGCATCAAAAATTGTAATTACACGCCCCTGTTAGACAGGGGCAGAAAAATTGGGCCTTAGGCACTGGTGCTGGTGCCACAACACTGCAACCCCTCACAGACACTCTAGTTGGAACGCAGGAACGAGCACTGCTGCAAAGTATTGCATCAAAAATTGTAATTACACGCCCCTGTTAGACAGGGGCAGAAAAATTGGGCCTTAGGCACTGGTGCTGGTGCCACAACACTGCAACCCCTCACAGACACTCTAGTTGGAATGCAGGAACGAGCCGTGCTGCAAAGTATTACATCAAAAATTGTAATTACACGCCCCTGTTATACAGGGGCTGAAAAATTGTGCCTTAGGCACTGGTGGTGGCGCCCAGAACCAAAAATGTTCTTACAAGCTATCAGCGTGATGATTGAGGAGGAAGAGGATAATTACTCAGGGATAATCACTCAGCATCAGCATAGGCAGTCTTTGAAGGGATCTGAAAAAAATTATTCAGTTACATCAGCATCAGGTGCTTGGTAGCTGGTGGTGATCCAAGACTGATTCATTTTTATGAAGGTCAGCCGATCGACCGAGTCAGTGGACAGACGCACCCTGTGATCGGTTACCACGCCTCCAGCAGCACTGAATGTACGTTCCGAAAGAACGCTGGATGCAGGACAGGCCAGTAGCTCAATTGCATACTGTGCAAGCTCTGGCCAGTGATCCATCCTCAAGACCCAGTAACCCAGAGGATTTTCGGTGGGAAAGGTGTCCAAGTCTGATCTTGCCCCTAGGTATTCCTGCACCATGTAAAACAGACGCTGGCGATGGTTGCTGGAACCGATCATACCTTGGGGCTGCGGACCAAAAAATTGTCTGAACGCATCGGTCAGACGGCCACCTTCTCCACCGCTCCTTCTTTGACTGACCGAAGCCTCAGCAACACGTTGTCCAGAAACAGGAGTTTGTAACCTCCCAGTCTCTGGGAACGCGTTGCACAGACCTTTCTGCAAGGCCTCCCGAAGATGTTTCATCCTCTGCTCCCTCTGCGATGGCAAGATAAGGTCCGCAACCTTACCCTTGTAACGTGGATCAAGGAGGGTTGCCAGCCAGTATTGGTCCTTCTCCTTGATACCACGAATACGAGGATCCTTACGCAGGCTTTGCAGGATCAGGGAGGCCATGCAGCGTAGGTTTGCTGAGGCATTCGGTCCGGAGTCCTCTGGGTCACTAAGGACAACAACGTCCGCAGCCACCTCCTCCCAGCCACGTACAAGTCCATGTGTTCCTTGGGACTGATCCCTTAAAGACTGCTGATGCTGAGTGCCAGGCTCCACCTCCATACTGACACAATCTTCCTCCTCCTCCTCCTCCTCCTCCTCGTCCTCTTCCTGTGTGATCGGCGGGCACGCAGGAACACTGTCTGGATAAAGGGGGCCTTGAGAGCTAAGGAAGTCCTCCTCTTCCTGCCTCTGTTCTGCCTCAAGTGCCCTGTCCATTATTCCACGCAGCGTGTGCTCCAACAGGTGGACAAGGGGGACAGTGTCACTGATGCATGCACTGTCAGTGCTCACCATCCTCGTGGCCTCCTCGAATGGTGACAGGACAGTGCATGCATCCCTGATCATGGCCCACTGGCGTGGGGAAAAAAAACCAAGGTCCCCTGACCCTGTCCTGGTGCCATAGTCGCACAGGTACTCATTGATGGCCCTCTGCTGCGTGTGCAGCCGCTGCAGCATGGCCAACGTCGAGTTCCACCTGGTGGGCATGTCACAGATTAGGCGGTTCTTGGGCAGGTTAAACTCCTTTTGGAGGTCCGTCAGCCGAGCACTGGCATTATATGACCGGCGGAAATGCACACAGACTTTCCTGGCCTGCCTCAGGACATCCTGTAAGCCCGGGTACCTGCCCAAGAACCGCTGCACCACCAAGTTAAGGACGTGAGCCAAACAGGGCACATGGGTCAGTTGTCCCTGTCGGAGGGCAGAGAGGAGGTTGTTGCCATTGTCGCAAACCACCATTCCTGCCTTAAGTTGGCGTGGCGTCAACCACCTCTGAACCTGCCCCTGCAGAGCTGACAGAACCTCTGCCCCAGTGTGGCTCCTGTCCCCCAAGCACACCAGCTCAAGCACCGCATGGCATCTTTTGGCCTGCGTACTTGCGTAGCCCCTTGAACGCCTACGGAGCACCGCTGGTTCCGAGGAAGAGGCCATGGAGGAAGAAGAAGAGGAGGGGGTGGAGGAGAGAGGTGTGTCACAATCAGCATTTTGGAGGCGTGGTGGCGGAACAACCTCCAACACTACTGCACCTTGTCCTGCATCCTTCCCAGCTGCCAGCAGAGTCACCCAATGCGCCGTGAAACTTAAGTAACGTCCCTGTCCATGCCTGCTGGACCATGAGTCAGCGGTAATATGCACCTTACCGCTGACCGCCCTGTCCAGCGAGGCATGGACATTGCCTTCCACATGCCGGTAGAGAGCCGGAATCGCCTTCCGTGAGAAAAAGTGGCGTTTGGGTACCTGCCACTGAGGAACCGCACATTCCACAAACTCACGGAAGGGGGCAGAGTCTACCAACTGAAAAGGCAGCAGTTGAAGTGCTAGCAATTTTGCCAAGCTAGCATTCAACCGCTGGGCATGTGGATGGCTGGGAGCAAACTTCTTTCGGCGGTGCAGCAGCTGGGGCAGGGAAATTTGCCTGGTACAATCTGACGTCGGTGTACCAAAAGCAGATTGCCCACAAGTACTTGGCTGTGACACACCTAATTCTACACCTTCATTCCTCTCACTGCAGGTCTCAGAGAGGACTGAAGGTCTAGTGGGGTTGGAAATCTCAGCTGATGAGGAGCAAGGAGAGATCCTCTTTGTTCTTTGGTGTGGGTCTTTCAGATACGCTTGCCAACGAACTGCATGGCAGGTCAACATATGTCTGGTCAAGCATGTGGTACCCAAGCGGGAGATGTTTTGGCCACGCGAGATACGCTTGAGACATATGTTGCAAATAGCAGCGGTGCGATCTGATGCACTCGTCTCAAAAAAGGCCCACACCAAAGAACTTTTTGAATAACGCGCAGAGACTGCAGCGCCCTGCACATGTGGAGCTTTGGGGTGTGATGCAGTCAATGTGCTGCCCTTAGGCTGGCCCCTGGAGGGCATCCTGCCTCGTTGGTGATGTGCCGCCTCCTCCTCCTCCTCCTCCTCCTCTCTCCTATCAGGCACCCACGTTGAGTCAGTGACCTCATCATCCCCTCCCTCCTCATCACTGGAGCAAACCTGGCAGTATGCTGCAGCAGGGGGAGCATGACTGCCAGATTGCTGTCCTTCTTGGGCACCCCCTCTGTCCGTGCTCATGTTACTGCCTTCATCGAGCTCAGTATCATCATCAGAGCCTTCCAAACGCTGGGCATCCTCCTGGAGCATGTACCCAACACTGTGGTCAAACAGTTCGAGGGAATCCTCATGAGGACATGGTGGAGCTAGGGAAGGAGTCACTGATGACATTGAGCTGAGGGAAGAGGCCGCTGCTTTGCCAGACAAAGCACCCTGGGCATGGGTGAGAGAGGATGAGGAGGATGAGGACGGCTTGGTCATCCACTCGACCAAGTCTTCCGCATGTTGCGGCTCAACACGGCCAGCTGCCGAAAAAAAGGCCAAGCGTGTCCCATGGCCACGTGCTGATGAGGATGCACCGTCTCCACGACCAGCACTAGACACAGAGCCTGCTTGCCCTCTCTTATTGGCTTGTGACTGTCTGCCTCTCCTTCTTGGCCTTCCAGACATACTAATGGCCTGTAGCTGCACTAAGCTGGGATAGAACACCTGTAATTTTCTTCAGGTAGCTTTATATACTGTAACCAGACAAGCCTGCCTGTCAGTAGGAAGATAACAGGAACGGATCTAGCTGAACACTGTGAGCAGGACACACTGTACTAAATGTAAATAGTCTAGCTGCCTGACCGTGGTACTAATAGGATCAAAAAGAACACCTGTAATTTTCTTCAGGTAGCTTTATATACTGTAACCAGACAAGCCTGCCTGTCAGTAGGAAGATAACAGGAACGGATCTAGCTGAACACTGTGAGCAGGACGCACTGCACTGAATGTAAATAGCAGGAACGGATCTAGCTGAACACTGTGAGCAGGACGCACTGCACTGAATGTAAATAGCAGGAACGGATCTAGCTGAACACTGTGAGCAGGACGCACTGCACTGAATGTAAATAGCAGGAACGGATCTAGCTGAACACTGTGAGCAGGACGCACTGCACTGAATGTAAATAGCAGGAACGGATCTAGCTGAACACTGTGAGCAGGACGCACTGCACTGAATGTAAATAGCAGGAACGGATCTAGCTGAACACTGTGAGCAGGACGCACTGCACTGAATGTAAATAGCAGGAACGGATCTAGCTGAACACTGTGAGCAGGACGCACTGCACTGAATGTAAATAGCAGGAACGGATCTAGCTGAACACTGTGAGCAGGACGCACTGCACTGAATGTAAATAGCAGGAACGGATCTAGCTGAACACTGTGAGCAGGACGCACTGCACTGAATGTAAATAGCAGGAACGGATCTAGCTGAACACTGTGAGCAGGACGCACTGCACTGAATGTAAATAGCAGGAACGGATCTAGCTGAACACTGTGAGCAGGACGCACTGCACTGAATGTAAATAGCAGGAACGGATCTAGCTGAACACTGTGAGCAGGACGCACTGCACTGAATGTAAATAGCAGGAACGGATCTAGCTGAACACTGTGAGCAGGACGCACTGCACTGAATGTAAATAGCAGGAACGGATCTAGCTGAACACTGTGAGCAGGACGCACTGCACTGAATGTAAATAGCAGGAACGGATCTAGCTGAACACTGTGAGCAGGACGCACTGCACTGAATGTAAATAGCAGGAACGGATCTAGCTGAACACTGTGAGCAGGACGCACTGCACTGAATGTAAATAGCAGGAACGGATCTAGCTGAACACTGTGAGCAGGACGCACTGCACTGAATGTAAATAGCAGGAACGGATCTAGCTGAACACTGTGAGCAGGACGCACTGCACTGAATGTAAATAGCAGGAACGGATCTAGCTGAACACTGTGAGCAGGACGCACTGCACTGAATGTAAATAGCAGGAACGGATCTAGCTGAACACTGTGAGCAGGACACACTGCACTAAATAGTCTAGATAGAAGATAACAGGAACGGATCTAGCTAAACTGAATACAGTGTATATATATATATGCAACACCTGGGATGCATATATATACACAATACACTGTAAGTGCAGCTAACTGACTGACTGTTCTGCCTAATCTATCTAACTCAAATCAAATGACACTGTCTCTCTCTCTCTCTATCTCTCAGCACACCGGAACACACACTACACAGGGCCGCCGTGCAGGCGGCCTTATATAGTGTGGGGTGTGTACTAAATCCCCTGAGCCATAATTGGCCAAAGCCACCCTGGCTTTGGCCAATTACAGCTCTCTCTACTGACGGCGCTGTGATTGGCCAAGCATGCGGGTCATAGTGCATGCTTGGCCAATCATCAGCCAGCAATGCACTGCGATGCCGCAGTGAATTATGGGCCGTGACGCGCCACACGAATTTGGCGCGAACGGCCCATATCGTTCGCAATTCGACGGACGGTCGAACAGCCGATGTTCGAGTCGAACATGGGTTCGACTCGAACACGAAGCTCATCCCTAGTATGGAGTAGTGGCTGTTGGTTTTAGCAGTTAGTAAATCATTAGTGAGTTTTAGTAGGGCAGTTTCCGTGGAGTGCTGCGAGCGAAAGCCAGACTGTAAGGGGTCAAGAAGGTTTTTATTCACTGAGGTAGGAGCTAAGACGGTTGTAGACAGAAGATCAAGAACGTATCCTTCCCTAAGGATGTAGAAATATACTTGGTGATGGCCGATGTGGCGTCATTATATACAGTAATCCAGTATGATGACGCACTTTTGGCTCTGAACTGGGCCTTTAGCAATAGGGATGACATTCCCTTAATACAAAAGAAATTCTTAAGGATGATATTGGAATATTGTTTAACCCACAATTACTTCTGGTATGCGGGGAATTTCTACAGCCAGAAGACTGGAGTCGCAATGGGCGCCAAGTCTGGCGAACTTATTCATGAGTGAATGGGAGGACAAATGGGTATATCTAAATAGGAGGAAAGAATTAGTGTTCTACCAAGGCTATATAGATGACCTGTTGATTATATGGCAGGGCACGGAGTCATCATTAGTTGAATACTCCCAATGGCTCAATAGTAATACCAACAACATTAAATTGGAATTTAATTGGAGCCGTGAGCAGATACATTACCTTGATGTCATGATAATGAAAGGAGAGAACCAACTTCATACTAAAGCATATTTCAAAAGCACAGACCGCAATAGCTATATTCCGGTACAGAGTGGACACCATCCACAGTGGTTAAGGAAAATACCTAAGGGCCAGTTTATGTGGATACGCCGAAATTGTACCTCTGATGTTAATTACTTTACCCAAGCAGAACACATAAAACAACGGTTCATAGAAAAAGGCTACGAGACCCAACCTCTAGACAAATTGATTACAGAGGTGGGCCGTAATTCACAGGACTCCTGTTTGGTTCCTAAAGTAAGGAGACAGGACTCCAGACGTGAATGGGGCTTTATAAGTGGTTTTCACGAACAGTATCGTGAAATCGAGGCAATTATTAAGAACCACTGGAACATACTATGTATGCATAAGGTGCTAAGTAAAATGTTACCAAAAAACCCTCCATTCATATACAGGTAAAAGCCAGTAAATTAGAATATTTTGAAAAACTTGATTTATTTCAGTAATTGCATTCAAAAGGTGTAACTTGTACATTATATTTATTCATTGCACACAGACTGATGCATTCAAATGTTTATTTCATTTAATTTTGATGATTTGAAGTGGCAACAAATGAAAATCCAAAATTCCGTGTGTCACAAAATTAGAATATTACTTAAGGCTAATACAAAAAAGGGATTTTTTAGAAATGTTGGCCAACTGAAAAGTATGAAAATGAAAAATATGAGCATGTACAATACTCAATACTTGGTTGGAGCTCCTTTTGCCTCAATTACTGCATTAATGCGGCGTGGCATGGAGTCGATGAGTTTCTGGCACTGCTCAGGTGTTATGAGAGCCCAGGTTGCTCTGATAGTGGCCTTCAACTCTTCTGCGTTGTTGGGTCTGGCATTCTGCATCTTCCTTTTCACAATACCCCACAGATTTTCTATGGGGCTAAGGTCAGGGGAGTTGGCTGGCCAATTTAGAACAGAAATACCATGGTCCGTAAACCAGGCACGGGTAGATTTTGCGCTGTGTGCAGGCGCCAAGTCCTGTTGGAACCTGAAATCTCCATCTCCATAGAGCGGGTCAGCAGCAGGAAGCATGAAGTGCTCTAAAACTTGCTGGTAGACGGCTGCGTTGACCCTGGATCTCAGGAAACAGAGTGGACCGACACCAGCAGATGACATGGCACCCCAAACCATCACTGATGGTGGAAACTTTACACTAGACTTCAGGCAACGTGGATCCTGTGCCTCTCCTGTCTTCCTCCAGACTCTGGGACCTCGATTTCCAAAGGAAATGCAAAATTTGCTTTCGTCAGAAAACATGACTTTGGACCACTCAGCAGCAGTCCAGCTCTTTTTTTCCTTAGCCCAGGTGAGACGCTTTTCGCGCTGTTTCTTGGTCAACAGTGGCTTGACACAAGGTATGCGGCAGTTGAAACCCATGTCTTTCAAGCGTCTCTTGGTGGTGGATCTTGAAGCACTGACTCCAGCAGCTGTCCACTCCTTGTGAATCTCCCCCACATTTTTGAAGGGGTTTTTTTTCACAATCTTGACTAGGGCGCGGTGATCCCTATCGCTTGTACACTTTTTCTGACCACAGTTTTTCCTTCCCTTTGCCTCTCTATTAATGTGTTTGGACACAGAGCTCTGAGAACAGCCAGCCTCTTCAGCAATAACCTTTTGTGTCTTTCCCTCCTTGTGCAATGTGTCGATGGTCGCCTTTTGGACAGCTGTCAAATCTGAAGTCTTCCCCATGTTTGTGTAGGCTTCAGAACTGGACTGAGAGACCATTTAAAGCCCTTTGCAGGTGTTTTGAGTTAATCAGCTGATTAGTTTGTGGCACCAGGTGTCTTCAAAATTTAACCCTTACACAATATTCTAATTTTGTGACACACGGAATTTTGGATTTTCATTTGTTGCCACTTCAAATCATCAAAATTAAATGAAATAAACATTTGAATGCATCAGTCTGTGTGCAATGAATAAATATAATGTACAAGTTACACCTTTTGAATGCAATTACTGAAATAAATCAAGTTTTTCAAAATATTCTAATTTACTGGCTTTCACCTGTATAGAATAACCCTTTCGTTTGGTGACCAAGTGGTGAAAAAAGTTCTTGATCCCCCAACCAGAACCAAAATGTTTTGGGACCGATCAGGTTTCTATGCCTGCAGAAAATGTAAAGCGTGTCAGCAAGTAGCAACTCATTTGAGAGGCCTAACAAGCTTTGTATCAACAGCGAATGGTAAAGAATTCCAAATTAAAGAATTTATTTCATGAATGTCCACTCACGTAGTGTATGCCCTGGAATGTCCGTGTGGTCTCATGTATATCGGACGCACAAAAAGAACACTGGGCAAAAGGGTATCAGAGCACATTTACAATATCACGATAGGATACAAAGAACACAGCGTATCCTTACCTTTCAGGGAAAAACATGATAGAATTTCCATTGGCCTCAAATTCTGGGGCATAGACAAACTTCACCCCAGATGGAGAGGTGCCAATATGGTTTTTAATTGCTTTATAAACAATGTTTAAAGGTAATAGGCTCTACAGGTTTTTTCATATTTTTTTCATATTTTCTCATATGCATAACCCTTCATATGAAGGATTAAAGGTATCCTCTATTAGCCCTCTAGAGTTGTTATACTTTATCTTTTAATTATCAATTTTAACATTAGTATTTATGGCTGTTTTATTTATAGATATGTATTTTTTACTTAATGTGATTCTGTTTTTCATCCGCATAATGCAACTTTGCTTTTTAACTATGTCCACCAGGAGCTTGGAGTGACAAACTCCAGCTAAGGAAATATTACAATCACAGCAATATTGAGGAGGCAAGCTATAGTGGTATCAGCAACTGCAATTAGTTAGAACCACTATGCAGACATCAATGTTGCCCCTCATAAATTGACATCCTTTGTAATAATATCTAAGGTTTGATCCAAGTAGATTGATAATTTTATTACAGTAAGATTATTTTAAATATATTATATAGACACAATACATATGTGGAATGACAGCATAACATTAATAATGTGTTATTATCCCATTCTAAGTTGGAGATAATCTTTAATGTAACAACATAATTTTATTAGAAAAAACACAAAATGTATAGTATCTTATGCATGTAATATTGTATTGTGTCAGCCTATAACTATAGCGCTGATATAGAGAGAACCATAGCGAACGGATGGGATGCTGAGCGCCAGCTCTGCACTATCCACAGAGGATAAATAAGGTTAAGGTTAAATAATTCAGTAGAGGTTGTAAAAATGTCCCATGTACATGAAGCCTAAGATCCGTGGTATTTTGTCTGAAGGGCATTGGCTCAAACTTATCTTGCATACACACAGTCACACAAACGTTGGCCAACAATTACGAACATAGTGATGTACTACGTGGTTTTTCAGCTCTTTAGCGCCACCCTTTGGGCTCCTTCTGCTAATTTCGTGTTAGTAGAAGTTTGGTGAATGTTGATTCTCGCTTTTCATTTTGCATTTTTAATTTCGCACTTTTCAGCTCACACTTTTCATTTTGCACTTTCCAGTTCACGCTTTTCAGTTTGTTTCTGAATGGCTGTTCGTCAACCAGCCATGTTGCAGAGGCGATAACGTGTTGTTTATTATTGGCCTTGGAGTTATTGCTTTGGCATTATTTTTTTGGTTGATTAATGATTTGATTTGGGATATTTTCTATATTTTTGGATGCATAAAAAAGGAAAATTTATTATCAAATACTTACGATAATTTTCCTTTCCTGATGGACTCCATGGCAGCCTACGTGTGGGTTAACCCCGCCTCCTCTCCAATGCTATAGGACCCCCTACCCTATAAGATTGAGCTCACCTGTGTAGACTGTGTTCCGTAACTAGCCTACTCTTGACCGATGGGTGGGAACTCCGTCTGCCATGGAGTCCATCAGGAAAGGAAAATTACGGTAAGTATTTGATAATAAATTTTCCTTTTTCCTGACAGACTCCATGGCAGCCTACGTGTGGGAAATAACTAGCCAATCCACACGGGTGGGCATGCTGAACAAAAATAAATTTAATTTGACCCGTCAACCGACAGGATTTATAAAGCAAAGTTCACAGAAGATAGCGGAGGAGGCTCAATATAATAATGTGACGTTAAAGTTTTAATAGAGGCCCATGTGGCCGCCTGTAGATGACGTCTGAAGCCACGTCCCGGGCTGCTGCCCATGAAGCCACTATACCCCTGGTAGAGCATGCCACTACTGCCTCCGGAGGAGCCAGACCCCTCGCTCTATAAGCCTAGCTCTATAAACCTGTTGGATGAACTGGCCAATCCAGGCCGTAGTCGCTCTGTTACTGCTAGAGTGTGGGACAGAGAAGGAGGAAGTAACTTGCTGATATACTTTCAGAAATTTTGCCTATGATTAGAGGATGAAATTTTAATGGACCCCGGGGTCCTGAGTGTAGGCAGAATGATTTCTGGAAACTTAAGGAACCCTGAGGTAACTTTGTATTTGAGCCGAGCCTAGGAATAAGGACCACCCAGTCCGGAAAAATGTCAGAAAAGGTTCTTCGTGACCTAGTTACCTGATCTTCTGGGACCCCTTTAGCCAAGGTAATGGCTACTAGGAAGGAGACTTTAGAAAGGATTTCAACGGAAAGCGAGAGGATCCCATGATACTGATTTGAGACAGTAAGTTGAGAACGAGGGGAAGATCCCCTTTGGGAAAACTTGGTCTCCTTTGTGGTCCGAGCCTTGACGCTCCACTGAAGAACTGCTGGATTAAAGGGTGCACAGCCCATGATGTACCAGAGAAAGCCGACAAGGCTGAAGCTCAGACTCTAGGAGAGCCGATAAATAGAGAAAGACCTAGACTGGAATGAAGGAAGCTGAGGATATCCTGAGCTTTTGGATTTCTACCTGAATCGTCCGTAGAAGATGAGAACCTGAGCGACTTAGCCCAAATTCAGCTATAAACTTTTTTTTTTTTTTTCAAGCACTTCTTCCTTGAGCTCATGAAGGAAAAAATAGTTAAACCAATCATTCTCGGATGTCTGTACATGAAGAGACCATTCATTGTTGTCTAACTGAGTGCGCGACAGGAAGTCCGCTCGGACGTTCTGGACACCGGGAATGAAGACTGCTGAAACGTTGGCCAGATATTTCTGAGCCCAAGACATGGACTAGACTTCTTGGAGCAGGATGGAGCTCCTGGTATCTCCTTGTCCCTTCCTGTAGGAGACCCATCTCCAATGATACTGACTCCCCATCCATGAGAAGGACTGAAGGGCATACCCAGCTGCCCGAAGGTCCAGGATATTCGAGCGCAGAATAAAAAGATGGGCATCCCACTTGGCTTGTGCAAGTTCCACCCTGCAGAGGGCCCCCCACCAGCCCTGTTGGCATCAGGTGTGACCGTGACTTCCGGAGACCGGAGCGATGGAGTGGTAATTGATAGAATTTTGCGTTGAAGCCACCAGAAGAGGTTGTTCTTCATCAATGATGTCATATGAGTCAACTGATTGACGCCTCCTGAATTCCATTGTTGAAGAGGCCCTGACCAAAAGAGCGTACCCTCCATAGGGCCCATTCGACCATGGGGATCGAAGAAACCACCGTACCTATAATTTTCAAGCGCTGAAGCCTTCCAGCGTGTGGAGCTCAGAGACAGACAGATTCTCCCGAGGACGACTGGAATCTTCTCTACTGGAAGAGAGATGGTGTTCTCCATCGTTGATGAACTGAGCCCCTAAGTATACCAAGAGCTGGACTGGTTCTAGCTGGCTTTCCTCTTGGTTTAGGAACCGCCCGAGTTCTATCAATATTTAGATAACTTGCTCCCTGTGGACCAGCAGCTGCTTTTTTTTTTTTTTTGACTAGGGACAACACCAAGAGATTGCCTAGGTAGTGGTACAAGTGTATCCCTTTATTCGGCTGAGGGCCACCAAAGCCCGAAGGAGAGAGATTGTCAGCCAAAAGTGGAGGCAGGTAAACTGCAGATGTTCTTGGCCGGCTTGGAACCGAAGGCATATGCAGAAACCTCTGCACAGGAACGTGGAAATAAGAAACCTTCAAGTCTATTGAGATTAACCAATCTCCTGGTTGTGTAGCTTGCTGAATGGTCGCCAGAGTCTCCTTTTGGATAGATGAATCGGGACTAACACTGGACACCAAGCACCGTTCCTTTCCTGAGCTAGGAAGAGGGAAGGAAGAATACCCCTCGGAACTCCTCGCCGTTCAGGACAGGCACCGCTCCCTGTGTTTTCAGCGAATTCACGTAGGGCGGCACATTTGCATATCTCTTCTAGTCATGGTAGCAGGGTAGAGATGTGTCCGGGGAAAGGAGTGCCGCCGAAGGACCATGTGTGACCTGATGAGATCGTCTTTATGGTCCACGATCCCCTTCCTGACCTGCCTGGGCAAGCCTAATCTCGAAACGACTTGGCCGGCTCGCGACCACTGGATACCTGGATCTTTGTGGGTTTTCAGAAGGGCGTCCGCCCCCTGCATCAATTACTTTTGAAGTCCCTGGCCAGGCCTGTATGAGCGTGCTTCTCATGAACGTCCAATGCTGCTTCTTCTGGGCTGGGGTCTCTCCCAGCTAAACAGACGCCTATCTTAAATCAGGGAACCAAAGGGTGTAACCATAAGGCCGCTCGGCCGTAACCCAGGACAGCGTAGCCCGAGCTAACAGGCGGATAAGACCGATCGATGCTCATCCCAGGAAGTCCGTTGCCGGCTTCAATTCCTGAACTGTGAGGCCCATGGCTAGCTTTTCCCCCTTAGAATGGAGTCCACGCTTTCTGTCCGAGCTTCCATCGCCTTGGACAAGCTGCTAGGGCCAGGACGGGTTTGCAAGTCATATCAGCTAACCCGTAAATTTTCACAAGACCTTGGACTATTCTCCTCTTGAGTCCGTATCAAAGGATACGGTATCTTCTAGGAAAAAGGAGACGTGTTTAGCCAGGCAGTAGCAATAATGTAGCAGTAATGCTGCGTCTATGAGGGGAGCATTTACCAGATGTTTCACCTCTTCTGCTTCGAAAGGATAAAGACTAGAGGTTTTACTTGACATGGAAGTTTTCTTGTCCACTTTGCTCCTACAAGTCCACTAAGAGCAGAAAGTCAGAACCTTCCTTCCCCAGGTTATTCTCCTTTGCTTAGCCGACTGAGTGGAAGGCTCCTCCCACTTTAGGGCTTCTTCGACCACTGTGACTAGTGGGGAAACCAGAGAGAAATCAAAACCTCAGATGAATTCATCTCCTTTCAAATCACTGACTTAAGAGCCTGGGGAGGCATCGTAGGGCTGGAATAGGCCTGGATCTTCCTGGGCCCCGTCAGCCAGGGAGCCAGATAGGGGCTCCGTGTGTAGGTTGCATCCCACTGCTCTAGGGGTTGAAGAATCACACGCTTGATAAGAGACTCCATCCTATTTGTGTCTTTTGCTTTCCAGCCGCCTGGGCAAAAGATGGGTCACACGGTGACTTGCCCTCTGGGAGTCGTGTCCCACATCCCCAGCAGGCTCTGTGATCAGAGCGGCTGTCATGGCGGTGTGTGCGGTGACTGGAAGAGGTATGGGAACATTTCTTTTGTTTAAAGGAGGAATGGAACATCTCCTTATGGGAGGAGGAATGGGAACGTCCCCTCTGTTTTACAGGAGGAATGGAACGTCTCCTTGTCGGAGGAGGAATGGGAACGTCTCCTCTATTTAAAGGAGGGATGGAACATCTCCTTGTGGGAGGAGGAATGGGAACGTCTCCTCTGTTTAAAGGAGGAATGGAACATCTCCTTGATGGAGGAGGAATGGGAACGTCTCCTCTGATTAGAGGAGGAATGAAAACATCTCCTCGTTGGAGGAGGAATGGAACATCTCCTCTGCTTAAAGGAGGAATGAAAACATCTCCTTGTTGGAGGAGGAATGGAACATCTCCTCTGCTTAAAGGAGGAACGAAAACATCTCCTTGTTGGAGGAGGAATGGAACATCTCCTCTGCTTAAAGGAGGTATGGAAACATCTCCTTGTTGGAGGAGGAATGGGAACGTCTCCTCTGTTTAAAGGAGGAATGGAAACATCTCCTTGTTGGAGGTGGAATGGAAACGTCTCCTCTGTTTAAAGGAGGAATGGAAACATCTCCTTGTTGGAGGAGGAATGGAAATGTCTCCTCTGTTTAAAGGAGGAATGGAAACATCTCCTTGTTGGAGGAGGAATGGAAACGTCTCCTCGGCTGTTGTGTTGTGGCCTGGCAAGGTCTCTGTCGTTCTGGACCTCGACCTGAGGATCCAACCTGAAAGGACTGAAGGAGAAAATTGGGGGGGGGGGGGGGGTTGGAGGCGAGATATGACAACAAAGTGCCACACTTGCGACTGTACCGCAACCCCTCCCTTCACCTGCACAAACCTTGTGCATGAGGGCTGGCCCCATGAAGGCGGTGACTTGTCCATGACCTTTGGACAAAAACGTCACGAACAGATGGTCTGCAAAAAGGCCTGAAAATGCCAAATGTACCCAGAGCCAGGGAAGAAAAAGAACTTGTCTGCCTCTCTTCCTTTTATTTATTTATTTATTCATTTTTAAAACAAAATGAATTCGTATTAACATTCCTTTTAGGAAAAAATGAAATAAGAACGAAATAGATACTAATACGTCTAATACATATATGACATAATTCTCCCATAATCCTTCTCCGTTATTATTTATATATATAAGTATATATACACATATACATATTAATATTTATTTATCCATGTGTATACATTTTTTTTTTTTTTTTTTTAACATTATGCAATTTCCTTTAAGCAAAAAAAAAGGGACACCAGGCAAAAAATACCTATTAAGGCAGACCAGGGCTGGGGAAAGCTGCTGCCTCTGCTCACTGCCTGGGATGATCCTCTTATGGCAGGAGCTAGAAGCCGCTTTTGAACTCCCCGCCAGTGACATCACCGCCCCCCCACCTCGCGCCTGCGCTGTGGGGAGGCAGCCGAACGGCGTCTGCGCGGCCGCCAGGGAAACCACCAATCCGCGCACACGTGAGCCAAGCCTCGCTTTCGCAGAAGCCCTGTGCATGCGCAGACGACAGCGGCGGCCGCGACCTGGAAGCGCCGCGGCGAGCTGGAACGCAAAGCGCTCCAGCCACCATGAAGGGAATTGGGGACACAGTTTTAGCTGAATTAAAGCATAGATGTGACTATAGACAACACAGAAAACACAAAGGCGACTGCCATGGAAAAAATGAAGAAGAGGGTCGCAGACCTTGCCAGCCGTTGATGCTCCGGTCCTTCAGGCATACAGAGGCAGACTCCACTGCACCACTTGGGGAATCCAGTGCCTAGGAAACTACACGCCTGCCCGTGGCTGGGCCCTGAGCTGCATCGCCTAAATGGTATGCCAAATCTTGGAAACATCCGACCGGACGTGAACAGTGTGTGTAGGTCCATTGGAGGAGGACAAAAAAGGAACACAGTCTACACAGGTGAGCTCAATCTTATAGGGTTGGGGGTCCTATAGCATTGGAGAGGAGGCGGGGTTAACCCACACGTAGGCTGCCATGGAGTCTGTCAGGAAATACACTTTTTGGTTAAGTTCTATTGGCAGATAGCATGTCTAATTTTATTTGTTTTATTTTTTTAATGCACAATAAAAAAAAAATTGTAGAATAATACTTGGCTTTGTGTTTTACTTCAAATGCCACTTTGGTAATAGGCAGTTACATTTAAAAAAATACAATGTAAAATTGACAAGGGACACCAACATAGTTGTATCTTTGTTCTTAAAAACTAGGGGTTAATGGTTACATAGTAGGTGAGGTTGAAAAAAGACACAAGTCCATCAAGTCCAACCTATGTGTGTGATTATGTGTCAGTATTACATTATATATCCCTTTTATTTTGCGGTCATTCAGGTGCTTATCTAATAGTTTCTTGAAGCTATTAATGCTCCCCGCTGAGACCACCGCCTGTGGAAGGGAATTCCACATCCTTGCCGCTCTTACAGTAAAGAACCCTCTACGTAGTTTAAGGTTAAACCTCTTTTCTTCTAATTTTAATGAGTGGCCGCGAGTCTTGTTGAACTCTCTTCTGCAAAAAAGTTTTATATCCATTGTAGGGTCACCAGTATTGTATTTGTATATTGAAATCATATCCCCTCTCAAGCGTCTCTTCTCCAGAGAGAATAAGTTCAGTGCTCGCAACCTTTCCTCATAACTAAGATCCTCCAGACCCTTTATTAGCTTTGTTGCACATCCTTCCTGAGAACTGGTACCCAGAACTGGACAACATACTCCAGGTGCTGCCGGACCAGAGTCTTGTAGAGTGGGAGAATTATTGTTTTATCTCTGGAGTTGATCCCCTTTTTAATGCATGCCAATATTCTGTTTGCTTTGTTAGCAGCGGCTTGGCATTGCATGCCATTGCTGAGCCTATCATCTACTAGGACCCCCAGGTCCTTTTCCATCCTAGATTCTCCCAGAGGTTCTTCCCTCAGTGTATAGATTGCATTCATATTTTTGCCACCCAAATGCATTATTTTACATTTTTCTACATTGAACCTCATTTGCTATGTAGTTGCCCACCGCATTAATTTGTTCAGATCTTTTTGCAAGGTTTCCACGTCCTGCGGAGAAGTTATTGCCCTGCTTAGCTTAGTATCGTCTGCAAACACAGAGATTGAACTGTTTATCCCATCCTCCAGGTCGTTTATGAACAAATTAAATAGGATTGGTCCCAGCACAGAACCCTGGGGAACCCCACTACCCACCCCTGACCATTCCGCGTATTCCCCATTTATCACCACCCTCTGAACTCGCCCTTGTAGCCAATTTTCAATCCATGTACTCACCCTATGGTCCATGCCAACGGACCTTATTTTGTACAGTAAACGTTTATGGGGAACTGTGTCAAATGCTTTTGCAAAATTCAGATACACCACATCTACGGGCCTTCCTTTATATAGATGGCAACTCACCTCCTCATAGAAGGTTAATAGATTGGTTTGGCAAGAACGATTCTTCATGAATCCATGCTGATTACTGCTAATGATACCGTTCTCATTACTAAAATCTTGTATATAGTCCTTTATCATCCCCTCTAAGAGTTTACATACTATTGATGTTAGGCTAACTGGTCTGTAATTCCCAGGGATGTATTTTGGGCCGTTTTTAAATATTGGTGCTACATTGGCTTTTCTCCAATCAGCTGGTACCATTCCAGTCAGTAGACTGTCTGTAAAAATTAGGAACAACGGTCTGGAAATCACTTGACTGAGTTCCCTAAGTACCCTGCAAGCCATCTGGTCCCGGTGATTTATTAATGTTAAGTTTCTCAAGTCTAATTTTAATTCTGTCCTCTGTTAACCATGGAGGTGCTTCCTGTGTTGTGTCATGAGGATAAACACTGCAGTTTTGGTTACTGAAGCCCCCCCGATTCACTCGTGAAGACTGAGGAGAAGAATAAATTCAATACCTTCGCCATCTCCCCATCCTTTGTAACCAGATGTCCTTCCTCATTCTTTATGGGACCAATATGGTCTGTCCTCCCTTTTTTACTGTTTACATACTTAAAGAATTTCTTGGGATTTTTTTTGCTCTCCTCCGCTATGTGTCTTTCATGTTCGGTCTTAGCCGCCCTAATTGCACCCTTTCATTTCTTGTTGCATTCTTTATAAAGTCTGAATGCTGAGGATGATCCCTCAACCATGTATTTTTTGAAGGCCTTCTTTGCTTTTATATGCATTTTTACATTGGAGTTAAGCCATCCAGGACTTTTGTTCGCTCTTTTAAATTTATTACCCAATGGGATACATTGGCTAATGCCCTTATTTAATATGCTCTTAAAGCAAACCCATCTCTCCTCCATATTCTTTGTTCCTAATATTTTATCCCAATTTATGCCTTTTAGCAAGGTTTGTAGCTTAGGGAAGTTGGCTCTTTTAAAATTCAGTGTCTTTGTATTCCCTTTAGGTTTCCTATTTGTGTGATTTATACTGAAACTAATTGACCTGTGATCGCTGTTACCTAAATTGCCCTGTATTTCCACATCCGTGATCAGGTCTGTATTTTTGGTAATCAGTAGATCCAGTAATGTTTTATTTCTAGTTGGTGCGTCTACCCTCTGACCCATAAAATTGTCCTGCAAGACATTAAGGAACTGGCGAGCCTTAAAAGAATGCGCGGTTCCCTCCGCCCAGTCTATGTCTGGATAATTAAAATCCCCCATTATAACACTTCCCATCCTTGCTGCTAATCCAAATTGTGATAGGAGATCTGTCTCCACTTCCTCCCTCAGGTTAGGGGGCCTATAGCATACTCCCAGTATTATTTTCCCCTGAGCTCTACCCATAAGGATTCCACCTCCTCCCTAGCTCCCTCAGCGATGTCATCTCTCACATTTACTTGTACATTATTCTTTATACAGTATATAGGCATACCCCTCTCCCTTTTTTACCCTCTCTATCCTTGCGGTATAGGGTATACCCTTGAATGTTTGCCAGCCAATTATGAGAGCTGTTGAACCAGGTCTCTGAAATTCCCACAAAATCCAAATCCTCCTTGTACAACACTATCTCTAGTTCACCCATCTTGTCCGCCATGCTCCTGGCATTGGGGAACATGCCACATAGTTTAGACCGGTCGCATACTGTCCTCGTATTGGGTGTTTCGAGATTGCAACTAGGACTTGCTACTATACTTACCTTGTGTTTTTGTGCTTTGGTTAACCTACCACTAATGCCCCCAATACTACCCTCTGGAATATCTTCCGCGCTGGCTATCTCTACCTCTGGACCCTCCCCCCCATTGCCTAGTTTAAAAACCCCTCTAACTTTTTGGCCATCTTCATTCCAAGCAGATCTGCACCCTCCTCATTTAGGTGCAGTCCGTCCCTTCTATAGTACCGGTTATCGACTGAGAAGTCGGCCCAGTCCTCCAGGAACCCAAACCCCTCTTTACTACACCAGCTCTTCAGCAACTTGTTTACTTCCCTAATCTCCCTCTGCCTTTCTGGTGTGGCTTGATGTACGGGTAGTATTCCTGAGAATACTACCTTGGAGGTCCTTTTCCTCAATTTAGCTCCTAAGTCCCTAAAATCGTTCTTTAGGACACTCCATCTGCCTCTGACTTTGTCATTGGTGCCAACGTGCACCATGACAGCCGGGTCTTCCCCAGCCCCTCCCAGTAATCTGTCCGAACCCAAGCGCCCGGTAGACAACATACTGTTCGGCGCTTCAGGTCTTGGTTACAGATTGCCCTCTCTTGCCCTCTCTGTCCTTCTAAGAATTGAGTCCCCTACCACCAGAATCTGTCTTTCCTTTCCCTTCGCTGCCCCCCACTCTCACTGGAGGAGTTCTTCCCCCGGCAGCTAGGAGAGTCCCTCAGCTCCAGCAGTGCTGGTCCCTGACTGGTTTCACCAATGTCACTCAATGGAGTGTACTTATTGGGATGCTCCAGTCCTGGATCGGCCTTCCTGGCACTTCCCCCTCTACTCTTCCTGTCACCCATCTACTCTTTGCTAGTACCTGTACCTCTTTGTCTCCACCCGCCTCTGTGCTGGCCCCTTCCGGCACCTGCCATGTACGTTCCTGGCTCTCCTTTAGTATGGAGGGACTTCTCAGTGCTGACAGTTGCTTCCCCAGATTCAGAACCTGGGCTTCCAGGGAAACAATGTGCTTACATTTTGCACAGCAGTATTCGCCCTCGATCGGATGATCAAGGAACGCATACATGCAGCAAGATGTACAAAGAGTCGCCTCTCCACATCCGCCGGGCATCGTACCTATTAAATTTAGTGAGGATTGGGGATTTTACCCTGTTCAAATTACCTAACAGCTAGCTTCCTGGCACTAAAACTCAAGACAATACACAGGTACTCAAGACAATACACAGGTACACAACAAAATAAGCAGGTACTCACAGACCTACGTGCACTCGCAATACACAAGTATACAGGACACAATACACAAGTACTAACGATCCACACACACTACTCAGACAACACTCAGGTACTTACACTACACAGGTACTATGACCCCTGTTATAACCTCCTGTTTTAAACTCTGGTTTTTAACTCACCACTTAGACCAGTTCCACTTACACAGACTTCCAACAGCCTCACAATGAGCAGGCTCACTTATGAGTCCTACACAAAGTTATATAGGCCTCAAGCACCTGTGAGCAATTAACCACTCCCCTTAATTGTTAGTCTGAAACCAAAGGAAAAAAAAAACTATTTAAAAAGGTGACAGAAAAGGTGATTGAAAAGCTAAAAGGAAAAGCCCCAAAAATGCAACATAGCAAACAAAAAGTAAGACTTGTTCACTCTCCCTCTGGTTTTTAACTCACCACTTAGACCAGTTCCACTTACACAGAGTTCCAACAGCCTCACAATGAGCAGGCTCACTTATGAGTCCTACACAAAGTTATATAGGCCTCAAGCACCTGTGAGCAATTAACCACTCCCCTTAATTGTTAGTCTGAAACCAAAGAAGAAAAAAAAATATTTAAAAAGGTGACAGAAAAAGGTGATTGAAAAGCTAAAAGGAAAAGCCCCAAAAATGCAACCCAGCAAACAAAAAGTAAGACTTGTTCACTCTCCCTCTGGTTTTTAACTCACCACTTAGACCAGTTCCACTTACACAGAGTTCCAACAGCCTCACAATGAGCAGGCTCACTTATGAGTCCTACACAAAGTTATATAGGCCTCAAGCACCTGTGAGCAATTAACCACTCCCCTTAATTGTTAGTCTGAAACCAAAGAAGAAAAAAAAAAACTATTTAAAAAGGTGACAGAAAAAGGTGATTAAAAGCTAAAAGGAAAAGCCCCAAAAATGCAACCCAGCAAACAAAAAGTAAGACTTGTTCACTCTCCCTCTGGTTTTTAACTCACCACTTAGACCAGTTCCACTTACACAGAGTTCCAACAGCCTCACAATGAGCAGGCTCACTTATGAGTCCTACACAAAGTTATATAGGCCTCAAGCACCTGTGAGCAATTAACCACTCCCCTTAATTGTTAGTCTGAAACCAAAGAAGAAAAAAAAAAATATTTAAAAAGGTGATAGAAAAAGGTGATTGAAAAGCTAAAAGGAAAAGTCCCAAAAATGCAACCCAGCAAACAAAAAGTAAGACTTGTTCACTCTCCCTCTGGTTTTTAACTCACCACTTAGACCAGTTCCACTTACACAGAGTTCCAACAGCCTCACAATGAGCAGGCTCACTTATGAGTCCTACACAAAGTTATATAGGCCTCAAGCACCTGTGAGCAATTAACCACTCCCCTTAATTGTTAGTCTGAAACCAAAGAAGAAAAAAAAAACTATTTAAAAAGGTGACAGAAAAAGGTGATTAAAAGCTAAAAGGAAAAGCCCCAAAAATGCAACCCAGCAAACAAAAAGTAAGACTTGTTCACTCTCCCTCTGGTTTTTAACTCACCACTTAGACCAGTTCCACTTACACAGAGTTCCAACAGCCTCACAATGAGCTGGCGTTGTGGTAACTTGCCCAAATTAAAAAAAAACATAATATTTTTCTTGATATCACTAGAAAAAAAAGCCTTTGAAAATATGTTTGCAATAACTCCATCAGTATCACTAGCAAAGCAGCTTCATTCATATCCCATTAAAGAAGAAGAGAATGTGCGCTGCATTTCGAGATTTCATAATTTGCCGTGTCATGAATGTAAATTCTCCATTAAGAACGCTAGTTTACAAGACCGACTGCTTCTGGCTCGTCCTTGCTTCCGAGCATGCGTGTTTATACTTTGGACTTTTGTCCGACTGACTTGTGTTCACACGTTTGGAAAATCCAACAACACACATTTGTCCGTCCAACATCTGCATAGTTGCCAACATTGTAAAAAAAATTTTAGGGACACTTTTTTGGCTGTGGGCGGAGTCACATTATAATTAGGGGTCGGGGCATGCATTTGTAGGCATGGCATAGAGAAAATGTGGCGCGCATAGGGAGCCACAGCGAAAAGTGGGCGTGGCTTAAAGGGGTGTGGTTAGAGTCTTAGATGAATGAGGGATGGAGAGGGAAAAGGGGAAAGGGGGGAGAGGGATGGAGGGACAGCAGCCCCAGATCCTACACCACATTAGAAATATGTGTATTCTAAAGCTTAACAATCAGCAGATAAAGATACTCCAAACACCTGGTGTTAGCGCTTCAATCATCCCGGCGCCATGGTTGTTATGGTGGCAGGATGATTGAAGCGCATCATTTCTATTATTACATTGTAATATAGAATGTAATCATTCGACTCATCATAATGCAGAATCAGTGGGACCCCTGAGTGTGTCACCTACCACATCACCTGCCACCAGGTGCCCCCAGCAGAGTCCATCCTTACATCAGGTGCCACCAGCAGAGTCCGTCCTCACATCAGGTGCCCCCAGCAGAGTCCATCCTCACATCAGGTGTCCCCAGCAGAGTCCGTCCTTACATCAGGTGTCCCCAGCAGAGTCCGTCCTTACATCAGGTGTCTCCAGCAGCGGAGCCCCTTCTTATATCTGGTGTCCCCAGCAGCGGAGCCCCTTCTTACATCAGGTGCCCCCAGCAGCGGAGCCCCTTCTTACATCTGGTGTCCCCAGCAGCGAAGCCCCTTCATACATCTGGTGTCCCCAGCAGCAGAGCCCCTTCTTACATCTGGTGTCCCCACCAGCAGAGCCCCTTCTTACATCTGGTGTCCCCAGCAGTGGAGCCCCTTCTTACATCTGGTGTCCCCAGCAGTGGAGCCCCTTCTTACATCTGGTATTCCCAGCAGCGGAGCCCCTTCTTACATCAAGTGTCCCCAGCAGCGGAGCCCCTTCTTACATCAGGTGTCCCCAGCAGCGGAGCCCCTTCTTACATCAGGTGTCCCCAGCAGTGGAGCCCCTTCTTACATCAGGTGTCCCCAACAGCGGAGCCCCTTCTTACATTTGGTGTCCCCAGCAGCGGAGCCCCTTCATACATCTGGTGTCCCCAGCAGCGGAGCCCCTCCTTATATCAGGTGTCCCCAGGCAGTGGAGTCCCTCCTTTACATCCGTGTCCCCAGTGCAGCAGAGCTCTCCTTTACATCTGTGTCCCCAGTGCAGCAGAGCCCTCCTTTACATCTGTGTTGTGCAGCAGAGCCCTCTTTTACATCCGTGTACCCAGTGCAGCAGAGCCCTCCTTCCCTCCTTTACATCTGTGTTGTGCAGCAGAGACCTCCTTTACATCCGTGTCCCCAGCGCAGCAGAGACCTCCTTTACATCCGTGTCCCCAGTGCAGCAGAGCCCTCCTTTACATATGTGCCCCCAGTGCAGCAGAGCCCTCCTTTACATCCGTGTCCCCAGTGCAGCAGAGACCTCCTTTACATCCGTGTCCCCAGTGCAGCAAAGCCCTCCTTTTACATCCGTGTCCCCTGTGCAGCAAAGCCCTCCTTCACATCTGTGTCCCCAGTGCAGCAGAGCCCTCCTTTACATCTGTGTTGTGCAGCCGAGCCCCCCTTTACATCTGTGTCCCCAGTGCAGCAGAGCCCTCCTTTACATTCGTGTCCCCAGTGCAGCAGAGCCCTCCTTTACATCCGTGTCCCCAGTGAAGCAGAGCCCTCCTTTACATATGTGTTGTGCAGCAGAGCCCTCCTGTACATGTGTCCCCAGTGCAGCAGAGCCCTCCTTTACATCTGTGTTGTGCAGCAGAGCCCTCCTTTACATCCGTGTCCCCAGTGCAGCAGAGCCCTCCATTACATCCGTGTCCCCAGTGCAGCAGAGCCCCCTTTACATCTGTGTCCCCAGTGCAGCAGAGCCCTCCTTTACATCCGTGTCCCCAGTGCAGCAGAGCCCTCCTTTACATCTGTGTTGTGCAGCAGAGCCCCCCTTTACATGTGTTGTGAAGCAGAGCCCTCCTTTACATCTGTGTTGTACAGCAGAGCCCTCCTTTACATCTGTGTTGTGCAGCAGAGCTTTCCTTTACATCCCTGTCCCCAGTGCAGCAGAGCCATCTTTTACATCCGTGTCCCCTGTGCAGCAGAGCCCTCCTTTACATCTGTGTCCTCAGTGCAGCAGAGCCCTCCTTTACATCTGTGTCCCCAGTGTAAAGGCATCTGTGTTGTACAGCAGAACCCTCCTTTACATCTGTGTTGTGCAGCAGAGCCCTCCTTTACATCTGTGTTGTGCAGCAGAGCTTTCCTTTACATCCCTGTCCCCAGTGCAGCAGAGCCATCTTTTACATCCGTGTCCCCTGTGCAGCAGAGCCCTCCTTTACATCTGTGTCCCCAGTGTAAAGGCATCTGTGTTGTACAGCAGAACCCTCCTTTACATCTGTGTTGTGCAGCAGAGCCCTCCTTTACATCTGTGTTGTGCAGCAGAGCTTTCCTTTACATCCCTGTCCCCAGTGCAGCAGAGCCATCTTTTACATCCGTGTCCCCTGTGCAGCAGAGCCCTCCTTTACATCTGTGTCCTCAGTGCAGCAGAGCCCTCCTTTACATCTGTGTCCCCAGTGCAGCAGAGCCCTCCTTTACATCTATGTTGTGCAGCAGAGCCCTCCTTTACATCTCTGTTGTACAGCAGAGCCCTCCTTTACATCTGTGTCCCCAGTGCAGCAGAGCCCTCCTTTACAGCTGTGTTGTGCAGCAGAGCCCTCCTTTACATCTGTGTTGTGCAGCAGAGCCCTCCTTTACATCTGTGTCCCCAGTGCAGCAGAGCCCTCCTTGTCCCCAGCAGCGGCGATCATCTCCTTCATGTGCAGCAGCAGCTACACAGTTCCCGGCTTCCAAGTGTTTTCAGTGGAGAGAGGAGGGGCCTCCGATCTATCCGTGCAGCCAATAGGCTTCCGTGTACAAGAGAATACTTGTACACCGAAGAGAGAAGACTATTGGCTTCCCCTACTCTCTCCACTGAACACAAGGGGAAATATACTGGCAGAGGCGACGGCGGCCATTTTTTTGTAGCCCGTCAGCTGTTTTTTCCCTAAAACATTCCTGATTTTCCCGGGAATTTAATCGGGACGAGCTGTGATCGGGATGAGGGTCCCAAAATCGGGATTGTCCCGGGAAAATGGGGACTGTTAACAAGTATGCATTTGTTGGCGGAAAGTCCGACAATTGTCCGATGGAGAATACACACGGTTGAATTTTCCGCCAACAGCCTGTCATCACACATTTCCCATCGGAAAGTCCGATTGTGTGTACAGGGCTTTAGACCAGTGTTTTTATGTGGGTCCATGCTGAAGAGACTTCTCTCACTTCCTGGGTGTTGTCTTCTCCATAGGTGTGCTGACAGCACCAGAAAGCTGACAGAGGCTGTTACCAAGGAAAGTATTTTGGTTGTTCGGAGTTGGCGAAGGGTTCTCTCCTGCACCAGTCCTGACTCTATGGTATTAATAATACAAAGCGCCAGTCTCCTGACACGTTGGGACAGTTTACCCGCCAGCTCCAGTCATCGCCTCTCGGCCGACACATTGGCTGCTGCGTCTGTCACTCAACCAATCCCGCCTGAGCTCAGTCAACCCGGGCCGGTGCTGCGCCTGCGCAGTACGGGGCGGACACTATCCGATGGGGGGACAGTTCTCGACAGGACACCGGCACGTCAGTCAGTGTGAGTGACACGACACCCAGCCAATCCCATCTCAGAGGCGCGCTCCCGGGGACACACCGTGAAGCCGAACTCTTTGCAGGCTTCTGCCATCTTTGATCCCGCCTCTGTTACGGGACTGTACGTGAACCAGGCTGAGCTCGGCGCCTCCTTGCCTCCTAGGCCCCGCTGTCCTGCAGCTCGCAGACTTGGAGCACATCTGGCAGACGACGGGCCGCCGGTGCTGGGCGGGGACACCCGGGGGCGCTCACGTACACACTGAGGCGGATTCCCGACACAGGCTTGTGCGCGCCCCCGCCTCCCTTCCTAGCCGCCGCTGCTGCAGCAACGACCCGGGCGCGTGGCTTTAGGAGGGTGCACCGGGCACCGGAGACTTCACCGGCCTCAACACCCGAGACGGCAACATGGCGAGCGCTTCGTACCACATCTCCAACCTGCTGGAGAAGATGACGTCCAGCGATAAGGACTTCAGGTGAGCGGGCTGCAGGCTTCCCTGTAGCACGGCCATGAGGGCGGGCCGGGTGCTGCTCCTGCTCTGGCTGGAAAGCACAGTGAGGCCTAACTGTCACTGGGGAGGCGCTAGGCCGTGTGCTGAGTGCGGTGTCACTGGGAATGGGCCCAGCTGTCCTATCCTGCAGTATGGGGCCTGACACTGGGCATTGGGCTCTGCCTGCAACTGAGCAGGCCGGATCTGCAGTGCATTGTGTCCCTGTATACACACACACACACAGCATTGGGCAGCTGATGATCCAGGGACAATTGTAGAGTCTGTCACATGTCAGCAGACCTGTCTAGCATTGTATACATCTTATCAATGGTTGGCGATGTACTCAGTGATTGCTGGTGCTTTGGATCTCAGGGGACACTTGTATGATCTGAGAGTTATATGGATGCATCAGTCTGGGAAAAGCACAGGAATGACAGTGTGGCAAATGTTATAGTTTTGCGCCTAGTACACACAGGATATGGCTCCTTTCGATCTTTGTGCACTGGGTTGTCAAAGCGATTTTTGTCTGATAATCATGCAATACTTGCCTGCTGTGTGCAATGGTTTTGCACAGAGTGACCCAGATCCTCTGTTCTGGGGTCCTCGGCAGCGATCTTGGCTCTAACTCCTCTTCTGAGTGCTTGCTAAGGGGGGCACGCTTGCAGGCTCGATCCTGAGCTGGGCTGTGTGTGTCCTAAGGCGTGCACACACAGCGCGGCTTGGCCCGCTCCCTCATCACTGGATTTGAGTGACAGTAGCAGGAGTCAATGGCTCTTGTTATTGCAGAATTTCCTATAAGAGGGAGAGGGGAGAAGAGCTGCTGCAGAAGGACACAGCGCTGGATAGAGATTGGGTTCTGGTGAGTGTTTAAAGTGATTAAACAAATAGTTAAAGTAAGGTAGAAAATCCAAGAAGGTAACGCCGCTCCAGGTGATCCCAATAAAATAGATCCGGATATGCTGGGTGCAAGCCACAGCTCACCACCGGAGTAATAGGAAAAGAAGAAACATCTGCACACCGGCAATAACGATCCAACGTAGATTTATTCGAACAAAACAGTACTCACGACTGCCAACCAAGACAAGAAGAGGTTTGAATAAGCACTATTGCCGTGTGAAACGCGTCACCGTTCCGTTGTTATTGTCTTGGTTGGCAGTCATTAGTACTATTTTTTTGTTCTAATCTACGTTGGATCGGTATTGCCGGTGTGCAGCTGTTTTTTCTTTTCCAGTTAAAGTAAGGTGCTGCTTCTTATTTTGCGCAAAATGTAAGTGCGACTGTTTAGCCAAACTGAGCAATACTCTGTTCATCATCCTCCTTTTGTGAACACAATTTTCCAATCACATCCGTCTGTCAGTTTTGCAGGTGGATCTGATCGGAAATGCCATTCACCCCTATGGAGCGGCTGATGTCAATGGTGACATGTCCGCTGACACCTGCTGCTATCTGATCCTATCCGTGAAATCCAGATGGATAGTGACCCTATTTTCCATCCGTCTGGCGGTCCGTTTTCATCCTATCTCCCCATAGAGGAGAGCGGGACTCTGATAGGTCCATCTCAGCACAGTGAGCGGAGACAGACCTGTCATCCACATGCTCAGCGGGGATCAGCAGATCGTCTTCCCCCCCCCCCCCCCCTGCGCTCTCTGAGCAAAGCGCCGGGCAGACTGCCTGTGTGGGAGAGTCCTTACAGTGTTAAATGCAATGATTGTGCACACTTAGTGTCAAACAAACTTTTATGTGTGTAATCTGCTTCAAAATATCCCCTGTGCACCAAAGTCAAAAGTTCAGTAAAGTTCCATCCACTGTGTCTTGTGAGCAACTGTGAGACCTTCTCCGCTCTCCAAACAAAGTGGTCCACCACATGTGTTTTAGGGGGACACTCGCCAGATCTTTTTGGCCATATAGACTTAAACAGCTTTGTAATGAGGTTGGGTCACTGCTGTTAATCCTACAATCCTGGCATTGCGCTTGTCGGAGCTATCTACCTCCAATACGGGCAGTTACTGAATTGTTGGAAGAATCAATGAACTCCGACAGCGCTCATCAGTGCCCTCACAGTTCATCGAGAATTACAAGCCCTCTGCCATGGTGGCAGATGGTAATTGTAGTTCAATCCGTTTAAAATTGTGACAGCAGGTGTGGAGAGAAGATTCCCCGCCCACTGTCAGAGTGGGGAGCGCTGACAAAGTGAGGTGATTGTATAGGAGCATGTTACACCCTAAATATGGGTGTAACGTGCCTAAAAGTGAACTTATCCTTTATACCTAACTACTTTAAAATTTTCCCCTCCCCCTCCTACCGACTAACCTGTACAAGAAAGATGCATATAATAGTAGTAGTATTATTATTATTATTATTATTATTATTATTATTATTATACAGGATTTATATAGCGCCGACAATTTACGCAGCGCTTTACAACATTAGGGCAGACAGTACAATTACAATACAGGTGGAATCAGAGAGCCCTGATAATAGGTATGTTTAGACATCTTTCTCACATGGTTAACAAGCATAGGTGTTACGAGGGTGAAAGGGACAGTTTTATGTGTAGTTAGTGTTAAGCCTGAAATTCCACCTTAAAGCGATGTTCCAGCCTGGGGGGAAAAAATTAAATAAAAGTCAGCAGCTACAAATACTGTAGCTGCTGACTTTTAATACAAGGAATGTCCAGGGAGCCCGCAATATCAGCACCCCAAGCCGATCTGTCCATTGGCTTCAGGTGCAGGAGTTGGCATTGCACGTAAAGCCTCGCAACACGATCAGATTTTTGGATGATCATTCATCCGTTTTTTTTTTTGTTTTGTTTTTTTGGTGCATGCTAGTCTCATGTCGAAAGTGAAGAGGTTACTCACCAGATGAAAATTCTCGTACGACAGAATTCAACTTCAGAAGTGACGTCATGTTTTGTATGTATCCTTTCATTTCTGAGCATGCGTAGTCTTGCTCTTATGATTTATTATTTTTTTTTCTGACGAAAACCATGCTAATTAAACAAAAATCGGATATTGTGTTCACATCCGACAAAAAATTTATAGTCTGCACATACAGCTTTTGATGTAGGAAAAATCGGAATTGGCTGTCAAAAGCACCATACTAACGATCCGAAAATCGGCAGATTATTCGGACCAAATTTTACTTCCAATTTCCGTATCGTGTGTACCGGTCTTAAGGGAAACCGGTAGTGAAGCCCTCAGGCTACACAGCCGGTTTCCAACTGCACATGTACGAGTCGTGCTGTGCTTTCTGAATGGTCCTGTCGTTTTCTGGGACACAAACAGGTCCCAGAAAGCAACGCGGAGGTAACGAACTTCACTGCTGCGCCATGGAAGTCCCGGAAAAAGAAGAAACAACATACCAAAAAGGTATGAAAAGAAAAGAAATGATCCAAAAACGGCGGGGGGTGAGTGGCGTTCTTTTGTTTCAAACAGAGTTCAATATCTGCATGGAACTCCGCTTTTAGATAGATAAGTAGTTTTGTGTGTGTAATAGAGAGATATCTATCTATGTCATACATACATACTTTTTTTTTTTTTTTTTTTTCTCGTGTTGAATGGGGAGAAGAAAAAAAAAAAACTCCATTCTCACAAGCAAGGTGGATGGAAGTATCAGACCAGTCGGGACAATATATTCTGACAGTTCCAGAATACACTGATCAGAGGCTGTATCTGCTGATTGACAGTTTTCCAACTTGTTGGAACGACGGAAGTTGATCTAATTGATTTCTGTAGCGCAGGGACAGCCACACACTGAAATTAAGCCAGTCCTTGCTGAATCGATTGCGTTTTGATCCATCTGTGGCTAGCTTTGTAAAATTTAAAGTGCGTGTGTGTGTGTGAATCCCTGCAACCTTAGTCACATCACTTACCTGTAACGAAATATGTCCCATGCTGTAAGCAGCTGTTTTCTGAAGAAATCTTCACTGCAGGGATGTCCAGTCTTTTTTTTTCCTGGCTCTAATTTTCAGGCACTGCAAAGAACAGTTGTGGGTCTTCAGGCAGAACAGCAGTACAGTTGGTCCTTTGGGGACACGCCTCCTCTTCTAGTGAGAAATAATATTTCATTGTTTACGCTGCTTTTAACACAACCTGTGAATGGTTGATAGTCAGATGTGTGACAGGATCCTCTCCATCATTCAGATAGTGTGTTATGATGGGTAAAAGAATGTTTCTCAGTGGAGATGGAGGCGGTATGTCTATTTAACCCCCACAGCTGTAGAAGTTAAGAGAGAGGAAGAGGACAGGGCATTCCTGCACATCATGGGACATAACTTCTTACAGGTAAGTTGTTTTACCAAAGCTATTAAGAAGAATTTTGTTTGCTAAACTTCAGTTTTAAAGCATTAAAAAAAAAAAAAAGATTTTTTTTTTATTGTTCCCCTTACCTAATCCACCCTCCTCCATGGAGACAAACTATCCAAGATTCAGCTGCCATAATTGCATCCAGTGCTACAGTCTCCTCCCGACGGCTGTGCATTATTCCCCCAATGACTTCTATGGGGCAGTGTCCAATCTTCTGTGGCCTGGGGACCTGGCCCCAAACAAGGCTATGGGATGTAATGCGCAGGTAAAGCCAGGACAGTGAAGACTTGCAGAGTTGGATGTAAACAAACAGCAGAACCACACTTTATTTTAACCCTATTGCTGCCAACTCCTTTTTATTTTTTGCACGTTTATAAAAAAAAAAAAATTTTTACGCCTGAAGATTTCATAAACCCTCAAAATTTTCTGGAAGCGGACACCCTGTAGAATAAATTAGTGGTTTCAATTTTTTGTCACTCAACAATAGTGCAATAATTTTTTTAAATGTCAGTAAAAAATACACTAAGACCCCTTTCACATTGGGGCGCTTTGCAGGCACTACAGCGGTAAAAATGGCGCCTGCAAAGCACCCTGAGACAGCTGCTGCAGTCTATCCAATGTGAAAGCCCTGAGGGCTTTCACACTGGAGCGGTGCGCTGGCAGGACGCTGAAAAAAGTCTTGCTAGTAGCATCTTTGGAGCGGTGTACACACCGCTCCTGCCCATTGAAATCAGTGGGGCAGCGCGGCTATACCGCCCGCATAGCGCTGCTGCAGCGGGGCTTTGCGGGCGGTTTTAACCCTTTTTCGGCCGCTAGCGAGGGTTAAAACCGCTTTACCGCAGACGCTGCCCCAGTGTGAAAGGGGCCTAAGGTCAATTTTAGGGCACACAAACATATAATTAATGACCCATATTTTAATAAAATATAAAGACGTGGTTGTGCCGCGTAAATGGATACCCAGCATTTCAAACATTATAATTGTGCGCTTCGGTGAGATGTGACAGCCTTCAGTAGCCTATATTTTCCATAGGTGACACTTTAAAAGCCCCTGCAGGTCATCAGTATATTGTTAAAGTGGATGTAAACCCTCACATACACCCAGTGAAGTGAATAGCCTCAGATGATACACAGGAATGAAACCAATCCCCCTGCGTAAGTTTTACATATATTTCTGCTGTCTCCAGCTTGCTATATTCTTTAGAAAGTGCACATCGTGTTAGATTTTTCTCTTCTTGTTCGGCACTGGGTGTGGATTCTTGGCATACATTGTGTGACAGCTGATTGGAGGAAAGGCCCACACCCCCACTCCACATAGGCAAAGGAGAGAAGGAATGAATGTGCAGAGCTGTGCTGTGAATAGACCAGCTCTCTACTAATCTATTTATAGCACCCTCCCCGACACAAATTTTAAGGCTGGTTTTATCTCGGTTGTCAGAGAATTTTTCAGAAGTTATCAAGCTGATAACACAAGAACAGTGCAGCAGAAAGACATGAGACTTAGGGCTTTGGAGATAGATAAGAAAACACTACAGTTATGTGCTTAGGTCACATTTCATGAATAGGGTTTACATCCACTTCAAAGGATAAGTTCATCTTTGTAAAAAACAAAACAAAAATGCAAATAATTTTTCAGGTAAAAAAAAGTGCCTTTATCTTTTTTTTTTTTTTTTTTTTTTTTTTTTTTTTATTAGGAGCCTGTAAAGCATTGCACCCGTGATCAGCAGATTGCAGGTGTAATGAAGACTCCTGCAGACAGTCAGTGTAAGTTGTCTGCTTGTATGTGCAGGCAGCTACACACTGAATGGCAGCATCAATAAACTACTTATAGTGCTCAACAGTACCCTGGTAGTTCATTGAGAACTACAAGTCAACAGCTGCTAAGTCTGATGGCAGTTGTAATTCTGTTCACTGATCTCTGTGAATGAATGATGCATCCAGGTGGGCGGAGCTCCGCTCAGCTGCATTTAGACCCCTTTCACACTGGGGCGTTTTTCGGGCGCTTTAGAGTTAAAAAAAACACCTGTAAAGCGCCTGAAAGAAGCCTCATCTGCAATCCCAATGTGAAAGCCCGAGTGCTTTCACACTGGGGCTCTGCGCTGGCAGGGCGTCAAAGAAAGTCCTGCAAGCAGCTTCTTTGCAGCGCTTTCATGTTTTTGCCACCGGGCTGGGTGCGCTGATGGCCCTAGCCCTTTCACACTGCCAGCGCCCGAAAAACGCCCCGGTGTGAAAGGGGTCCTAAGCGGCGCTTTACCACCGTTTTTCGGGCGCTGGCAGGTTGAAAGGGCTTGGGCTTTCACATTGGGATTGCAGATGAGGCTTCTTTCAGGCGCTTTACTGTCGCTTTTTTTTAACACTAAAGCGCCTGAAAAACGCCCCAGTGTGAAAGGGGTCTTAAATAAGAATTGTTAAAGCAAGTTCAGAGAGAAGATCCCTGGCTTGCTGTCACTAGAGGCGGTGGGTCAGGGAGAGGCTGCTGGAGTGGGAACATGTAACATGTTCCCAAAAGTGAACTTGTCCTTTTAACCTTAAATAATGAACTTTAGAATTACTGTTCTTACTCTGGCGTGAGCAGCAATATTTAATGTGTGTAGCGCAATTACCTTTCGTGTGTAGTCTCCTCTGACATGTGCATTTATATTCGTGTGTGGGGGTGGCAGGCTCAAAATCTTTTGGGGAGTAATTTTAAGGTGTAACTAAACCAAAAAGCAAACCTTTATTATATTGTAGCTTACAATTTCTTAGATGTGATAGCTGTATTAACTTTCTTGTTTAGGCTTGCTTTCTTTTATTTTCATCTGGTGATCAGCCAGTAAGTCTATTTTTTAAAAGAACAAGCTCCCCAGCCGTTAGAAAAGAAACAAGCCATTTAACACTAGCTGGGGTGCTTACAATGATCAGCTTGTGTTTATGTCAAACCTTTATCCCAAAAAGGAAGAAACACTGTTTGCTTTAACTGCTTATAAAGTATTAGCTGGACATTGGCTTTGTTAGATGTACTAGGATATTTTAATACACTAACACCCCCCCACCCTTCAGAATGACAATGCTGCCATCCAAATGTGCCCCCTGTGCTCCCTAATAAAGAGCGTAGGCACTCTAATACAGGATATGTGTTACTGGCCAGATCACCAGGTGAAAACAGAGGGAAAAATAACTAAAGAAAAGAAAACTGATGCAGCCATAACCTCTAATGATTGGTAAGCTGCGATATACAATAGTGCATTTTTAGTTTTGTGTTTAACCACTTCAGCCCCGGAAGGATTTTAATGGCCAGGCCATTTTTTGTGATATGGCACTGCGTCGCTTTAGCGGACATTTGTGCGACGTTGTACCCAAACAAAATCGATGTCCTTTTTTTTTCCCCCACAAATAGAGCTTTCTTTCTTTTGGTGATGTTTGATCATCTCTGCAGTTTTTATTTTTTGAGCTATAAACAAAGACCGTCAATTTAAAAAAAAAATAAATATTTTTTTTTTTACTTTTTGCTATAATACATATCCAAAAAAAATATATAAAAAACCAATTTATCAGTTTAGGCCGATATATTTTCTACATATTTTTGGTTAAAAAAAAAATCGCCATAGGCATATATTGATTGGTTTGCGCAAAAGTTATAACATCTACAAAATAGGGGATAGATTTGTCTTCTTTATTTTTTACTGGTAATGGCGTCGATCTGCGATTTTTAGCGGGACTACGACATTGCGGCAGACAGATCGGACACTTGACACTTTTTTGGGGCATTGTCATTTATACAGCAATCGGTACTATAAATAGCCACTGATTACTGTGTAAATGTTATTCAGGGGAGGGGTTAACACTAGGGAACATGACGGAGATCACTGTTCCCGATCACTGGAAGCAGTAGATCCCTGTCATGTCACCTGTAGGACGGGGAATCGCCTTGTTTACGAAGGCAGTTACTTGTTCTGCCTCTGTAATAGGCGACTTCCGTACCATGGTGCCGCAGTGAGGTACGTCACCTCCGCCGTTTTTTGTGCCCCCTCGTTGCCTTCTGGGACCTGCGTGTGTCCCAGAAAACGACAGGACCATTCAGAAAACGCAACTTTTTTTTTTCAATTTTCTTTTTTTTTGTTTTTTTTTTCCATTTGTTTTGCAAAAGAGAAAGCACCCAGTGGTGATTAAATACAACCAAAACAAAGCTTTATCTGTTTCAAAAAAATTATAAAAGTTTCCTTTAGCAGTTGCATGACCAAGCAATTGTCAAAGTGTGACCACACAGAAAATTGGCCTGGGTAGGAAGGGGGTGAAAGTGCCCTTTGGTTAAAACTACTTCTTTCTCAATTGGGACATCCCTCAGTTTTTACCTTTTGCACCAATTGACCCCCCCCCCCTTTTTTGGGGGGGGGGGCCTATCTCCAGTGCCCAGGACAGCGGATGCACACTAAACTGCAGCGGTTTAATGTGCGACAGTTGTCCATTTCGGTGGCAATGTGATGCACATTTCAGCACATCACTTTTTGTTTCAACTATCTTTGAAGTGCACAAAAGTGACGCTTTATGTGACTGTTGAGCAGTGTGTTGTACTGCCATGTGATGCCTTCCTGTGCCCTGCAATAAAATGCAGCATGTCTGCTCTTTATCGCAGCTCACTGCACAGCATCTCTGTGGCGCGTTGCAGTGTGAAGTGGACTCGGAGAATAGTTTTCTGTGTGTCCTAGCGGTGATATGAATTCTTCCAGCGAGGTAAACTGCAGGTCTCCTACAAGCAGGGCTCTCCTAATGATCTGCTATTGACTTGTGCCTGTACTGTCTGCTTCTCGTAGATTTGTTCAAATTATTTTCGATCGATTCCACTTCTAACGTTTCGAAAATCGTTCGGGTTTTTTTTTGGTATATAATTTGCATTTCGAGAATCAAAATTTGCCCACTAACATTTTGAAAGTCGAACAGTCGAGCGCATCGAACGCTTTTTCAAATGATTTTCTATCCATGTATGGCCAGCATAAAGCTCTGTTTCCACTAGTATGACCTGTCATGCGACTTTGGACACAAAGTTGCATGACAAGTCACAGCCCATTGCTTTCAATGGCACCCGTTCCCATCTATGCGACTTTGAAAAGGTACCTGCACTACTTTTGATGTGACTTTGATCCAGAGTGTAAGGGATCAAAGCTGCACTCAAAGTCGCACTCTAAATCATGCAATTTTGGGGTCGCAATAGTGGAAACGTTACTTGTCATGTGAATTGGGACACACAGTAGCAATGACAAGTCACAGCCAATTAAATTTAATGGTACCCATTCCCATCTATGCGACTTTGAAAATCAGTGACTTTGAAAAGGTACCTGCTCTACTTGCAGAGTGTAAAGTCGCATCAAAGTAACACTCTAGCCTTAGCTATGTTTCCACTAGTGCGACTCCAAAGCTGTGCGATTTAAAGTGCCTTTGAGTGCAGCTTTGATCCAACATTACACTCTGGATCAAAGTAGTGCAGGCACCTTTTTAAAGTCGCATAGATGGGAACGTTTGCCATTGAAATCAATGGGCTGTGACGTCTCTTGCGACTTTGTGACCAAAATCACATGAAAAGTTCCACTAGTGGGAATTGAGCCTTAAACTCATTACTCACATGTAATGAGCAATAGAAATCGATCTGTACCCTTTCAAATGTTTAAAAATGTTCCTTTTGTACCTTATTACTTTCATATTTCTTCCCCAGCTCCCTCTGCCATTCAGCTGGGCATGTGCCTCAGTGCCATACAGAAACAACCACGTTTTTGTACACTGTAATCTATCTTAAAGTTTCTAACAAACATAACATACTTTCAAAGCCCTCTCCTCAAACCGCTATATGGTCTTGGCCACCGTGCTGCAGCTCAGTTTCAGGGTCTTGGCAATCTTTTGTAGAGCAATTCTTTTATTCAGATCCTCAGAGTTCTTTGCCATGAAGGGGACATGTTGAACTTCCAGTGACCAGTATGAGAGAGTGAGAGTGATAACACCAAATTTAACACACCTGCTCCCCATTCACACCTGAGACCTTGTAACACTAACGAGTCACATGACACCGGGGAGGGAAAATGGCTAATTGGGCCCAATTTGGACATTTTCACTTAGGAGTGTACTTACTTTTGTTGCCAGCGGTTTAGACATTAATGGCTGTGTGAGTTATTTTGAGGGGGCAGCAAATTTACACTGTTATACAAGCTGTACACTCACTACTTTACATTATAGTAAAGTGTCATTTCTTCAGTGTTGTCACATGAAAAGTTTTATAATAAAATATTTACAAAAAATGTGAGGGGTGTACTCACTTTTGTGGGACACTGTATAGCCACAAAATAATGTGTGTATCTGCACAAATGAACAATAAAACATCAATTGGTGCAATATGTCCATCTGTGATAATCTGTCCATCCAATTACAATATTTCCAGTACATGCAAAGAAAAGTGTATTCTCCAAAGAGAAGGACCCATGGAACCCTAAACGGTGCCACCTCACCTTAATAGTTGACTCTATTCACCAGGCTATCCTCCAGGCAACAAGTCTTCAGCCCAATTACACTACCGTCTCCAAAAATGCTCTTTGGCACAAGCAAGATTTAACTGGATCCCACAATTTATGCTCTCAAATAAAATAAAACCATAGTGTTCTCTGATTGCTATTTAATAGAAATTAAAAATGCACTCACATAGTGTTGCAGATACAATCTCTGTGTATAATCTCACAAAAATGAAACTCAAAAAACTGCGCCCTCCTTGAGTCCCCACCACTGCGCTCAAACCCAGAAGAGGGGATATTTAAGCCCCTGTGAAAGGAAATGGTGTAATGGTAAATATATGTGACTTAGTGAATTTTTTCCCAAAGCAGCCACCTTAAACATAAAAACTGAAAACCTCTATTGATATGCAGAAGTCCAAAAAAAGTCCCTGTAAATCAATATGGGTGGCGCTAATATTAGTGATGACACCCCTGGTGTTCAAAATGTTCTTTGTGCTGTAAAGCTCTAATGATATTAAGTGATAATAAAACCAATATACCATACACAGAGCAATCTATGCCAAAGATAATAAAACTGAAAATAATATTGCGTGATATATATACAGAGCAATCTATACCAAAGATAATAAAACTGAAAATATACTGTGTGATATTGCGTGATATACACAAAACAATCTGTATCATTAATAATATCAAAATGTGAAAGCATATAAAAAGACTATAGATTTTTCATCCATGAAGAGTCCATAGAAGGAACACCGTGAGAAAGTGTGCAATTTTCTGAAAAATGTCCACCAGTTCACTCAGTGTCAGTGATTCCTCTCCCTTTGAAGTCAACACTCACCGACTCAATATGCCTCACACTCTCGTGTTTTGGCAATCAAGCATAATCATCTTCTAGATGGTCAGGTGAAGGTGGCAGCTCCAAGTTCAATCAATTCCAGTGTCATCTCATTCCATATAAAAATAAAAATGCGCAAATAGCGTGATACCGCAAAATATAAACTTTATTCAACTTTGTGTAAAACTTCAATCATTACACTCACATAAAACCTCTTGTAGAAAAGCCAAAGCCACACTGCACTTCAAACATCACAACCTCATCTGTGAAACGCCCAGCACCGCTGTAAATGAAGGTCACGGCGGTCCCAAGGTAAGCGATAACAGGTTCTCACCCACGCTAGCTGCGTCTCCTCGGATCAATTCTAAATCTCCCGCTGGTACACGGAGATGAAAGGCAGCGTTCCGTCTGTCACTCTCTGCTAATGTCTGCTAATGTTTGATGCCGTACAGCCACGCCCCGACATGTTTTGTCATACCTAACTTAATCATGGGATTGGCTGTACGGTACGGCACCTCCTCCTCTTATACCCCTCGCTTCTAATCAAGTTAAAGATTGCGATCTACTTCCGCATTCAACAGGTGTCCCCGCGGCCCTCAATCCAGCAGTGCTGGGCCGATCACAGCCACCAGGAGGCGCTTGCATCTGAAACATCCTGAAGTATGACAGAGTACCTAATAAGCATGGAGTACATTTAAATCAATGAATAAAAACATGATACATGAGATAATCCTGTATTATAAAGTGATTGTGCAAATAGCAGTTAACTTGATTAGAAGTGAGGGGTATAAGAGGAGGAGGTGCCGTACCGTACAGCCAATCCCATGATTAAGTCAGGTATGACGAAACATGTCGGGCGTGGCTGTACGGCATCAGACATTAGCAGAGAGTGACAGACGGAACGCTGCTTTTCATCTCCGTGTACCAGCGGGAGATTTAGAATTGATCCGAGGAGTCGCAGCTAGCGTGGGTGAGAATCTGTTATCGCTTACCTTGGGTCCGCCGTGACCTTCATTTACAGCGGTGATGGGCGTTTCACAGAGGAGGTTTTGATGTTTGAAGTGTAGTTTGGCTTTTCTACAAGAGGTTTTATGTGAGTGTAATGATTCGTTTTACACAAAGTTGAATAAATGTTATATTTTGCGGTATCACACTATTTGCGCAATTTTATTTTTATATGGAATGAGATGACACTGGAATTGATTGAACTTGGAGCTGCCACCTTCATCTGACCATCTAGATGATTATGCTTGATTGCCAAAACACGAGAGTGTGAGGCATATTGAGTCGGTGAGTGTTGACTTCAAAGGGAGAGGAATCACTGACACTGAGTGAACTGGTGGACATCTTTCAGAAAATTGCACACTTTCTCACAGTGTTCCTTCTATGGACTCTTCATGGATGAAATATCTATAGTCTTTTTATATGCTTTCACCTTTTTGATATTATTAGTGATACAGATTGTTTTGTGTATATCACGCAATATCACACAGTATATTTTCAGTTTTATTATCTTTGGTATAGATTGCTCTGTATATATCACGCAATATTATTTTCAGTTTTATTATCTTTGGCATAGATTGCTCTGTGTATGGTATATTGGTTTTATTATCACTTAATATCATTAGAGCTTTACAGCACAAAGAACATTTTGAACACCAGGGGTGTCATCACTAATATTAGCGCCACCCATATTGATTTACAGGGACTTTTTTTGGACTTCTGCATATCAATAGAGGTTTTCAATCTCTGTGTATAACCCCAATTCCAAAAAAGTTGTGTAAAAGCTACATAAAAAGTTAATGCAATGATTAGCAAATCTTATAAACCCATGTTATTCTCAATAGAAAACATATCAAATGTTTAAACTGAGAAAATGTACTCTTTTAAAGCTGAAAGTGGTTCTAAATGATAAAGGTTGTTTACCCTAATGCATTCTTTGCATTAAGATAAAAATCCCTTTAGGTGCAGTGCGCCCCCCCCCCCCCCCCCCCAAATACCTACCTGAGCCGATCGGTCCAACGCTGTGTAAGAGCAGCTATGCTGCTCTTTCCTTCCTTGCTGGACTCCTCACTGGCTTTCTCTACTGTCAGTCAAATCCAGTGACAAGGGAACGGGGCCGAGCCACACTGTGGGGCTAGCTGGGGGGGGGTACCTGAAGGGGGGAGGAGCCAGGATAGGAGTTTCTGCTGGGGACCTGAGAAGAGCAGGATAGGGGCTGCTCTACAAAATCACCGCACAGAGTGGGCAAGTAAGAGATGTTTGTTATTTTAGAAAAAACATGAATCTTTAATATCACTTGGAATTCCAGGAATTTATCATATTAAAAAAAAAAAAATAGTAAATAAGATTGAAGGCACACTGAGTTAAGTCCAGCGAGGTTCATAACTCCACCCGGGCATAGCTCTATTTATATCTGACTGCTTTATAGTTCTCCTGGAAGACTGCTATCGCTGTAGTTCCAGGAGCCCAACATTGAACCTTTTGAACTCTGCACCACGAACAGCGGAGTTGCTGCAGCTGCTATGCCTGCCCCTCCTCCTGCCTGATCACAGAAGCCTTTGTATTATGTTAACTCACAAAAGTGATAAAATACAAAGGCTTCTGCGAATGGGCAGCAGAGAGGAGGGACGAGCTTAGCTGCACTGTGCGTTTCCCTCTTTTCAGATGTCCAGAGTGTCTCTCCAGCATAGCAACAAACCTGTCAAATGTAAATAAGAGATAAGCCCAAGAGGTGTCATGCAGCTCTATGTACTTAAATCATAGTGTGCCTTCACTTTTTACAAAGTGTCTAAATTCCTGGAATACAGCTTTAGGAAAAATTTTTGAAATGGATGTCAGCAACATCATGTGAAAAGTTGGGGTAAGGCCATGTTTACCATAATGTAGCATCCCCTTTTGTTTTTACCTTGTGTATGCGCAGTGAGAAGCCAGCTTGGAAGCCGCAGCCTGCTTCCTAAGGTAAACGTGCCCAAACACCAGTGAAAATCTGCCCCCCGGTGAGGACCGTGCTGTATCCCTGGATAGGTAAGTATCCTGTTATTAAAAGTCAGCAGCTATAGTATTTCTAGCTGCTGATCTTTTAATTTTTATTTCTAGGGTTTAGAACCACTTTAAAGAGGTGGAAAAAAATTTCCTGGCATCCACATATAAAACCCTTCTAATGGTTTGCTATCTTTGAGAAGGAAGTGGGTTGGTGCAGTGGAGTGCCTTGATGTCCTAGGCTATGGGGCTGTGTGTTTGTTGATGCACACAATGTAAGGAGACACAGCTCTTGTGCCTGTATGCAGGAGTGGCTCCATAGGATGCTGCATGGAAAAGGGACCACTGGAACAGGAAATGTGTGGCCGCAGTCAGTGCACCAGCCTAAACTGGAACATAGACAAGGATTTAAAGGTAAAGAAGCTGCATACTCAGTAATTGATTAAAGGATAAGTTCACTTTTAAAAAAACATTTTTTGTGCTTTACTTACCAGAAGACATGAGAATACTGCAGCTTTTCTTATTAAAGACCTGAAAATTATCAGCTGGTAATAATAAACAGAAATCGGTTTATGAAAGGCATTGTTTAGGTAGACATGCATGCATCTGCAAAAAGAATTTGGGTTGTGAACAAGCAAGCTTCACACTTGTGAAACGCGTCAGCTGCAATTCCTGTATCTGTCTGGCAACCTTTGACAATAAAGATTACAGTCGAGCACGTTTTTGGATTTCCAGTGTGCAACCATTTAGGTTCTTATTCGTCTGCAGAAAGATTTGCTAAAATCCTGGAGTTAAACATTTAAGAAAGGTACCATATTTTCTTATATATTTGCAATAAGCCTTCTTTAAAAGGAATAACGCCACCATCCAATCCCAGTCATGCTGCTCATTCAAAATTCTTTATAGGTGCATTGTAGGATTACAATAAAAACCTACATACTTGCCTTCCTACTGCAGCATTGGTGTGACACTGCAGCTATCCCATGCCAGCACCAGGACTGAGAGCTGAATGATGGCTGCAGAATGGTCAGCTCTTGGTCCACACGGAGTGGACCACAGGAACTGCCAGTCACCGCTTTCTGTTGTCTTCCAGCACCAGACTGGGTATGGCACTCCACTGCATGCTGAAAAGTCAAGCCAGTTGTCAATCGGGCAGGCAGGTGGGTCTTGACCATATTTTTTGGGAACCTTCCTGAGCGCTGTCAGCTAACAATATACTTTGGGCCAAGGGAAAAATAATAGGAATTGTACTTGTGACCCTAAAAAATAATACAGCCAAAAAAAAGGGCTATTGGCAAACACTGTGAATGTCTCTTTAAGAAAATGTTATTTGTGCTGCCTTCCTTGGTCCACCTAGATTATGCAGACCTCATAGCAAGCCAAGACCCTGCCCACATCCTGGCACAATATTTCATTTCAGTTTTCCTGTTTAGATGCATGTTACAGTATAATAAACCACACGAAACTCGTGCTTTTGGATGGCTAAATGCTAGGTGTAGACGCATAACTCAATACTGGAACAGGAATGCAGTGCAGAATTGAAATAGTTCAAGAGTATGGGTAGTGGATTTCCATGTACTGTGATATATAATATATGTCAAACATTGTTAGGTGGCTGAGAGAGAGGCATGTGCTGTTAGGTTAATACGTAGGCTGCCATTGCTTGCTGCTTTCTAAAAATGTTAGTTGGCCCTGTCTGTCTTCAGTACCTCTGAGTTAGTAACTGGGAGCAGCAAGCATACAGCAAAAGAAAATTGGAGAAAATGAGACCCACCATTAAAACTGATGGACCAATAGGAAATCGTGGTGTGGCGCTTGGCAATATCCTTAGATTCAGCTGTCACAGGGGCTTTGAAAACTTATGCAGACATACATGGACACCCAGCACTGTCACACGGGGCTTTCTATTTTCACTTGTGGTGGGCAAATGGAGTGACAGGTAATAAAGCAAGGTCCAGGTGGTGAGGGCTGCAATTATGGGAACCTGTTACTTCACCAGCAGGGGTAAAAGTTCACCACTTTAACAGTAACAGAGCAATCCCGAGATAACTTACGGGGACTAAAAAAAAAAAAATGTAATTTAACAGAGCACATAATGTAGTATTATTATTTAAATTTTCCATAGCGCCAACAGTTTGCGCAGTGCTTTACAACATGAGGGTACACAGTACGGTTACAATACAAGTATGTAGTTTTTGTGTTTGCCCATAATTCAATTTGTTTTTTTACAGACGACAATGTAATTTGTTACATACTTTTTATTTTTTTAATTTTTTTTTATTGCGTTTTTGAGCAGAGAGGGTTTAGAACACCTCTCAATCACAACAATCAGCTTTTTTATTGCTGTCTGTGTCCCTGTCATGAGATTAACCCTCTTTTTTTATTTGTCATGAAAGTAAAAGCCACATTTTGGGTTGTCTCCAGAACAGCATTAGAGGGGAACTCTTCCTATGGGGGCACTAGTTCTGGAGACAACTAAGGGTTCCCTTACTTAGGATTCCCTTTAGGAAGCAGATGATACAAATGAAACTCCTATTGTCATATTGCATTGAATTTTTTTGAACATTGACACACAGACCCTGGCCTGGCCCCAACTCCCTGCTTTTTGGCTGTGATTGGCAGCAGAAGGAGCCAATGGCTCTTGCTGCTGCCTCTCGGCAATGGTTAGTGAATATAGCATAGTGTAGCTTCACCTACAGCAGTACCTTTTTCCTAAAAGCCAAGCAGGCCTAATCTACCGCTGTGTGGCTGCCCCCACAAAAAAACAAAAAACAGGAGGCTGAACAATGGGTAAGCAAGAGAACCTATAATTTTAGTAGTGCAGTTGAGGATGGGTGGAACTGGTGTCTCACAGGAACAAAGCCAGTGGGATGTGCAGATGGATCAGTACTGGTGCCAGGCAAAGGATTTGTCCAATCAGAAGGCAGAAACACGATCGAATAACAGGCCAGGGTCCATTCAGGTGACAGGCAGAGGCATGGCTAGAATGCAGACAGAGGCAAGTGATAATCGGCCTCCTGGCTACTGTCACAGCACAGATGCTGAGGCCTCAGACTGCATACCTCCCAACAGTCCCGGATTGGGCGGGACTTTCCCGCATTGACACCTTTGTCCCACCATACAGAGGCTTTTGTCCCGCATAATGCTATTGATTACAAGCTAAGTTTTGTCTCAATGTACATGGCACACTCCTGAACCATGCACTCTGTACATAACACACTCCTGAATCCTTCCACATTTTGTGTAACGCACACTTCCATAGTTTATGCAAAACCATTTTGTAATGGAAGCTTTTTATTATTATTTTTTTTTTTTTAATGATTGTGCTGGGGTTTGTATGCGTCAGTGAGACTTTCTTTTTACCGCAGTGCACATAGCGCGCCGTTGGTCACTTCCTCCCTTGAGTGTCCCTCATTCTGAGGTTCAAAAGTTGGGAGGTATGAGACTGGGACCTTTTGGAATGGTCCACAAACAGCCTCACGGCACCCCTATGCTTTTGTACATACCTTTTTAACAGCATTTCTCTGCACATTAGCAGATCCTTGCTGCTTTAGCCTTCTGGCTTAGGGCCTTGGCCAGGTAAGACCTGGACTAAGGGTTTGAGGCTTCCCACCCAAAGCTCTCCAGACCCTAATCCAGGAATCCTGGAAAAAAACAAAAGGTTTCTCTGCTCTGAAACAATCCCACTACTACTATGGCAGGGCTTCACACTGACAGCAGGCAAAAAACATGGTCAATTAACAGGCCAAATGATTGGTACTGGCAGCAAGCAGAAACGTAGTTGAGAAAACAGGCAAATGGTCAGCACCCAGGACATCAGTTAAAGGGAAATGGCAGGTAGTCAGTAGTCTCCTATGCTTAGGCCTGGTTGGAAGTGCCAATAATAATAGGTGTGACGCCTTACTCCATCCCTCTTCTTTCTGTAGGAGGGATAATATCTGGGAAATGTTTCTCATGCAGCTTGCTCACGACATCAGATAGAATGTTTTCAGGTGGAACGCTTTCCTGGTAGGCAAGGACTGTTAAAATATCCTCTTGATATTTTAGTTTGAAGTCAGGTCTTTCTGTGGGCTTGTGATAGATGGCAGGATCTATAAATGGCCAATTGGAACAGGTATACTTCTTTCTTCTTTCTTTCCTTCCTTCTTTTTTTTTTTTTTTTTTGTGACTTGATCTTCTGGATTCTAGGTAGGGCTGTATCATTTGGTCATTTTACTTCTAAATCTCTGATTGTTTTGCAGTCGGGTTTATGGCCCAGGCCATGCCTTCCTTGGATATACACTGGGGTGTCTTTGTGGATGGAGGAAAGGACACATCCCACTTATCCCTCCATTTGAGGGACAAAAATTCTTCATTCTGCAAACTCACGGACTTCCCCGTTTTAGTTTTGTGGTCGCCAGGAAGCCCTTCCGATATACTGGTATTGTTTCATAAGCTAGATTTTGCCACAGATAACGATGGTGGAATAGGGGAAGGCTGGTGAAGAAGCTATCTACCCCTGGTGGAGCAGGGGTGATACAAAGTCTCATATAGGTTGGGGGATTCAGGGGGTTCTCTTTCCCTTCATAAATGTGGACGTTTTATGTGTACCCTGTGGCCCTCTCATAAACTTTGTCTAACTTCACACTGTATCTTGCACATTTACTTACACTGTTTGATGTCCAGCCTACCGGTAAAATGGATGAGGGACTGCCGCTTGCTATGGTGGCGCTTGTGCGTGCTTGCTCCAGGGCTGGCTCTGCGTCTCTTAAAGAGGAAGTAAACCCTGATGAGTTTTACTTCCTCTTTTGCTCGATGCAAGGCCTGCAAATGAAAAGCACAATTTTCTAGTATGCATCGCATACTAGCCCATTATGTGCCACTTACCTGCAAAAGAATCCAGCGATGTCCCCTGTGTAGGCAGCATCCATCTTCTGGCCCTCTTCCTTCCGGGCCGTCGACTCCAGCTCTGATTCGCCGGAGCCGTGTGACGTCACTCCCGCGCATGCGCACGGGAGCCGGGATTAGTGGCACAGGCTAGGGAAGAAACTGCACATAGTTTTGTTTCTTTACCGCGCATGCGCTGTTGGAATTTTCGGCGGACTACAAGTGAAATATCTCCTGAACGGCGCACGATTAGGAGATATTTCCACTACCTATAGGTAAGCCTTATTCTAGGCTTACCTATAGGTAGAAGTCCAAAAAATGGGTTTACAACCACTTTAAAATACCAATGCACAATACCAGTGCACACGTTTCTGGACAAATGGCTGTGTATGTAAGCGGGTGAAACCGTAGATTGTCAAGGCAGACGAACATCACCAGCACACCGTGGGTCCAACATTGGAGATCCACTGTGTGCTGGTGACGTTCTTCCGTTTGTCTAAAAGACGCACAGAGTGCAGCTCAGACCTGCCCCCCACTCCCTACTCATTGGCTGTGATAGACTCCTGCTTCTGTGTCGGAGCCAACGAGTGAACCATAAGTGAGTCACACTAAGACAGGAAATGAAAATTATGATACCCAAGGCCTGGTACACTGCACTATATTTTTGAGGGGGGTGGGGGAACACACTTCATAATACAGACTCTGTATTACGAAAAGTGTTCCCCTCCCTAAAAAATATACAGAGTGCTTGAGTGCTGTTCACTTCAAAGTAGTTCTAGAATTGTTATTTGGTCTTTAAAACTTTTTTTAAAATTGTTTTCATAGAATGTAATCTTTCAGTATGTATTCGGGCTGCAGCTATATAGAAATCTACCAGAGTCTGGACCTGTTCTCTCATTATTGCTACATTTAAAGTATTAATTTAAATAAACTTATTCCCTGGAAGCTCAAGTATCTTATTTTGAGCTTTGCGCGTATTTTTATATGTTCATTTAGCTGATTTTTTATTTTATTTTTTTTCCTCCATGTTTTTACATACAAAATGCCCTTCTTGCTTGCCCTGTTTGGATAATTGTAATGTGATTGCAGCCTTATGCCCCGTACACACGGTCGGACTTTGTTCGGACATTCCGACAACAAAATCCTAGGATTTTTTCCGACGGATGTTGGCTCAAACTTGTCTTGCATACACACGGTCGCACAAAGTTGTCGGAAAATCCGATCGTTCTAAACGCGGTGACGTAAAACACGTACGTTGGGACTATAAACGGGGCTGTGGCCAATAGCTTTCATTTCTTTATTTATTCTGAGCATGCGTGGCACTTTGTCTGTCGGATTTGTGTACACACGATCGGAATTTCCGACAACGGATTTTGTTGTCGGAAATTTTTATATCCTGCTCTCAAACTTTGTGTGTTGGAAAATCCGATGGAAAATGTGAGATGGAGCCTACACACGGTCGGAATTTCCGACAACAGGGTCCTATCACACATTTTCCATCGGAAAATCCGACCGTGTGTACGGGGCATTAGAGGGTTACAGGAGGAAATAGTTTAAAAGTGTTACTAAACCCACAACAGTAAAATCAGTGTGTATATGCAGTAAAGCATGCTTGTTATATTCACTGTGGGACCTAAGGGGCTAATCCTCCGCATTGTATAAAAAGGCTGGTTGAGACTCTCTTCTCTGATCATACCCTTCTTCCACTGTCCCCAATCCATCTCCTGATAAGACAGAGCCTGTGGAGTCACTCTGCACATGCTCAGTTTGGTCTGTATTGCTAGAGAGTTTTTTTTTTTTTTTTCTTGGGAGGGTGCATATGATCGGCACAGGGCCAACCAGCACTGTCCAGATAGAGGGTCAGGGGTCATGCAGCCTCATAGGACAGTCAGAGTAGAATGAAAGCTCCTACAAGCTTTAGGCTCCATTCACACTTGTGCGACTTATCATGCAATTTTGGACATCAAAGTTGCACGACAAGTAGTTCCCCATGTTTTCCAATGATAACCATTCGTATACCGCAACTTAAATTTGCAGCAACTTCAAAGTAGTTCATGCACTACTTTGGTCTGACTTGCATGCAACTTGAGGGCCATAGACTTCAATGTTAACTAGGGTTGCAACGATGCTAGTATCGATACCGAGCTTTTGCCCGTGTACTTGTACTCGGGGATAATGCTCCGATGCTTGATCAGATACCTGGGCAGTCAGGGATGATCGGTGCGGCAGTGGGGGAAGTTACAATCGCCGATCTCCCTGTGTAGATTTCAATAAAGCAGCTGACAGCCCCTCCTCATCCTCATTATCCTATTCCTATACAGGGAGATCGGTGATTGTAAGTCCCGCCGCACCGATCATCTCTGACTGTCCCCTCTGTGTCCCCCTCCGTCTTCGATCTATCAGGATGGAGTGCGGAGGAACAAGCCGATAAATGTCATTTACTGGCTCATTCCTTTTCTGAATGAACAGAGTCAGTAATCACTGACTGTCCATTCATAACTGAGCATTGTAATCTGTGTTTACGATGCTTCAGTTTATGAATGGAGAGGAGCCGCTGTCGCCTGTCCATTCATCTTAAGTGCAGCTGAGGCTGCAGAGAAAGGGACTGGGGCATCTCTGTCCCTCAAAAGGGAGATGTCACACACTGACACCGTCCACTCCCCCCCCCCCCCCCCACCCCCCCAAAAAAAAAGAGCATTGTAAAATATATATATATATATATATATATATATATATATATATATATATATATATATATATATATATATATATATATATATATATATATATATATATATTTTTTTTTTAAATAAAATTTTAAAAAATAAACTACTGACACAGTCCACGCGTCATTAGTGCCGCTGTCACATGGCATTAAATAAAAGTATTGGTATCGGCAAGTACTTGAAAAAAAGTATCGGTACTTGTACTCGGTCCTAAAGTGGTATTGGTGCAACCCTAATGTTAACCCTCAGAAGTTGCATGAAAGTTGTACCTTAAAGCGGGAGTCCGGCGACCAATCCTTTTTTTTTTTTTTTTTTTTTTTTTTAGGTCATTGAGACACTTTGCTAATCCCAAAATAATACTCAGTTTGGGTGTAATATTTCCGCCTCTGTCTGTTTCCGTACTGAAGAATAAGGATACTTAATGTTTTACAATGCAACTTGTGTGCAACAGTTGTCCATTATCACTTTTCAAAGCCAAGGTTGCCCCAACGTTGTACTCCAAGGTCAGCACAACTTTGGAGTCGTACAAATGTGAATGGAGCCTTAAAGCGGGGTTCCACTCAAATTTTTAACTTAATCTTGCCCCCTTCAGTTAATTGCATAGATGTTCAAATGCCGCACAAAATTTTTTTTTTATCGCTGTAATTACCTTTTATATTGTACTTTATTGTGGCACTTCCTGTCTCTCCTCCCATGGGAGTAGGCGTGTTTATTGCCTTTCCCCGGCGCCGCACTGTCTCCTGGGAGCTTAGTGTCGGGCTTCCCAAGATTCAGTGCAGAAACAATGATCATGCACGTGAACAAGCTGTGAATGAACAGCATTCACCGCATCCAGGAAATCAATGCTTGTGGGCTTCACATGCCCACACGCAAGATGGAAACAGCCAGCATCACATTTTTTAAGTTATTCTTCAGTACGAAAACAGACAGAGGCGGAAATATTACACCCAAACTGTGAGTATTATTTTGGGATTAGCAAAGTGTCTCAATGACCTAAAAAAAAAAAAAAAAAGATTGGTCGCCGGACTTCCGCTTTAACCAGACACTGATAGAAGTCACTAGACTGTTGTATACTGCTGACGGGAAAAGGTATTTGGCAGTTTACATTTACTAAAATAATTGCATTCCATTTTCTTTGCACTGTGGGAGACCAGTTATAGTGAATGCAGGGTGTTGGGTTTAGTAACACTTTAATCTGCAGATTGCAGATGAGCAGATTATTAAACAATGCAGCTTTTACATTGACATGGCCTGACTATCAACACATTGGCTTTGCCTGTGATGGCATTTTTTTTTTCTTAATACGTACAATGCAAGTTGTTGGTCATCTTAAATAGGGATGGGCCGAACACTTTAGCAAGGGGACCCCCAGATCCCGCACCCCCCCCCCCCCCGTTTGAAATGGTACATTGTGCCTGTACCATTTCACAAAAAAGTGTCAAAATGTTAAAAGAAACCACAAGACACACTTTGGGACAAGTCCTTTATTAAAAAATAAAATAAAAAAAATGTCCACGGGGAAGCCATTAGGAAGTCCCTGTGCGTCGGGGGGGGGGGGGGGTGGGCGGGGTCACCCGGGTACGTCCCATAGAGGTGAATCGGTGGCGGCCTGCGGGTTTTTTTCTTTTTTTTTCGGTTTGTCAGCGGAGCGAAAGAAAAAGATGAATGGACTTAGTGGGACATTTTTATTTTTTAAAAAATGACTTGTCCCAAAGTCTGTCTTGTGGTTTTTTTTTTTTAAACATTTTGACACATTTTTGTGAAATGGTACGGGTACAATGTACCAGTTACCATTTCAAACAGGGGGGGCGGGATCTGGGGGTCCCCTTGGGGATTCCAGATTCCGATAAGCCTGCCCGCAGACCCCCACAATCACTGGGCAAGGGTTGTGGGAATGAGCCCCTTGCCCCCATCAACATAGGGACAAGGTGCTTTGGGGGGCTACCCCAAAGCACCCTCCCCATGTTGAAGGCTTGTGGGCTGATACGGTTCAGGGGGGGCGCTCTCTCGCCCCCCCTTTTTCCTGCGGCCTGCCAGGTTGTGTGCTCGGATAAGGGTCTGGTATGGATTTTTGTGGGGACCCCCAGGCCATTTTTTTTTTAATTTTGGCGCAGGGTTCCCCTTAAAATCCATACCAGACCTAAGGGTCTGGTATGAATTTTGAAGAGGACCCCTTTGCCATTGAAAAAAAAAAAATTGGCACGGGGTTCCCCTTAATATCCATACCAGACCTGAAGGGCCTGGTATGGAATTTTGGGCGGGGCTCCACACAATTTATTTATTTTTTTTTAAATCTTGGTTTGGGTTCCCCTTAATATTCATACCAGACCCAAAGGGCCTGGTAATGGACTGGGGGGGATCCCATGCAGTTTTTTTCAATGACTTTAATCTTTTTTTTTTTTTTTTTCCTTTTTAGAAATGTCATTTTGTGCAGGGGCTGTTTTAAACACGGGAAACATGCGTCACTTTACAGGCATACTATAGACACCCCCTAGGTACAAAATTTAAAGGAATATTTCACTTTTATTGTTAAATTTCCCATAGGCTTTAACGGTGTTCATATTGTTCTGTGTTCGCAGAACATCCAAACAACCACCGTTCGCCCATCCCTAATCTTAAAGCGGATGTTCACTCAATTTTCAAAGTTTAGCTCATTCATATTAGACAACAGCATAGAATGCAAAACTGAACTTTTTTTTTTTTTTTTCCGGGTGTACCTGTGTATATGTGCTTCGGTCTTTTTTCTCCCTGCGGCTATGGGCGGGTATTTTGCGGGTATTGTCGTAATTTCCGCCGCGCCGCACTGTCTCCTGGGAGCTAGTGTCATTGTTCCCAGGAGTCAGTGCGGAGGCCCGCCTCGAAATCTTGCGGGATTTAAACAGAACAAGTGACGTTAGACAGGCGGGAACTTCCTAGGACGCCGCCCGTTGTGATGGCAACCAGGATGCTTACGACGCTCCGCGCCGTTACAACTGAGCATGCGCGGGAACCAGCAAGGCATGCTGGTAGCTCAGCATCACTGGAACTAGGAAGTGAATGCTATTTCTTTTTTTCTTGTAAAAAAAAAAGGGAAGTGAATGCTTGTGGTAGGGCTGAAACGATTAATCGATATTATCGATAATAATCGATAATGAAAATCGTTGTCAACGATTTTCATTATCGATTAGTTGGTCCGCACCTTTCTTCTGTCCGTCCGTTTTAAATCCTCCCTCCCTGTGTCCTCGGCGCCGCCATTTGTGACCAGGCACGTCTGCGCC